>JAEOAD010000007.1:9880000-10605000 GCA_036365145.1 Orientallactaga sibirica
GAACAGATGAGCAGAGGCCTGCAAAGACAAGCCAGGCGCCTTCCCTTCCCTCTTCCCCTTCCCCATGAGGACATAAACTCATCGGCTTAGACCCAGATAACATCTTGAGAAAGAGAGAGGGAGGCAAGATCACTTGTGAGGGGAAAATATGCTTTGGCAGTTGAAAGCAGACTCAGCAATTTATAGTTCAAATTGGAGTGTAACAAGATGGGTATGCAGAGTAAGATGAAGTGTATTTATACCATAGTAGCTTATTCCTTGGACCATCGTGTTTATAAAATTGTCAAGATGTAATGTTCATAGTTGATTATGACGAACATGAAAATTTCTCCCATTTGAACCCTCTTTTGGAACAAAAGTGTTTAAAATTTCCAAACTGTCCATAATATATGTAATAGAACAGTCTAGGAAATTAGTAACTCTTTGAATTAATGATACTTAATTCTTAATGGGATATAAAATAGTTAAAGCTAATTTTTAAGAGAAAAATTTTATTCTGCAGTTATTCTCTTAGGAATCGAGGGACAGCGTGATCTTTTGTTCATGTATGAGTGGCTCACGATCAGAAGTAATTCATTTATTTGTAGATAGGGTTATTGTAAGAACAAAAGAATAGTTTTTATTAAAGTTTATAAGCCAAAGGATATGAGATTGTTTCAATTCATCCCCATCTCTCCATAATGCTTTTGTAATGGGTACAAATATTAAAAGGATCCATTTTTGTCAAGAAGAGGCATATTTAGTTTGGACAACTTAATAAATAATAACAGAACTGTTAGGCTCCCCACCCAACTGAAAGACCATAGACCCCAGAGGTACTAACACCACCTTGAAGCAATCCTAAAGCTCAAAAATTACTTTATTAAATATTTTATATGTGTTTATATGAGCTATGTTATTAAGTAGCATTAAGTTAATACTTAAGTAAAATAACAATTCGAAAGTAACATTGTTATAAGCATGTCCCAGGTTCCTATAAGGCACCTATACATATAGTTATTTGTGTTCCTAGGTGCATAATGATCTCATAATGAGTTAGTTTAGTTTTATGCATTAACTTCTCAGAGTGCTTGCCTATCATTTTCTGCTGGCTATTATGTTATGGGGTCACCATCATGCTAAACTGTAGGACATTTTAGCTGATAATTCCTGAAAAGTGCTTACTTTTGAAATAAAAAGCAAGGCAAAAAAAAATCAAGCTACAATGCTGACTGAAAAAAATATTTATATTTATATTAAACCCCTCAGCCACATTCTCAGACACATCACTGCTTAAAATGCAGGCACCTGACAGAAACAGCTCTAATTATTACCCCCTTGGGCTAACATTTTTCAGAGTGACTGGCTAAAATGCACTCTAGCTCATAATTTCTGTCTCTGACAGTGGAAGACATAACCTAGTTTCCTCTAATGCAAAAGTCTCTAATCTAGAGGGCAAGACCCTGCTCCGTATAACACTGAAGGGAGAAAATGCAATTTGAGCACAGGGAAATTGCACACATAGTTTGATAGTTCTACCACTCAGGCTTTTTTTTTTTCCTCCTCCTCCGGTTTAAATGTCTTGTTTTATTTTATACTAAATTATGACCTGGCTGAAATTGCCATGTTTTCTTTGTCATATTCTAGAAACCTCTTACTATAAAAGTGAAGGTTATACTATAGTTCCATACTGTCTTTTTTTTTTTTTTCAGGGGGTAGGAATGTTCACATTTTGACAGTTCAGCAGTGAAAACATTAAAAGTTACTATGCTTGCTACAGCAATATTTTCCCCTTTGAATAATAAGTCTTTTGTGTTAGCAATGGGGCGTATATACTGCATTAGCAAAAGGTAATTAAATTGGTTTGAAATGACGAAAGTGCGGATTTTCGACTTGAACTAATCAGTGACAATTTCATTGTTGAATCTAAGAATGAACAAACGTTTATGATTGCTGGGAGAGGTGAATTAACCTCAGATGGTTCTGGTTCACGTCACTGGCGGAGGCTTAGTAATATATTGCCTTGAAACTGATAAGCCAGAAGGTGAAAGAATTTTTAAGGAAGTTAAGTCAGAAGTCTTGGAAAGAACGTGTCTATCAGCATTCGTTACTGGGGATTTTCATTAACAATTTTTATGTCTGTGAACTGGAGAGACATCATCTCCTTTCCTATCACTTTCTGCTGACAGCTGCTGCTTAACACCTTTCTTCCAGCTGGGAGGGCAGCTGGATGGCTGCATGTACAGCTAAACGCCAGGATGGCTCCTTAGCGAGCAACCAGGGCATCAGCTTCCTCCTGGAAACCGCACATGTCACCTTCACGTCTCGTGCTCCTTCCATCATTTATACCAGGAGGCTCTGGTAGAAGGCACTAGGCTATGAAAGTTCCAGCTAACCAGTGACTGAGAACAAAGGCCGCCGTCAGCTATGAATGATTCAACCACTGTGGTAAAGATTACTTTCTTAATTTTTTCTCCAAAATGAGTCTGAATCCTAAAGATTCAGTGACTACCTTTCCACACTCAGAAAATAGAAGTGAAAGGAGAGCAGAAACAAAGAATTATTATTTTTATTTTTATTTTTAAAAAATTTTATTTATTTATTTTTTTGAGAGAGAGAGAGAGGAAGAGGCAGAGAGAAAGAGAGAATGGGCGTGCCAGGGCCTCCAGCCACTGAAAACGAACTCCAGATGCATGTGCCCCCTTGTGCAGCTGGCTTACATGGGTCCTGGGGAATCGAACCAGGGTCCTTAGGCTTCGCAGGCAAACGCCTTAACCATTAAGCCATTTCCCCAGCCCAAAGAATTATTTTTTAAAAGTTGACTTTAATGAACAATAGTATACAAACATACATACCATAAGGAATAGGTATGCATAAATAATGGTATACAAAGCCTTGACGATGATGCAAATAAACTTATCATTTCAGAAGAAGTGTTTGAGTATCAAATAACTTGGAATCATGTCACCATAACTTGTCACTCCAAAATCCTTAGCTCCCAACAGAAGATCTCACACGCTGACAATTGCTGAGTATGTGGGTTCATGATTGGACAAAAGTAGAGTGAATTATTTGAAAGGTGGTGTGACTAATCTAACATGTACTTAGAAATATCTTCTCTGGCTCATTAACTGGTTTAGTCCTGGTAATTAAAGAAATCCATAGTTCATCTTCAGGAAACTGAAGCATCCATCTTATTGTACAGTCATTAAAATATTGATATTAAAATGAATTTTAGAAGAGTCTCATTTTCCTAATCACACATGAATCATCTCTCTCTTTAGGAAACAAATAAGAATAATGAGTGGGATTGGGATTTAATTTGTGTTTAACTAAGCCTGGAATGGTAATACAGGCTCTTCACACCTTGCTTCCCAAGCCCACTGAGGAAACTGTTCTTCTTGCTAAGTAGCATCAAAAAGGTGGAGAGAAGGGGCCCAGAGGACACAATGGTCATCTTAGATATAAGGGCATCCAAGCTCTACTGGACATTTTAAGAAAGGTCAGAGTAGAGATGCTTTTGGCAGCTTCTAGATATTAGGAATATTATTAAGTATATGTTGATATATTTGAAAATTATATTATCAAAAATGGATATGATATAATTTTGCAAGCAAGCTTTCATAGTAAAACATGATTATATGCTGAATATCACGCTCTGAAAATATATATTAAACTTATCCTTATTAATATTATTTATAAGCTCATAGGAATCATAATCTGTTTTTCTCTTTTAACCTCAAAATGTTTCCCTTAAGATACTTAAAAAAAATACTATATCTAAAAGCATGTTTCTAAATGTTTTAGTCAGGCTCATCATACATAAATTCAATAGTTTCTAAATATTTCTATGCTTGACTGATAGTATCCGAACAATTCTGAAATATTTTCTGCAGTACTACATCAACAAGGTCTCATATTTTTAATATATGCGTTATTAGCAGTTTTGGTTTTTCAAGGTAGGGTCTCACTCTAGCCCAGGCTGACCTGGAATTAACTATGTAGTCTCAGGGAGGCCTTGAACTCATGGCAATCCTCCTACCTCTGCCTCCCAAGTGCTGGGATTAAAGGCATGCACCACCATGCCCAGCTTATTAGCAGTTTTTTAAAAAAGTATTTATTTTATTTCATTTATGAGAAAGAGGGAGAGAATAGGCAGGCCAGTACCTCTAGCCACTGCAAATGAACTCCAGACCCATGTACCACCGTGTGCATCTGGCTTGTGTGATTTCTGGGGAGTTGAACCTGGGTCCTTAGTCTTCACAGGCAAGTGCCTTCACCTTTAAGCCATCTCTCTAGTCCCCTTATTAGCAGTTTTAGGAATTTAAAAATTTCCTCAATTAAAATGCTTATCCAGTCCACCCAGAAATATCTTACTAGGTGTGAGGCACTTATTTTCAGTAACATGAATGTATTATTTCACTTATCTCTTAAAACTATCCAGTGGAAAATGTATCATGGTTGGATTCATTTTCCTAGATAAGGAAACTTAGACATAGGCAAGATGTATAACTTCCTGAAAGACAGAGAAGGAAGTTCAAAAAGTATCCACACTAAGGTAGCCTACACTGCATGCATGTCCTTATATTTTATTATACTGCTTTCCATTATTTAATGTTAATTCCAGGCCTACGTTAAAATATGAGAATGGCTTTTAAAAAACGAGGGAGTGTAAAATTCCTTGCTAGGAATATGTAAGGTGGCTCCTTCTGCTCTTGATTTCAAACCTTGAAAGTGGGTAACAGTGTGAACGATGCACTGTGTGTTTGCAAACATGGCTACTAAACCTGCCAGCGGAACATGGAAATGCTGGGAAAGAGGCGCCCAAGTCAAGCGGGAAACAGTTTTTTTTGTTCTCTTGCCTCTTTGTGAGAACAAGAGAATATAAAACACATTTAATTTAAAGATTGATCTGTTCATTTCAAATACAACACGGTCTACACAATTATACATTAAAATAGTTGTTTTTAAATAAAAAGCACGCCTCCTTTCTCCTTTACTTTTTGTTTGTTTCTTCAAAACAGTGTCTCCTGAAGCCTAGGCGGCCTTCCTACTGACTGAACTACTGACCCTCCCCAGCTTCTATTTCCAAGTGCTGGGGTTACAGGCATGTGCCTCAAAGACCAGCTGGAGTTTCATATTTTGATTAAAAAAGTAATTCCTCTGATGAAAATTAGTTTCATAAAACTGGATTAAGACATGATTTGAAAGAACTAAGAACTATGTGAATTGTGAATTTTCCAAGGGCAGTTTTATTTTCACCTAAATGAAATCCAGTAGGTCAACTTAAACTTTGATGCATTTTTTAGCATAACAGAAGCATCCTGGTCTCTCAGCTGGGATCAGACTGAAAACATTTTGTGTGGAGCATTTACTTAACAGAGTTAGTCTACAGGCACAGCAGTTGCCTGAGGTCTCTTTGGTCCATCCCTGATTTTCTGTTACCAGAAAAGATTAAACAGAAAGAGTGCTTCTTGGGAGTGGACTACTTTCATTTTCAGACTTCATCAATGTCAAAAAGTTAGTGCAGAGGTAAGTCATTTGCCTGGTACTTTTTTTCTGGGTAATGACATGCATCAACTAAATCCCCATTAAAATTTTTGACAAAAAAAGAAAACTAATTGTTTGGTTTCTCACATTTGTCTAATAGACAAAATATTATTTTAATTAAAACTTATAAGAGAATCAATGAGATCTATGTATACAGATATATGCAAACCAACAAAATAAAAATATTTGTACAAATTCCCTCTTATTGGAAACTTATTCACTACAATTCCAAATACATATTTTTCATTGGGTTCTATTTCTTTTCAGATTTAAATGTTCACAGGTAGGGTTTGTAATTTAGATGTATATGCACACATATACATAACACAAAATGCTTCAGGCTCTGATGAACAAATATGACTGAACAATTACTTTTTTCACTGAGTATTTTAATTCCATCTAGTAGTATTTGTGTTTTCTGCTCACTTCTGTGCAGACCACAGGAAACATTTGGAAGGCATTTTGTATGGCAAGTTTGTGCATTGCAATTTTTGAGCAATGCAAACATCCCTCTTAAATAAATGAAAACAGATTCCTGAAAGGGTATGCTTCCAACACATTCCCCCAAGATCTGAGTGCCGCTGTGCATTCTTGCTCAATTTAAACAAACTAAACTTCAGTTAGTCTCCCCTCCCCTAATGGGCACCCCCGCTGGGAACATTGTTAGGTAACCACCATGGACAAGGCCTCAGTGCAGCTGGATATGTAAACAAGACCATAATCCGCATGAAAGCACTCTCCGAGTTTTGGCAGCACTCACGGTGTTGTTAACATATTGTGCCAAAGCAATAACAAAGCCATCATTTTTAAGTTTGTTCACGGATTTGTATTAATCAAGAAATTTTCCAGAAATTACTTCTAAATGAGGAACCTTCCAGAAAGTTACCATTTGGCAAGAAGGGTCCCAGATGCCTTTTTTTCTCCTTCCCCTTTTTGCTTATCTGCAACATATTTTTCCAAATAAATTACAAATTTGTGGAAGTTCAGTTGAGACAGAAAACACATTGCTGCTGTGCTGGCGGAAGGAGGCTCCCTTCAGTCACTCGCTGTTTGAGCAAAGCCTGCCTAGTGCTTGGACCATTTCTTCTTGTTAAGAAGGTATCTATAGCATCTAGCTTGCTTTTCTGGACATAAATATCAGGTACTGATATAAATATTAAGTATGGGTCATAAAAGCAGTTGTTAGACAACAGTTAAAACTGTGAAGCAAGAATTCAGGAAAATTCCAAAGCTTTGTAACTTTGTCAAATTTTGTGGATGTTTTTATTGGTGCATTAGATGGTTGATTCAATCTTTTTCAACTTAAACTCTGTTTTAATTGTTTTTATGCAGAAGCAAGCCTTTTAGGAATATATAACTACTTTCTAGGGGGAAAAGGATGATGTAAGAGAACAATTTGAGGTAGATGGCAGGATAAACCCAAAAGTTATGTTTTTCAACATTGCATCATTGCTTAAATACTTACAAAAATAGTTTTTTTGTAAATATGTAACATACTTGTTAAGTGTGATAAATTCAAAATGCAGTCAGGTGGAGGCCTCTGTCTTCTACAGAGCATATATGTGGTTCCACTGAGAGCTCACATACTGTTGCGTTGGGAATTGAGGATCCCCTAAGTAGGTTTTCCACAAATGGTCATGGAAATTATGGGTTACCACAGGATGTCTAGGTCAGTATACCAAAAACTGATTCAAGCCTGACTGGCCAAAGTAGCCCCTTACAAGCGCCAGCTCTGACTGGATAAACATGTCTAGATTAGCCTCAGGTCTGCCCAGAAGTTCAGGCGGTAAGCCAGAGGACTTTCTTGCTTTAGGCTTTAGTCTCATTTAATCATTGGCTCATGTCTATGGCATCTGCTGGATGACATTTATTTTTATTATAACAAAAAGAAACATTTTTTTTGAAATGACCAATAGTAATGAAGCTGAAGACAAGTCCTAACCCCTAAACAAATTTTGAGGTAAATACAACTTTCTTTGTTTATTCCTCTGGTGCATTATTTAAACTCTCAAGATATTTATGATATAATATTCTTATAGTCTGCCTTGTTCTAAAGTAAGATCAGTTTCATTTATTACCTTCTTTTTGAAAAATGTAATGTTCTTGGCTGTCTCTTGGAATATCTAATAGTGTGCTTGGCACATTGTAGGCTTTATGAATATTTATTTAACCGATTTGGGATTGTTTATTGTCTCTAGGAAATATATACATAGCATTTTGGAAGGTAGTGTAACACACTGAAACTACCGACATCCTCCTGTGTCAATTACTGCTGTAATTGGATTAATGATGGTCCAGCAGACTCTTCAAAGATGATTTCACTAACCTGTGGCAACATCTATAGTACATGGTAAGTAATAAACATTACAAAGACAAGAAACACAAGCAGAATCATAGCTTTGATTTTAACATTTGTGATGGCTCTTCAAAAGGAAACTAAAAAGCTAGAAATCATTATGCACTTTGGGGAATTAAGCACTCTTTCCACAGAGAACATGGACTTGCATTTTCCCAAAGTAAGTGTGGCTTATCTTTGGCATGTGATGCTGATTCTTTTGATACATATTCTGTTGTTTAAGAAATATGTTTTCACTCTCTATCTGTGAATTAACTTCTCATTGAGTAATCGATCACCGTGGGACAGTAGACTCATTCACTTAATTCAGGAAGTGTCCTCACCTGAGAATATTTGTTTCTTCCAGTTGTAAACTTCAATTAGTTTATTTATTTATTTATTTATCTTTGCAATGAGTCAAAATTGCATTACTTGTAAAGCCATATGAATTTAAATCATCCCCCCAAAATTGTTATGTACAGGATGCCATGCTCCAAAGTTAAAAAAAAAAAAACAACTGGCAGATGTTGTTATAAATCAATAGTTGAGAAGTTAGTCTCTCTTTTGTGTCATGAGAGATTTGGTTTTAGCATAAAATCAATAAGATAAATAAACTGAAATATTTATTTCAGGCAATGAGATTAGTTCGTTTTAAAAGGATTTCCTTAATCATACCCTTGAAATTTGTCACACTTAACTCCTGAACAGTAGTTACTGTAGCTCAAGATGTATCCTAAGGCTGAATTCTAGAACTAAATTGAAAAAAAAAAAAAAAAAGATGTGTGTCCAGTTGAATATTCTCAAGATGAGCCCTTGTTGAGAACCCAAGCTGAGGAACAACTCCCTATACCCAGAGGAGACAGATTGCCATTCAGTTTCAGTCTCAAAGCATTTAGACATTTCTCCATGATCTATTATACACTAGAAAGAGAAATAAGAAAATAAATATTTTCTCCAGTGAAGCAATGTTAAATTAAAGAAGCTGCTTCCAGTAAACAACAGTTTGCCAATGCAGATGTAAAGGCCTCTTGTATTACTCATGTATTCAGAAAACAAAATTGAGCATGAAATGCTGAAAACTAACATAGCCATATCAATGAACACAAACAGCAGCTTCCTACTAAGTGGGTTTGGTCCAGTTATCCTTCCACAGTGTTTAAAGTTTTCTTTTCTTTTTTTTTTTTTAAAGTCGGTTTTGCTTTAAGTGTGATGGCCAATGAGTATTTCTCTACATACTTGCCCACAGTTGCTATTTGTGTTACTGGTTATGCTTTCAATGAAAGGGATGGAGGGACTCAAGAGTGTAATAGTGATGTCATATGGCCCAAGGAAAAAAAAGTGATAATTTTTGGACAGTAGTTAGTGGCAGAGAATGCAAAAAGGGAAGTGGGGACACTTCTGGTTCACAATGCAAAAGTTTTGCAGTGATGAGAAAACACACACACACACACACACACACGAAATCTGTCATTCTTTCTTCTAGAGCGTGGAAGATGACATTTCTTCAGGACATTTCTCAACAAAGAGAAACCGCTGCCCGGATGGGTGGCTAGCAATGCTCCCAGGGCAGCAGCTATTTTTTACTTGGGGAAGGATGGGCCTCTGAGCTCAAATTCAGATCTATTCTGATGCTGCCCACTTTTTAATCAATGTGATAATTTGTATGAAGTTAAATCCCTAACGAAGTATATCTTTGGTTATTATCCTATTCCAATACCATGGTTATTCAGTAAATGGATTGATTAATGTCTACTGTGTACGAGGTAAATATATTTGGGCAATAACTGGACAAAACAGAGAAGGAATGTACAGTTAGGTTGGAAATAAACTACAGAGGTAAATCTTATATGATTATAAACCACGAGAAATGCTAGTTCATATCTTTTGTCCTAATTCTCACATTCTCACATCCTATCAAATAAGTTGAGTATATCCTATGTCAACTTCATTTGTTACTGTGTAATGTTTATTCAGTACCTTGGAGCACTGTATTTAAATGCTCTATGCCTTATCTTGTTACAGTTTAAGGATTAGATATTGTTGTGTACTCCATACTGTATACAGTACAGTTAAAGAATGTTCCCAAGGGCATTGCTAATTGGAGGAGGGACTACATTTGAATTTAGGATTATTGAAAAAAAAAGAGCTGGAGAGATGGCTTAGTGGTTAAGGCGCCTGCCTCCTAAGCCTAAGAACACTGGTTCCAATCTCCAGCGGTTCCAATCTCCAAGTCCCACGTTTAGCCAGATGCAAAGTGATGCAAGGGCGCAAGGCCACACTTGACCACAAGGGGGCGCAGGTACATGGATTTTGTTCGCAGCAGCTGAGAGGCTGCTGGCGCGCCCATCTCTATCTGTCTTCCTCTCCCTCTCTCTCTCTGTCTCTCTCTCCAAAAACCAAAAAAATTAGGATTATTGGTCAGTAGATATTTTTCTCTTAACACTTTGTTACCCTACCTCTCTGCCTGGAGAACAAGACCTAAAATTCAGTATGTTAATATTTCTAATTAGTTGACACTTTGTTATAGGCATTTAAGTCTAGAGTCATGTGTAAGGAAGCAGTCAAGTGAAGAGAGTTTCTCCACCAGGGTCACCCCTGCAATACTGTTTCTTTCATCACACAGCTGGTGTTGAATGTTGCTATTGAAAGTCACAAAATGATTCTGACTTGATCTCCACAGAGTCATGCTTTCTAATTTGACTGCCGTTTGTAATTCTTTTGCTGACTCCCTATTGCATTCCCTACTGCAGCTTTTCTACTCTATCTGCCACCTCAGCAAAAGCCTTTACTTCTGGTTTGACTCAAGATTAATGTTTGTAAAAGTGTGTTTTTTGGGGGACTTCTCTTCCAGGTCCTCTTGTCCCCATGTTTCCCAGGCGTGACCAATATTGCAAGACTCAAGTACTTCTCTTCAGTAACTCTTATGTATGAAAGATGCAGGATTCAGCTGATTTGCCACCAGTAGAACCAGACATCCATATTTCCACATTCTTTTTTTAAAAAATTATTTATTTGCATGTGTTCTGCGTGTGTGTGTGTGTGTGTGTGTGTGTGTGTGTGTGTGTGTATGAGTATATCATGGTCTCTTGCCACTGCAATCAAATACTTATATGGCTTTATGTGGGTGGCTGGGGAATTGAACTGTGGTTGGCAGACATGGCAAGCAAGTGTCTTTAATTGCTGAGCCATCTCTCCAGGCCCATACTTTCCATGTCCTTATATTGGGTATTGATGCTTCAATTCTCTGTCTTATTTGTTTCTACCTCCTCTATGTGTTCCTGAGCAACTGTTCTCGTGGAAAATGTATTCCGTCCTTCACGCGACTACTTGGTGAGGCAGGCAGAGCTCAACAACATGCATGTTAATTCAGCATGTACTGTTCAGCATGTACTGGCATTGTCCATGTGCACTGACACAGCGTTAGCTCTGTGGCGTTACTGATCTAGGCTCTGAGGGGAGTATAAGGATATTTAGAATCATTCTTGCCTGCAAAGTTCACTATTCAATAGAAAGCTATGGCCAATTACTGCAAAGTAGTTGTTAAAAACGTATAAATATAAAAACATAATTGGTATATTTCTAACAGTAATATGATCAAAAGCTATGAAATATCAGAGGTAAGATGATCAAGAAAATATTCCAAGTTCTCAACAATCTAAATATATTCAATTTTATAACCAGAACTCCTCCATGAACATAGGAAAATTTGTCTTTCATATTTCAATAAATCCTTAAATATTCTATGTGGAGAGTGTTTCTGTCCAGTTTGTAGACACTAAAATATCTAATATATTTCTCTGACAGGTTAAGCCATTTGTTCAAAGTTAGAAACTGGTAGGAGAGGAAGAGTTAAAATTTCCAGTTGACGGCTATATTATTTTATTTAAATCAAACTAGTTTTTCATTTTTCTTTACAAAATGAGACTTCAAGCTATCTTGTGTAGTATAAGAATACAAGGTACAATTGAGATGGCCAGGGTTTGAATCGTACAAGCACCATTCTGTAGGCGTGCCAATTTCAACATTTCACCTCTCTCCTCTTCAGTTTCTTCAATTTTGAGGCGATGGAGATGATAATTCTTGCTCACTTGAGGAACTTTTCATTAAAATGAAATAGGGCATGTGTTTCCTACTGTTTTGAAGCAGAACTTGATTTCAGCTGAACGCCACTGTCTTACTTAGTTCTCAGCTGCATTTCTTCAAACCCTTCTTTCACAAGCATCATGCTAGAGATGGTGCTCGCTGGAAGAAGGCTGGGACATGGGGAGTTTGTGCACCAAAGTTTTACTGAAGAGTGGGCTGCACGACCCTTAAAAGAAGGCTGGGCAGCCCTGGAGAGTGAGACTCTGTTGCACGTGAGACCCTCGCTGATCTGAGCGGGAGCGCCGAGGTTGGCTTGCCCTTTCATGAAACCAAGGCGTCTCAGCCATTATTTCCTTGAAATGTGCTAAATCGGGGGGCTGTGGATGACCCCTTGGGAGAGGCTATAAACTTGCATAGGGAAGGTCACTGGTGAGTAAAGGCAGCTCTCACTGAGGAGTGTTGCAGTTGACACTGACATTCCCATCAGTCCCACCTGGATGCATCAGCCATCAAATGGGGATCTAGATACGTCATCACAGAACCCACCAGAGAGCTCTGTGTACATCAGGCAGCGCCGCGCCTTGTCTCTCGTGCTTGCTCGTCCTCAGGAACTGCGCCTGCTTCTGAATCCTAAGCGCGTTTTCATTTGGCACTTGCCTTTCTACCTCCCCAGGGTTGAAGGACTGTTTGTCTCTTTGAGTTCTGGGTGCGAGCAGAGTACTTAGCATAGGCAGAAGCGGGTTTATGGATGACTGAAGTTGATGGTGATGAGATACCAGCTCGGTTGTTGGAAAAGAATGGGCATGCTCTGGTTCACTCGCCAAATAAATGAAAACTAAGTAACATGAAGGGGTTGTAATAATTTATTTTAATTTTTATTTTTTTATTGACAGCTTCTTTAATTGTAGACAATATCCCATGGTACTTCCCTCCCTCCCCCCACTTTCCTCTTTGAAGCTTCACTCTCCATCATATCCCCTCCCTCTCTCAATCAGTCTCTCTTTTCAATTTGATGTCATGATCTTTTCCTCCTATTATGATGGTCTTGTGTAGGTAGTGTCAGGCACTGTGAGGTCATGGATATCCAGGCCATTTTGCGTCTGGAGGAGCACGTTGTACAGAGTCCTATCCTTCCTTTGGTTCTTACCTTCTTTCAGCCATCTCTTCTGCAATGGACCCTGAGCCTTGGAAGGTGTGATAGAGATGTTTCAGTGCTGAGCACTCTTCTGTCCCATCTTCTCAGCACCATGGTGCTTTCTGAGTTCTACCAAGGTTGCCACCATCTGAAAAGAGAAGCTTCTCTAACCAAAAGTGAGAGTAGCATTAATATATGGGTGTGGACATTAAGAGAAGTGCTTACTGGGCAGTTTGGTGACTGAATGAGGAGAAAAACAATTGAGTGTGAAAGGGTCATTAAATCTGAGCCGAATTCAGGGCAACAGTGGACGGCAGAGAGAAGTCAGAACAATTAGTCCAAGATGCTTTCTTCAAGGGAGTCATGGGAAATCAAGGGAAGTTGATGAGAAGAATTTCAAGCATAAAGGTTTACATTTGGGAGGGTGAATTTGAGTACTCATGGGACAGTGGAGCGAGGACACCTGCTTGTTTGGGGTGTAGTGTATGATCCGGGTTACATTCCTTGTGGTGTGTGACGTCAACCACCTCTTTGTGTAGCTGCTGACCATTGCTACATTGATATTTCTTCTTTGGAGAAATGTTTTCTCAAGTGTTTTGCCTATGTTTTTAAATCATTTTTTTGTTATGGTAGGAGTTTCTTATACAGTTTAGAAATTATTTCTTTTTGATATATGGATTATAAATATTTCCTCCCATCTTGTACATTGCTTTTTTTTTTTTCTTTGTTAAATATTTTTTTCCTGTGCTTTTTAGTTTGATGTCATCCTGCCTGTTTATTTTTTGCTTTTGCTAAACTGTGTTTTTGGTGTTATAGTTAATTGTCAAGAATGTCACAAAATTTTTTGATTTTTTTTCTGAGTTTTATACTTTCTAGTCTTATTTAGGTCTAATCCCCTTTCAGTTGAACTTTTTGTGTGTTTTTTTAATAATTATTTTTTTATTGACAACTTCTATACTTACATAAAAAAGTACATGGTATTTCCCTCCCCTCCCCCCATTCCCCTTTAGAACTCCAATCTCCATCATATCCCCTCCCTCTCTCCATTAGTCTCTCTTTTAATTTGATGTCATCATCTTTTTCTTCTATTTTGAGGGTCTTGTGAAGGTATTGCTAGGCACTGCAAGGTCATGGATATCGAGGCCAATTTCTGTCTGGGCAGTTGCATTGTAAGGAGTCGTACCCTTCCTTTGGCTCTTCCATTCTATCCGCCCCCTCTTCCACAATGGTGTGTGACAGAGGTGTTTCAGTTCTGGGCAGTCCTCCATCCCTTCTTCTCAGCACTATGTTGCCTTTTGGGTCATCCCAGTGGTCATTGCCATCTGAAAAGAGAAGCTTCTCTAACCAGAAGTGAGAGTAGCATTAATATGTGAATATGAGCATTAAGTGTAACATTTTCAGGGCAGCTTGGTGGGAATAGTATATACATTTGGTCAGACAAGAGCAGGCTTTATACCCCTAAGGCTCATGACCTCACCTACCATAGACTTTTGCCTAGGTTTTTCAGTACCAGGTATGTATTCCCTCCCATAGAGAGGGCCTTCAGTCCAATTATGGAGCAGTTGGTTATCCCAAGAGTAGACATGCCACTATTGCACCTGTTCAGTCCTTGGGCCTGTCAGGCCAAATTTTAAGATACGGGTCCCATTTTATTTTCTTGGGACTTTTCCCTAAAGAATTTGTTTTCTTATTTTGACATTCTTGTCAGTCTTGTTGAAGGTCAGGTAACCAGATATGCACACATTGATTGGCTCACTAATCCCTTTCCATTGGTCTATATAACATGTTCATTTTTATATCCACACCATACTGCTTAAATACTGTAGCATTGTATTTTATTTTGAAATCATAATTGTGATGTTTTAAAATTTGTTTTTCTTGTTCAAAATTGCCTTAGGTCTTGGGGTGTTTTGTTGTTACACATGAATTTTAGATTATTTTTGTATTTCTATTAAAACTATCACTAGGATTTTGACAGAAATTTTCCTGAATTTTTAGGCTGCTTTACATGTAGTGTTGATATGTGAGCAATAGTTAGTCTTTCACTCCATGAATAGGATATGCATCTGATGTTTATGTCTCCTTAAGATTTTTCATCACTGATTATTCACAAACTTTTCATCTGGTTGGTTAAGTTTCTTCTTGTATTTTATTCATAATAAAATCAAATATTACTGTGGTGCTATTTTCTTTTTCTGAAAGTTCATCATTGATATGTAGAAAAGAGAGTGATTTTGAATGAAGTGTCATGAATTTATTTATTATTATTTATTCTAACAGTTTTCAAAGGAGCTTTTAGGGTTTTCTCTCTGCATGGTCATATCATCTGTAGCAGAGGCAATTTTACTGCTTGCCTTACAATTTGTGTGTACGTGAAAAAACTGTGTATTTGCTATTGTACTGAACATATAAGTCTCTTAGGTTCATTTGGTCTGTTGTGCTGTGAAAGTCTTTTATTTCCTTTTTGGTTTCCTGTATGCATCTATCTAGTATGGAAATTGGGGTGTTGGTGTTTCTTATTGTTATTATGTTCATATATCTAGGAATTCTGATGTTGGCTGTGTATATGTAATGTGTAATAATACATGAAATATAATATATAATCTCATATAATGTTATGTCTCACTGATGAGTAGTTCCTTTTAACATTTTATGTCCTTCTTATCTTGGGTCCAATAGTATGTGTATGTATGATGTGTGTGGGAATGAGACTGTACATATGCCAGGGCTCATGTGTGGAGGTCAGAGGACCATCTCAGGTGCTGGTCCTTGCCTTCTATCTGTTTGAGATGGGGTTTCTCATTATACACCACTGCTTTTACCAGGCTAGCTGGCCCGTGAGATTCTAGGGATTCTGTAGTTTCTCCCTTACATCACACTGTTGGTGCCCTGTGATTGCAGATATTCATGCTGCTATGTCTGGCTTTTCATAGATTCTGGGAATCACAACCAAGGTCATGTTTGTGAGGCAAGCACTTTATTCATGGAGTCATCTCCTTAGCCTGTGGAACTATTTCTGACATATTTTTGACATTGTCTGATTATAAATATAGATATGACTTCTCACTTTTGGCTATAATTTACATGCAATATTTTTTCTATCCCTTCATTTTCAGCTTATATGTGCAAATGTGTGTGTGTGTGTTCTTGTAGGTAGCGTCTAATTAGGTCATCTGAAAAAACTCTATTGAGAGCTAGAGAGATGACTTAGTGGTTAAGGTACTTGCTTGCAAAGCCTAAGGACCTAAGTTTGATTCCCCAGTACCCATGTAAGCCAGATGCACAAGGTGTACATGTTTCTGGAGTTTGTGGTGGTTGGAGTTCCTGGCATACCCATTTTTTCTCTCTCTCAAATAAAGAAATAAATAAAATACTAAAGAAAAAGCTCTATTGGATCACTCTATACCTCTTAGATGAGGAATTTAACCCATTTACATTTAAGTTAATTATTGATGAAGGCCTTATTGCTGTTTTATCTAATATGTTGTTATTCATATACTTCTTTTTCTTCCTCTTTTTCTCTCCTGCTGTCCTCGTTGTATGTTGATGTTGTGCAATGGTAGTTTTTCATTTGTGTAATTTCTTACTTATTTATTTTGATTTTTTATTCTTTATTAGTACATGTACTTAGTTTTCATTAATTCTTCCTCTCTCCGTTCTCTATCCCATCACGTTTGTATAATTTCTAATCTAGTTGCTTTTCTGTTTGACAATTTTTTCATTCATTCATACAGTTCATTTTGACCATAATTTCCCTCTATGTCATTCTCTTGATGCCTGTCCTCATCATTTTCTGCTGGAACCCTTCTTCCCAACAGTGCTTCTGCTTTCCTCTCTCTCTTTTCTTCTTGTGTGGGTATGACTTGCTGAGTTAAATTCACGTTTCCTGCATGGACATGAGTAGGCAGTTATTGACCAGGGCACTGGGGCCTCTACAGGTAATTTTCTTTGTGATTAACATTTGGGCTAGAGTGAGACCCTGCCTTCAAAAACAACATAAGACAAAACACACTTATCATTTTTTTTTGGAGGCATACACACACACACACACACACACACACACACACACACACACACAGAGAGAGAGAGAGAGAGAGAGAGAGAGAGAGAGGGAGAGGAAGACAGATAGAGATGGGCACACCAGCAGCCTCTCAGCTGCTGCGAACGAAATCTAGATGCGTGTGCCCCCTTGTGGTCAAGTGAGGCATTGTGACCTTGCATCACTTTGCATCTGGTTAAACGTGGGACCTGGAGATTGGAACCAGCGTTCTTAGGCTTAGGAGGCAGGCACCTTAACTGCTAAGCCATCTCTCCAGCCCGAAACACACTTATCTTAATGTTGACTTTTAGTCTATCTTATGCTATCATTATGTAATGTTGCTAGTTAGCACCCTTTCTTTGAAGTCAATGAACTGCCTTTACCATTTCTTATAAGGCATGTATGGGACAGTGAACTCTCAGCTTTGTGTAGAAAAAATGTGTTTCCCCTTATTTTTGAAGCACAGTTTTACTAGGTAAAGGTATCAATGGTTGTTTGAATTAATCACTGTACTTACTTCTGCCCTGCAACCTTTCTGTTGAAATCTATGGAGATAGTTGTAGAGGTTTCTTTATTTCTGAAAAGTGAAAAGTTAATTTTCTCATTCTGCACTCAATTCTTTTCATCTTTGACTACTGACAAGTGAATAGAATGTGTCTAAGTGTGGCTATCCTTACATTTATCTTATTGGTATTACTGTTTGGATCTTAAATATTCTCCAAAGACCTATATACCAAATGATATTTTATTATTGGTTGCACTAATATCAAATGATGGAACTTTTAGAAGGTAGGATCTAGTTGGAATGTTGCCAGTTGGGACCCTGGATCCTTTCTCTCTCCTTTTGTTTCTCAGCCACCATGCAGGGAGCAAGTTTGTTCTGTCACATGTTTCTTGACATGATTTTCTGCCTCAGTACAAGTCCAGAAACAATAGGGCCAGTTAACCATCAATTGGGGTCTATGAAACCATGAGCTAAAATAAACATGTTCTCCTTTTAATTTTTTTTTCTTCAATGTTTTGCCTTAGCAGTAGAAAACTGAGTAACACATTTAAGTTCATGTAGGCTTCTTAGACATGGACATTCATTTCCTTCTGCAGCTTTTGAAAAATTTTATTTATTACTTCTTTAAATGAACTTCCTGATAATTTGAATTATTTCATTCCTTCTTTCACTTTCATAATAAATTTATTGTGTCATTTGATGCTGTCCCATAAGTCACTTCATTTGTTTTGCATTTTGTGCCTCTGAATGAATAATTTCTAGTGACCTGTCTTTGACTTCACTGATCCTTTCTTCTGCTTGATCTAGTATGGTGTGGGACTCCTGCTGAGAATTTTTTAGTTCAATTATTGTATTTTTCAACTCCATAATCTCTGTTTGGTTCTTTGTAATATTTTCTATACCTTTGTTGAAATTCTTACTTTACTCATGCATGACCTAGTTTGCTTGACTTTGGAGAGCATTTTCATATGATTATTTTGAATTCTTTGTATGGGTTTTGGGATGTATTCACCTTGTTCTTCATCTTTTGACTGTGTTGGTGTCTGTGCTTTAGATAAAGTGGCCTTTTCTTAGCGTTTTCCCAGTCTAGCCTTTCATAGGACATGAACCACTACCTCAGTCAGCCTGGCCAGACGCTCTCTGGACCTTTCAAACCTTTGTGTTTTTCTAACTTGCTTTCTTTTATCACTGCAGCCCCTAGAATTTGCATGGTTACATCAGTGTATTTGGGTAGAACAAAAGTCAGACTTGGGGCATTCCTTGAAATAGTTGAATATTATGTATACAAATCCTTTCAAAGGGAAAGCTGGACTTGAAGTGCGTGTGCGTGTTTGTGTGCATGTGTGTGTGTGTGTGTGTGTGTGTGTGTGTGTGTGCATGTGTGTGTTCGTGGGTGTGTGTGTGTTCGTGTGCATGCGTGTTCACCTTTTGTTTGACTTGTGTGGGGCAGTGGCTATGGTGATTACCAACATATGCTGCACTCCCTTGGAGCAAGCTAGATTTTTCCGGACCTGTTATAGATTAGAGATAGGGAAGACAGAGTTAGTGCTTCGCACAGCTCCCTTCAAAGTTGATAAATTTGTTATGGCAAATACTTCTTTTTCATCTTGTAGTGAAACGGGGAGTTGGTGGGTCTCCTACGATCTGTGTGGTGTTGGGCCAGTGAAGGGGGTTTTGGTGAGCATGGCATGGACCTGTCTACCAGCTTTGCTAACAGGAACCTTTCACTTCATTTCTGGATTTTTTTTTTAATAAATGAAAAATTTTAAAATTTATTTTTATTTATTTATTTGAGGGAGAGAGAGACAGAAATAGGCAGGTAGAGAGAGAGAATGGGCATGCAAACGAACTCCAGATGCATATGCCCCCTTGTGCATCTGGCTTACATGGGTCCTGGAGAATAGAGCCTTGAACCGGGGTCCTTAGGCTTCACAGGCAAGTGTTTAACCACTAAGCCATCTCTCCAGCCCTGGATTTTTTTTTTACACTGGGAATTAGCCCATGAGCTGTTGCTGGATTGGTGTGCAGAGTGAGGGGATGCTGCTGCTGAACCTTCTGGTATCACCCATAATTGCTTCATTTTAGAAGTTTGATGGCATGCTCCAGTGAACAGCATGGGCCTGGAGAACTGGACAGAATCATAGTGTTTAAATTATGAGTTCAATTCCCTTGACAGTTATAGCAGTATCCAAAATATGTTTCATATTGAATAAGTTGGGGCATTTTTTTAAATGAGGAATTGGCCTATTTGAAACTAGACTGTCAAAATTATGTGGAGAGAGCTGTTAATAGAATTGTCTTGTGTCCTTTTGAAGTTTTTACTCTGCAGTGATAACCCATTTCATTATTGATAATTTAAGTCATTTTGGGCTACCTTTATTAATGTTGTCAAGTTTACTGAAGTTGTTTAAAATTATTTTTAAGTTTTATTTATTTGAGAGAGAGAGAGAGAGAGAGAGAGAGAGAGAGAATAGGCTCACCAAGGCCTCCAGCTGCAGCAAACAAACTCCAGACACATGTGCCACCTTGTGCATCTGGCTTACATGGGTGCTAGGGAATCGAACCAGGGTCCTTTGGTTTGTATGTGCAGTGTGTGTGCATGTGTACAGGGGCATTTGCACAGATGCCTTACGTGTCTTCCTTGACCACTTTCCATCTTATATACTGAGGTTCACTCTCGTACTTGAAGCCATGGCTGACTGATTTGGTTTAGCCATTTCCCCAGCCTTGTTCTTTTCTTTTTAATTTTACTTATTTTTTATTATCTTTTTAATTTTATTATTTTATTTTTATTTATTTAAGGGAGAGAGAGAGAGAGAGAGAGAGGGAGAGGGAGAGGGGAGGGAGAGGGAGAGAATGGGCATGCCAGGGCTTCAGCCACTGTAAACGTACTCCAGACTCATGCCCCACCTGGCTTACATGGATCCTGGGGAACCACACCTGAGTCCTTTGGCTTTGTAGGCAAATGCTTTAACTGCTAAGCCATCTCTCTAGCCCTATTATCTTTTTTTTTTTTTTTTTTTTTTTTTTTTAAAGAGTTTCTTTCTTCATTGATTTGGGTTTTCTGTGCCTTTATTTTTTTTCTAGATGCTTGATCTCATAACTTAAATTTTTGGGACTTTGTTCTCAAAAAAATTTTTTTTGTTGGTGTTGAGGCTTGAACAAGGCACCTCACACAAGCTAGGCACATATGTATATGCCTACCACTGGGATACATCCCCAGCTGAGATAATATTTTCTAATACGCCAGTTTTAGTGCTCTCAGCATTACTTTAATGATACTCAGAGATTCTGATGTGTTTTATTTATCTTGACATTCAGTTTAATGTAGTTTTGATCCCCTTGAGGCCTCGTGTGAATTATTAGGAAGTATATTGTTGTTTAGTTTTTTCCTGTTTTTCAGCTGCTCAGTTCAACTTTGAGTCCACTATGGCAAGATAGTCTACTGCTGATTCTTTTCAATTTGTTCATCTATTTTATTCCCCAGGATATGGCCCAAATTGGTCTATATTGTTATCTTTTGGCTTCCCTAAGGACTTGGGATCTACTAATGATCTACTAATGATCAAGTCCCTTATAAAAATAGCGCAGTATTTGCATGGATCCCACCTGAGTCCATTTGTGTACTTTTAATCATCTCTAGATTACTTGTTGTACTGCATTTTGTAAGGAACAATGACGAGAGAAAAGTCTGCACATGTTCACTACAGTTGTATTTTCTCCTGAATATTTTTGTTCTGTGATTGTTTTACTTTATGAATACATATCTCATGATTGAATGGAACAAACTGTACAACCTTATGATGGTGTTATGTTTTCTTTTTTGTTTTTACAATGTTGAAAAAGTGACATATATTTTGAATGTTGATATATACTTCTAGGCTAGCACTGTGTGATATATATAATACTTATTTATTTATTTTATATAATTCATTTTTGAGAAGCTGGGTAGCAACAGTGATGCATAGCTCCCAGTCAGCCACATAATCATAAGGGTTGACAATACTTTCTAATCTGTTCTGCTACTCAGCTATGATGTTCAGCAGAACAAGTTTATTAAATGCATGTTTGCCTTACAGTACTTACAATTAATGAGTTTATTGTAATGTAAACCCATCATAAGTCAAGGAACCTTTGAATTCCATAAACTCTTGAGCAGAAGAGATATTGGTTACAAGTGCCAATTAGATTCTGTTAACTGAAGGTACTGAATCTTTCTATATCATGGCTGATCATGTCTGGACTTTTGACTAAAATTAGGGTCTGAAACATCCTTGCTTATCACATGCCTTGCTTCATCAATTGTTCTGAGGAGTATTGGTATATCAACAACATTTCTGCATTTGCTAATTTTCTCTTTCACTTTTACCAGTTTTGGCTTTGCATATTTTGCAGCTTTAATGTTTGTGCATGCACAATTGGAATTACTCTTTCTTGCTGGTGGGTTAATCCTGTTGATAATTAGGTAGTGTCCCTCACTGTCTCTGATAATTCTCTTTGCTCTGAAATCTGCTTATTTGTTAAAAAGTAGCTACTCCTGCTCTCCATTGTTTCATGTTAGTTTATCCAGTGCTTTCAACTTACCAATAGCACTGTGTTTTCAGTGAGCTATTTTTGTCTTCTGCCAATCTCTATCTTTTAACTGACATGCAGACAATTTACAGGCTGGGGTGTGGCTCAATGGCACAATATCTACCTGTCACATGCTGGGTTTGGTCCTCAGCACTGGAAGACAATTTGCACGTGATGTAATTATTGGTATGTGAGAACTTAAATCTAGCTTAGTTTTTTTTTGTGTTGTTCCTCTGTTTTTAGATTTGCTTTTTCCTTATTCTTTTCTTCCTGTGGACTACTTGAAAAGGTTTTTATATTCCATTTTGATTGTACCCATCTGAGAAGATTTTTATTTTTTTAAATTTTATTTTAGTTTTTCAAGGTAGGGTCTAGTATAGGAATTCACTATGTAGGCTCAGGGTGGCCTTGAACTCACTGCAATCCTCTTAGACATCTGCCTCTCAAGTGTTGGGTTATAGGCATGTGCCACCATGCCTGGCTTCCAAAGCAGATTATTTAGTGGTTATTTATGCCATTGCACTATAAATACAAACATTGCAATCTACTGGTTTTATAATTTTACCAATACAAATGAAGTATGAAACACTCATTTCCTTTTAACCTCTGCCTCTTCTACTTGCATTATCTATCTATCTATCTATCTATCTATCTATCTATCTATCTATCTATGCATATTTAAAGCCACATCAGTGTTATACTTTTTACTACAACTGTCAATCATAATTCAGAAAAATTCAATAAGAGAAGATGCATATGTTATTTCTTCAAGATCTCATACTTGTTTCTACTTCTACATTAAAGCATTTCTTACTGAAATTTATATTCTAAATTTTTTTCCATATATATGTCTTTCCTCTGATATCAGCCTTTTCAAGAATCATGTTATATCTGAGATCTGTTCTATTTGTTTCTGAAAAAAATAGAACAAAATCTAGTTATAATATTTAGTAGTAATATAAAAATTTGAAAGGAAGATGTGAAAAGAGCATTCACAGTAAGTTCAAAGAATTTTAAGACACACATTTGATGTGTACAGTGATCTTCAACGAGATGTTGACACTATCATGAAACATTAAGATCGCAAAACAAGGAAAGACAGTATTTCCATCTTAAACTAATTTTTACCAAAAGATAGGCCTGAATTAAAGCCAGCTGAATCTATGCCAATCCCCAGGCACATTCACAAAGAATGCACAGGTGTCAAAGAAAAGCCACAGTAAATAACACGAGTAAAGGAGACAGGTGCTTCAGGTGAGGATGGCTCTCATTTTTTAAACTAAAAGCTAACGATTGTCTCAATAATTTTGCCTCACTCCTTATGTTTTTCCAAATTGACATACCCTACATATAATATTCATTATATTTTTCCTAATGTTTTTCTTATCTCTACTGCTTATTCTGTTGTAAATTTCAATATAAATTATAAATCTTATCTCTTGAAATCACTCTGCTTTTACACAGTGACGGCAAATGAAAACCAGAGGTTCGGAATTTGTATAATCATTGAGTTGTAGAGATTTATTAGCTGAATTTCGGGTTGTCCTTATACTCTGGCCTTTAGCGTGGTGGGCTTTGTTTCTTTTTCATAGTAAATCTTATTTTATTGACATACCTTTCTCTAATGAGAATGTGAGCTCTTGAAAAGTAGAGAAAATCTCCATAAGTACTTGTTGGATAAGCTATTATTATAAGGAAAGATTTTTATTAAAAACATCATCTACTTATAAAATAATTAAAATAATTTAGAGGAAATTCATCTGATATTTTGGGTGGCAGAAATATTCCTTTATTATTCTTTGTAGGGAAATGAACTTAACATTTATCTCTTTATTACCTGATGTGTATTTGACATCTCCCTCAAGTTCTGTATGCTACTGGTCCCTGCTGGAATAAAAGGATAATATAAACCAAAATTATCTTCCCAGAAATATTTAGCTGGGCCACAAGTACTACATGAAACAATTCAAATACATCTAGAGTTATATCTAATGGGGAACTACACAGTGTATTCTAGAGCTTTCCCTTCAGAGGTTCAAGATCATAATAGTAAGAGAGGGCTCAGGTAAGGGTTTCTGCAGCAAGTGAGGCTTGAATAAGGTCTTACCTTTGGGCTATACCTTTGGAAGGTAGAAGGAAAGCACCAGGGTCTTTGAAAGAAAGAGGGGGATTTCCTAAAGAGGGGGACTTTAAACTCAGAAATACCAATTTTAACTGCCAGGCAGGAAAGGCAAGTACTTAAGACTGTTGAGTCTCTTAAAGCTGTGCTTCCATTTTGTTATACAGTGAATATGCATATGCCTCAGAGTGAGGGCGAATAAAATAAACAGTGAAAGAGATTTCAGAGGATTTGGTGATCTCAGTGATGGTCCTTCAAGTTGAATGGCGATCTTCTAGCTCAGTAATTAGCAGAATTACAATAGTAGTCCAGACTTGTAAGGTAATCAGAGTCTTCAGGTTAGGACTGTGTAACCAATTTACAAGGTGCTCAAGGGGACACAAGGACAGTGGCTCAAATTTTTAACCAGTGAACTGGACAATAAATACACTTCTGGCTAAGGACTTATTGTTTGTCCTAATCATTGATGAATGTCTGGGCCCTACCATGAAGGTATGTCTTTAAACTGAAAAGAATATGCTCATATGTTAATTTAATCATAAGTGTTTAATTATGGAAGTCATGTATTTTGTTATTTTTTGAATACATAATTTATGCAATACTGCCTTGCAGAAAATTGGTGTATATATATATATGTACTTTAGAATTTTCATCAATGCAATTGTATATAAAATGTACATTTATAAAGTAAGGACAAGTGAATGTACATTTTATGTACTCTGGCAGAGCTATCACTAACATATTTAAAAGGGGAAATCCATTTTCACATTGTGGTCTCAAGAATAAGTAGAAAAAAAAATCCATAAAACATAATTCTCTAGGTTTCCCTAGAAAAATTTCTCTCTGCTCCATATGTGCCTATGTGCCTTGAGTTTTATAATTAAATTCATGCCTGGACCAATGTCGTCTGAATTTTAAAGGTTATGTACATAGGATGTCAAAACAACCATTTAAAACACATTAGAGAGTGAAGGGTTGGCCAAGATGATTTCCAAAGTTCCTACCACACTCAACATTATCTAATTCTGTGACTGACAAGCATTCTAGCTACTATGAGTGGTTCAGTTTGGTTTACACTCTGCTCAACAACCGGTTGATTGGCTTCCTTGACTGGTTCCCTGGGTTCTTCAGACACATACTTGGATGCAAAGCAGGAACTCTATAACCACAAGTTCTGGAAATCATGCTAGCAGAGCAACAAGCAAGTCAGCTGTCCCATCGCTATTTCTCTGTGCAACACATGTTTGCATAAAAGGTTTTCAAAAAAAAAAATCGTACTTGGAACTAGTTTTGTCTGTGACTTTTTGGGAACAAGAGAACGTTTATCGCCAAGTTTAGAATGGTCTTGAATTTTATGACTTCTTCGATTTGTATCCAAATTTGTGTCAGCTGGATTTGACTGTGGTGGTGTTGGCAACACATGAATTTCTGGTTCTGAGACAGACCAATTAGAAGGTGCACAGTCATCAAATTGCTAACCACACATGTTAAGGAGCTAAGTGTAAATAAATCAAAATCACATGAGATGAATTTACTGAAAAATAAACATGAATTTAAAAATTAATGGAAAAACATTGGTGCCAAAGAGACCTGTTTCTTTTCTCAAAAACCTCAAACACTTAAATCATTTTTACTGAACTGAAAAACTGTAGTTGGGCTTGTCATTTTCTATTTGAAGGAAAAGAAACTCAGAATGGCAAAACATGGGACAGAAAACATAGGGAAAAAGATTGTACTTGAGAAATCTATGTTTTTCTTTATGAAAGCTTCCATGAGTACCTGAAAACAATGACTTGCCAATCTCCAACAGGAGCATGCAGTGTGGGGCTGGCAGGGTCTTGAAGACTACAGCGATGGCACTATATCATGGGTTACGGGCCATGTCATTTGACTGCTGTCATACTTGGACTGTGTCTGTGGCTGGAAAGAGTTATTAGAAAGAGACAAGTCTCTCTGCCACTTTCAACAGTTGGTACATCTCACTTAAGACTTATATAGAAGTGGTTTATTTCACCCTCTTACCTCCAGAACAGTTTATTTTAGTTTTAGGGTTAGTTGTTTTTGCAAGAGTACAAACTCACATATACATCACCTTAAGAAACATGGAGTTTGCAGTCAGGTTCCACATGGAATGGAAGAAAAGAAAAAAAATAAACTGGTAGGAAGAGAGCTGGCTCCCAGCCCTCATTCTTTCCTCTCTCCTCACTTTCCCCCCTCTCCCTTCCTCCCACTGTATGGCTCTCTCCCTTTCCTTCTCCTAGCATCTTGGCTGTCCTCTGAAGTTTGCTGCTTTCTTCCTTCTGCTCTTGAACATTCTTTTTTAACCATGACCTTTGAACTCTCATGATCTTACTTTACAACTAGATCGCTATCTGACATACATAGTCTCTTCTTCTTCTTCTTCTTTTTCCTTTAACGTTTTACCTTTGGTACTAATTGGCTTAGTCTTTCAGTGTTTTCAAAGCCAAATTTGCATTCAGAGGGCATCAGGTCCAGCACCTCTTTCTGTCAGATGCTGGGTGAATGGCAGGCTTAGGACTGAGGGTCCGCCTGGTGCCAACCCAGCAATTGTAATGTGACGTGTACCCACTGCTGCATGGGGGAGAGGGGTTGGTGCAGGACTGGAGATAAGGCAGAATTTCTTCCAGTGGAGCAGGTGGGTGGGCAGCCCCTGACACCGCAGTATGTACTTCTTAAATGATTTGGGAAGTGTGCTTCCATGTCTTCCTAGTCTTTTATTCTTTGGGTTCCTCTTGGTGATTTCAACTGTTGTTCATAGGAGGTGACGTTGAGGGTCTTCTCAGCTTCATCTCTTGTCTGCACATAACTGGATGGGAGTCTATCCTTCATAAGGAGATGGAGAGAAGCAGTTTATTTGCAGTGACTAGAGGCCCTGATGCACCCATTCTCTTTCTATTTGCACCTCTATCTCTCTTAATAAATAAATAAATAAATAAATAAAAAATAATTTTTATTTGAGAGAGACAGAGAGAAAGAGAGAGAGAGAGAGAGAGAGAGAAGAGGCAGAGAGAAAATGGGCACACCAGGGCCTTTCAGCTGCTGTGAGTGAACTGTAGATGCATGGGCCCTCTTGTGAGCCCTCTTGTGTGCATGTGTGGCATTGAGTGCTTGCGTCACTTTTGTGTCTGGCTAAGTGTGGGACCTGGAGATTTGAACAAGCATTCTTAGGCTTCACAGGCAGCCACCTTAACTGCTAAGCCATCTTTCCAACCCGAACAAATAATGAGACTTAAAGGAATAGAAATAGAAATAGTGAGACTTAAAGGAAACTATTTCCTTTGTTGAAATTATTTTGAACCATATGCATTTTCAAATATAGAAACTTTCAGGTTTTAGAAAGGTCACGGAGCTGGGTATGTGGCTGAGTGGTAAAGTGCTTGCCTAGCATGTATAAGGACGTGGGTTTGATACCAGCTCTTCAAGAAGGTCATATGTTCATATGGGACAACAGCCTGTATTTATTGTTTAAATGACCATATACCTCACACAACGTGATAAACAATTTGTATTTATGTACTGTTCTCCATATTACACGGTACCCCAATGGGGTTTGTGGGAAATCATACATCAATATTTTCTACAACTAAAATTCCAAACTGATTTTGCTACTAATATAAATTTGGCCAAATTTTGTTACCCAATTAATTACAAAGAAAATTTTTTAGAGTTTTTGTATTTTAGAACATGGGTGAGGAATAATGAATCTAGACTGCAAACCAACAGAACAATGTCTGTTACATAGTTAGAAGTAGAGAAGTGGTGTTACACATGTCCCCAGCTTGACACTGATCCATCATGTTCCACCTACCTTGATGAAAAGTCCATTTGGGGGCTGGAAAGATGACTGTGGTAGTTTGAATAAATGTCCCCCAATATATTCAGTGTTTCACTAGTTATAGTTTGCATCTGCAATCACCTTGCTAGAGGCAATGTCACTGGGGGCCGGTCTTAAGGTGTTAATGGTGTGGGTTTGAGATTCCATTGTAAAGATATGCAAATATGCCTAGCAGGAGTTCCTGAAGTGTGCTGTGTGACCTTTTGGCTGTAGTTTTGCTCTGTGTGCTGTGTGCCTGGTTGGCTTTTCTCTCTCTGCTTGGCCCTGTGGAGAGCAGGTTGCTTCTTCTGCCATTATGGAACTTCTCCTGGATCTGTAAGCTTCAATAAATAATATCCCTTCCTCCATAACTGTGCCTGGTCTGGAAGTTCATCTCAGCGAACCTGAAGCTGTCTGCTACAATGACTTAGCACTTAAAGGCACTTGCTTGCAAAGCCTGACAGCTCAGGTTCCATTTCCAAGCCACCTCCATAAAGCCAGATGCAAAAAGTGGCTTAAGCATATAGTCTTCCTTTGCAGTGGCATGCACACACACACACACACACACACACACACACACACACACAAATAAATAAATAAGAATTAAAGAAATAGTCCATTCAGGCAGAAGGATTCCAGGCCAATAGCTCCAAAATAATTATACAAACTAACCTCCAGTGTTTGAAGTTGAGAAATGCCTTGTCTTTCCCACTAATTATTTTGACTCGATAGAAAATACCAATAGGAATGGGAAATTAGAAAATTGTCATTGATTAGGTAGTTCTGTTTTGTCAGGCAGAAATATCTGTTGTGCTGAATAGCATTAAATATACCAGCCAATAATTGGATAATACTGGTATGAATTTTCATTTAATCCTGTGTTTGATTCCTCAATAGGCATGATTTATTCTCTAGGAAATTGGAAATCTTCTGCAGGTTGGCTGACTTCTCAACCAAACCACTCAGGCTGATATAGCGACTCTAAAGATCAGCAATTCTGTGAGTTTCCTCAGCTTTGAGGATTCAGGCGCCCTCATTTGTCTTGGAAATTTGAGTTGTACGGTAGAAACAGAATTTATGCTTCTTTGTTATTAAACTTTAAGATAAAATATGAAAAGATACCCTTCAAATATAAACTGAAGGAATCCTTCATAAATTTTAAAATTGAGAGTATCTGCCTCTGTTATTAAAGTTGGATAAGTTAGCATATCATGGATTTCCTTTCTAATCTTTCTTGGCTTTGACTATCACTTTCCTTGCTTGTTAATTTTATTAAGGGGTTTGGAAGGACTGACAGCATTTTTCTAAATGCACTCCTTAAGCACTATAATACCAAAATCAAAATTCCTTGAATGAAATCCCTGTTTTGTTCTTCGCAAATTTTCCTTTCATGACTCTCTTAGGCTCTGTAGAAATATTTCTCCTGGTACGGCTCATGGAGACTTGTTCCCCATCTTTGCTGACACTAATTGTTCCAGAAGGCACTGATGCCTCTCAACTAAGCCATTTATCTCACCAGGGGTCTTCATAGACTGAGACAAAGCTTGCTAAATCCCAGGCATTTTGGTTTTGCTCTCCCGTACCAGCGATGCACCTCAGCGTCAGAACAGCCATGATCAGGGGCACAAAAGGCCACATTGTCAAAAGCAGGCTTGCATCCCCTTTCTGCTTACCCACAGCACGCAGGGGCTGTCTTCCCCCTTCCCCCTTCTCCCCAGGCCCAAACACTCTGCCTCCTGTTGCTTACATGTTACTTTACACAACTTGAGTGGAGACTTCAAGCAAAGAGCTTTTCTTCCTCCATCTTCTGGCCATGCTCTTGTGGTCTCTATGAAAGATTCCTTGAACAGCAGCAGTCTTCTCCACCTCCTCTGTCTGCCTTATATTTGAGAGTATCTCAGAGCTTGATCTAAACCTTGGGAAAATTTCTTTATAAATTCTATTGCTAAAATGCTACAGGTGTTAGATAATCATTTGGGGCTTCTTTCATTTCTTTTTTTAAAAATATATTTTTGAAGCCAGGCAGGGTGGTGCATATCTTTAATCCAGCACTTGGGAGGCAGAGGTGGAGAATTGCTGTGAGTTCCAGGCCCAGCCTGAGACTACATAAAGAATTCCAGGTCAGCCTGGGCTATAGTGAAACCCTACCTTGAAAATACCAAAAAAAAAAAAAAAAAAAAAAAAAAAAAGCATTTATGGAACATCAAGTTTCCTTTTCACTTTGTAATGTGTATACTTACATATAGATATATAGCATAGCTATTTCAATATAAATATCAGTGTATGTTTCTGTATGCTATATGTTATATTGTGTATGAATATACACTAGTTGTCTTAGCTTGTGTTTCTATAACAAAACCCCAGACTGGGTGGTTTTAAGACTCTCATACTTTGGAAGGATGGAAGCCCAATGTGCTGATTTGATTGTGGAATGGTGAAGATACTCTTTCTGGATTGACAGTGACTCCCACCTCACCGTGTGCTTTCGGGACTCTTCTTTTTACATTTACATGAGATGGAGGTGAGAGAAAGTTCTCTTATGTCTCTTGTTTTAAGTGTAGTAATTTCATGATGAAGGCCCCATATTAGTAAGCTCATCCAAACTTAATTATCTCTGAAAAGGCCCACTATCAAACAACATCAGACTGGGGAGTTAGGATTCATATATAAGTTTTTGGGTGTGGGAGAAAACAGTAACATTCTCTTCCTCCCTCTTTAGCTCTCTCTCCACACACACATCCTCCACAACACACACACATATACACACGTATGTATGCTAAGACTGTGTGTTCTGTCTAAATTGATGTCAAAGCTAACAATGCATTTAGAAGATGATAATTACTCAGTCTTTAAAAAAACAAAAACCCTGAGCCGGGCGTGGTGGCACACGCCTTTAATCCCAGCACTTGTGAGGCAGAGGTCAGAGGATCGCTGTGAGTTCGAGGCCGTCCTGAGACTACATAGTGAGTTCCAGGTCAGCCTGGGCTAGAGTGAGACCCTACCTTGACAAACCAATAAAAAAAATAAATAAATAAGTAAATAAATAAGTAAATAAATAAATAAAAAGTCCTGGTAGAATTGTTTTGCAAAAGTATTGGTCTCTTGTAAAGTAAACAGAAAAGTTAAAATACCAATTTCAAACCATTAGAGGAAGTGTGATGTATAAGAATAATGCATCTAAAGATAAACAAAAACCTAAAAAGTTCCAAATATTACTTTGAACCAGTTTCAATCTCTAATAATTCCATGGGAAGTGCCCAAATGAGACCATACACATGTAAAACAGTTCTGTGAAGACATAAATCTTTGCAATGCATTTTTATTATTTGTATCGCTGACTTCTGCTATTTTGTTGTTTCATGTCTTGGCCCAGATTCTTCTCCCTCAGGGCCAGAAGACCAGATTAACCACAGTCTCCAGAGAAAAGACCTCCAGGCATTCACTAGGTGGGGGCGGGGGAGGCGGCTGCTGTGCACAAGCTGGGCAGTTGTGTCTGTGACTCCTCCTCGCCTCTGATTCCCACAGCCAAGGGACGAGCAAACTGAGCCCAACCCACTGGATTAATCCAAACACTTTTTCTCAAGTCCCTCAGAGAGAAGCAGCTAGATGGCATGCTTGGGAAAACATGTCAGAGGAGAAGGGAGCCTACAAGTGGGGTGTAAGCCAAAGAAGCCAACGTCATCAGCTTCCTCATTAATCTCTTACAGAAAGTGAAGGGAAACTTACAGAGTGCAAGCATGCTTATTCTCTCATTGAAACTTCACTGTTTGCCGTCAGCCTGGCACTCTTCCTATCTTATATATTTCCACACACCATGGTAACTAAGCAGAGGAGCGAGCAGATACAGCTTAAGACTTGAATTCATCACTTACCAACTCTGTGTTCTTGGGCAGGTTACTTTACATCTCAGCTCTTAAAGTTAATAGTGGCACGATACTGCAATAGTCAGATTAGATTATGTAATATGGGGGCTCACATAGTAAGTATTCAGCATTAGCTGCTTTTTACTTTATTGCTTCTAACTTGATTACACTATGATTACTCTTGCCTAAGTTTAAATCATAGCTGTGTGGCTGTGGTACCTTGCTTATGCAACCTCTGTGCTTCAGTTTCTGTCTCTAAAATGGATATTATAATGTTTTCTGTCTCACATAATTAGTAGGAAAATTAAATAACTTGGTACCTATAAGGTCCTTGGAAGTGTGTTGGGACCACAAATAATATTATTGTAAGTACAAAGATATAGCTAAAGAGAAATCTTCCTTTTTATGTATGACATCCAAAACAAGAACGTAAGTCATAATGAAAACTGTCATTGAAAAAATATTTTATTTATTTTTGAGAGAGAGAGAGAAAGAGAAAATGGGGACGCCAAGGCCTCAGCCACTGCAAAAGAGCACCAGATGCATGTGCCCCTTGTGCATATGGCTTATGTGGGTCCTGGGGAATCGAACCAGGGTCCTAAAGCTTTGTAGGCAAAAGCGTTAGCCAATAAGCCATTTCTGCAACCCCTAAAAACTGTCTTTTAGGGCCATGGAATTAGCTTTGCAATTATACTTCAAGCCAGGCGTGGTGGCACATGCCTTTAATCCCAGCACTTGGGAGGCAGAGGTAGGTGGATCGCTGTGACTTTCAGGCCACCCTGAGACTGAATTCCAGGTCAGCCTGGGCTAGAGCGAGACCCTACCTCAAGAAAAATGAAACAAAACAAAACAAAACAAAACAAAATTATACTTCAGTTAACTATAAAATCTAGTCTTTACAGAGAATAGATTACTTTATATATCATAAAATAACTTTGTTAATGAAAGTTACAGTTTCCAAAATGTTAAAACATACTATATTTGAATAAAAACATTGAGGTTTTCATAAATATTAATCTGTGTGTTAACATTTCCACTACTTATAAAGTTTGCAGGTAAACCTTGAGGCAATCAAAAGATTTGCCTCAGCTAGATCTAAAATAATAACAGAAAAGGACCTGGGAGAATTGACTGTTCATGTTAAAAACTGAACTATGTAAATTACTATAAGGCTTTAGGAACTGACATCACCATATTCATAGATTAGAAACTGCGTGTTATACCCTTCGGGAGGAAATGTGGAGTGTGGGGTTTAACTGGACTCTGGCTCCCTCCATGATAAAGTTAGTGGGGGCCAGGAGTTGGAACATGATTAGAGAAGATGTGCTGTAGATTCTTAGGAAAGGGAATGCCCATCTTTCTTTGGATCACTCATGCAATTTGTGCAGCATCTCTTCCAAACAATAAACTGCTTTTCATCCATTTTTTTTTTTTTCAGGTAGATGTAAAGAATCCACAGGCTCCAGGTTGTGAATTCCCAACTAGGCAGTTTGGAGGAGCTGTGCCTTTGGAATCAGGAAGCTAGGATTTTCTGGGATATTGAGCCTGTTATTGTCCCTGTGGAAGTGGGCCAAGATGTCCTTGAATTGCAGACCCTGGCTTCCTTGACCATGGACAGGGAGATTTATGGCAGGAGAGGAGTTGCTGGTGTACATACAGGCATACAAGTCGCAGGACTGGGAGGTCCTACCACCTGTTCTGTGCTCTTGATATGAATTAAGTTATGCCAGGTGGTCTTTGTAACACTTTGAGTAGATATTCCTCCTTTTTGTCCTCTTCCTTCCTTTTCTGGATTGCCCAGAGAAAGTTGCAATTCAGAAGGAATAGCATATCCAAAGCTACAGAGTTCATACCTGCGGAGCGGAGTTTGAACCCCAGGTCCGTATGACTCCAGTACCTTACTTTTCTTCCAGCATAGGAGAAAAAGGGAGTTCTCATTTTCTTCCCTAGAAATATCCTTTGAAAATGTCCATGCACATGAGAGAAAAAGTAGATATTTCAGAAGATTTTTATCTTTTCATTCTCTGGGTCAAAGGTGATAACAATCTCTGATCACATTTTTTCTGATAAATTCTTTTAAGTACCTTACTGAATATAGCTTCTGACAATTCTAAATTTCTTATTTATTTGTGTGTGCATGTTCATGCACGTGCGTGTGGAAAGCACATGTGTGTGTGTGTGGGGGGGGTCAGAGGATAAGTACAGTTGTTCCTTTCTGCCTCATTTGAGACAAGGTTGGATTCTTGCTTTTTTATTATTTTTTTGCTGCATTACAGGAACTACTTCAGTCTCTAGCTCCAGTGTCTAACTATGCACGCCAGCATTATCATGAGCATGCTGGACTCACTGTGCCTGCTCTGGCTTCTCACTTTCGCTTTATTTATTTGCAAGGAGAGAGAGAGAATGGACAACTCAGGGCTGCCATCTACTGCAAATGAACTCCAGAGGCATGTGCCATTTCGTGCATCTGGCTTTCTGAGAGTCCTGGGGAATCAAATCCTGGTTGTTAGTCTTTGGAGGCAAGCAGCTTAACCATCTCTCCAGCTCCACTTCAGACTTTTAAAGTGAGTGAGTGACTTGAAGATATCAGTGTTAAAAAGAGTCCAATGAGAGCTGGAGAGATGGCTTAGCAGTTAAGGCGCCTGCCTGCTAAGCCAAAGAAGCCGGTTCCAATCTCCAGGTCCCATGTTTAGCCAGATGCAAAGTGACACAAGGGTGCAATGCCACACTTGACCACAAGGGGGTGCATGCATCTGGAGTTCGTTCTCAGCAGCTGAGACTGCTGGGCGCCCATTCTCTGTCTCCTTCTCCCTCCCTGTCTGTCTCTCTGTGTCTCTCTCCAAAAATAAATAAAAAATTTTAAAAACTACAGAAAAAGAGTCCAATGAACCTGTTAGCATAATATATATGCTAATACTTGGCAGATAATTGATGTTCAGTATGTGTGCATTGACTAATTGGCTAATGTATTTGACATAAATAAAATGAAACTTTTTTCAATAGAAAACATCTAGACAATTCTTGGAAAGATATCACTTGATTCCAATACTCTCATCACATTTTAACTTTAGAGAGGATGGGGGAAGCTCAGCAGTTAAAAGTGCTTGAAAAGCCTACTGGCCCAGGATTGATTCCCTAGCACCCACATAAAGCCAGAAATGAAAAGGGGAATATGCATCTGGTATTCATTTGCAGTGGCAAGAGATCCTGGCATACCCCACCCACCCCCCCCTGCACAAGTACACATGTGAAAAATAAATAATATTTTAAAAAATTTTAAAGAACTTTAAGGCTTGGGAGAAGGCACTCCCTAGGTAAAGCTTTGCTTCTTTTATTAAAAAAATAACTTATTTATTTATTTGACAGAAAGAGGGATAGACAGAGGGAGGGAGAGAATGGGCGTGACAGGACTTGTAGCCACTGCAAAGGAACTCCAGAATGTTGTGCATCTGGCTAACGTGGGTCTTAGGGAATCGAACCTGGGCCCTTTGGCTTTGCAGGCAAATGCCTTAACTGCTAAGCCATCCCTCCAGCCCTTCAGCTCTGTTTCTGTCAGCGGTGCCTCTTTCATAGTTTGCTGCTCTCTAGGTTCTTTAACATTGTTTTAACTTGTCCTATAAGACCTAGGGCTGATCTTGGCTTCCCACTACTGCTACTCCCTGGATGTCTTGCCCTTTCTTAGTGGTTCCTTTAGCTTTGCCCACATCCCTGTAAATAGTCCTTTATTTCGAATGTGCCATCTGTTTCCTTTAGCATCCTGGCTGATCTTGCAAATTAATCTGTGCTAAACATGGCACTATAACTCTACATTATATATATATATATATATATATATATATATATATATATATATATATATATATATATATAAAATAGATGACTACCTATGCTGTGTTTTTAATATATTTATTATTTTAAAAATTCACCAAAAACAAGATTCATGTCCCCATAGGAGGAATAAAGTATGAAAATGACAGGGCCAAGATTCAAACACAGTCATTCTGGTCTTGCACAATGCCCTCTTGTTGACGACATTGGGTACCTCTGGTGAGGCTGTCTGGGAAGCAGAGTCTGAGATAAAGGCTTACATCATTGTAGGTGGAGCTCTCAGGAGCAATACCGTCGGCAATAAGAGGCAGAACTGCCACATAGCAACAGAAAAAGGTTATACTGGACCCAATCACAAAGAGCTCTACAGCTAGGATGGTTCCTGAACTGGGGTAGGGAGCTAGGCTTTCCAACGCAGTATTGATGAGTCATTGTAGGACAGCTGGTCCTAAAGAGACGCACATTGGTGGGACGACTTTGTCATGGAATAAAGATCACCTTGGCACCAGGGCACTTCCAGAGACACATGTGAGTTCATGAGTGAGCAGCCTACTCAAATAATATGTTATTTCTGAAAATTTTATTAGATTTATGTATTTGTGTCTCTTCCTCCCTTTTCCCCAATCCCTCCCCCACCATGATTATGGTACAATCAATATTGTAGTAAGACACTGTAATAGAAGTTAGCAGACCTGGTCTACTGCGTACTATATATCTCTGTTCAACTCACTTAATTTCGTTGGATTTTAGTTTCCTTCTTCATAAATTGAGGAACTTTGATTAGAAGGACTTCATGACTACTTTCAGTTGTAATTGTTCTATCTTCCTCTTAATTTATTAGCTTTCTAAAAGCCAGAACTATCAAAAGTAAGCATGTTGGAATGCTTTTAAAGTAATGCTAGACATCATTTCTTGCAAACTCCACTTAGCAACTTTCTCAAGCTCATTCAATAAATCATAATGGGCTGTGTGAAAATTCACACAGCTCTGATATCATCAACCCATGAACTCTGAAGAGTGAAGATGCTCCGATATCACCCCATGAACTCTGAAGAGTGAAGACGCCCCGATATCACCTGATGAACCCTGAAGAGTGAAGATGCCCCGATATCACCCCATGAACTCTGAAGAGTGAAGATGCCCCGATATCACCCCATGAACTCTGAAGAGTGAAGACGCCCCGATATCTCCCCATGAACTCTGAAGAGTGAAGACTCCCCGATATCACCCCATGAACTCTGAAGAGTGAAGACATCACCCATGAATATCATCCCCATGAACTCTGAAGAGTGAAGACACCCGATATCACCCCATGAACTCTGAAGAGTGAAGACGCCCCGATATCACCCCATGAACTCTGAAGAGAGAAGATGCCCCGATATCACCCCATGAACTCTGAAGAGAGAAGATGCCCCAATATCACCCCATGAACTCTGAAGAGTGAAGACACCCGATATCACCCCATGAATGAACTCTGAAGAGTGAAGACATGAACTCTGAAGAGATATCATCACCCCATGAACTCTGAAGAGAGAAGACACCCCGATATCACCCCATGAACTCTGAAGAGTGAAGACACCCCGATATCACCCCATGAACTCTGAAGAGTGAAGACACATGAACCTGAAGAGAGAAGACAATATCACCCCATGAACTCTGAAGAGAGAAGATGAACTCCGATATCACCCCATGAACTCTGAAGAGAGAAGAGATATCACCCCATGAACCTGAAGAGAGAAATATCACCCCATGAACTCTGAAGAGAGAAGATGCCCGATATCACCCCATGAACTCTGAAGAGTGAAGACACCCCGATATCACCCCATGAACTCTGAAGAGAGAAGACACCCCAATATCACCCCATGAACTCTGAAGAGAGAAGACACCCGATATCACCCCATGAACTCTGAAGAGAGAAGACACCCCGATATCACCCCATGAACTCTGAAGAGTGAAGACACCCCAATATCACCCCATGAACTCTGAAGAGAGAAGACGCCCCAATATCACCCCATGAACTCTGAAGAGAGAAGATGCCCCGATATCACCCCATGAACTCTGAAGAGTGAAGACACCCCAATATCACCCCATGAACTCTGAAGAGTGAAGACGCCCCGATATCACCCCATGAACTCTGAAGAGTGAAGACGCCCCGATATCACCCCATGAACTCTGAAGAGTGAAGACACCCGATATCACCCCATGAACTCTGAAGAGTGAAGACACCCTGATATCACCCCATGAACTCTGAAGAGTGAAGACGCCCGATATCACCCCATGAACTCTGAAGAGAGAAGATGCCCCGATATCACCCCATGAACTCTGAAGAGTGAAGACACCCTGATATCACCCCATGAACTCTGAAGAGTGAAGACGCCCCGATATCACCCCATGAACTCTGAAGAGAGAAGATGCCCGATATCACCCCATGAACTCTGAAGAGTGAAGACACCCTGATATCACCCCATGAACTCTGAAGAGTGAAGACACCCCGATATCACCCCATGAACTCTGAAGAGAAGAAGATGAACTCTGAAGAGTGAAGACCCGATATCACCCCATGAACTCTGAAGAGAGAAGATGAACTCTGAAGAATATCACCCCATGAACTCTGAAGAGTGAAGAACTCTGAAGAGTGAAGACCCGATATCACCCCATGAACTCTGAAGAGTGAAGAGGCCCGATATCACCCCATGAACTCTGAAGAGTGAAGATGCCCGATATCACCCCATGAACTCTGAAGAGTGAAGACACCCCGATATCACCCCATGAACTCTGAAGAGTGAAGATGCTCCGATATCACCCCATGAACTCTGAAGAGTGAAGACGCCCCGATATCACCCCATGAACTCTGAAGAGTGAAGATGCCCCGATATCACCCCATGAACTCTGAAGATATCACCCCATGAACTCTGAAGAAGCCCTGATATCACCCCATGCGATATCACCCCATGAACTCTGAAGAGTGAAGACTCCCTGATATCACCCCATGAACTCTGAAGAGTGAAGACGCCCCGATATCACCCCATGAACTCTGAAGAGAGAAGATGCCCCGATATCACCCCATGAACTCTGAAGAGTGAAGACACCCCAATATCACCCCATGAACTCTGAAGAGTGAAGACGCCCGATATCACCCCATGAACTCTGAAGAGAGAAGATGCCCCGATATCACCCCATGAACTCTGAAGAGTGAAGACACCCCAATATCACCCCATGAACTCTGAAGAGAGAAGACACCCTGATATCACCCCATGAACTCTGAAGAGAGAAGACACCCGATATCTCCCCATGAACTCTGAAGAGAGAAGATGCCCGATATCACCCCATGAACCCTGAAGAGTGAAGACACATGAACTCTGAAGAGTGAAGACGATATCACCCCATGAACTCTGAAGAGAGAAGACACCCCAATATCACCCCATGAACTCTGAAGAGAGAAGACACCCCAATATCACCCCATGAACTCTGAAGAGTGAAGACACCCCGATATCACCCCATGAACTCTGAAGAGTGAAGACGCCCCGATATCTCCCCATGAACTCTGAAGAGTGAAGACACCCCAATATCACCCCATGAACTCTGAAGAGAGAAGACACCCTGATATCACCCCATGAACTCTGAAGAGAGAAGATGCCCCGATATCACCCCATGAACTCTGAAGAGTGAAGACACCCCGATATCTCCCCATGAACTCTGAAGAGTGAAGACACCCTGATATCACCCCATGAACTCTGAAGAGTGAAGATGCCCCGATATCACCCCATGAACTCTGAAGAGTGAAGATGCCCCGATATCACCCCATGAACTCTGAAGAGTGAAGACTCTGAAGAGTGAAGATATCACCCCATGAACTCTGAAGAGTGAAGATGCCCCGATATCACCCCCCATGAACTCTGAAGAGAGTGAAGATGCCCGATATCACCATGAACCTGAAGAGTGAAGATGAACCCCATGAACTCTGAAGAGAGAAGATGCCCGATATCACCCCATGAACTCTGAAGAGATGAAAATGAACCCGATATCACCCCATGAACTCTGAAGAGTGAAGATGCTCCGATATCACCCCATGAACTCTGAAGAGTGAAGACACCCCGATATCACCCCATGAACTCTGAAGAGTGAAGATGCCCCGATATCACCCCATGAACTCTGAAGAGTGAAGATGCCCAATATCACCCCATGAACTCTGAAGAGTGAAGACACCCCAATATCACCCCATGAACTCTGAAGAGTGAAGACACCCCGATATCACCCCATGAACTCTGAAAGTGAAGATCACCCCACCCATGAACTCTGAAGATATCGATATCACCCCATGAACTCTGAAGAGTGAAGATGCCCCAATATCACCCCATGAACTCTGAAGAGTGAAGACTCCGATATCACCCCATGAACCATGAACCCTCAAGAACCCTGTGAAGATGCCCCGATATCACCCCATGAACCCTGAAGAGAGAAGACACCCGATATCACCCCATGAACCCTGAAGAGTGAAGACATCACCCCATGAACTCGATATCACCCCATGAACTCTGAAGAGTGAAGATGCCGATATCACCCCATGAACTCTGAAGAGTGAAGAATCACCCCCTGATATCACCCGATATGAACTCTGAAGAGTGAAAATGCCCGATATCACCCCATGAACTCTGAAGAGTGAAGACACGCGATATCACCCCATGAACTCTGAAGAGTGAAGATGCCCGATATCACCCATGAACTCTGAAACTCGATATCAAGAAGAAGAAGACACCCGATATCACCCCATGAACTCTGAAGAGTGAAGATCACCCCATGAACTCTGAAGAATGAAGACACCCCATGATATCACCCCATGAACTCATCCCCATGAAAGAGTGAAGACACCCTGATATCACCCCATGAACCCTGAAGAGTGAAGATGCCCGATATCACCCCATGAACTCTGAAGAGAGAAGATATCACACCCGATATCACCCCATGAACTCTGAAGAGAGAAGACACCGATATCACCCCATGAACTCTGAAGAAGAAGTGAAGACACCCCAATAAGACCGATATCACCCCATGAACTCTGAAGAGTGAAGATCACCCCATGATATCACCCCATGAACTCTGAAGAGTGAAGACACCCGATATCACCCCATGAACTCTGAAGAGTGAAGAAGATCACCGCATGAACTCTGAAGAGTGAAGAATATCACCCCCCCATGAACTCTGAAGAGTGAAGACACCCCGATATCACCCCATGAACTCTGAAGAGTGAAGACACCCCGATATCACCCCATGAACCCTGAAGAGTGAAGATGCCCCGATATCACCCCATGAACCCTGAAGAGAGAAGACACCCCGATATCACCCCATGAACCCTGAAGAGTGAAGACACCCCGATATCACCCCATGAACTCTGAAGAGTGAAGATGCCCTGATATCACCCCATGAACTCTGAAGAGAGAAGACACCCTGATATCACCCCATGAACTCTGAAGAGTGAAAATGCCCCGATATCACCCCATGAACTCTGAAGAGTGAAGACACCCTGATATCACCCCATGAACCCTGAAGAGTGAAGATGCCCCGATATCACCCCATGAACTCTGAAGAGAGAAGACACCCCGATATCACCCCATGAACTCTGAAGAGTGAAAATGCCCTGATATCACCCCATGAACTCTGAAGAGTGAAGACGCCCCATTTTTCCCCAGAATACTTTTATTTGGTATACATTAAATTTTAGAATGCTCAACACTTCTCATTCTTCCTAATCGTATCTCATACAGATGTTTTATTTTAGGATTTGTTTTGAAATAATTGCTTTCATAGGGTCACTGTTATAGTTTTACTAGACATGGTCTTAATTAGGATACATAGACGTTGATCAAAGCAAGAAGTAATGGAACATGAATTTATCTCAAGTTCGGGAAAGGTGAAGGCAATAAACAAGCAAACAAGCACACAAGTAAAAAACAAAAACTAGCCAACAAAAAGAGAGATGGAAATGATAGAATTCTGAAAACATTGAATAATGACCTAATATTGTGAATTTTTACTAAAAGTAACACAAACATATCTTAATTATAAAGCAAAAAACTTAAAAACAAAACCAAGTACATACAGGAGTCTTTCAAAATTGGTTTTCTGAGCTGGGGCAATGATTCAATGAAAATGGAGGAGAATGGTTATTGTCAGGCATGTATGGCCCTGCCTGTATGATTTCCCAAAGTAAACCTTATGGTCGAAGCTGCTTCAGCCATAAATAAATAACTAGGCATACCTTTACTCCGGCTTCTTTACCTGACTCTCGTTAAACCCTATCAGCAACTGTAGAGGGCCAAAGAAGCAGTCTCAATAAATATTTCATTACATGGGAGCCCATTTGCTGGTATTTCAAATAAATAAGTACATTTTCCCACTCAGTGGACACTAGAAGGGAAAACTCTCCAGTTTCCATTTCTAGGCATTCTTTTGCTTTCCGAGGAGGTCATTTTCGTTTTCCAGTATACAACTCGATTATTTATTGGAGGAAAAGGTTTTAAAACAGGAAAAGAAAAAAAGTCAAGCAAATAATTTATTGAAGATTGTGTCTTGGCAGATTAATCCCTACCACTTGGCCAGGGCTCATTCCAGAGTGATCAGACTGGTCAAGCTTGAATTGTATGTCCACAAGAGGTTGCATAAATAACCCCAAACACTGTGAACCTCTTTGCACTTGGTCATCTTCATGACCTTCAAAGAAAATGTCAGAAAGGTAGTAAGAAAAAATATAGCCTAAGACCCTCTAGTTATGGTATTTTCTAATAAATAACCTTTTTTTTTGGCTCCTTTCATCTGAACACATTTATCAGTTAAGACACATGTGCTTCCTCTAAGTAAGTGAGTAGAAATACAGCCCCTCTTCCCACAGGTAGCTCTGAAATATGATCAAAAGTGCTCTACACCCCACTGAAGAGTGATATTCATAGCCAAAGTGAAGTTTTAAACAAACTGTATTTTCTTAATATTATTAACTTGAATCTAGCCAAGACTAGTTGTCATTTTTAACTGGTCATTGCCTAAGGAGGCTGTACGCAAAAGTGGTTGAAGAGGTGGTTTCTGAAATCTCTGTCTCCTATCAGTTTATCCAATAGCTGGGTCTTGATTTATGGCTACAGGGCAGTCAGAGCTGTCCTAGAGACTATGCGTGTCACTTCTTGCTCAACAATTCCAGTCTAAACAATGGTTATTCTGGGCTAAACTCCCTTCTTTTATCATCTTTTCAATTTTGACTAGAGACATTATCAGTATTTGAATTTCCAAGACCAGAAATCATGAAATGATCTTATTCCTTTTTCTAATTCCTTTTAGTACATATGTCATGTGATATTGATTTTTTCTAAAAATAAAAGAATCCCTCAAGCCAATCATTTGTCACCTTTAATTAAAAAAAAATGATGGCTTTAGAAAGGAAGACCTAGCATTCTAATATCTCTGTTTCTTCTCTTACAAATTATAGGTCTTGACAATTAGTGTTTCACTGTTATTGTTTGTAAAATGAGGAATAAACATATCTGTTTTGCTGACTGTAAAAAAAGTTTTCATCAGGAAATGAGGTATTGCAATTTGCCCTATATGTTGGGGAAGTAGCAGGGGTGGTTTTGTGAAATTCTTTGGGCATCTTTGGGCATCGGAATATGAAACTTCTTTTCTCTGAGCACCATCCACTCTCCTGCCTTTACGCAATTAGATTTAGGATGGTTAGTTTGCTGTTGTTTCAAACAGAGACCCATCCGTGACCATCGTGTGGTTGAAACTCTCTGAAACCTACTCACCACACTGCTTTCCCTTGTAGACCGAGAGAGGCACATCCTGGCTTGTGGAATTGCTGCTACAAGGTCCTTCCGAGGTGTAGCAAAATCTGCATAGGTGCAACATATCTACAGTCCTTCAAGAAAACAGACAGAGAATTATTCATGTCCAGACTTTCCTTGGCTGCCCACTGGGAATCTGCTTTGTGAGTGCTCACAGGAGCTTCCTATTTGACAGTCCTAAAACCAGACTTACGACCTCCTCCTTCTAAACCGTTACTTTCCTGTGCCTCCAGTCTCAGTGACCAACACTGGCATTCACTCACCTGTCCGAGGCAGAATCCAGGGTGGCTTTCCCTCTGCCAGAATCTTACTAAACTTCCAAACTCCTTGAGGCTGTTTCCTAAGTAAACTTTCATTCAGCTCTTTTTTTCCTCATCTTTGTTGCTACCTACACGGTTTGGTACATTTACTTGAGCTGCTTCCATAGCTTCTTCATCATCTACCTGACTCTACTTAGTCCTCCACCTCCCACAGTTCTTTCCCCACGTTCTAGCCCAGAGTTTTCTTTGTAAGATGAAAATCTGACCATGCCATGACCCTGTGCTAATTGTTTTCAAGGTGTTCCAATCACCTTCAAGGCACTGACCAGACTCCATAAATCCATGCTGCGGCATGATTGTGGTTTGCCCACTGAGAAACTCATTTTGAACATTTCATTTTTATTATGAAACAGTCAAAGATGGGAGTAGGTGGGAAGTTTACCAGGTGATTGGGGCTCTGCCTTTATGAATGGGTGAGTGCACTCATGTGATTGGTGAATTAGTGGGCTAGTGGGTTATCTTGAGTGTGAGTCTGCTAAAAAATGATAGAAAAATAAGGAAAGAAAAACAGCCATCAGTAGCTAAATCTGTTGCATTGCCTGGCTCTTGCCAGGTGATACCCTGTACTGCCGTGGGACTTTGCCAGCAAGAAGACTATCACCAGACATAGTTGTCCTTTGACTAGAACCATGATCCAAAATAAATCTCTTTTCTTTATAATTTATCTGATGCAGTACGTGTTAATAGCAACAGAAATTGGATTAAGGCAGTCCTATAAGATCAAGTCCACAGCATTCTTCTTCCCCTTCATGCTAAGTATGATAACTTACAAACTTGAGTTTGTAACTTACAAAGTTGATTTCCTTCAGTTTTAAGAATGTGTCCTGCGTGTACATTTGTGACTTTGTGTTGCTAGTTCTCAGCTTGCTTTCCTCCCCATGATTGCCTGGATCATTCCCATTCTTTGGATTTCAATTTAGATATTGCTTCATCTGGAAATGTTTCTCTGCTTAACCAAGTTCTGAGAAGACCGTGTCCTTCTGCATTGATACCACTCAGCACGTTGTTTAGTACCTGTCTGTTTACACCTCCTCCCAGGTCCCGCGATAGAACTCCACAAAAGCAAGGGTTTTGTCTGCCTGGCTTACCACTCTGTTTCTAGTATATGGCACAGTACCTAGCACATAGAAAACTCTCAAGTATTTGTTGAATAGATAAATGAAGCAAATGAATAGTGACTCTATTTTCCTGGAGAAATAGTGATATGGTTAAATATATATATATCAGGTACGAGAAGTTCCACACTCAAGTCTCATTTCCCTAATTGTGTCATCATGGGCATCATCAACCGGTTTAACCATATGGAATAATAAAACTTGGCTTAGTCTATGTTGAGTTGCTTTAGTAACAGTCAGGTTGTTTACATGAGAGCTCCCTAGGAAATGTAGAATTCCCTATAAATAAGAAAGTCATTATCACAGTGGTTGTGTCTGCACTAGCACAGGCTTGTGTAAGTCAACTATTTACTGGACTCTTAGAGCCAGTAAGATTCTGTAGTATATGTGTTAGCTAAGTATATTGCTACATGACAACATTCTCTAAAAATTTATAGCTTAAAAGCCAAACCATTTATTTCTCGTGATTCTCCAGATCAGCAATTTAGGCGATGTTCAACTGAGCCAGTGGTCTCAGCTGGGCTCTGTGGTGTGGTCATGTGAGGCTGGCTAGCTTGGGGTGGTTTCAGCTGTATACCTTATCTTTCTTTCACTTGTCCTTGTGTCCTCCAGGAGGCTAACTTGGGCTTGCTCACATTGTGTGGTCAGGGTAGGATTCTGTTAAACAGAAGAGCATATTTGGATCTGGTACCTGGTATATATATTTTTAACCAGATCACAATTTCTCCAGAAAAATAAGATTTCTCTTGAAGTCTAGGTTTGGAAATGACACAATATAACTTTGCTGCATTTTAGAAAACACTGAAAGTCCAAAATCAGCTCATTTTAAATAAGCTCCTGATGGGAAATCTCCAAAGTCATAGGAGGTGTGGATACTGGGAAGGAAGGAAGTGTGGTCATTTGACAAATGCTTCTCCAAACTTTCTCAGGCTCTTCTTTTATGTATTTAAAAAGTCACAATCTTGCCTTTTTTTTTTTTTTTTTTTACCTGTAATTATGCAATGATTCTTCTTTACTTATAAAATAAGATCCAAGCTTGTAGCAAAGTCTTCTATGATCTCCCACATTGGCCTACTCTTCGTGGTCCTTTATACTTTCAGAGTAGTATTTCTTATAATCCCAGCACATCCATTGTGGTGTTCCTGTCCCCTGCAGTTAATGCTGCTCTATGCCTGAAGAGCTTTATCCCCTCTCCTTGCCTGGATAATCTTACTCATTCTAATAATAACAACAATCCCACATACTATGTGCCAGGCATTGGCTGCTCTAAGCACTTTATATGGATATAGGTTTTCCCTATGAAGAAGGTACTATTTTTTAATCTTCTTACAGATAAGGAAACTGGGGCACCGAGAAGTTAAGCAACTTGTTCAAAGTCACTCAGCCAGAAGTCTGGTTCCAGAATGGGTATCTGGAGTTTATGCATTTATCCACCAGGACCTCCTACCTTTAAAGACCTAACTTAGTTTGCTCCATTCTCCCGTGTATCTTGACATTTTCTATTCAGTGATCTAGCTCAGTGTCTGAAGCTTCTGAGTTACCAGCTGCTTAAGAGCAGAGAGTAGATTTTACCTTTGAAACAATCAAATGATCACACCTGTGTTGCCCTCTTCAAACTTATCAAGATGCTTCTTGGAAGGAAAAAAAAAATTGGAGTGAAAAAAATCAGAGTGAAAACTATTAGCCCTCACAGTATCTCCAAGAAAGAAGTGACGAGTGGGAAGCTTGATCTCATTTTGCAAACAGGAAATTTAGGCATGTGGAGATGAAATCACGCAGTGCTGTGCCAGCATTCTTTTTTGGGTTTTCCGATTCCTAGTTTTGTGTTCTATCTACCAAAAAGTACTATTTGTCTATGAAGTGCCACTGATGGTTGCTTAATTTCCCCTAGAACAATGCTAAAAACCATAACAATTAAGTTAAATCACCCAAGAGGGACATCACATTCCTTTGTAAACTTTTGAGAGAGCAAACTTTTGGGGAAACTTTTTTTTTTCCCTGGGGTCTAGTGCTTTCTTCTCTTTCAGTAGAATATATTGTGTCTGATGGAGCAAAAAATTGTTTTTAAGAAACCCTGCACCAATCTGTCTGCCCTAGCTCAGACACATGCTCTCACTGAAAATTAAATTCACAGAAATGAGAGAAAATCAAGAGAAGCAAAGGAGCATGTGTTCTGCTTCCTGGAATGATTCTCGGGTGCATTTAGTGGCCTGTTGGGTGACAGGGTGATGAGGGGCAAGGATGGGTTGAATGCAACTAATTTTTCATGACTTTTTTGCTTATTTCTTCAGAAAGAAGTAAGCACTATCTACGTTTCACCCACTTGGTTTTAATCTATAAGAAGCTTTAATAGAACTTAGAGTGTTAAAGCAGGTTTTTCTTTTCTTTTTTTTTTTCCAGCTTGAGTTTCATGACTACCATTTGCTTCATTAGCTTGAAATGGTAAGTACTAAGAGATAGTGGAGAGAGAAGGGGAAATAAGAAGCTTAAGGACTAGTGTCATTCACACATATTCACGGGGAAGAGATTCAGCTCAGGAGAAAATAATCTCTCTAACCATTAATAATGTTGGCTCCCTTTTTTTTTTTTTTTTTGCATTTTGCTTAAACATTCAATCATTTTTTAAATAATATCCTTTGAAATCCCCACATAGTCACAGCCTATCTAACCCATAGCATTTTCACTCTGCCTTAGTTAGAATTTTATTCATGTGAAAATTTGTTTTGTGTTGTTAGGCTTCCTAATGACTTCCTAATTTTACAGCCTTCCTTGGGGTTTCTGTCTCCCTAAACTTCATTAGCTAATATGACCGTGTACTTGAGAGACTTTGGCATGTCTGGTAAACCATCACTTAATGAAGAAAAGTCTGCAGATGCTGACCTTTCCCAATAATCTATTTTCCTTAAAATGATTGCATTTGCCTCTCTCTGTGACTCAAGCATTTCCTCCCCCCCCCCTTGCCTATCTCTAGAAGGCCCAAACACTTAACAGATTTGGTTTTATTCTCTGCTCCCAAATTGAAGGATTGGGAAACTTGAAGCCAAGTCCTCCGGTCACTGTGCACATGACGAAGCCACATATGAACTGGCAATTAAAACTCGCCAGCTCCTCTCCACCGTCTCAGAGTCTGCCGCCCGATCTCTTCTCACCTCTATTCTCAGAATGGCTGGTTTGTTATGAAACTAATTCTTTTCTAGGCCAAGTTTCCTTTGAACAGGGTGCAAAGGCATGTGATCCTGTGGATTAGAAGTGGGTTGTCATCAAAATGATATAGCTCTGCTCTTCTCTGTTCCTTTCTTGGAATGGCTGAGAACAGACTTGCAAAGAGAAAAACTTGTTGGCGTCTGGGAGCTGCCAGGTTTTAGAAAGCCCAATTATGTCTTTTTTGAACTAGCATTTCTTTAATAGAGTTTAATTTTAAAATGTATTTTTTGACATTTCTTTTAGTTTTTAATTTGAAAAGATGAAGATATGTTTACTCATCAGTAAAATAAAAATGGACTCTATATGAATAAGCAGGGTCAGCTGCCCATCTGTGATGAGACTGGTGGCTCTCAAAGAACCTATATCTTCCTACAAGAGCTCTTTATACGGCCCTGGTCCCTAAATGCCTCTCTCTCCTTTATATTTTTTTAATTATTATTATTTTTATTTATTTGAGAGAGACAAAGTCAGAGAGAGAGAGAGAGAGAAAGAGACAGACAGACAGAGACAGAGAGACAGAGAGAATGGGTGCACCAGGGCCTCCAGTCCCTGCAAATTAACTCCAGATGCATGGACCACCTTGTACATCTGGCTTATGTGGGTGCTGGGGAAATGAACCTGGGTCCTTTGGCTTTGTGGGTAAGTGCCTTAACTACTAAGCTAGTCCTCCAGACCCTCTTTTTTCTTAAGACTTTCCTGTAAGTCACTGCAGTCCCCAAGCACTGTTCTTGTTTGTGGCTCAACATCTATTACAACCATTTCTTGAGACAAGTAAGTGTCCAGGAGCACACTGGGAAAATTCCTCTTCCTCTATTCTGCAGGGCCTGTTGCTCCAGTTCACAAGATTGTACCCGTAATGCTAGCCTCATGTCTTGACAGGAATAGTTGGCTCATGTGGTGTGAGTACACAGTCTAATGAACACTATTTGAAAAAGTATGCATTTGGGGGCTGGAGAGATGGCTTAGTGGTTAAGGCACATGCCTGCGAAGCCTAAGGACCCCTGTTCGATTCTCCAGGTCCCACATAAGCCAGATGCACAAGGGAGCACATGTGTCTGGAGTTCATTTGCAGTGGCTGGAGGCCTTGGCACACCCATTCTTACTCTCCTTCTCTCTCTTTCCCTCTCTTTGTCTCTGATAAATAAAGCCAGGTGTGGACAGGCCTTTAATCCCAACACTCAGGAAGCAGAGGTACGAGGATCACGGTGAGTTTGAGGATACCCTGAGACTACATAGTGAATTCCAGGTCAGCCTGGACTAGAGTGAGACCCTACCCTACCTCCAAAAAAAAAAAAAAAAAAAAAAAAAAAAAAAAGGTATGCATTTTGCAGAACTGATTTGTTTTTCAGGGGCTACTAGACATTCAATCCCTTTTTGCATTCAAACTACCAGTGGGCAACTGTGGGATATGTGCTCTAGAATTAAGGAGTCTAAATGGAGCTGAGCGAGGACTTGAACTCACGAGAAGGGGGACAGCGTGCATATGAGAAACTTTTCTCATTGCTGTGACAAAATACCCAATCAGAAGCAATTTACAGGAGGAACGGGCTGTTTCAGCTTGCAGTTCTGCCTGGTGAGGAAGGCGTGGCGGGAGGAACAGGGAAGAAGCTGGCAGTCTACAGTCAGGAAGCAGACAGCGATGCGCGCCTGTCCTCAGCCTACTTTCTTCTTTACTCTGTCTGGGACCTCAGTCCGTGAAATGGGGCCGCTCATAGTTTAGGGTGACTCTTTCCACCTCATTTAACCTCACCTTGAAACTTTCTCACCGACACACCCACAGATTCATTTCCTACGCGATTCTAGATCCAAACAAGTGGACATAATTTGAACATGGGATCAAATTTCATCTGAACTCCCTGCCACCAAGTATGCACAACATGTATGGGCACTTGATTTACCTCTCAATATCACAGCACAGCCTTTCCGGGCCCCAGCCCTAGGGTTTAACCAAAGCGTCTAGGCCTGCCTCACAATTTGGCTGCTTTCTGCCTAACACTGTTTCCTCTCATCCCCAGGGACTGATTGATCTTAGTGATAAAATTTCAGAATTGAAAATTTCATCTCGGATTTTTTTTTTCTTGATGTACCCAGGCCATTAATCCAGGCTGACCTGGAATTCACTCTGTATTCTCAGGCTGGCCTTGAACTCATGGCAGTCCTCCTACCTCTGCTTCCAGAGTGCTGGGATTAAAGGCGTGCGCCACCACGCCCGGCAGAAGTTGTTCTTTAAAAGGAGATTGATTTCCCATGGAATCAGCCCCAACCAAGACAAAAGGAAATAAAATGAAACAATTTTACTGGGTCATGTGTGTGTGCTATAGTGTGGGGCCTGTATCTATGTTTATGAGCCTTGGAGTGAGGTGCATTTCCCTGTGGTAGCTGGAGGGGATTGTGGATCACACTTCATTGCTTTTCCACCCATTCTTACTTTAGTGGGAGTGTTTTACTGATTCAGGAACTTGCATTATTTATTTACTTTTTATTCTAAGAGCCTCATGGATTCTGTTTTCTCTCTTTCCCACAGACATGCGTTTACAGGCATGCATGGCTATGCCAGGCTATTTAGGTGGGTACTGGGGATGAAACTTGAGAAGTCTCAGAGGCCCCTTCAGGCCCATAGGCACGCGAAGTACTCCATGAGTGAGCAGTGGTATGTCAATGGTTTTAATTTACTTTTCCCTAGCAACTAGTGCTGCTGAATATTTTTTTTGCATGTGTCAGTGGTGTGTGTGTGTGTGTGTGTGTTGTGTGTGTGTGTGTGTGTGTGTGTGTGTGTGTGTGTGTGTGTGTGTGTGTGTGTGTATACATGTGTTTGTCTAGGTATGGGTGCAGGTGTGTGTGCAGATGTGTGTGTGTGAGAGCATATGGTGCCTATAGGTTGATGTTGGGTTTCCTCATAAGCCACTCTTCACTTTATTTTTTTCAGCCAAGCCCCATAGACTGGCCTTTTTTTTTAATGAGAGAGAGAGAGAGAGAGAGAGAGAGAGAGAGGGGGAATTGGTACATCCTGGCCTCCAGCCACAGCAGTGAAACTCCAGACATGTGCACCACCTTGTGTGAATGTGCGGCCTTGCATGCTTGTGTCACTTTGTGTGTCTGGCTTATGTGGGGTCTGGAGAGTCAAACATGGGTCCTTAGGTTTTGCAGGCAAGTGCCTAACTGCTAAGCCATCTCTGCAGACCTTCACCTTATTTTTGTGACCCAGGGTCTCTCCCTGAACCCAGATCTCACCAATTTTGTAGACAAGTTAGCCAATAAGCCCCAGTCTCTGCTGCCCCAGTACTCGGATTCAGACATGTGTCACCACACCAAGCAATTGACATGGAATACTGGGAATCCACACTCAGGCCGCATGCTTGCAAGGCACAAACTTCCATTTCCATAGTCCTTTTGAACACCTGATTTTGATTATCTGTCATTCACAAGTCAATTTTGGTGAAATATCTATTAAATATTTTCTTATTATTTAGTTTGGTCACTTGCTTGCTTTATTATTTCAAGTGCAATTTGAAAATGATATATTCCATATACAAATATTCTATCAGTCAGATATGTGTTTGAAAGTATTTTCACCCAGTTTGTGACTTGTCTTTTCAATCTCTTCTCATAACAATATACTTCAAGTGGGAAACATTTATAATCCAATTAAATACAAGTTATCATTTTTTTAAAATTTATGAGCCATGCTTTTCACAGTATCATAGCTAAAACTCTTTTCATAACTCAAAGCCACAAATATTTTTTCCTATGTTTTCTTCTAGAAGTTTTACAGCTTTAGGTTTCACATTTAGGGATAGGATCCATTTATTTTTGATTTTTATATGATCCATTTTGAGTTAATTTTTATATATGGTACAAGATATGGATTGCAATTCATTTTATTTTTTTTTGCATATGGATATCCAAGTGTTCTAGCACCATGTGTTAAAATCGTCCATCTAATTTTAAAAAATGGAACATATAATTCCAGTGTAGTCCATAGACTATCTCAGCATAGTGCTTGTTAAATGTGAATATTGTTAGGTCTCGCATCAGCCCTTTTCATTAAAACTCATGAAGACTCTCTTAGGCGATTCTTGTGAATTCTGAGATTTGCAAACAATTGCCATAAGGGCATTATTATCCACTTGTATTTCAAGTCAGTACTGTCTCCATCAAAACTCAGAAAAGATGCAAATTAGAAAAAGTTCAGGAAAATTTCACCTATTTGGGAGAAAATTTCCACTCTCAGAAAGGAAAGAAATAAAAGTAGAGGAAAGATAGCAAGAAAAAGATAAAAAGAAAAAAAAATCATCTAAATTAATGTATGTACCTTCCAAACACCAAAAAACTTAAAATATATAAATCAATATATGAAAACCTTCCAAACATCAAAAAAAGAAAGAAAGAAACTTAAATGGCTTAAGGAAAAGCCAAGCACTAATATAGAAAATATTTTGTGTAGGAAAAGCAATTGATTTTAATCTATAAAGAGATAGAGAATAATAAATGACTAAAAAAAATCCTCATTAAGGTGCACATGAAAGGACAAAAGATGTAAAATATGCCTGTATTTATATTGCGAGAAGAATTTTGATCTTATGAGATTACTTTAAATATAATTTATGATGGTGAAAAAAAAAAAAACTGCTGGGCATGGTGGCACACGCCTTTAATCCCAGCACTTGGGAGGCAGAGGTAGGAGGATCACCATGACTTCGAGGCCACCCTGAGAGTACATAGTTAATTCCAGGTCAGCTTGGGCCAGAGTGAGACCCTACCTTGAAAAAAACCAGAAAAAAAATAATTTATGGTAGTGGAGAAATGCTTATTATGTGGTGAAAACCTTAAATATAAAGTATTGTTTTGCGTGTCTTCAGATATATAAAATGAGCCCTTGGCAAAAGCAGCTGAAAGAAAATATAGATGACCTCAGGTCAGGAAAACGGTACCTGTACAAGTGATGTGTTATCTTCTTTCAGTATAGTATTCAGTGGCTTATATGAGGCAATCAATGCCTCATTATACAGTCAGCTTTGTGCTCAAATGTGTGCATAATTTAGGCTAAGCTAAGCTATGATATTTTGTAGATGAAGTCCACTAGATGTGTTTTGTCTTGTTTTCCATGTTTGATGGGCTGATTGGGACATAACTTCACCATATGTAATTGTTCTCGGATGATCTTGTCTAAGTTTTCTACAATATCTTGCTGATGTAATCAAGAGCAAAAAGAAATGAGTCAGACTCTGGCAGAAAGTATAAGGATAGGCCAAAGGCGAGGCATTGAGAGGGGCTAAAGACAGGATTTCTGGATTCACAGCTTCCATGAAAAGGCAAAGGAAGGGGTTTTTCAGTTAAGCAACCACTCAAGATCTCTTCCATATGATTCCTGTGGATTGGGAGGGTTAGCAAAGAAGACAGGTTTTAATGTTTATGCCGCACTGTTTTCCTGACCAGGTGTCCAGCTTGCTGAAGTCAGAAGAGCCTCCTTTTCAGCTCCAAAAGTAAAACACAAAATGTGGAGGTGGGGGGGATAAAGAGGAACTTGACAGAACCACCAGCCCTGTTCGCTAGCGCAGGGCCACGTGGTGCGTGAGATGTCTGTTCAGATTATGAAGTCTTACTTTGTTTGCCGCCTCCTCTCTCTACAGTTCAGAAAGTAAATCTCAAATATTTTTCACAAATTGGAAACCCACTCACATCTTCAGGGTTGTACTTCTGAACTGGAGTTGAACTCTGATTCTTTTGTTCACATGACCTTCAAACAATGTAATGTTTTGTTTTGAAGAAGAATGGATTTTAAAGTCTCATAAATGAATCCTGCCTGTTCTGGGAGATCAAGTAGCACTTATAAACTCCCGTCCCTAAATTTTGTGTAACTGAGAATCAATAAACGTTAGTGAAGCAGAACTGTATAGATCACACACCGCAGATTACACTCAGATGCAGAAATAATAAAAATGTGTTTTTTTTCTTTAAACTCTTCAAGAACTCTAAAAGTTTGTTAAAAGATGCAAACAGATAATGAGCCACAAAAGAACATTAGCTAATCTAAAGAAAGTAAATCACCTTGTTAAGTACCTTGATAGGCTCTCTCATGTTCTACCAGACTTACTGGCTGAAGTTGTCCAATTGGAAATATGTGACATATTAATTTGGAAAATATAGACAAACACATTTGATGAGCCTGTTTTCAAAGGTTTGAAAAATCATATGGTCTGATTTGTGCTTAGTCTTTTATGAATGCCAAAGTGATCAACACTAGATCCATATTTGGAAATAATCTCTAGGGAAATTTTTTGAAATCCTAAATCATGGTGTTCTGGGGCCAGGGATATAGTTCAGTGGCAGGATACTTGCCTAGCATGCTCAGGGACCTGGGTTCAATGCCTAGCACCTCAAAAATAAAATCATGCTGTCCTCATAGAAAACATTCCCGGACTTGGATTTTTAAAAATGGTAATAAAGTACCACCTTCCCCACTTTAAACATAAGCCACTTATTGAATGCCTTCTGGTAGGTCAGTTTTGAAGCAGCTGGGCATGGGGAGAAAGATGAGACTAACGAGGTATCCACTCATGGCTGCATTAGTTTACATTTGGCAGCTTGAATGGTTTCATCCTCAATGATACTCTGCAAAATAGATATTATGCCCTCCATTTTACAGACGACGCAACTGAAGAGAAATGTCACTTACACAGGTTTGCACTTTTAATGGGCCAGCACTCTATCCTAGATGTTTTTGGACTCCCAGTTTTTTCTCTTTAGTTTTTCAAAAGCATATATTTTCCTTAATGTTTTTCATTAATTAAATAAGGTATTTTAATGCCAAAATCTCTTCAGTCCAAAGTAAGAATTTCAACATGTTGTCTAATTTTCACTGGCCATATCAATACAATGAGAGCAAGAAATTATTCAACTCAGGAGTAAATTCATGCACCTGTGGATTCCATCTTTTGTGCAGGATGAATAGGTGAAGTTGGATTTGATTTGCTCCATGACTAAACTCTGAAATTGGGATTTAAAATGGATATGTAATCGCACTCTGCTTCCATTTCTCCTGTAATGCTGCCTAATGGTTATGCGAGTCTCAGAGATGTATTTAAAGTAACAGCATGTCCTTTTATCCAATAACATCAAACTGAGATCTTTTTTGTTCACTTTTGCTAGACCTCTAACCTTTAAAGGTGAGTCAGGCAGCTGCAGAAAGCCTGATCTTATTTTCTGCCCCTGGCAAGACTTTTTCAAGTTCATCTTTTTTCCCTTCTCTCAAAATCTGATGAAAAATGAAATGTCAGGAAAACAAGCTCTTGGGCTAAAAAACTTGTGTCTGTCTCTGTGACAGATGTCAGTTTGAAAGGTTTCAGGTCACCTGTCAGAACTGTGCTGGTGTGATCTGTACTCACATCGACATGACCTCACACCAAACTGAGTTCCGCTTAAAAAAAAAAAAAAAAAAAACCCTTGAAAAAAAATTACATGATTTCAAATCATTGCTTTTTCAAATATTTTTAAAACTCTGGCTAATGAGGCAAAGGGGGATAAGTAGGAGAGAGAGAAACAGAAAAAGAAAGAGGGGGGGGACAGAAAGAGAGAGACAGAGGAGAACAAGAGAGACAGTTACAAAGGACAGCTTGACCTTTGGGTACCCCTGGCAGTGAACCAATCAGCATTCTTGTAATCCAAACACAGATGCCTGGAGCTAAACAAATCTTATACTTGTGAACAAGAATTCCGTTTGCTGTCAAAATACTGTGAGGATCACCACAATGCTGCTTTTAACACAATATCATAAGCTGAAGTTTAACTATTTTTTATTAATTGACAAAAGTAATAACAACATGATGTTTCAGTAGTGCCTCAATTTAGTGACAACTACCTTTAGCAAAAAAAAAAAAAAAAAAAAAAAAAAAAAAAAAAAAAAATTCACACGTGTTGAGAAATGTTGCATTCTACTTCCACTCTAGACTTAACTCCCTAATAGTTCATACCAAAAAAAAAAAAATGCAAGTCTAGAATTTTTAATAACTAATTAATGGGGCTGAACACTGTTCTCTTTCTGTTTCAGTTATACAGTGTTTGAATTATTTATCATCGTGATTAAAAAAATGTTTGTTTCTTCCCTCTTTTTACTTTACCATAACTAAAACAATGTAAGAATTAAGAGAAAAAATTTAAAAAATATTTTGTTTCATCAATTTGAAGTTAATGTCTTGGTTATGCCACGTAACCAAGGAGATAGAACACTAGAGTTCCAAAAGCATGTTTGCCAACTCTGCTATCTAAACAAGAGGTCACATCAGAAAAGTTGAACAAATTCAAGGAAAAATTTATATGTCATAATACATACAGATTTTCTTTCGTTGGCTTTTTATGTTGTACTTTTTTTGGCACTAGAAATTGCCTTGCACATACTAAGTATGCTCTATAATTAAGCTATATCTCCAACTTTGCTTGACTTTTCAGTGTCATAAGGCTTTTCTTTGTTTTCAAATAAGTCCACCCTTGATTTGAAAAAACAAAAAGTTAATTTCTTAGGATGCGTTTACTATACCCGTGACTGGGCCAATGTTATTGGTGTGTATGAAATCTTAGGTGGTCAGAGGGGAGAGAGTATTTTATTTTATTTTTAAAAATATTTTATTTGCAAGCAGAGTGATACTGTGTTTGTGTGTGTGTGTGTGTGAGAGAGAGAGAGAGAGAGAGAGAGAGAAAGAGAGAGAGAGGGAGAATGTGCACACCAGGGCCTCTAGCCACTGTAAACAAAGTCATGTGCCACTTTTTGCTTCTGGATTTGTGTGGGTACTAGGGAATCAGGAATCAAACCTAGGCCATTAGGCTTTTGTATTGGGTTCCTTAACTGCTGATCCATCTCTCCAGTCCTGTGGAGCTGTATTTTAGACACTGCTTCTCCTACTGCAGTGTGCACATGAACCACCTCCAGGTTTAGATTCCACAGACCTGGGGTGGGGCCCCGAGCATCTGCAGAGTCCCAAGTGGTGCTGTGTTTGGACCACACATTGAGTACTCAAGTTTTAAATGAATCTTACTTCTCAGTTTTCCCAAGAGTTTCTTACTTCAAGGCTCTGATGTACTTCTTGTTTCAAAAGATGATTTTCTTTAAAGCACCTCTCCTGGCATATTTTGACTAGTCTTTATCCTGTTATCATGACTCAATTCCTTTTCAGGAACCTGAAAATTCTAATATAACTGTAGTTAAATCATTCCAGAGTGACCTTTTTTGTATTATGAAGTAAATATCTATACAAAGAAGAAAACCATACTAGGTTTTGTGAACTCTACTTTTAAATTGTTTGTTTTTCAATAGATTTTCGTCTTGGTGAGAACATGGTTTCTACTAGGTTAGTTCATTCCTTCAGACAAATGTCTTCCATGCTGTACAACAGTGAGACTTTTCGTGATTAGAAGGCTCCAGGTTTTTATAGAAATGTACTTAGGCTAAGAGGAACCAGAACAAAAAGAGTTAAAAGCAAGAATAGTCCAAAGCATCAGCAATGTTTAGCCCCAGATAACCACAAACATCCTGGAATTTACTTAATCACGTCTGATTTCCCAATGAGTCATGTTTATAGCTCTAGATGTTAGTTTACTTTTCCTTTTTTTTTTTTTTTTAAAAAAATTCTTGATCACTCATGTGGTAGAAAGAAGAAACAAAATCTTCCATGGTAATTAAAGTGCCAGTATTTGTTCTAGCTTTGTATTCTTGCAACTGATAGGGAGAGATCTGGCTGTCAAACAAAGCTGTACCAGTCTTCTCATGTTCATTACGTATTTATTACAGGCACATTCTTGCAGCATACGATGCAGCTGTGTTAGCAGCAAGCATATCCGACGACCAGATTTAGCTTCACCAAGATAGCATGCACCATATTTGATGCTCAGTTTTTATTCTTTGTATGATAGCTCTCCACGGGATTGCTGAGAATTTTCACCAGCGTATTCACAACCGTGCATTCCATCGCAAGTTACTTTGATCTTTCATAAAGATTCTTTCTCTCTCTAAAAAAAAAAAAAAAAAAAAAAAGAAAAAAATGATTCCTTTTCTCTTTTCTGTCAAATGCTAAGCTCATTTAAACAACAACAAAAAAGTAGTATTTCTATTTTTTTTTTTCTTTCAAAGGCTGGAGGCATCATCTGCTCTGAGGCTGTCACCCACCACCACCTTCTCAGGGAGCACTAAGCCGTGAAGTGGTTGGCTACCACACGGCGAGGTGTTAAGGATTGCTATATTCCTCTCATGAATGCCTTTATTTCATGTTGCCAACTTCATCTGGTGAGTGGGCTGCATAGCCTGAGTACATGACCATGGATAATCACCAGAAAGACGGATTTTGTTCCTGTTATCCTTTTCTCACTAACATTATCGAGAATGAACCCTCCCTATAAAGAAACTGCTGCTAACTTTTGGATAAATATTGGTGGAAGAAAAAACGGGGTGGGGTGTGTGTGTGTGTGTGTGTGTGTGTGTGTGTGTGTGTGGTGGTAGTGGGGCAGCATGTGGCAATTGTGAAAACAGTTTTTTTTTCTTGGTTGAAATTAATAATTCTGAGCAGCACTAAAATTAATTACTCCACGGTTATAAGTAGGCAGTGGATTTATGGTAAATGACAGAGTGTTTGCAAATTTTCCTGACTACTCGATTAGAACAGGCACAAGTGGCAGCATCAGCCGAGCATGCATTATTTAAGTGGTTGGTGTCTGGCGACAATCTGGAAACTGCAATTGTTGTGGTTGCCGTAGGAAAATTCTCACTTTCTGAGAGAAATTCTTTCACCTTTGTGTGCCCACAGCATGGATCTCTCCTTGTGGCAGCTGTAGGAAACACAAGAACTCTGTGACCTGGAAAATGTGGGACAACTGACACAAGGTGACCCTGGAAGGCTGGGGTAGGCCCAATTAATTTAAAATTTTGCTTGGCCTTGTCTCTTCCAATTTTCTAAATCCTCTGGAAAAATGATTAATGCGTACACTGCCAATGCGAAAATATTTTTGACCCTATTAAAGTCGACCAAGGGTAAACCAAGTGTAGGCTGGCATTGTATCAAACTAGCTTTATTAAATTTGATTGGAGGTTTGTATGAGGAAGGGACAGACAAGGACATTATTTTGCACAGCCGCTCTCTTTTAAATGAAAATATCAAGAGGAATACAAAGTAGCCAAATGCCTTGGACAGGAATCACTTTAAATATAGCAAAATACCACAAAGATCTTTACTTGAAAGATAAACTGCTAAAAAAAAAAATTCTATCTTATTACTATGCTGCTCATTGACCAATGAGGATGTTTTAATTTATGGGAGGTCTCATATTTCTTTAGAGATGAACTTGTTCAACCTTGCTTTCTTTCTCTTATCTGTCATTGAATTGTATAACCTGAAATTATCATGTGCATTTGGAAAGTTAGCAGAACAAGGCTTAATCTACACTGTTTTCCCAGTGTACCCATCTTACACAGCCATGCAATTAATTAATAAAGTGATCACATTTTGTGCTGGTTATGCAGTGATGAATAAAAATGGTACAGCTCCAGCACAATTTCAAAGGCTAGAACTCCTCATAGGCATTTCTTCCTTTTCTAAGAAATAGGAAAACCCCCTTGGCACTTTCACTGGCTCACTGGCACTCTTGTTAGTGTACAACACTTATACAGAAACAGATAACCATTTTAATTATCATAAAATATGTAATACATACATACATGCATATATAGAGAGTTTATTTTAAAATATATTATTTATTTACTTATTTGAGAGAGAGAAAGAGGAGACAGAGAGAGAGGGAGATAGAGGGAGAATGGGCGCACCAGGGCCTCCAGCCACTGCAAACGAACTCCAGATGCATGCATCCCCTTGTGCATCTGGCTTACTTTGGTTCTGGAGAGTCGAACTGGGATCCTTTGTCTTTGCAGGCAAATGCCTTGATGGCTAAGCCAACTCTCCAGCCCCGATAGAGTTTACTATAAATACAAGATCTTTCTGCATAGCCCAGCCTATCCTTAAACTTAGGATCTTCCTGCTTCAGCTTCCTGACTGCTTAGCTTACAGGCATGTGCCACCATCTCCAATCTGAGTGTGTAACTTAATTTAGGTGCCCACATCCAGATTTCACATTTTTCCTATAGTTTTCACAAATGAAGGGGATAGTGAACTATATAAATATTATCACAATGAGCATATTTTATCAGTTTATTATGTGGAAAATATACCAGTTTATGGCAAGGGAGGACCTAAATGACCTTGATACACGTAGCATATAGTGAGTACTTTTTGAATGCACCAGTGATGAAATTTCCTCATAGTCATCTGCCAAAAGGAAGGAATACTAGGGAGCTATAGTTGGGATGCTAGTTTAGGTTATGGTAAATGCTCAGCGGAGACTGGATTACATGGATCAATTTTCAGTCACTTTGGTTTAGCAAGCACAGAGTGGAGAGTAGGTAGTGTAAAATCATTAAAAACAACAACGATGTGTCATTAGTTTTGTTTCCATCTGTGTAAATGAGGGACATGAATGAGTTATCGTTAGTACAGATGGTATCACTCCTCCTACCTGCTTGATAGTTCATGAACCTTTTCTGCAGTGTGTCTTCCTACTACAGTAAGGGTACATATCCTGCCCTGCTTAACTCGGGCATGGTATTTTTGGCATGGTTTGGTCAGTGGAATATGAACATAAGTCACGTGTGTTGCTTCATGTCAGAAGCTTTAGAAGTCTGGTCATGGGCTGCCCAGTCTCTTGGCTCTGTGTGTGATAATCAACAAAGTTCCAGATAAAGATAAAGAGCTATAGCCAATTGAGACAGGCACCCCAGTAGAATGGGGCATGTCTGTTCTTAGCCACTGAGATTTTTGTGACTGTCTGTTAACCCTGCAAAACGCGGCTTATACTGATGAACACAGATGCAAATTGGGTTTGTTTCCATAAAGTAAAGAATGTGGTGTTCACTTCGTCTCCACGGTCTTGGGGATGAAATTATCTGTCATCATCCACATCCCCCTATTTGTCTTTGTATCCGTGTCTTCTTCCCTTTTTCTTTCATGGGTAGAAGGAATCTGAGTCACGCTCAAACCCACTGCTTGTGCCTGGATCCCATCAAATACTCGAAGCCTTTATTCCTTGATGTATCCAACTGCCTTTCAGCCAGTCATTTTCCATTTCTGCTCCTCTTTCTCCTTCAGACATTTCAATTATTTACTTAACTGTATGCTGTCTTTACACCTTATGTGATTCCTCTCTTGAACCTCCTCTAAGTTTGGTGTCTCCAGCTGCAGAAAGCACATTGCTAGTTCATGCAAAGTCTAGGAAAGGTCCCGTCCAAGAGACGCTTTGATGAGCTGATGTGACTTGCCCTCTTATAGCATCTCACAGTCTTGGCCCCGCCCTCCCTCTTGAAAGGCTTTCTTCTCAACTCACCTGTCATTGCCTCTTTGCCTTCCATTGCTCACTGCTAAAATTTGTAAAAAAAAAAAAAAAAAAAAAAAAAAAAAGTAGAGCTTCCATAGGTCACTGCATAATTCTTTCTCCTTCTGTCTGCATATTATTTTTCTGTATGAATTTGGACTTGTTTTTAAGAGTTACCATTTTGAAGTCTTCACCTAAAAATATCATGAAACCTTGTATATTTGAGAATTCAGCTCGATGTTTCCTGCTTCCCACTTTAAACTTCAGGCTGACTACATAACTTTGTTAATCTAATTCACTTGTTGGATTCTTAAAAATTCTCAACTATTGATCACCTACAGTATTATGTCCGACATTATAATAGATGTCAGAAACAGAAAAATGAGTCAAGTATAATTATTTGTTTCAGAACTAGACTCGGTAGGGTGGAGGATATGCCATGCAATTATGGTAAAATGATAGCATTGCTAATAATGTCCCATGGATAACACATGGTGAGAACATAAGGATAGAAAATCTAGGCTTTCTGGAACAGCAAGAGAAGGAATCCCAGAGGAAGTTATATTTGGGCTAAAACTTGGTCAAACAGGAATTTATGAGAAAAAAAAAAAAAAAAAAAAAAAGGAGACGTTATTCCCAAAGAAAAGGAGATGGGAGAAAGCCTGCCATGTTTAGGGAATTTAAAAAGACCTCGATGCTTTTACAAATAGTAAGAGAGGCTTGGAGCCTGAACCCTGAACCCTGAGCATGAGACTTACTAAAAATTTTTTTTTGTTTATTTTTATTTATTTATTAGCAACAGAGAGAGTAAGAGGGAGAGAAAGAGAGAGAGAGAGAACGGGCACACCAGGGTCTCCAGCCACTGCAAATGAACTTCAGATGCACACGCCACCTTGTGCATCTGGCTTACGTGGGTACTGAGCCCCAAACTAGAGTCCTTAGGCTTCATAGGCAAGCGCTTAACCATTAAGCCATCTCTCCAGCCCGACTTTTTATTTTAAAACGTTTGTGTTTATTTATTTGTACAGAGAAATAGAGAGAGAGAAACTCCAAGCTATCTCCAAATGCATGTGCCCCTGTGCACACTGGGTTTTACATGGGTACTGGGGGAAACTGAACCCCCATTAGGTTTTGCAGTCAAGCACCTTAACCATTGAGCCATTTCTCCAGCCCCAAACATGAGATTTTAAAGGAATTTTATTCTTTAATATCCTGGCTAATATTTATGATTCCTCATGATTTTTCTATTTAATCAATCTCATGAGTAAGTGTTCCATTATAGTAGGGGCAGAAAAGAGAAGAGATTTCATATGTTTTGAGACGTGGATACACTGTATTCTGCTGTATTTTGAGTCACCTGGTTCTTCTACTAAACCTGGTTCTTCAGTTACTTTAACATCAATTTTATGTTTGATAAAACTTTGAATGTTTTGATCATTACAATGATTTGATTTCAAGTTCAATACTGAAATAAAAATTGAAAATGTTTGCATACTTTATTTTAATATGAATACAATGTTTGAGAGTTCAATACTGAAAGAAAATTCCAATTAGCAATGAGTGATTATAAGATATAATGTATTTAATGAAACTCATTACATGCATATAAATAATCAACATTGTGTTAGTAATGGCAAACATGTCAATTTCTATAACTTTTTTGGAGCTGTAGTCTATCTGCTTTTTATGAATGAAATCCTTTTTTTTTTTTTTTTTTTTTTTTTGAGAGAGAGAGAGAGAGACAGAGAGAGGGAGAGGAAGACAGATAGAGATGGGTGCGCCAGCAGCCTCTCAGCTGCTGCGAATGAAATCCAGATGTGTGCACCCCGTTGTGGTCAAGTGCAGCATTGCACCCTTGTGTCACTGCATCTGGCTAAACATGGGAGCTGGAGATTGGAACCGCTGGAGATTGGAACCAGTGTTCTTAGGCTTAGGAAGCAAGCGCCTTAACCGCTAAGCCATCTCTCCAGCCCTGAAATCCTGTTTTTAAATATAGTTTTTTAGAATGAAATCCTTTAAAAAATATTTATTTGCAAGCAGAGAGAGAGAGAGAGAGAGAGAGAGAGAGAGAGAGAGACAGAGAGAATGGGTATGCCTTTAGTCACTACTAATGACTTCCAGACACATGTGCAACTTTGTGCATCCAGATATATGTGGGTACTGAGGAACTGAACCTGCATCATCAGGTTTTTCAGGCAAGAGTCTTAACCACTAAGCAATCTCTCCACCTCATGAAAAATTTTAAAAATAATTATAAAATAGTAAACAAAGTCTATGCAGCAGGATTTTTCAATGTTTCCTGTCAGATCAATGCAACAGAGACCCTCATTTGAAACTAATTCAAGTGCATAACATAGAAATACTTTAAATGTTTTTAAATTCATAATGCAAAATTCAGTTGAGTGACGTAGGCAGTTTTTAGCTTTTGAACTTCACAAAAGTCTCTCCTATTTTTACTTCTTAATTTATAACAAGAAAGATAAGTTGATGATGAACAGGACATTCTAGAAGGGTCCTTTCACTTCGTGGAAGAATATGTCGGGGTGAATCGATAGTTTCGGGGACAAACCTTTACCATGGAGTGCTAGCAGGCCCTATTGTCTCACTTGAGTTATTTTATAAGTTTCAACTGCATGGACTCTGATAACTTCTCCAGTAAAGTTGTCATTCGAGTGGACTGCCTGCAGCATTTTTGTGAAAGCAGTAGGACCAGGAACAAAGATACATTAATTGTGTGAATCAGATTTTGCCCTGTGACTTCCCAAGTAAGTTGAGAAAAAAAAAAAAAAAATGGAATGGTAGGAAGGAAATGTACAAGCCTAATTTTCTGAAGATAGAGGCAGTTTGTAAAATGACTCTAAACACTAGTGATTTCTTATCTGTCAGGAATGAGCCCATTCAAATACTCATTATAATTTTCTATTAGCATTTGATAGACTAGAGCTAGGTGGGCAGTCATTAACAAAGAACTTGGCTCTTACTAAAGACTCATTTTTCACTTGGAAACTTGAACTGCTGGGCACAGGAATGCTTGTTGAAGACTTATTATTCTTCCACCCCTCTAAATACCAGTCAGGACATGGGATGTCTTCAAAATGAAGACTTTTAGGAATAAAGAAGCCCACACTTTATTATTTTATGTGGAGAGAGCATAAATAGTTTGTAGACAGATTTAGATGAAAAGCTAAACCATTGGGCCTCCAGGATCCCTCCAGTGTCTGTGACTCTTCTTGGCATTAGCTAAGTTATTAGGGGGGTGTTCATAGAGGATTTGGGGTCACCAGAAGACCATGATCATTGGTTATTACCCCAACCCTGCCAAGCATTACACCAGTCAAGCATACCCTTGGGAAGTCTGGTTCATTTTTTTTTTTCTAATCAAGAAAAGTGTACCTTGGTGTAATGTTAGCATTACAGCTCACAGTTCCATATACTAAGACATCTGGTGTTAGCTTTCCAAGTGTTCAGAAGTCCATGCTGTGTCTCAGTTTGTGGAATGCTTCTCTTCGGTAGCAGCAACAGACCATTTTGTCTGTTGAAAAGCTGGAAGGCCCAAAGATGGAACAAAGCAAAGGGTTTCTAGGTAAGGAGGGACAGAGTCTCCCCTCTTGTCCACTGGGTTAAAATACAATTAAATACATAAATTTAACTAAAATATCTTCATACCTTCATTTACTATTTCTTAAAATTACTTCAGGGCTGGAGAGATGGCTCTGTGGTTAAGAGTACTTTTGATGCCAGCCTGAGGGCCAAAGGAGGCCTGGAAGATGCTCATGTTTGAACCATATAAAAGGCTGGGCATGGCCACACATGTCTGTAACCACAGTCCTGTAAGGGAGAAGAGACCCGAGAATTCACAGGAAAAAGTTGAAGGTCCTGGATCTGTCAAAGTCTGCAACTCAAATAAGAATGAGCAGAGGAGTGATTGACGGTCTGCCTTGTTCTGCTGTGGCCTCCACAGGGGAGTTCATCTCACCCCAGGTGAATGTATGGGGTGCTGCCAAGGCACATGCACATGCATACCACACACACACACACACACCACCACCACCACCACCACCACCACCACCACGACCATTACCATACACACAAGCAAAAAAATATTTCAAAGGTTTAATTCCATTACTTAAGATGTAGATTGAGTTTTTTACTCTTGAAGTGAATGCAAACAATTATGCAAACAGCTGGCTTGTACAAGGTACTGTTCCAAATATTACAGAGGATGCATATGTTTATAAGTAGGAATTATTTCCCTTCTAGTCACGGGATGGTGCCAGATAACCAGTCCCAAGAAAACACTTTGGACTTGCAAATGCACAACACGGCAGGGAAGCCCTTAATAACTTACTCTGAGGATCTGCTACAATCTACTCCCCTCCCCCCCCTGAAGTGACCTATATTACTTAGAGTAAAATATGAAAATATTTATATATTTTATTGTAAAATACATAAATTGTATGGAAATATAATGATGGGATTATGAATAACCATCCTATCACTTATAACATAATTGTGTTACTCAAGAGTTTCAAGAGCATTCTCATCATTGAGAATTCATTGATGAAGGAATATCGACATTCTTTAGAAAATCCATAATGCCTCTTTGGTAGATGTGAAGCTCATGACGGGAAATATTCCAAAAAAAAAAAATGGACTTGTAATCTTAATTGAGCACAAAATAGCGCTTGCATCTGGAGTTGTTTGTAATGGCTGAAGACCCTGTCCTGCCTATATCCTCTCTGTAATAAATAAATGCATTTTTTAAAAAAGAAATTGAAACTTGCAGAATTAGAGAAATACTTTATCACTATTTCATATCAGTGATAAATGTTGAATTTTATTAAGTATTCTTAGCATCTGCTGAAGCTACTGTATAATCTCCTTCCTTTAAATTTTTATTTTTTATATGTTTTGTGTGTTTATGTATTTTTGTGCATGTGTGCATGTGAGTGCAGGTGTGAATGTGTGTTGGGTCCACTTCTACATACATGCTTGTGCTTGTGGAGGCCATAGGATGACAACCTAGGGGGTAATTCCTTAGGTCTCATCATCCTTTTATGAGACAGGGTCTTTCACTGGCCTGGAACCCACTAAGTATGTCCCTCTGGCTGGCCAGCAAGTCCCAAGGTCCCTCCTGTCTTGACCTTGTCAGTACAAACACACTCTATTACGCCTGACATTTCTGTATGGGTTTTAGGGATCAGACTCACTTCCTCCTGCTTGTAAAGCTAGCTCTTTACAGATTGAGCTATATCAGATCCCTTAATCTTAATCTAGATCTTGCACTAAATTACTGCAACAAATTTTCTAATAACACATTGGCCTTTCATGACTATGAAAAATCCTATTTGATAATAGTGTTTTGATTTGTGGCTCTACGATGAGAGCCTTTATTAATAATTCTTGAACTTATGTTATAAGAGATATTAGACTACTTTTTTATTTTATTGTTTTGTGCTTGTGTAATGTTTGGTATCAAGGTTATAGCAACATAATGAAGAATATGTTGGACAGACTTCCACGTTTCTCTATTTTGTGCGTCCATGGGATTATCTGTAGTGGGGAGCATTGCCTAATACTGTCTTCAATGTCTGGTGCATCTGGTGCCATTATAGATGGATGAAAACTTAAGATATTATCTTGTAATAATAACTCTATTCAGATTTTCTACTACTTCTGAAGCAGTTTTTGCATTTGTGTATTCAATTTCACTGGGTGTTTCCCTGGAACATTCTGCAGTAGTTGCTTTTAGAAAGAGTGTCATAAACTGTGCAACTTTATTGAGCATGTCATTATCCCCTTACAACTGATTAAAATTTGTCTGGGTCAAGAATTCCGGGATTAACTAAATGTCTTTCCTCTTCTTTATGGCATTACCTTATTGTACTCTAGAATAAATTGTTGTTGAGAACTCTGATTTAAAACTGTTTCATTTCTTTGTAGTTCACCTAATGCTTTCTCCATATAAATGCTAGGATTTTCCATTTGCTTGAAGTTCTAATACTCTAGAGTGGCTTATCTTGAAGAGTATTTTTTCATTCATTCTATTTTGCCCTAAGGAGGCCCAGTGATATGGCCTTTCTTTAGCTCTGATATTTTTCTTTTATATACAATCTTCTTAGTTATTTTTTCTGTCTTCTGTTATATTTGTCTCTCCTCCAAGTCTGGTGTGAGGGATCTTGGGATTCATACGTTTGTCATCTATGAACATAGACTGTTTTTGTACAATGCTACTTTGATCTTTGTAGCAGCACTCAAGAGACAGAGACAAAGAGAGACCGAGATTGAGAAAGAAAAGGTGTGTCAGGGCCTCCTGCCATTGCAAGTGAACTCCAGATGCATGTGCCACTTTATGCATCTGGCTTTACATGTGTACTGGGGAACTGAACCCTGGCCATCAGGCTTTGTAAGAAAGTGACTTTAACTGCTGAGTCAGCATCCCAGCCCTAAAATGTCTATTTAAAGCAATTCTGATAAGAATATTTAAAACTTCCATGGTCATTAGTTGTTCTTAATTTTATGAGATATTATTTTGAAGGGTTTTAGATGTATGAAATATATGCATTTGAAGTTTATATCTCCTGTATTTTTTCTGGATACTGGTTACTTTTTTCATAGCTGTAAATTCTTTGATGATTTCTTGTCTTTATTGCAATGACAGCCTTTTTCATGGTTGAGAATGATTGATTTTTCGTTCACTTTTGTGCTTCTATGTTTGTTCACACCCTGTGGATGGTCTCTGGTAGGAACAGGGGAGTGTGCATTCATGTTCTGGGGTAGAATGTGCTAGTGCGTCTTTTTCTAGGAACATAAGAGCTCCATTTCTCTTGGGATTTTCTAGATCAGGTCAAAAGCTCTGCTTGCCCAGAGCTAGCACCTCTCTTTACTACAGTCACAACAGCTTTTATGTAAATACTTCTGCTGTCCAGTGCTCAACTCAATGGGCAATCCACCAATTTACTGGGGACCATTCTGACTTTCCGCTCTTGAATATGCTTATTTAAAAAAGTCTTAAGAAAATTTTTTACCAATGACATTATTTTCCCCTTTTTAGTAATGTTATGTTAGTAGATTTTAAATGCATATGTTCCATAATTTCAAAGACGTTAGGTGGGAAGAGGAGGAAGGGGCATGGACAGGGTCTGACATCTTTGAAAAATAGCTTTGCCATCCCTTGTGAACATTCTATTCTTTTGGTATGGTGTTACCAATTTTCCCTGCCTGGCATATTTGGGTTTCCCCTGTGGGAATTAAGAAAAATTCGTCATGCCAGGGGCAGAATGCTTACATCATGATGATATCACAATACTGACACCCCTTCTTTCAGAGGCTGGTGCAGAGATCAGTCGCCTGAGCCATGAATATAATGGGCAGTGATGACATCAAAAGCTGTTAGTTATCTTTAGAATAAGAGAACTAGAGGTTACATTCTCTGCGATAAATTGATGTCCAGGAAGGCTTTATAAAATTCCTGATTTAAATTTACAAAATTCCTGAGATAAAACATTTATATCCTAGGTCCTAAATAATAATTATGAAGATAAAACAAAACTGTGATACAGATATATATTGAGGATGTAAGAAATAGAAGTGTTGGATCATTAATGTCCAGAGAAGCAGCCACAACAATGTAAGAAAGAAGAAAAGGAGATTAAAGAGAAAGAATCAATTTAATGAAATAGAAATGAAAAATGGACAGGAAAATAAAATGACAGAAAAAGTATAAGTACTTGCAAATGATGGAAATATTTTAGCAATGATCAGGGCTATCAATCCAAGGTTTGTACAAAGGAGAGAGAACACAGTAAATGGATAAAAGTAATAATCTAATATGTAGCAGAAAATAGCTTATTACTAAGAGGAAGAGCCATGGCTTACCAAGTTCTAGACAGTATTAATATTTATTACTAAGTGTATCCTGAAGTTTTTGCATTGTAACTATAGAGTAAAAATATCATAAAATATAGGACAAAATATTAGTTAAAACCCCATGTTATTATGAAGAGAAGGCTTAGGTTGGCAATGGACTCCTCCAAATGTTTCTGTTGGCCTATACCTAAAACCACATAGAAAAGAGTGTTAAATATAAAATAAAAGACAAAGCTGTATCAGAATCCTTCTGTACAAAGGATACAGCAACAAAAAATAGAAGAAATGCAGCTTCATCATACAATGGAATCCATGAATAAAAAGCATGTAAGACATTGCTTTGATATTGATAAAAATTAATATTCAACTACATGCAGCATAAGCTTTTAGACAACATGAGAAGATATGGAAAGAAATACAATCATAATAGAATATATTATCATAGGTATTAGTCTGATAGGTCAAAATAAAATAAATTAGTAAATTAGACTAAAAGGTTTTAAAAATACACAGTAACACAATTACATCAATCTCACCATGTCAATTTACATATGATATACATTTTATATTTATCTGCCAAAACTCTTAAAACTTGTGTTTGCATAATAATTCTTTAGAAACTGTCTCTTTACAAATACTTGACAAATTTTTTAAGATGAACAACAGAGACTAAACCTGAAAATAAGAAGGAGCAGAAACTATAAATTACATTTTCTAATGACATTTCAATAAATTAGCAATTGTACATGTATAAATCAGAAAGTATAATCATATATTAATAACAACAAAAAGCATTTTTATTTTTATTTATTTATTTGCAAGGAGAGAGAGAGAAGAGAGACAGAGAGAGAATGGGCACACCAGTGCCTCCAGCCACTGCAAACAAACTCCAGATGCATGTGCCCCTTGTGCATCTGGTATATGTGGATTCTGGGGAATGGAACCTGGGTCCTTTGGCTTCACAGGCAAATGCCTTAAGTGCTAAGCCTTTTCTCCAGCCTACAATAACTATTTTTTTTTTTTTTTTTGAGAGAGTCAGAGAGAGAGAGAGAGACAGATAGAGAATGGGCATGCCAGCAGCCTCTCAGCGGCTGTGATCAAACTCCAGATGTGTGTGCCCCCTTGTGGGCAAGTGTGGCATTGTGCCCTTGCGTCACTGTGTCTGGCTAAACTTGGGACCTGGAAATCTAAGGGCTGTTCCTAGGCTTTGCAGGCAGGCACCTTAAAGGCTAAGCCATCTCTCCAGGTCCACTATAACCATTTTTAAAGAGATCTTGTTTTAAAGAGCCTTGTTCTAACACAGAACACTTAGAAAGATAAAATACTTTTGTTAATTAAAATCTCTGTGATATTTACAAAGTCATGGTTCATAATAAAACTTAAATCAAGTTCTTTGTTCATTTAACTACAAAGGATGAAAACTAAAAACCTCAAAAGTTTGAGCATAAGCAATAAAATATATTCAAGAAACCCAAGAAAAAACACCAAAATTTAGTTAGTTACTTAGTATTAGAAAGCTACAACAAAAGGCATATTAATATAATATAATACCAGAAAAATAAGCATATTCAAACAAAAAGAAAAGAAACTTGACATAGGCAATAATTTGTAAAAAGGATATATATTTAATTTATTAATAGTTGGGTTAGCATAAAAATGTCGGATTTCATCATCTTCATATATATGTGTCATTGCACTTGGTTCTTGATTGTGCCCCTGCTTTACTACTCTCCCCAGTCTCTTTTTCCCCTCCATCTAATTCCTTCCCCCCCTAAAATTCCCCACTTTGTTTTCTTTTTACATGTAATAAAGATCGCTTCTTCCCTTCTCAAGATCTCCTTTCTAGTTTTATGATTTATAAGTACATACATATATACATGCATATATATGTATGTATGTGTGTGTGTATGTGTTTGTGTGTGTGTATGTGTATATATATATATAGTGTTAGATCCTAGGTTCCACAAATGAAAGAAACATACAATATTTATCTTTTTTTTCCTGAATCTGGCTTATTTTACTTAACGTAATGGCTTCCAGTTGCATCCGTTTTCCTGAAAATGTCATGATTTCATTTTTCTTTACTACATTCCCTATATTCAGTCATTTGTTGATGGACATCTAGGCTGGCTCCATTTCCTGGTGATTGTGAATAGTGCAGCTATCAACACGGATAAGCAGGAATCTCTGTGTGTATACCCAAGTGAGGTACATGTAGCTGAGACATATGGAAGTTCTGTTTATATTTTTATTTTTTGCAAAACCTCCATAATAATTTCCACATTGGTTGCATAAGTTTTTGTTCCCATTAGCAGTAAATTTCCCATTTTCAAAGGGAATATGTTGAAAGTTATGAGAGTTTACATAATTTAAAAATATTTTATAAGACACTCTTTGCTAATAAATTTAAAATGCAACAAAATATATAATTTCAGACAAGGCATCAAAATTGGTCCAAAAAGAAAGGAGAACAATTATTGAAAAAGAGGAAGCAAATTTATTTTAACTTTTGTATATCACAGTTACAATGCTTAAACTTTTCCACAATACATATGCTAATATAAAAAAACATTTTAAAAGAAATTTTATGTAGAACTTAAAAAAGGTAAAGTTTAAAATATAAATGAAAACTCTAGATTAATCACACTGCATTAATAGACAGGTATAAAAACACAAAATATCAGGAAATAAAATATATAAGTATGTTAAAGAAATATAGCTTATGTAGTTAACATATATATATATAACAAAAATTAACTTTTATTTATTTATTTATATCATAAAATTGATTTGTTTATTAAATGCATTGCTTCCCTCTTTTGAGGCTTTCACAGTGTACAGGATCATGTAGCTGACATTGCAAAGTATTAGGAAAATTAAATGTCATGAGCTGTTTCAAGGTAACCTCTTGTTCTCCTTCTTCCCTAGCTCCAGTGTTTTGATGTGATATGGGGACTGTAAAAAATTAACTTTTAATCACCTCCAGATAACTTACTATTATTGAACATATTAATTTTAACATTATGTCATAGGGTGTAGTATAAACGCAGTAAGATCAATATGAATGACAATGCCTTCATTTCCCATTGCTGTTCACAAATTGCTACAAATTTGGTGGCTTGAAACCATAAACAGTGATTATCTTATAATCTGGTAAGTCAGGACCATTCCTTTGGGATGATCTAAGAAAGAATGTTATACTTTTGCATTTTCTAGAGGCCTCCTGCATTTCTTGCCTTTTTTCCCATTTCTTCTCCCTGATGGACTCTCTTTCTGTTATCACATCAGTAACAACCCTGGCCCTTTTGTGTCACTCTTATGTGGACCCTTGTGATAACATTGACTTTATAAAAGTAATCCAGGATCATATCACTATACTAAGGTCCTCAATTTTATTGCATCTGCAAACCTTTTGTTATGTCAGGTACCATGTTCACATGTCTGGAGGATTACAACAAGGACAGCTTTGGAAAGCCATTCTACTGTTTACCACATTTAAAAGCAATTTGATAAAGTTTAAAATATATTCCTGATAAAAATTATTCTTATTGAGTTAGAATAGCCACCGCCTTATCTAGTGGAGAAAGACTGGAGATATTCCAATCAAGATGAAAATGGTTGTCGCCATACTATTGGCAATATGAGTCACTAATACAAATGGAATAAAATTTCTTTTCAGGAAGGGCTTCAGCTTTGACTGTCTTCCCATGATGTCCTTATGGAAAACTGATAAAATAGAACACAGGGCTTAATAAAGTGACTGGACCCTAAAGAAACAAATAAAACCCAAGCAACCAAGTAAATAGCAGCCTGTCAGTGTGAGTGGTCAGGAATAGTTCTAGCTCAGGCAAGCAAAAAATAGCCCCATTGTCCTCAGGGATAAGAATAAAGTGGAAAAAATGAAGTGGAGGGCTTAGACCAATGATTCTCAATCTCTGGTAATTCTTCCTTAAATCTGTTGAAAAGCATGAACTCTGTTGGCTATATCTACTCATATTTATTGGGTTAATAAATTGAACAATCATCTAGGAAGTCATTAAAATGTTAACAAACTAACATCTTAAAATATGAACACATATTTTATAAAAAATAATTATTTTCCAACCTCTACAAAATGTAATGAGAGTGGCAGTGTTTCCATTTTTTGAAGTTTCTCTAATATCAGACTTAACAGAAGACAACTGAGTTTTTTGTGGCTACTTCTATATGCATTTTGGTGTAATGTTTTGTTTGGGTTAAAGTACATGAAAATTATTCTGACTATAGTAGTAATTTAATGTCTTTTCTGAAAAGTTAATGATATTCTCTTTCTTTCTTTCTTTCTTTCTTTCTTTCTTTCTTTCTTTCTTTCTTTCTTTCTTCTTCTTCTTCTTCTTTTGCTGATGGTGGGAATTGAACTCAGGGACTAGCACTTGCTAGGCAGACCCAGTTCTATTGAGCTACACTGCAGCCTCAGTTTTGCTTTTGTTAGGTTGACAAGTGGTAATCTATTGATGTACAGTTGCAATGAACCATAAGAAATGATGCCATTAGACTTTAGTTTATTTCGTAAAATTCCAGTAGCTTGTCTTGCATGATGTATGATTTTATAACATCACTCTGTGATCATTTGGAGAATATTTACTAAATTTTCTTCTGATGTTTCCAATATTGACATACCTCATTAAATGATACCTAAAAATCTTATTCATATCTTATTCATTCCTATTACCACTGATCTCAATAGTTTTCAAATACTGTCATGCTCAGAGCAGTAACAAATTTTCTAAAATTTGAATTTTTGTTTGAAAACACTGAGATTTTAGAATAGCATTTAAAAAATATTTTATTTATTTATTTACTTATTTATTTATTTGATAGAGAGAATGGGCATGCCAGGGCTTCCAGCCACTACAAACGAACTCCAGACGTGTGTGCCCCCTTGTGCATCTGGCTAACGTGGGTCCTGGGAAATGGAACCTGGGTCCTTTGGCTTTGCAAGCAAACGCCTTAACTGCTAAGCCATCGCTCCAGCCTGAATATTTTTTTTTATTGCAACCTAAACCAATCTTCTGATGAACATGGAGGTTACCAGAGACTGATGTTTGTCATTTTTTGTCTGTATAGTCAATGGCTCACTGTGCATAAGAAAAATAAGCTATTAATGATGCTTTGATGGTAAACATGGAGCACGTGAGTGTTTCATCATCAACAACTCACACAAGTTCCAGTGAGCACTAAAAGTCCATGGTAAGATTTAGAAGATTCATTAGGCATTAAATGTAAGGATGAATTTGGGGCTAAAACATGAGTAAAATGGCATGAGTAAGGAAACTGCAATCATTACTTAATTACAGTAAGTCCAATTTAAGGTGGGAATAGCAGAAACAAATCAATAATATATTCAAGACATTGCAAACATCTTACTCACTACTATTATTGCAAATATGAGTTCAAAGGACTCGACAAGAGAGTCAACAGGAAAAATAAGGTAATTCATATGATTCAAAGGTTTTCATTGAAGGAATTAAATTCATCCTTCCATATATGCTGGGTAAATTTTGGTACTGAAATTGAGTTGCCTTAAAAGCAAAACTGGATGATAGAGAAGTGGATTTCATTTATAATGTGCCAAATTTGCAAAGATAGTATTCTGTGGGCAGACAGAAATATGAGTTTTTTTTTTATTTGAGAGAAAGGGAGAAGGAGAGAGAGAGAGAGAGAGAGAGAGAGAGAGAGAAAGTCGGTGTGCCAGGGCCTTCAGCTTCTGCAAACAAATTCCATATGCATGCACCCCCTTGTGCGCATGTGCAACATTGTGTTCTTGTGTCACTGTGTATCTGGCTTACGTGGGACCTGAAGATTCAAGCACTAGTTCTTAGGCTTTGCAGGCAAATACCTTAACCATTAAGCCATCTCTCCATCTTGAAATATGAGTTTTTTTATTATATATATATTTGAAATATGACTTTTTAGCTCAGGTGAAAGGCCCTTGACTTGTCAATGTTAAAAATGAGATGCCTAAAAAGCCGGGAGTGGTGTCATATGCCTTTATTCCCAGCACTAGGGAGGCAGAGGTGGGAGGATTACCATGAGTCTAAGGCCACCCTGAGACTACATAGTGAATTCCAGGTCAGCCTGTGCTAGAGTGAGACCCTACCTAGAAAAAAAAAAAAAAAAAAAAAAAAAAAAAAAGAAAACAAAAAAGGGATGACTAATGTAGACTAGCTAAAGAGAATGTAAACATAATTCTTCAAGCCGAAAAGGGAGTGTAGACAAGTAGATGAAGCACAGAAAGCATGCACTCACCATAGAGGGTAACATGAGGAGGAGTGGTCTCAACTCTAGTTAGAGAACCGTGTCCTCACTGTGATGGGGAATATAGGAAGACCTGACTCACTGGGACCAGGACGGCACGATGCATGGAGTCTGTGACAGGAAAAACCACTAAGGTTATTGAGAGGGAATGAACTTGTATTTGCTGATGAGGGTATTTAGGGCAAATTGTAATAGGAGCCATTTTAGAGACAGTACTGGAAATTAAACAGACATTAAAGATAAAAATAGGTGAAAAGAAAGGGAAAATGACAACAGGAATAAATCCTCCAATCAAATGCATTTATTTGTATAAAAATTTTTTTTTACATTCATGTTGGTGCCTCTGGTAGCCTCCTCCCTGTCCTTCTCTTTCTAAAGGGACCCTCCTCATTGGGGAATGTGGGTCGTGCATTATAGGGGTAGCCAACAGTTATGGGGAAGAAGCAATGTCTCTGTGCATAGTGATCCAACTTGTGGCTCTAACATTCTTTCCGCCCCCTCTTCCGTGAATTTCCCAGGGCCACATTGGGTTCATTTTAGTTCTCCTTCAGTGATGAGGTCTTGGGAGCCTCTGTGTCTCTGGATATCTGGCTTAGTAGGAGTTAAATGTTCTCTTTGTTTATCTACTTCAGCCTTGTTCTGACAAATGCATTTTTAAAACGATCTTTTAAATTTCCTATTCCTATAAAGCCAAATGGGAAACTGAGTAAGAGCAAAACAAGTATTATAAGTGACCATGAGTATGAACAAGAAACTGTCCAGTTTTGGCTTTGAAAAAGAACTAAACTCTAGGGAGATGCTCAGTGCTACCATATTCACTTGGGTTCAGTTCCCATTATCTCACTAACAAAAGGGTGTCTGTCTTATGTTGTGACAGTGAAAGCTCATGCTAGGCAAGATGTGCTCCCACTAGGAATGAGGCGGTTCACTTTGTGAAGATGAGGCTTTAGTTATGCCTGTGTTTGGGGAGATTGTCTTCTACTTGCTCACTGAGAACAAGGCTGGTCTTACAGATGCAATATAATCGGGACACTGCAGACTGAAAAATGGTTTTACTTAACACTACAGTGATATTAAAAACGACAAGAGCAGCCTCCACTGGAGTTTCATTGCGATGGGCTCTTCTGGAACAGTCTCCTGAGAAGACAATCTCTGCATAAAGGTCATCAGTAAATACAGCTGCAGTTATTGGCTTGAAGTTCTGCACCATGTGGGTGTTTAATCAGTTGTGAGTTTGCAATTAGTTTCTAGTACATTGAGGCTGACTTTTCTTCACTACCTGTTAAAATTTATACTTTGAAGTTAATAGAAATATATCTCCTTCATGTGCTTGTCTTACTAAATAAAATGATTTGCATTTTGAATTAGAATTGTGATAGAGGTAATATTGATTTACACATTACTTATCCATTCCTTAAGAAAATTTCTTAGCACTTATCCATGCTATAGAGTCAAAATTGGACCTTTCCCTTTCCCCGGTTATAATCATTCCATTGCACTTATCAATCCCTTTGTTTTCTCTTCAAAAATCTTTGTTGCATTGAAAACTACCAACCCTATGTAATTTCAAGTCTTTCCTTATTCTGTGCTCTCTCAACATTAGCTGCAGAAAAGTCACACATCTATAAAGTACAAACTGGATTCTAAGGATTCAGAGTAAAATTATGCATGTGATTCAATTTTTTCCATTAGAATCACTTACCAAATTAATACATAAAAGCTATTTTGCTTTCCTAATTCACTTAGAATTTTCCCTTTTGCAGAGTCAATTAGGGTTTTCCAGAGCCAAAGCTATTTAAAGCATTTTACTGAATGAGTGCCTATCTCTCTGCTCTTAACCACTGATGATATTAATTCACTTTATCAATGTTTACTGAGTATCTACCACATGCCAAGCATGACTCATCATTAGGGATCTAGAAATGGTAATACAAAGTGCATTTTTAGAGCTTATAACCATAGCGGTCACTGAGATTGGAAATTATTAAGTACATATTTAAGCATGTAATCAGTTGACACCCAGACCTATGGAGAAAACTAAGACATGGTAAAGGGTAGGCATTGTAATAAAAGGCTTGGCTATGGAAGATTTTGTTGTTGTTGTTTTTGAGGTAGGTTCTCACTTTAGCCTGGGATGACCTGGAACCTACTATATAGTCTCAGGGTGGCCTTAAACTTATGGAGAGCCTTCTACCTCTGCCTCCTGAGTGATGGGATTAAAGGTATGGTCCACCATATCCAGCTAAGGAGGCCATTTTTTTATTTTTTATTTTTGGAGAGAGACACAGAGAAAGACAGATAGAGAGAGAGGGAGAGGGAGACAGATAGAGATGGGTGTGCCAGCAGCCTCTCAGCTGCAGTGAACGAAATCCAGATGTGTGCGCCCCCTTGTGGTCAAGTGCAGCATTGCGCCCTTGCATCACTGCATCTGGCTAAATGTGGGACCTGGAGATTGGAACCGCTGGTGATTGGAACCAGCGTTCTTAGGCTTAAGAGGCAGGCGCCTTAACCGCTAAGCCATCTCTCTAGCCCAAGGAGGCCATTTTTAAATAAACTAATATTTGACGGGAGTCCTGAAGGAAGAGAAGAAAAAAAAAACATGTGAATGTCTAAAGGAAATATATGAGGCTAAGGGAACAACAAAGAGAAAGTGTTGAAGAAATCCATGGCAGTGAGTGTAATTAGAACAATGAGTGAGGTGGAGAACAAGACTGAGTAATGTCAGAATTGCTGGGTGATCATCCAAGAGGTTATGAGATAGCCAGCCACTGGAAGAAGATGTCAGTTCTGTGATCTGATTCGTACTTAAAGGATCACAATATTTGTCAAAGGGCTGGGTATAGGGGAGGTAAGTAGAAATCAGGTATATGTGGTAGAAAGTGACTGCAATCATCTGAACAGATAGATTAAGAGCATTTAGGTCAGGACAGCCACATAATAATTTCTGGTTATAATTTGTAAGTTGAGCAGATAAAAAATTTCCTGATTGAAACATATGGAATGTGAAAAATGGAGACAAAGATGATTGCAAGATTTTGTTCTTATGAAACTGTTTTCAGACATGTAGAAAATCTGAAGGAACTATCTTAAACGATGTGATAGTTAATTTTGATTGTCAACTTGATTGGATTAAGAAGCACTTAGGATATTAAGGAGGCATCCCTTTGAGTATGCCTGTAAGTCTATTTTCAGAGATTTAACTGAGGAGCAAAGACCCTACATGACTGTGGGGGACATCACTCCATGAATGGGATCCTAGACTGAATATAAAGGGCAAAGGGAGACAGCCTGGGTCCCAGCACTCATGGCTCTCTGCTTCCTGAATGCAGACACAACGTGGCTTCACCATCCTTCCACCATGCCTTCTCTGTCAGATGAGCTAAATCCTCTCATATCATGAGCCAAAATTAAGTCTTGGTTTTGAAGTTGCTTTTGTCAGGTGTTTGGTCACAGCATGAAAAATATAAGTAATATGAGAGAATTAGGAATTCCATTTTTGGACACAAAACATTTACGATGCCTTTTCGACAGAAATGTCATGCAGTCAGCCAGAGATGTGAGTATGTGAATCAGAGAAGAGGTCAAGACTGGAGACATGACATCTGGGAGTTTTCACCAAGGAGGTGATATTTCCAGCCACCAGAATTGGATGAGGGGATCTCAAGTCTGATGGCACAAGAATGAGACCGGAAACTCTTAAAAATTAGAAGTCAAAAGGAAGCAGACAGACAAAGAGAATGAGGAGTAACAGACAGTAAAGATGGAAGAAAAACCTACAGGGAATGTTGGGACAAGATTATCTATGGTGAACACTGTTATTGTCTAAGTACATAAAGACTCCTCGAACATTCTGCACATCATGTGGCAGTTGTCTGGGACCTTCTCACGCGAAGGTTAGGTGGAAAGGAGGGCATAGAGGTCAAAAGGGAGGGAATTCAAATGTGGATGGGAGGAGAAGAAGCAGAGGAGGAATTCTTTCTCAGTTAGTTGTTGTAGAAAGAGGGTCCATCAACTTCAGAATAGAGACATGAAATTGACACGCAGCATATAAATGTCGGGGCATGTCTCAGTAAGCAGGAATGAATAGTAACAGGGCAGAAATGCCCGAGAATGCTTCAAGGAATGGCACAAGGGAGATGAAGAGGCTAGCTGCCCATCAGAAGACTGTTCAGCCCAACCCGGGAGCCAAGCTGTGGAATGTGTGAGGATGTGGCTGTGATTTGTTCTCTTCTGATTCTTTCTGTCTCACGAGGCCCCACAGAGAAGACAAAGGAATTGATATATGTCAATAAATAATCCTAACTATAGCTGTGGGCTCAAGGTGAGGAACACGAATAGGAGGAAAGATAGAGAACTGAACAGGTGGTAGGATAAGTTCCAGTAGTAAATGATTTAATATTCTGTCATATAGCAAGATTAAAACCAAAAGAAAATGGCTTATTGAGTAGATAAGACAATAAATGAATTTAAATAATTTTACCTGGGTTTATATCTCTTATCACAAAGATAAATTCTTATTGAAGCTAGTAGGTACAAAAGGTAGTCAATGAACCTTATTTTAATTAGCCTGAATAATTTTGGTTATTTGGCAAGTTTTTTTAATTTTTATTTATTTATTTATATTTTTAAATTTTTTTTGTTTATTTTAATTTATTTATTTGAGAGTGACAGACAGACTGAGAGAGAAAAATGCAGATAGAGAGAGAGGGAATGGGCATGCCAGGGCCTCCAGCCACTGCAAACGAACTCCAGATGTGTGTGGCCCCCTTGTGCATCTGGCTTACGTGGGTCCTGGGGAATTGAGCCTCGAACTGGGGTTCTTAGGCTTCATAGGCAAGCGTTTAACCACTAAGCCATCTCTCCAGCCCTTAATTTTTTTTTTTATTTCTGAAGTCAGGCTCAGTATCAGAACCCAGTTGGTCCTCTTGGTCTCACCCTAGCCTCTTCTACAACAATGGCTAGGAGTGGCCTCTATGATATGACTGACCGCTCACACTCACTCCTTCGGGTTTACTTTGTCCCACAGGTGTGGAATGTCAAACGTGGGGCACTGTGTGATCATCTTGGTGCTTTGGGTTGCCCTGTGTGCAGTTGGGAAATTTGTAGGGCGTTTTTTCAGATGGAAATTTTTCACGTGTGGAGGATAGGAGCCGTTAGTGAAGTTCTTCCATCCCCTTTGCTCTAGTGACAGCTCTGAGAAGCGGCTTGCTGCATCTGGAAAGCAGAGGCCCTTAGTTAACACTTAGCACATCCTGCAGAAAAACATCGTTGAACCCTTGTGCTTTCTTTTTCCCTCCCTGCGCCCACCCCCTTTCGAACTATGCTCTGGAGATTGCTTTTGCTGATAAAGATGGAGCCTGTGAGCTCTCAATGTCAAGCTCCACTCTCTAGGGACCCAGACTGAAGAAAGTCCTGCATACTTCTGTGCCCCACACCTCAAGGAAGGAATAAAACTTCATTTCAGCAAATCACTTCTTATGTGAAGAAGTATAAAGAGGATTTAAAAACTTTGAGTTTGAGATTAAAGGCTATATATTTTGCTCCATAGCATAGATTCTCATTGATATATATGGTTTTAGTCATTAGCTTTTATGAATTTAAATTTGGCTACTACTATGTTCTGTGACAATGCAAAATATTCTCTTGTAAAAAGTAAAGAAGCAAACCAAAGTGCAACTTTTCTTTTGTTACACATTATGTAACACGTAAAAAGACACAAGTTGTCCTTTTATTACCTTTGCTGGGTGAAGATATTAGGCCTTTGTGGTTCTTTAATGGGTTATTGAAACAGCTCTTAACTTCCTTCTCTTGTTTCTGGGTTTCCCCTTTCATTCCTACATGTCCTCAGTGGTTTTCCACAAACACAGATTTTTATCAGTTTATTCCGACTATGCTTGAGAGCTTTCATCGCTCTTCATTGCCAGTAATTAAACTGAACTCGTAGAATGCCTCATAGCTTGCTGTTCACTGCCTCCCAACCTGCATGTGCCCCATGCTCTGTCTTATTCACCCCAGGTCAGTCCTGTGATGCATAAACTTTCTTCATTCATACCTGATTGAATTTAATCACTTTTCTTTCTTTCTTTCTTGCTTGCTTGCTTTCTGAGGCCTACATTATCATTTTCTCTTTAATAGCAGGAATTTCACTGAATTGTGATGGCTTGTTTCTCAGAAAGGGACAACAAGGCATTGCTCACTGTAGAGTACCCCACCTGAACACAGTTCTTGGGCAGTAGAGCTTATCCATAAATGCTACTGCAATTGCAGGAAACAAAACCAGGACAGCTTTGTTTAACATCTTATAATTCAAATTCAGTGAATTTAAATAACCTTTGCTATGTCCTGAGCTCCTGGAGTCAACCACAAACACAATGATTGGTGTGAATATTAACATTTAAGAAGTCCAGAGGATCTACTGTGGCTTGACCACCGGCTTTGCACACAGGCATATTTTTCTCTTAACTGTATCATGTTTTTTAAAGTATGTATTTATTGCCAGTGTATGAACGTTACACACAAATCTAGACTTTCCTCTTCTCTGGTAATGTCGACAGTCTGGAGGATCTGCGGCCATGTTTTCCTATAAGGCATTAAGTGGCTGGAAGTGAACTGGGAGGCATGTATTACATTGTATACCACTACCTTTACCCAGACATTATCCATCTTTTGTTAATTAGGACCACATGTCCATTGTCAATATTTGACTATTGGTTATATATTTTGCAATATTCCTTCTATGCTTCTGTCCATGATCATTATGCTATTAGTATAAGTTGGTATTCTATATGATTTTTACCATAGTTTGATTTGCCCTTTATAATAGAAGATTCTTAAAATTTCTGTCTGAATAGTTGAACTATTTCTTCTGTATCATGTTGTTCTTTAGCATTTTTTACCTTCCAAATTTAAATTGAAGTCTCCTGGGACTGACTACAAACAATTTTGCTATCAGCTTAAATAAGGTTACCTAAGTTGCTCAAAAGAATTCAGATAACTCAAAATATGTGTACAATATTATCTGATAAAAATTTAGTGTTCATATTTTGACATCTTGCACCATACCATGTCGATGTATTTCTTGTGTCACATTGTGTTTCTCCATTTTACAGTAGGAAAACATGTAACAGGATATGACATGATGGAAGTGTTGCAGGAGCATGGGTAATTTAAAGACCATTGGGAGCAGACACTGTCAAGTAATTCAGTCCCTAGGAATTTAACATGAAACTGATGAAGAAATCTAGAAATGCCCCTACACTGTTGGATAAGATATCTCATTCATATTAATTTTTTCTTATTGGACCTACTTTTAATATCTGTTCAGATCATTTCCTCTAAATCTAATAGTCACCTAAACACAAAATTGGAAATATTGCTTCTGAGTCCCCTCTCCCTCTTTTTAATGTGAAAGTTCAGTTCCAAGTGGGGAAAGTTATCTGAGTTCAATCATTTCAGCCTAACATTACACTAATCACCTAGACAAATAAACATACAAGCAAGTATGCACCTTGGGTCAAAGAAAAGGTTAGTCATGCCTTTATAACAAAATTCAACTACACACTGTAAAAATACAAAAAGTTGGGATGATGTTGCATCAGACATTTTTTGCTTCTTTTTCTTAGGACTTATATGGAAACTTTTTGTTTTTCCTCCACTCCTTTAACCTGAAGGCCAGTTATCCTATAGGATCCATCACCTTAATTGAAAAATGATTCTCACATGCTGTACATGACTCTGCAAACAAAGTTGTAATGAGTTATAATACAATAGCCTCTATCTAAGAGAGATAATCAGAGTTGGATCACCAAGCTCAAAATTGTACTTTCTTTCTTCATTCACTCTACTTCTTTTGAGATAGGATCTCAAAAGTGGCCCAGACTAGCCCTGAGCATCTATTCCCTCTACCTTTAGCATTGTGATTACAATGTGAGCCCCACAAAGTCCAGTCTGTATTTAATTTTTTAACCATTATTTGAACTAGATGCAACAGGGCTACCTAATGCTCTCTTAGAAGAAGGAAAAAAAATTAAAAATAACAAATGTCCTAAGCTTTTTGAGAAATTAACAGTAGCTTCCTTTTTCAGGAGAAAAATCCCTCCTTTTGTTAATAAAATGTGGATGTACATATATAAACATGTAACTATACACAAACCATGATTCTTTTATTCTCACATGAAGTGGATATTGATATCATGCCTTTAGGCTTCCTTATCACATCAAAAATTTGGTTCTTTTCTGGTATATCTACTTCATAGATGAGCCAGGATTTAGATGTATGTCACTTCCTAACAGCTCTTTAATTTCAAATTGTAATGAATATTTTGATTTACTGCTGCAGTCTCAACTGTGCTTACCATAATAATGTCCAAACTGGAAGACATTTGAAAAAATAGGGACTGGGGAGATGACTCAGCAGTTAAAGGCATTTGCCTGCAAAGCCTGCCAGCCCTGGGTTCAGTTCTCAATTACCCATATAAAGCCAGATGTTTAGCATTTTATTTTGAGAAGAACATAAAAGCACCTAAGGAAGGTCGGGAAAATATTCTTTCTGTGTGATCAAGTTCTTCACATGGCCCAGCATATGCATTCTGCCTCTTGAGGACTGGCCTGCTCCAGCCTAGAGGCCAGCTAACCAGGGCGTGTCTCACCCTAACCATCTTTGCTCCTTCTCCCTAAGGTGTATTATTATATGGGAAAGTATTATCATCACCAAAGATCTCAGAGCCTAACACGAACCATGTACAAAGTAAATTTGGTTAGATTCATTAAAACATGACCTAATGAGCAAGAGCTTAAGAGAAGTATTTTCATGTTTAAAAATTTTTAATAACTTATTTATTTAGCTCTCGAAGCAGGTAATTTAATCTAAACCTTTTTTTTTTCTGTCATGTTATTCTGGGTATATTATGTTAAAAATCCGTTTTTTACCCCTAAGAGATCTCTGTGTTCCCTTCTTATTGTGGCTACTCTCTGTAGTCAAGATATGGAGCCAAGTAAGGTTCCTTTCAGTGGATGATGGCTAAAGAAAATGAGGTGTGTGCATACAATGGAACATTAGTCTAACACAAACGGAATCAGGTCTTGCTATTCACAGCAAAGTGGGTGGAACAGGAATTGTGTTAAGCAAAATAAGCCAGACACTCATCACATGTTCTAACATGTATGGAAACTAAGAGCCACTTGTGTGAAGTAAAATAATCCAGACCAAAGATGACAAATATCACATGTTCTAGCAGGTATGGAAAACAAAAAGTTGATCTCCTAGAAGAAATGAGTAGATTCATGTAACCAGAGACTGAAGGGGAGATGAAGGATGCAGAAGGGCAGTACATCACACAGAGGAGGAATGAGTCCTTGTTTTCCTAAAGCTTAGCAGGGTGACTGTAGGCACCGGGAAACATGTGGTAGAAGAGAAGCCTAAAAACTTTCCAGCTCATAAAAATAACTAACAGTTGAGGAAATGGAAGGTCTTATTATGTTGATTAGCATAGTATACATGTCATGTATAAAATTATTATATGCTATATAAAATACACAAATATTGTCTCAATAAAATGACTTATTTTATTTTAAATGAAATTCATTATAATTTCTTTTGAAAATTACATATTGAAGGGCTGGAGAAAGAGCTCAGTGGCTAAAGGCACTTTTTTGCAAAGCCTGCTAGCCTGGGTTTGATGCCCCTGTACCCACAGAAAGCCAGATACACAAAATGGCTCATGTGTCTGGATTTCATATGAAGTAGCAGGAGGCCTTAGAGTGCCCATTCTCTCTCTCAAATTAAAAAAAAAAAAAAAGTGGAAGGTGATTACCCAGTGTCAACCTCTGGCTTCCTCAAGTATGTGCAAACACATGCATGTGTACCCACATAGTCGTGTGCTCATACATATAAATATGCATACACACATGCACTCACACCATTCATACATATTACATCCATATATAAATTAGTTCTTTTAAAGAAATAATGTGACAAAATATGAGTCCTTTTGGGCAGAAAGTCTATCTAAGTATGGATATTTTATATGCCATAGACTTCGATTATATATTTATTTTTATTTATTTATTTTTATTTCTTTATTAGAGACAGAGAGAGGAAGATATAGAGATAGACAGAGGGAGTGAGAATGGGTGTGCCAGGGCCTCTAGCCACTGCAAATGAACTTGTCACCATGTGCATCTAGCTTACATGGGACCTGGAGATTCGAACCAGGGTCCTTAGGCTTTGCAGGCGTGTGCCTTAACCACTAAGCCATCTCTCCAGTCCTCAATTATATTTTTAATACCTTTGAAATCATTTCACCAAGTTTATTGTTGGCACAAATTTACTAGCTGTCCATACTGGACAACACAGGAAGAGACTAGAAATTAGAATAATTATGCAACTTTAAAATTCTCTGTAAAAATTATACAAATGCACTCTGGTGCATTAAAATTTGCTTGCTTTGGCTCTGTTAAGAAGCACACAATTCTGTAAAATGTCTTCCCAAATTCTAAAAACTATATTTACTATGTATTGCCCATTATTGTGGGGAGAGAAATCATCATTTTTGAGCAGTACTTTACTAGATTAATAACAGCCTGAGTATTATTTTACAGTACCATTACATTCATAGCTTACCAAGAGGAAGAATGACAATACATTTTGTCTAAAAGTATTTTTATTGCTGAAGTTATAAAGCTGTTAGAGTTGTTTAAAGAGAGATTTCTCTCATTTTCCCATTGCTGTGCATTTCAGGACAATGTAATATAGATTATAAAAGTAGTGAAAATGATATGACTGATAGGTAAATATAATTATGTGAGAGGTGTGCACACTGAATGCAAAGCACTGTGAAACTTACTGTGGAAAGTCAGTGCACAGTTTCAATAACAATATCACAAATTGCCTTGGAAGAAAAAATAAAGACAAAACAAAAGATGCAGAAAATCTCAACAAAGTTTTTTTTTTTTTTTTTTTTTTTTTTTTTTTTTGCTGTAAAATGAAAGCATTTCATTATGATGTCCTGCCAAGATTTGTCCTCAATAAATTCAGAGTCCTTCCTTTTACTTTCTAAAATTCTGTAAAGTGCTTTGCTATTGATTTTGAAACATGAACTTTCTTAAATAATTCTTACTCAGAGCAGCATGTTGGACGTCTGCTAACTTGCCTATTAGTCATTGTCTCACATTCTTTCTTTGTGACATTGCTTTTGTTATGCACGTGTTCTACTACATGACTTGACCGGTTACATTAGCTTTTCAGTGGAGACAGGATCACAGGCCTACCTAAGACATATTAAAGGCTACACATAGTTTTTCTCTTTCCCCTTCATTTTGCTATATTTGGTGACCCTAAAAGAACTGCTTACACAAGTAGTGCTACTAGTTATGTAATGTGATGCCATATTAAACTGTAATTGCCCTTCTCAACTAACAAAAGGCGACATGCTAATTTTTGTTCTGAGACACAGTGCAATAGCACACAATTGTCTGATGCTATTTCATTCCCTTTCTTCTTGAGGCCTGAATAACAGCCCCCTGTTTTACTGATGGGTTTCTTTCTAATAACGGTGTCCATGTGGCTTTGGAACAACAGTAGAATGCTAATTTATTCCCTAGTGTTACCTAGAGGCCTTGACGTGGGTCTGGGACTGGTGACGCCCTAATTTAAATACTGAGTAGGACCAGGCTGATCAGGTGGCTCTGAGCTAGGACAATAGGCTTTGAGAGGAAGCCCCACTCCCTGATCAGGGCAGATCAGGAGGATTCCAAGTGTAATTGGCCTCTGGGGAGTGTGCAAGTCACTCTTGTACACCCCCTTCTGACCTCCTTAATGCCTTGCCAGCTGGAAGGGAAAGGGTCTCCTTGCGTTGCCCACAAAGGAAGTGGGGACTGAGGGAAGAAAAATTGAAGAATTTTTTTCTTTTTCTTTTTTTTTTTTTAAGAAAAGGAAAGAGAGCTACACAAATGAGGAGATGAGTAGTAATAGTGTGTATCCCAAAGCCTGGGGAGTGGGTCATAAACAAAGAGCTGCAATGGAAAGTAGACAATTATATCTGTTACCTCATTTAAATGCTGACTAATTACATCGAGCAAGAGGAAATTAGCACAGGAGCCACATTCTTGCCAAGTCCACATCAAAATACTCTTAAAGAAAAACATGAAATCAACCTGCCATGGCTTTGAGAACACATAGTTCTTGAAGTTTAGACATGTACACAAAGTCCTCCAAAGTTTAACAAGACTCACCAGATATTTGAACCTCATAAATTAGATTTGTAAATGAATGCCCTCCCCTCAAAAAAAAAAAATCTTCAGGTTCCCTCTGCTTTGTGATCTAAAGTATCAGTTTAACACTGTCCCTTTACTCTGATATTGTTATACCCTTAAATCCCGTTGTTCCTGATTTATGTCAAATAATGAGTTGCTGAAGTGGGGAGGTATCTATTTAGACAAAATTGTCACCTGAAATTGCTCTCAGGATATCTTTGTTTTGTTTTGAGATTTAACTGAGTACTTATAGTTTCCACTCACAGAGGTGTATAGTAAGAGGGCATAAATACCATAGTTGCATTTTTGTTTTGTTTAATGAGCACAGAATATTTGAAAAACAAATCATTTTCTTCTGACATATAGCTTAAAAATGTATCACCACTGAAATCAGTCCTCAAAGTAACTTAAGGTCATTTTATATGCATATAGCTAAAAAGTAAAATGTTAAAAACATATTAGGGACAGGGAGGTGATTCAGTGGTGTTTGCCTAATATGGGGCACATCAGCAAAAAAAATTTTTTTTTGAAAAAATGACACATTTTATAAAACGTGATTAAAGGCATTTTAAAAGTGGTGAATAGCATCCCATTTTGGCTTTTTCAAGTTTGGCAATCACAAGTAAATCTGCTATAAACATACGTGTGCAAGTTTTTGTGTAATATATGTTTTTAACTCTTCTGGTACATACCTGGGAATGTAATTTGCTACATTGTCTAGTAAGTGTATGCTTAGTTTTGTAAGAGATATCCAAACTGTCTTCTAAAATGACTATGTCAAAGTGTACCAAGGTGTGAGTACATCTTGACAATGAAGTATATCATTCAGTGCTCAGGAAAATGAGTAAGCAGGCCATGGGAGTGATGCAGAAACCTTAAAGGCATATTACTAAGTGAAAAGAGCCAACAGAATGGTAAACCTGTATAATTGCTACTGTAGCATTGAGAAAAAGGTAAAATCATGGAAAAAGTAAAACTGCCAAAGTTTTCAGCATTTGCATGAAGGGAGAGGTGATAGCGTTGAAAGAGTTCTTGGGCTGTGAACATACTCTGGATGATGCTCTAATGACAGATAGGTATCCTTACACACCTGGACAAACCCATAGACTGTATAAAATCAAGAGTAAACACTCATGTGAACTATGGATTTTAGAGGAAAATGATGTGTCACCAAGGTTAATAGTTTTTTTTTTTTTGAGGTAGTGTCTCACTGTAGCCCAGGCTGACCTGGAATTCACTCTGTATTCTCAGGGTGGCCTCGAACTCATGCCAATCCTCCTACCTCTGCCTCCTGAGTGCTGGTATTAAAGGTGTGCACCACCACGCCTGGCTAGGTTAATAGATTTTAGTAGATGTGCCACTTTGGTTGGGTAGTATATAAACGAGGAAGTCTACTCGTATGTAGAGGCAGAGGACACATTGGGTATGTCTCCACTCAATTTTGCTCTGCACCTAAACACACTCTAAATATTTAAGTCTTTAAAATAGTTTTTGAACTAAAAAGTTCTGTATTAGATCATCTCCTGGGATCCACAAGAGTATTGTGAGCTACACAGGGGTGAGCAATGCATCTGAAATAGAAATTTTCAGCTGGCAAGCAAAAGTTCATTTGAAGATAAAACTTTGGATTGTTTTTTCCCTGTATCCAAAACACAAACAAAAAGTCCTTTCCATGACATGAATTTAAAAGCCCTTAAGAGTTGCAGTCATGTAGGTGTTGATTTTCTCTTTTAATGGCATTATTACTGGCAGAGCAGAGGAGATGAAGTTTTGAAGCACAAACCTTTTTTTTCCATTGTGAAGTTCTTCCTGTCCCATTCTGGCAAGGTGATGTTGCCATGAATTCATTTGCTATCATAGTAAAAAAATATAGAAAAAAAAAGTAAGAAAGCCAGTACCAACCAAAGCTAACTAAACAGTATAATGTGGTTAATATTTTTGGAAATACTGCTGATGGATTTAGCAAGTTGTTTAGTAAGTCCTCATCCATCAAACCAAGAGTGCTCCATTTCAAGCAGACTCCCTTGGCATGAGAGGCCTGTGCTCAGCTGGGAGTAGCAAACTCAATTCTTAAGTTTAGGATTTAATTTCATGAGCTACTCTCATCATGCCAACTCCACTGTGGAGACACGTGGTACATGATGTAAAAAGAGTTTCCATTAGAGAAAATAGAAAGTCAAGGTAGGCATGTCAACGAGAGAGAAAGAGGAGTCAAGGAGGTAACTGAGACATTGGTGTCCAGACCAGCCTCTCTCACCTCAAACAACTGGAGCTTGTAGAGGAGTAGTGGTACAGGAAGAGAAGGCTCAGCAGACACATGGCTAGGAGTATTTAGTGTTTGGATTTCAGGAGGACATATTCTCAGAGAAGATTCTAGTAATAGGAAGTGTCTAAAGCAGAGCTGGGATTAGAGAATGGCTTGTTTGGGCAGATGTAAGCTTAAGACATCATCTAAGATGTACAAGACAGGGCGAAGATTGATGGCTAGCCAATTACCAACACAGTTACTGAACACAGTCATGGCCAGAAAAAAACCTACAGCAGAGCATGCCAAATACTTAATATGGGTACTAAATGAGACCCACATCCAGAGTACAGGCTTGCTATAGCTAAAGAGAGCGGATGGGGCTGTGCTGTTAGTGAGATAATAGGCTGGACCTCCTGGTAAACTGTCACAGACCAACAGAGGCACCACGAGGTTTACTAGCTAGCTCACCTCGGCACTGAGCTATAAAGAAGAAGATGCGGCCGAGACGAGAAAGCCGCCTTTTCCTTGCTTACACGGGCTGTGCAGCTGCCTGGATATGCACAGGCTATACTGAGCACTAGAAGGAAGAGGTGCTTGCTCGTCTTGTGACTCTCCTGATTTTGTCATTGCAAATTTGTCCGTGGGGCAAGCATTCAATATAGGGAACCCTGAGACAATTGGTCACCTTGCCTTTGATGTCAGAAAGGCAAAATTCGTGGGGAAGTGCTTCCTTTTCCGAGGTCATGCCCTGCTCTAGACTTGATCAGAACAGGGCAACGTACAATTACTTAATTGTAAGTGCTCAGTGGTGTCCTGAAAAACATGACAATACCTTTAAAAAACATGCCTTTCTTTTCAAGTGCTGATGTCTTCCTCTCCCTGTGGTAAAATCTGCTTGCCCTGGGCTGGACTATTGTGATTCTGATGAAAGAGAGAGAACTTTGGTGGAAAAGATGCCTCCAAGGCTGAGCACACCCAGGAAAGAAGCTCACCTGACATTAGGGCACTCTCTATGTCATTGAAGGAACTGGCACAAGACTGTGTCATTGCTTTCTCATCGCTGGGACAGAATGCCTAAACACAAGCAGCTTAAGGAAGGAACAGGTTTGTTCTTGGCTTGTTATTAGGAGAGGAAGTGTCTATCATAGTGGGGAAAGTAATGTAGGCCTGAGTAGGAAGCCTGTGTCATATTTTCAAACAGGCAGAAAGGAAATACAGAGAGCCAAATGGGGCTAGGCTGTAACACCTCAATGCCTGCCCTCGGGGACACACTTCTAGCAAGGCCTACCTCCCAAAGGGCCTGCAACCTTTCAGAACAGCTCCAGCACTTGGGGATCACATATTTAAACCCATAAGGCTATGGAGGACATTTGATATTGAGATCACCCAACTGTGATTACAACCATCTTTGAAGCAGGCATAGAAATCTCTCTACAGCTTGAGTAACAGAACATCACACCACCTTCAGGTCATCAGTTCTCTCTCACGTCTGCTTCTCCTTTGCCCTTGATTAAGACAAATCGATGTACTTCTCTGGGGAGAATGCATGCAGTCCACTGCACAGTTTTAGTTCTTATGACGTAGAATATTCTTCAGGCCCAATTTGCTAAATGCAAGTAAAGGACCATTTTCTTTCCTCTGCGTCACTTTGTGAAAGGGTTCACAGAAACCCTTGTGGACTTTCTATCAACTGTACACTAGGGAATGACTTCTCCAAGTGTCACTACTAAGATGAGGCAATATAAGAAGGGGTCCCACTTGAACTCCTCACTCAGTGTTTGCTCTGAAACTGACTTTTCTCATATAAACAACACTTAGAGTAAGGAGATTATATATATGGAAAAACATGGAATTTGGTTTTATGTAATAATTCCCCCTGTTACAAGAATTCGTGGGCAATCTTTTGGCGAGTCATTTTTAAGAAAAGCTATCCCGGAAAGCAGGATGTTCTGGCACCTCTGTATACGGATGTGGATGAGGGTGCATGTGTAATGTAGTTCCATTCTTGGGAAGTCTTTCCTGAAGAATGGGGAGGGGGAGAGCAAAGCTTGCATTGGCTAGCGGATGGTATGTGCATAGCTATTTTTCTGAGCATCTATTTATAAAAAGCCTTGGGGCTGAGGTGATGGCTCTGTGGTTAAAGGAGCTTGCTTGCAAAGCCTACTGGCCTAGTTTCTATTCCCCAGTGCCCACATAAAGCCAGATGCACGAGATGGTGCATGCCTGTGGGGTTTGTTTACACAGCAAGAGTCTCTTTCTCTCTGCAAATAAATAAATAAAAATATTGTTTTTTAAATCCTTGACTTAGGCAAAATGATAAAGCTCCTTTTCAGTGGGATTCTCCTGTTTCTTGATCTTTTCCTTGGCCCTCAGGAACATATGACGTGACCACTAATTTCTTAAAGTACCAGACTGTTCAAAGCAGAGTATAGAGATGTATGTACTTTAAAAATCTCTCAGGGATTTGGTTTTCTTTTTACAGGGAAGGAAAACAAAATATAATTTTGTTGTTTGGTGAATGAGAAAGTGAATTAGAAAGAAAACTTCCCTTATTCGTTAGAGCACTTGGTACTGTGTGTTGCTTCTTTACTTGTTCATTAAAAGCCTGTCTCCCAAGAGCTTAAGCTTCATAAAACAAACACTATTTGTTCCGTTTGCTCTGCATATATACAATCTAACTCAGTGCCTAGAATATCTTTGATGCTCAATAAATGGAGCAAATACCTTTTAACTGGTTTGGCATCTTGTGCATGTGGTGGAGCGAGCAAGAGAGAGGGAGGGGGTGAGATAAATAAAGTGAGGTTCTGGGGAGAAGGCTCGGTAGATAAAGTTACTGCTTTGCAATCTTGAGCCCCTGAGTTTGGAAACTTAGAACCCATGTAAAGATCCAGTAGTGAGTTTCTGTATTCCCAGCATACCTATAGCAAGATGAGGCAGACAGGAGCATTACCCGGAAGCTTGTAGACCAGCAGCCTGGCTAATGCAGCAGTGAGCCCTGACAGATCCCGCCTCAAACAAGCTAGAAGGCAAAGACTGACATCTGAACTTGATAACTGGCCTCCATATTTACTGTGACATGCACGTGCCTGCACACACACACACACACACACACACACACACACACACACACTTTTGTTTATTCAGAAGAGACAGCCAGTTAATACCATCTCATGGTGTTTTTAGTGCCTAGGTAATTTTTTTTTCACAACAATCCCAGGATAAAAGAATGTATGTAGCACTTAAATTAAATACTTAATTAAATATCAATTTAATAAATATTTATGTCCAAACAACTTAGTGATATGAAGTAAAAGAATATTTATTTCCAAGTTTGTCCATTATGGCATAGGAATGGGATATAGGAATGGGATACATTTTTTTTTTTTTTTTTTTTTTTTTTGGCAAGGTAGGGTCTCACTCTGGTCCAGGCTGACCTGGAATTAATAATTTTTGAAACTTTGGAATATTAGAGTGAAACTTTGGAATATAGAGTGGACATAGCTAGCCTCAGTTCTTCCATACTCAGCATAGACGTTGCTGGAAATTCAGTTTTACAAAGGCATGCTGCAATCAAAAGGAATTTAGCACAATTTAATGTTGAAACTATGAACAACTTCATGCTGGTAGTTTGTGAGACATTTAGATATACAAAGCCTCTGTTTCCAGCTAAAATTTAAACATATCCCATAGTAGAATCATTATGGACTTCCTGGTGATGGATCTGTGCTGTTTTGGAACTAAGTGGCAATTTACATTTGATTTTTGAAGTGCTAGAAAAATCAAAGGACAGAGTGGATTATGATGACAAAAGTTAAAACAAAAGTTTTAAACATATTGTAAATTCCTTTCCAATTACCATTTAGTGGGAGTCACCATTACGTGTCGTGTGCTATGTTTGTGTAGTTGAGTGCTGTTAATGTCATGTGTGTGTGAACTGGTTTCCCTCCTTTACCATACACCAGTTTAACCTCTACATTTTGCAGCCCATGGAGCACGACTGCCTGCTTACAACATTCAAAAAGGCATATGGTAGCTGTGCGTGGGGAGCGTGGTGCTGGTACCGCTCATACTATCAGCATTCGGGGTCTTACAGCATCTGCAACACATCACAGCATTTGTGTCAACTTACAAATTATCCTTTGGAACTGAAGAATTTACTTAAAAGGCTTCCAGTGAAATCCTATGACAAATGGGTACAATCTAACATCAGCCTTCACACTAAATGCTTTATTCTTGGCATTTACAGATGTTCATTACCATCTAGCATTCTGGAGTAAGTTTGAGTTTTCAAAGATAATTTATAATCCTTATCATGCTTTTTTCTGAATCCAGCTAGCTCCTGTTCTTTCTTAGCTGAAACGTGAGGGCTCTGAGGGTTAAATGAGTTTCACCCGCACAGAGAATCAACATCAAGTATTTCTTTAAATGTGGACTCCTTGACAATCACATCTTTCCATTTGCAAAGTCCGTGAATTTAGAGCCTTCAGTAATAACAGGCCTGTTCTCTTTCTCTGAGATGGAAGCTCCTTGTGAAATGGTATCCTGCCAAAGTGCCACAGCAGTAAAGCTCGTATCCTCACATTGGTGTCAAAGTGCCAGTGAACCAAGACTGGCAGCAGGCTAATTGAGGAGAACTGTCTGCCTCAGCCTCCTCCACTCATTCCTGCAGATCAACTCACCCAGGAGCTATTCAGCTTGTCAACTGTTCCATGTTGCAAGGGGAGAAGAGAAAAAGAATTAGTATCTGCCTTTCCCTTTCCCCGACTACCCAGCCTTCCTGTGTCACTGATCTATTACGCAGAGTGCCTGGCACTCAATTGCTCTAGTAGTTGAATGGCTTCAAAACAGCTCCTCAAAGTAAAAATCCCCAAGTTAAAAAAGGTATTACACATGGCATAAAATATTTTTACAGAATGTTGCCCTTTTACAGATGTCCTTACAATATTAAGTACTTGGAGTCAAGAGTGTCTGTACTAATCAATGTCTTCCCTGATTATTTATGTCTTTATTTCCACTAAAATGGTCAATTAGATGAAGGGAAGTAAGCAATTGTTTGCTAGGGACTGCCATGTTTATGAGAGGCCTTCTGCAATGTTGGTTGAGAGTAAGAGCACACAAGGAAAACAATGTATGAGCTGTAAGAGTTTCTTTTTTAAAACCAAGTAAAGGTTCTCCATTACTGTACTGATAGTTGCAAGTCCTCAGAGTTTCTCTCTTTCATGTAAAGCTATGAGAAAAATGATTCTGGGCACAGCAAGTATTGTTTTTTTTCTCTTTCTACTCCTCTTCATTCTTATGTTTGATTTAAATTAAATAACTACCCGAAATTGGTGTGTCTGGATAGAAATTTGTATCCATGCAAAACAGCTCTAATTGTTTAATCTCTAGTACAATATCATATAAGAAGGCAAATAAATAAAAATATCTTACCTAACCTGAAGTAATGATGGCAGAATGAGAATGGCCCTCAGAGGTCCTGACTCCCTACTTGTTAGAACACAGTACCCGAAGGCAGTAATTCTGTCTGTACAGCTTATAAACTGCTCACTGTGCTCAACAAGAGGTGTGTGGTTCATTCTAGACCAGTTTACTATGTGTACCCTGTATGTGTGTGTTTCTGTCCCCCTCAGAAAGGACCTTGTAGGAACATGTGTAGATTTCATCCTTTGTAACGTAGGATATGCAGCTGTTTTCACCCTGAATGTGAAGCACCTGATACATGGACATGGTGCAGTTTTCTTCCTTAGTATCAGGAGGGATAGACATAGCAGCAAATCAGCATGCCTCTTGGTTAACAAATAAGTAATAATGTTAAAAATTATACACAAATGGTGACAAGAGAGGGACTGAGCATCTCCACAAATGTCAGTAGTGGTGGATGGGTCATCCGGACTCATGTTGCTAGAGTAGCCACCACCCCCACCCCAGAGTGATGAGGAAGGTTTAGATGTAAGAATGCAAGTTTCAAAGATGGTGTGTGTGTGTGTGTGTGTGTGTGTGTGTGTGTGTGCGTGCGTGCGTGCATGTGTGTGTGTGTGTGTGTGTAAGAGACAGAGGGGAGAGAGATACTGAGAAATCACTGGTTTTAGAGAACAAATTTAATTCACTTGTTTTCTTATACATGTATAATTTTCTGCTAAGGATTTCTTTCAGAAAGCCATCTTCTATACAGGCATGTATATGGTAGGTAGAATTTTCTTCCCTCCTTTTAATGCAGTTGCTTTGTAGTGAGTGGCCAAGGAGTTATTCTAATCTCACAGAGTCCAGTTTTCTGATTATAGTTTTAACCTCACTTTTTCAGTTCACACTATCAGACTTATAGCCTCTCTTCTTCAAAAGACACCTCGTTTTTCATTTTCAATCAACGTCTCACCACGATTTTTCATGTAGCTTCCTTCACACTACTAATTTCACTTTAGAGCTGGGGTCCTCGCCCACGTATTTGGGCTTGCTGTGCTAACATGTTTAAACATGATTAGTCTTTATTAATGCAAAAGAGACAAAGCCCCAAGAATCACACACCAAATACCTTGGAAATTGAAAATGAATCAGTTCCTTGAAATGTAGATATTCTGGGTATTCCACTGCTAAGTGGAAAGTGTTCCTTTATACTTGTAGATAGAATTGTCTTTAAGTTGCATTCTAGTTGAAATCCTGCTATATCAACTGGTGTGAAATACCAAAATATTTAAAAGACATTGCCTATCACAGATGATGATTAATTTATTTTCAGCAATGCTTATCACACATTTAGTTCAGAAAATGAAGGGATTTTAACTTCATTATGTCGGTGCTTACTTCTTTTATAACCCTGAGAATAATGCTCTCTCATTGGGGTATTTATTTATTCTGTTTTTCAGCAAATACGTACCAAGATCTGTGGTAGGTGCTCAAAAGTGGGAGACTCATATGATAGTCTAATACACAGGGGATGTAGAATTTAAGAGAATACTCCATCTGTCATACTTTCACAAAAGTTATAGGACCTTAAAAATCTTTATATATTATTTTATGCATATGTAAATATATTTAATTCTTGAAAAAGCTGCTAATTATAGAAAGAGTTGATATGAGTTACAAAGGTGCAATAAGACATTAACATTAGGCTAAAATATTAAGAGGCATATAAAAGAATGTAAGAGATCATTGGATCTGAAATCTAAGCCAGAGATATTTTCTACAATTTCACATTAAATTTAGTTCCTGTGCAGGTCACAAAGGCCAAAAAAGAAATTCTATGAGTCATGTAGTATTCATTTCCTAATAAAAGAATATATGCCCGTTGGTAAGAAGAAATTGTTCCCGGAAATAAACTCAAACAAAAAAAAATTTAATCATGGATTACTATAATAAAAGAAAATATCTTTAATAATGGTCTTTAGAGAAGATGAAGAAAATTTATTCATTGGTTATTTCTTATACTGACCTGTAGTGAAAAGCAAGAGAATAATGCTCTTTTACAAATCAGCCAATGTGCTTTTATGGGGAACAAAATGACATGGCCATCATGTCCCTTGGAGTCTGATATTTTGCTGCAGCCGAGGGTATATGAATGTGCTGCCCACCTTTGTGCCTGAGATTTCCCCTAGATGCCAGCATATCTCAGATGACCCATCCAGACAGCCCATGCTCAGGATCCTATTCACAATGCCCTACAGGGCCTGAGCAGGGACAGAATCTGCAGCTTCCCAGCCTCCATTCATATCACAGTTATACACAACAGTCATGTGGAACTACTTATCATTTCTAGACCCTTTTATCAGCTGCTGTGGGGCATTCTGGAACACCGTAAGGTGTCTTGTGCTCACGATAATAGGAGAACGTTTTTTTTTTTATTAAACAAGTGGGAAATATTTAAAAATTTCAGCAGCCAGGATGATTGTTCTGGTACATTTCTCATTTCCCCTGGTAAAAGTGGCCTTTCCTTTCTCGCTGGACTGAGTGCTGAATAATTTTCCTTCCTGTGGACGTTTACCATGTTTTTCTTATATACTAGCTTATAAAGCCTAGGAGAGAAATGTGTAGTGTCTCCTTGACTTCCAGTCCCCAGAGCTCTTAGTATGGTCCTTCACACTTATTAAACATCTATTAAATGAACAAATGAATGTGATACAAGTCTTTGGTGGCTAGCAACATTGGTACATAATAAAAGAGATATTGTGTGACTTCCAGTTTCTGTTGAATTTTGTTAGACTGAAAATTTGAATATATAGTCCACCCTTTCTTATATGGGATAATTTTCCTGTTCAGTCAAAAAGATATAAAGTGTTGATTGTTACTAGTGAACACTTGCAAAACCGCTGCTATAACCAGATCCTGAGCCTTGAAGTATTTCTTCCTTGAGGTTGAATAAGAGTAGAAGCCTCATTTTGACCCAGACGTTTGAAGAATTCTCTCTTCCAATTCAATTATAAATAGTATCACTCTGTAATAGGCTATCTAAACCAGGACTGGTTTAAGCATGGAAACAGCAACTTTTAATAATTACACCAGGGCTGAAGGCATTAGCATATGGAACATTCAGAAATGCATAGCCACCTAGTTAGGAGTCAATTTTCATTTCCACAATGATTGGTTGCTAATGTGACAATCTCTCTTTCATCTCCTTCAGTGCCTATGCAAGGGACAAAAAGCAACACATTGAGGCCATTTTGCATTTCCCCAAATTGCATCTTGGCAATATCCAACAGATTTGGTCTTTTCTGTATCCTTTCATCCCACTTCAAACCAAATTTCCAATTCCTAAGCATCAAAGAGGATGGAGGAAACATGGTGTCACTGTCCATTCTTGAGCAGAGAAGATGAAAACATACCCAGAAGCCTCGTCAAGACAAGTGACAGGGGAAATTCTCAGTGAAGAACAGGGCTTTTCCAGTCAATACCTAGAATTTGAAATTTCAAATTCCAAAATTTTGTAGGCTTCTAACAGAGAGGATGGACTAATTTTCTGTGGAGCATCCTTCAGCATATTTCCTCTCATCATAAGGGACGTGAATCTCAGGTTAGAATCACATAGAGTAGATCAAATGGCTGATGTGAGACAAAGTAGAAGCTTGCATGCATGCATAAGGGGCCAGTTCTGGCTCTCTAACTGATTAGTCATTGCTTGTATTATGAAGCACCTGGGTTTATCACAGTAATATTCTTGTTTGCTTCTTGTAGATGAGGCACATCTCATTTTATCTATGCGTATGGCTTTGTCAAGGCTGCTGATGATGAAAATTCCCTTAGTTGGACTTATGTGACTGAGTCACCTTCCCTAATTGAGGGTGGAACATGCATGGTAGCTAGGGGCAGACAGAAGAGCAAATGTCTACAGTGGGAGCTTATCTTCCCTAACAAGGACTGAAGTTTGTCATAATGGATCAGCATGTTTTCTTGGAACAGTAAAAGGAGTAGTTTCAAAACTTACATGTGGACATCCTATCTGTTCATCGTCACCTTGTGATGTCGGGATGGAAAAACCTCGCATGCATAAGTTGCCTTTCCTGAATCTAACAATTAATCCCTAAAATAAGTGGGAATGGTATTTTTTTTTTTTTTTTTTTGAATTTTGTTGTTAATTAAGAAAACAATTATCAGGGATTTCTAATTACTTTATAAGTGCCGTACAGCCTGTGCTTGCTTCTCAGCAAATTAGTAAGATAATGCTGGAACATCTTATTAAACCGAATTACTCTTTCTCCTCCTTTAGATTCACACATCTCCTTAATAGTACTCTTTGTGTGCAAGACCTTTGTGAAGCATTTAGATCTATGAAGCTGTTTCATAGTTACCAGCCATGTGTATTAGTTTCTCCGCTGTCCCCATGACCTAATATATTGATGGACTGCTATAAGGGTGAGTTGAGATAGATTAAAAAAAAAGATACTTGTCAAATGTAAGTGGGGGCCAGGGAAATTATTCAATATCTTGTTGGTATAGAGAACTGAGACTTATTGATGCAACAGTACCCAGAGGAAAACATCCCAGAAAGTCACAGGTTTCTAGGGCAGCATTGGAATCTCTGTAGTCAAGGGGTTGAAGAAGGAAGGGCTGAGTGTGAGCCTTTAAAGACTGCTACAAGGGGAAGGTCACAAGTGGGAGATGTGTATGTACAATGGACGTCAGGTCCAGGTGTAATAATGCTGTTTTGAGAAGTCAGGAGATGGGGATTCGCCGACTGACTTCAGAGTTTCATAGTTTGATGCTAATGGTTGTGGCTACTGATTTTGAGCTGGAGCAGAATCAAGTAGAGGAAAAGAAGAAGCTGCTGGGAGATCAAGACCGATGACTTCACAGTTGTAGAGATCTTTGGAAGACCATTGCTATCACTTGAACATGGCTTATGCTCGTCACGCATGTGCTGAGGTTTGGTCCCCAACATAATAATGTTGAGAAGTGATGGGGCTTTAAGTTCTAATAAGGGGTTATGTAGGATCCACTTTGCCTGATAGGTTGTTTTACTTACCAAAACAATGGAGCTCTGGGAGAGTTTGAGTCCCTCTTTCTCTCTTTGCATAACCAATCTCCCGTTCTACTTTTCAGATATCCACAGAGCAGTATGAATTGAGCAGATAAGGCTTCCCAGACTCCAGAAGTGTGAACTAAATAAACATATGATCTTTAAAAATTATGGTCTCAGGTTTCTGTTACATCAACAGAAAGTATATTAATAACCAATTGTACATTACAAAGTATATCTTTAAATGACATGATATAGGGGCTGGAACAGAGCACTAAATAAGATAATCTAAGTGTTTTGAATCTTTGTAAATTTGAAGTGAGTTTCACTTAATCTTAATTTATTTTTGTTGTATTATGTAATAGTTGCCAAGAACAATCATTTCATGATGATGGCACTGCTCTCTTTATTTTTTTTAGTTCAGTATTCTCTTGTTCTAGAAGGTGTCAAGATCTCGATTTTTACACCTAATTGCCATAAGGAGTTTGCTAGCTTGTCTAGCAGCACAGAATGTGTTCACAGGAGCTATGTTTAAGGCCCAAATTTCCTACTCTCCCTTCTCTCCAACTGCACTAATCAGTCCACCAGGCCCTGGGTGCCTAACAGATATGTTTGCAAGTGCTTTGATGGTATGAGAGCCTCGTTTTGGCATGTGTTGCTCATGAAATATTTGTGGAGTGTTGGAGAAGTTATGTAAATCCTTTCATCTGTAGGAATCAAAAGTAAACAATTCATCATGAATAAATGGCAGTGCTAAGGGGCTTTAAGACAACACTGGCTCTAGGTTTTTATGTCAGGTTAGATACAGAAAAATATTGCAGAGCTATAGAGAAAAATCAAGTTGAATTTATAAACATCCAGTAAGTATAAGATTAAATTTGAGCTCATCGGGTAGGCAAGAACTGAGGGTTGGAACATAATGGGGTAAATCATAATTTGAATACACAGTGAAGATCCTTTCTTAGGGCTACTTAATTGAGGGAAGGAGTATGTGGATGCGTATTTAGAGGGGTTTCTTTGTGCCCAAAAACAGTTGAAAGAGTGCTTTTTACTTATTTTGTTGCGGTGTGCAGTCAGGAGCAGTGAGCTGTTAGGCAATGTTGTACTCGGAGCCTAACATGACTGTCGCCTTCCTGAATGCACTCTGCCTCTCTGTGCAAATAAATAAATATTTTTTTAAAAAATCAGTGATTTGAGAATACAAATATAATTTATAAGATTATTGAGATTCTACAAATGTAAGTTTAAGTAATAGAGGGGAGAGTAAGTCTAATGTTATTTTTATCCCAATAAGAAACTTTTTAAAATCTGAATTTATTTTTGAATTATAATTTTCTTATCTATAGCATAGGACAATACCTTATTCATGGATCTCTTAAGTTTATTGTGACAGTAAAATAATGGATATATTTAGACACCTTTATAAAGTATTAAGCCCTATGCTAGTATTAGATTACAAGACTCTTTCATCCATTCATTTACTTTATCAATGTATTTTCAAGCTCTGTGGGAAGTTGTGTGTGTGTGTGTGTACTCGGTGGAAGTGCTGTATAGGATTCAAACCTACAAAAGGACCTCATTGGCCTTCCTCTCTAACATGCCTTTTCACTTTGTAACATCCCAAGTTGTTAGGTGAAGTATTTACAATACAGTTCCACTAACCCCTAAACAAGTAAGGCCACTTCTTAAAGCTTCAGTAAAAAACAAATCTTATTTCATGACATGTGTCTCTGTAAGAAGGAAGACTTTAGGAAGCTTGGAACAGTTTTGACATATGTGTAGTAATTCTGTAAGATTTAAACAATGAGGAAGGAAGGTGAAGGATTCAGAAGACTGTCTTCTGATGCTTGATATCTCATACTGCAATACACACCTGAGTCACCGTGCGTGGATGGCTTCAAGGGCTTGAGTGGTAGCATCTGTGAAATTACAGAGCATGTTTCAGAACATAACAAAGGAAAAGTTCCTAATATGCTACATTATCCACACCTATAGCTGGGTACATGTAGGGTGTTAGTTTCCCATAAGCAAAGGAGTTAAAGCACATAATGTAGCAGTCTTTGTGGAAGACAGATGCAAGAGTCAACATCTCTTGTCTGTCTATCTATCATCTATCTATCTATCTATCTATCTATCTATCTATCTATCTATCTATCTATCTATCTATCATCTATCTATCTATCTATCTATCTATCTATCTATCTATCAATCATCTAGCTATCATCTATCTATCTATCTATCTATCTATCTATCTATCTATCTATCTATCTATCATCTATCTATCTATTATCTATCTATCTATCTATCTATCTATCTATCTATCTATCTATCTATCTATCTATCATTTATCTATCAATCATCTATCTATCACCATCTATCTATCTATCTATCTATCTATCTATCTATCTATCTATCTATCATCTATCTATCAATCATCTATCTATCATGTATCCATCTATCATTTATCTATCAATCATCTATCTATCACCATCTAGCTATCATCTATCTATCATCTATCTATCTATCTATCATCTATCTATCTATCTATCATCTATCTATCATCTATCAATCATCTATCTATCATTTATATATCTATCAATCATCTATCTATCACCATCTAGCTATCATCTATCTATCTAATCTATCTATCTATCTATCTATCTATCTATCTATCTATCTATCTATCATCTATCTATCTATCTATCTATCTATCTATCTATCTATTATCTATCTATCTATCATCTATCTATCTATCTATCTATCTATCTATCTATCTATCTATCTATCTATCTATCTATCTATCTATCTATCATCTATCTATGTATTTATCATCTATCTTTCTATCTATCTATCATCTATCTATCTATCTATCTATCTATCTATCTATCTATCATCTATCTATCTATCATTTAGTGTGTGTAGGTATACACACACCCCAACATGAAGCTTGAGAGATGGTTCTGTGGTTAAACATGCTTTCTTGTTTATGTCACAGTGGGTACTTGGAAGTGAAAGTACAACTGAAGTTGATGTTAATTACTTTATACAATTTTCTTCTTTGGAGGCAGGGTCTGTTCTTGTTTGCCTCTGCATATACTAGACTAGCTGGTCTGTGAGCCTCCGGGATTGTCCTGTCTCTGCTGTGCTGTCTGTGTCACTGTGGGAGCATTGGGTTTGTAGATGGCCTCTACTGTGTTGGCTTTAGTGGGTGATCTGAACTCAGGTCCTTAAGCTTGCATGGTAAGCCTTTTCTCCATTAGCTCTCTAACTCATCCTACTTTTGTTTTTGAGATAGGAGCTTGCTATGTAGTCCAAGATGGTCTAGAATTCACTATGCAGTCCTGGCTTTGAATGTATGATTACCTTGCTGCCTGAGTCTTCTGAGCACTGGGATTATATGTATGAGCTACCACACTAAACTTATATGAGTTAAATTTTAATATTAAGATTCTGGCACAATATCCTACCCCAGAAGTTGATATCTTTAAGCTATGAAACTTTCCACACCCACCCTTTTTGGATTTTTTTTCCCAGCCTCCTTCCCTGGAAGCATTGGAGTACAGTGAGGAATAAAGCTTCTTCAATATTAATCCTGCTATTAAGTGTGGAAAGCTCAAGATGGGGTTTCTGTTTAAGGATAAATCTGGGGTCGCAGATGCGTGTTTTTACTTACCATTCTTTTTATTTTAAATGGAAACAAAGACTTCAATGTGGTCCTCATATTATTTCAGTTCATTTTCCAATGTAAGTATGTGGGGATGCAAGGAGTGTTTTGCCTTGATACAGCAATCACTTTTCCTCCTCTGCTCTCAATCAGACAGTTTTAAATTTTGGTGAGGCGTGTAAACACAGCGTGATGGACGACATTAATAAATAAGTATTACACTGGCTCTGCATGAGCGGTCCCTCTTCATCTTTATCTTTTTTGTTTAAATCCGGTGGGGTCTCAGAATACTCTTTATGGACATCAAGAAGATTAAGCAAAATTAGCTCTCAACTACATAATGGGCTTCCCTCTCCTGGCATGTGTCTTTCCTCTCTGCACGTGGTGACTCCCCCTGATATCAACAGGAGATATGCAGATGGAGGGAAAAATTATGTTCTGGGAGCACAGTGCACACAATGGGATTTCAGTTTTCTCTTTCATTTCTGGCAGGTCCAAACTGAAAAGAATAAGGAAATCAGCTGGCTGCTTAAGGACACCTTCAAATCCATCTGTCTTTCAGGCAAGCTGACCCATTCAGTTGGGGAGCAAGGGGCATCATCCTTGTCTTGAGAACATCTAAACTGCAGCTGCATAAACAGACAATGCCTTAAAGAGGTTACTGGTGGAGGGAACTATGCTTCACCCATGTCAAACAGTGAGATTCATGCTGTTTATAAAGTTCTCCAGAGAGAGAGACTGGCTCACTCATGGGCAGAGTAAGCAGCTGCCTGCATGGAATAATTTGAGGATCAGTGAGAGGCCCCCACACTTAAAAATCCATCTCCCTCATCTGTCTGCAGTGGTGCCTGAAATTTCCACCATTACTGTCATTTCTTAAAAGCTTTAAAGAGGACATATGCCCTATTATCTTGAGGGAGGTAACATTAATTAACTATATAACATATTAGAATGGATGAGTTTTCTTGTTAATAACCCATTACCACCACTGACACCTAGTAAAGATCAGGTCTATGAAGAAGTAGAAGCAAGAGCAGGTAAGTTTTAATGGAGAAGGAGATGATGAGTGGGGGTGGGGGCGAGGTGTTGTTGTAATATAGGGATAGTAAACCAAAACAAGGCACTGGATTTTTTTCTATATCTAGTGAGGTGTGTGTGACCCCAAAATATGTGAAATGAAAGATAAAAATAAACAAATGGAACACAAAATTGATTTACCTAATAATATTGCTTATGTGGCCCTGCCTTATTCAAAGAAGTTCACAAATGCCAGTATTCACCGAAGGTATTTCAAGCACTCAGTACTCTTATGTGAGTGTGGAGAACGTTTCTTTAATCTTGTATCAATGGAAATAGAGAAATGGGGTCTGGAGAATTGGCTCAGTGGTTAAAGGTACTTGATTGCAAAGCCTGTAGGCCTGGGTTCAATCCCCCAGTCCCTGCATAAAGCCAGATGCACAAAGTGGCACACACTTTTGGAGTTCAGTTCCAGTGGGAGGAGGCTTTGTCACACCCAGACTCTCTCCCTCTTTCTATATCTGTTTGCTTCTCTTTCTCTTGCTCAAATAAATAAATAAAATATTTTAAAAGAGAGAAAATGGAGAAATGGTTATTATAATTTGAATGGTAAATTTAATCAAGTTTTTTAAAAATTGACACTTAGTGGGGAAATAATTTTATTTATTTAGTGATTTCTTCAGAAGTATTTTTTAAAAATGTTTTTTCCAGCTGGGCATGGTGGCACATACCTTTAATTGTAGCACTTGGGAGGCAGAGGTAGGAGGATCACCGGGAGTTCGAGGCCACCCTGAGACTACATAGTGAATTCCAGTTCATCCTGAGCTGCAGTGAGACCCTACCTCAAAAAAACAAAAACCAAAAAAGTTTAGCCCAATCATGAACACAAGTCATTTATAGGGTTAATTTAGCATCAGAGTATTTTTTGAGATAAAATTGTTGGTTCTGCTTCTTAGTTCACTTTATAGTAAAGATAAAAAGATGAAGTTGAGCATGGTGGTGCACACCTTTAATTCCAGCATTTGGGAGGCAGAGGTAGGAGGATCGCCGTGAGTTTGAGGCCAGCCCGAGACTACCTAATGAATTCCAGGTCATCATGGACTAGAGCGAGACCCTACCTCTAGAGTATGATTTTCTTGGATTTTCCTGTATGTACAACCAAAAGAGTTCTAACTGATACAGTACTAAATTATTTGCTCATTTTTCATGTGACAACACCTAAGAAGGGGAAGCTATGATTTTCCATACAAAACTTTAGGAGAATACTTTCTCATTAAAACCAGCTTTCCTGGAGTCATTCGGGTCTGATGGTATAAACTTTTTGGGCTGGGGATATATTGTTCAGTAGGTAAAGTACTTGCTATTAAGCATAAGACTCTGGATTTGAATTGCTAGCATTAACACCAATGTAAAATGTCAGGCAGGGTGGTGAGTACCTGAAATCCCAGTGCTGGGAAGGTGGGCACAGGCACAAGTGTGAATCTGTACCCACACACATGCATGTAACATGCACATACAAGCATGCACACAGAAATGTTGGCACACCACACATGTACATATACTACATGCATATACATACAGAAAGAATTTAAAAATTAAAATTTTTCTTAAAAATAATAACACCCAATTTAAGGTTTTGTGGAGAAAATTTAAAACTGTACAAGTTTCTTTGCCAGGCACCTTTAAAAAATTCAATAAAATCCCTTGCTTAATCTTGTAAGTCATACAATTCCACCCAGATCAAAATCATCCATTGAAAAAGTTTAAAATAAATGAGTTTTAAGAAGTGCTGCAAATGACAATTTACTCTGACCTAGTTTATTTATTTTTTTGTTCAGCACAATAAGACACTGATGGGTTTTTTTCTAAACCCACAGTAAGCTATTCTGTAGGCTTTGACATACTACATTTACAGAAGTGACTGGGGACAATTTTCCAAGTCAGGATATTAAGTAATGTCATACTAATTAAGTAATGTCCTAGTAAAATAAACACTGAAGCTTCTTTGTATTTATTTATTTATTTATTTATTTATTTATTTATTTATTTATTTATTTATTTTTTCTGCAAGAACCCTGAGTCCCATGGGTGACATGGCTGGCTATGTCTTAAATGAGCAGAATTGTGAGCAGAGGTAACAAGTGCAAGTCAACACAGTAACATATGTCCAGGGGTCTCCTGGGGGTTCCTCAGCCCTGCAGAGTTCCCTTAGTAAAAGATGGCTTTGGGGTTTGGAAGGCTCTGCGTTCTAATACTCCTGATGTTGCTCTGGAAGGAAGGAATGAGCCTCCAGTCCTAGTGGGAGGAGTTGAGCATGAGAGTTTCATTCCAGATCATATGAAAATTGAACAGTTAACTTGTGTCATTCTGAAGGAGATGCACAGAACTTGAACACACAAAAATTGAACAAATGTGTAATGCGTCAGAAACATGTAATGTTGCGCCAATGCTAAAACCAAAGGAGAAAGTAGAATTGTGCAAAAACAAATTCAAGCACCAAGTATACATCTATCTCTGTGTTACTATCTGTCAGTATATTAGTGGAGAGCTGTCTGACAAGAACGGCAGTTATGCAATATCTATTTCATAAATAGATGCATAAATAGTTTTGTTTTGAGAGGACTTCTACCTTTTACGTTCAAAGAAAGCTTTGTGGAGGAAGAGATGTGTTAACTAGACTTGATTGCACAGGGCTGGTGAGGTCTTTTCAGTGGGAACAAAAGCATGAATAAAGTTGTTCAGGAAGAAAAGTGAGAGTTGGACGTAGTAAAAACTATGTCATTTATGAACAGAGGATTGAAAGGTAAATTTGGAAAAGCAAATAAGTGAAGTCCATGTCATGGGAGTCGTAGAAGGTTTAGATGACACTATACCTCAAAAGTAAGGCAATAGAGAGCCCTGGGATATCACAGAGGAAAAGAGGGTCAAGAAGTTTATGAAAACTAAAACGGTTAGGGAATGTAGACTACTGATTTGATCCAGTGAGGAGCAATAAGGCCTCTTTTAGAAGTGGAAAGAAGTGGTTGAGAGTGATACTGGAAAAATAAACTGGACTGCAAAGTGACTGAGTGGGGTGGGTGAAGGGCAAGAAGGAAATAAAAGGTACCTTAGAAGTTGAGCAAAAACAACTGAAACAAAGAAATTTCAGAAGGAAGAGCAAATACGACAATGGAAAGGTATAAAAAGAATGTGTTTGGCTTAAGAGTTATAGTTAATTCTTCACAGCAATACTGGCTATGGATTTTGAAAAATAATTCAGGTGTATTCCACTTAGGATTACTGTGTTTGCTATCCTACTGTAGGGTAGTTGTGATAGTGGTACAATTATATTTGTGAAGTTCTAACTCCACTAAATTGATTTTTCTCCACTTGACTTATGCCAGCTGCCTGCACCAAGTGAAGAAATGACCTCTTTCTTTCAAAAACTATTTATTACCAATGAAAGACCTATATATTTTATTTCCATATGTGCTCTGTTGATCCATGGAAAACATCAGCTGTAGGATTTCTTTTAGTACAGATAAAAGCCAATAGTGTATGGAATAGGCATTATCACCAACATGATATTTAAAAAGTATCAGGCAAACAATAGATTCGACATCATAGAATGTATACACTCAGAAATACACACAGATTTTGCTGCTGTGATTTCTGAACCCCACCAGGAATGTGGCTAACACCCCAAAGAGAGTTTTAAACAATGGATTTAGAAGTCATTTAGTGAGGCCAGTGAATGACTAGCAGGAGAAATGGTTTTATATGTGTTTTATGGAGCCCTCAAGTGTTCAAGGACTCACAACCTCTTTTTAAAGTCCTCTGTTTTACCACCCTTCTAATTAAGAAGTTTGTACTCAAGTCTTGTTGAAATCTTTCCTGCTCCATTGGCCATTAGTTCTCCATGGTGCACCAACATTTCTTTTCCAGTTTGGGGGAGGACTCAGGTAATTATTGGACCTCCTCAAACATTCTGGGGCTGTGAAATGATTTGGTAATCACACTCCCCTCCCAGTTGTTCAATATTGCAAGGATGAAGCACCAGCCAGTGTCTACTCTGGAATGTGCATGACTGGGGCCTTGCTGGAACAATGATAAGGAGGCAACAAGAAAAAGAGGCTGAGAAGTTAACTGGGAAAAGTCTCAGCATCCCCATGTCTCTTGAAGCCTTCTGTGCTTACAGAACCTCCGACCCCAACCACTTCCTCAGCATTGAAACTGAAGTATCAGGGAGAGAACGAGTGCAATAGTCCATCCGTTCTATAGCCAGAAGGATTTCCCATTAGAAAAATGTAGCTCTGTCTCAGAAATGGACCCTAAAAATAGGGATCGCCTAGAATGGCTCAGAGAAGCACATGCAGTGGCCAGCCTCCCGATGTGCTTACATATAAGACTGAGCCTTCACTTGTGTGACTGACGGTACCAGCGACCATGGCTGGAAACAGGCATTTTGAGGAGCGCATCAAAGTTTCTAGAATGTGAATTGGAAAAAAATCGATTGCACTTCTCCCTTCTGGGACACAAAAATAATAGAAGGTACTTAGTATAGGGATAGAGGATTCAACTGTCTACTAAAGACTCTATCCTCTGGATATGCAAGACAAAATAAATTCTTTATTTTCCTACACTGCTCCTGATGGTGTATTTTGTCCCTGGAACCTCAGAAAGTAACTGATGCTTTAGTGTCAATGGTATTCACAAAGTTGCTGAGCAGAGTAGGGCAATTTAGAGTGGTGCAGAGTGGGGTACACCATTCTGAGGTGTTCAACACATGGACTTTCCAGAAATGTGTTAAAGCAACAAGAGTTCCCAAGTGTAACAGGTACACAAAGCATCAGACAAGGCCTCTGTGAATCAAACACATGAATGCTACAATGCTACACGAATCACAATCATAATTATTATCTATATTCCCATGTTAAGAAAGTCAGTATTTTATTATAAGCACATTTTAGATGATCAGTTATATGCCTAATGCCTTTTCATTTTCCTTCACATTATCAAATTTATTCCTATTTAGTTCTCAAGTGTATTTTTTTGTATTTTTTTATGAGAGAGAGAGAGAGAGAGCAAGTGAGAGAGAGAAAGAGAGAGAATGAGAATTGGTGCACCAGGACCTCCAGACACATGCACCATCTTGTGCGCATGTGCAATCTTGCACATTTGCATGACCTTGTGTGTCTGGTTTATGTGGGACCTGGAGAGTTGAACATGGGTCCTTATGCTTTGTAGGCAAGTGCCTTAACTGCTAAGCCATCTCTCCAGCCCTCAAGTATATTTTTAAATTAGGTAATATTTTTTCTATCCAAACTGCAGTTCCCTTACCATTCAGTTTATTGGGAAGGTTACTAGTCATTAAGCTCAAATATCCTGTTTTTACATATCTACATGTACTGCCAGAGTAGTTTAGGGATTTTTTCATGACCATCTACACTTGACATACCCACAAGCCAATTGCCTAAGAGCATAAATATTGTCAGCAGGTAATAAATCATGTTGAGGAGGCTGGACTGAGCATGCTGGGAGCTGGGTCCCATCCTTGGGCTCTCTCCTTGGAAACCAAGGAACACTTTGGTAAGAGATAAAAATCTTTCTTTTATGTGTTCTTCAGACAAATTTTGAAATGTAATGATGTTTTGTTTCTATTTGTTATGGGATATAACTGTTAATCCTAGAGGTGGAAGACTCAGATCTGAGCCAGCATCCTACTTTTGTCACTTATTTTCTCAGTTGGTGCTGGCAATATAACCATCCTAAAATTCTCTCTCTCTCTCTCTCTCTCTCTCTCTCTTTGTCTCTCATCAAATCAGCTTATAATAATAATACATATGCAGATGCAACACATTTACTATAGTGCCAGGAATATTATAAATATTTGAATTGACAATGTTTATCAGTAGAAAAAAGTGGAAAGGCTTGATAGATACAGAATATTGATTTTGTTTCATAATTAAGGTTATCCAGAAAAGCACTGCCAGCAGAAATAGACTTATTTTAAAGGACTGTCTTAGTGAAACCTGCAGGGTGGTACAGAAAACTCGTGGTGTTCTGTTGTGTTTGGACCTTCACCTGATTGGTTGAGACTCACATACATTATGAAGAAGGCCATTTTGCTTTACTAACAGTCACGCTGTTTAAGATGGTAAGTTCATCCAAAAGTAACCTCATAGAAAGTTCTATATAAGTGTATCGTAACAGGGTGCTAGGGGTCCAGGAAACTCCTTGAACCCCAAACCCTAGGCTTGTTTCTAATTTTAATCGAATAATTGAATCAAAAAGACTGAGAATAATAATTATTAAAATATTATATTTATTGAGGAAAGTTACAGAGCCAAGGAAAGGCGCCCATGTGGCTACAGGTCCTGTGGAGGGTCTGGAAAAACCATGGAAAGAAGAGAAAGAAAAGAAAATTCAAGGAACTTCTGCCATTTGGGAGCTGGAGGGGATAAAGAACCCATGTGGAGAGTAAAGGCTAGGGGACCTTCCCATTGGCCCAGCTGAGGGAAAATCTTACAGCTGGAGGTTCCCAAGTGGTCAGAGATCCAACTCTCCCCTTGTAAAGGTATTTATAACCTTATAGTGGTGGGCTATCTTTTGGCTCAGGTGAACCAGAGGAACAGCTGGTTGGTTAAGGCTAGGGGCAGTCTCAGGAAGAGGCTAGCCCTGATATCAAGTTCCAGGGTACTGAACTTGACCAACCATAATGTTGAAATCCTAAAGACCTCCCTCGCAGGAGGGGTCCTGGTTATTTGTGGACAAACAGGTCTAGTGGACGAGGCAAGAGCTAAGAAGTCATATCATCTTTGATTGCTAGCAAGTGCAGACTTTGCTGTCATTTTTGCTTTCAGGGGTCCAGTCACCCTAAGTGCTCCCTCTCTGTATGACTATTTATCTCACTGGGCATCTCTCCTTTGCCAAATTGACTCATAAAATTCACTTCCACATTTCCACAGCACCTTGCCAGTGTTTAAAGAAGTTCTTAATAACTTTTCTAATTCCAGTAAGACTATTGTTTCAGACACAAAACTCAAGCCAGCTATTATTTTGACAGGACTGAATGCAGATCACATTTTCTCTTTGCTCATAATGCAGTCATCCTTTGTGATGGGCTGTTTGTCAGCGTTTCTTCACAGACTTGATCTAGCCATAGACATTCATTGGCTTTCATAATTCCTGTCTTCTGAAGTAATATCTGTTACATTGCTCCCAAACTAATTTAAAGAGGCTCCTCTTCAGCCATTGATACTCACTGCTAACTCACTCATATTTCTCTGGAGCAGAGACTTTCCCTTCAGTAGCAACGACTGACCTTTCGTGGCTGTTAATGTTATTTAGATTCTGACCCTAGGATCTAGATTTGTTGTGGAACGAGCCCTGTGGGAAGCAATCAGCTGGTGTGGAGCTATTTCAATTGGGCTTTAGTGGTTAGGACAGGTCTGAGGAAACTCTGGGTAAATATAGGCCATTGCTGTTCTGTCAGAGGCAGTAGAGAAAGCTGAGGAGCGCCATCAATCTTTTAGCTGACAGGTCGTAGCATAGGGGATACTCTAGCCAGAACACGTTGGCTGTTGAAAGTGGCATAATTTGCCTTGTGCTGTGGTACATGTTATTAATGCTGCTGTTTAATGTTCTTCCCAAGGAGGTTGTCTCTGGTGTTTTTATTGTCCAGGGAAATGCAGTACCAGAAATGATCACGTACCTGGCAATTTTCTTTGAAAATGGTAAACCTTCTCGGAGTTTACTCTCTCCTCTATTAGGGTTGATAATGAGAAATTGTGAGGATTATTAAGCACTCCTAGCTTTCACTAGGAACTTATTTAGCACAGATGTTTCTATAATTGCAGTACACTGGGAAAATTCACAGTGTTCAATGGCCCCAGACTCATTATTACTTATTACTTCTACCTGTGCATTGTGGTGCTAGTAAGCTGGGCTGAAATGTTTCATTTAGCAGAGGCTATAGCTGAGGATCCCAGTTACTTTAGAAGGACTACTAAGAAGAAATTGCTAGATGTTTGGAACAAACCCTTACCCTTCCCAATCTTTTAACCATTACCTTGTACTATGGTGTACTCTTTCTCAGGGCTCCAGGTCATGTTATCATGTTAACTTCCACCAGACAACCAACATGTTTGTCCTAGTGTATGACCAGGAGAGGAGAAAAAGAATTTTAACAGAGTTTAAAAGAAAACAATGTAACGAAACAATGTATTTTATTGGGACAAAAAAAAAAAAAAAAAAAAAAAAAAAAAAAAAAAAAAAAACCATGGAGTAAGTACCATTCTATCTAGTTTCCTCCTATTTCTTTTCCCCAGTTTGATATGATTGGTATTTTATTATTTATTTGAGAGCGACAGACAGAGAGAGAAAGAGGCAGATAGATAGAGAATGGGCACGCCAGGGCCTCCAGCCACTGCAAATGAACTCCAGATGCATGTGCCCCCTTGTGCATCTGGCTTAGGTCGGTCCTGGGGAATAGAGCCTCAAACTGGGGTCCTTAGGCTTCTCAGGCAAGCACTTAACTGCTAAGCCACCTCTCCAGGCCATGACTGGTGTTTTGAATGCTGTGTCCCCTATTAACTCATCTGTCTGACTACTTGACCACCAGCAAAGTTGTACTATTTTAGTAGGCCATGGCACCTTTAGGAGGTGGAGCATATTTGGAGGAAGTCTATCATTGTGGGTGAGTCTTGATGGTGAATAACTTAACCCCAAAGACAGACTTCATCCTGAACCGCTAGTAGAACTTGGCAGTGACATCCATGTGGTACTGGTTTTGGAAAGATGCAAGATAGAGATCATAGAATTGCACTATGGTCCCACAGAGCCGCTTAGGATAAGCAATGTGAGTCAGGAACAAATTTCATGCACAGAGACCCTGTAAGGTCACTGCATTCAGCAGTGAAGGTGAAACCCAAGTTATAACAGAGACGTCAGAATGTTAGAGATGCCTAAGCAATGAATATCCACCAAGGAAAGCTGCAGGGAGAGGCTACAGGCAGCACAGCCGGAGGGGTGGAGCTACGCAAGCCCGTTGGAACCCAGATGAGTGTATTATGAGTCCCTGGACACTGGATGTGAAGCTACAGGATTTGCTGTTTGCCTTGCTGTTTCCTGCCTTGCTTTGGTCCAACCTTCCTCGCTATACCTCCATTCTCTCCTTTCAGAATAGGAATGTTTGCTCTATGACATCATATGTGCAAGTATGCAATGTGTGATTTGGTTTTACAGGGCTCAAAGTTAAGAAATCACATTGAGTTTTGGATGAAAATTTAGACTTTGGACATTTTTTTTTTTTTTTTTTTTTGGAGAGAGAGAGAGGGACAGATAGAGAATGGGCTTGCCAGCAGCCTCTCAGCAGCTGTGACCGAACTCCAGATGCATGAGTCCCCTTGTGGTCACATACGGCATTGCACCCTTGCATCACTTTGCATCTGGCTAAACGTGGGACCTAGAGAATCCAACGGGCAGCGACTTAACCCCTAAGCCATCTCTCCAGCCCAGACTTTGGACTTTTTAACAGATGTGGCCAAATGTCTATGGCGGCCAGGGTCTGAATGTAGTAGTTTGAGTGTAATGCCTCCCACCCTCATAGCCTCACGTGTTTGTAGAACTGATTTTTGGTAATTTGGTGCTGTTTTTGAAGGTTGTGAAACCTTTAGAAGGTAGAGCCCTGATAGAGGATGTATGTCACTAGCCGCTGGCCTTGAAGTTTTACAACCTGGCCCCACTTCTTGTTTTTGTTCTTTTCACTTCCTCCATGATGAAGTGAGGGTATGTAACCTGCTCCCTGATACTGCCTTGCTTTCCCTACCATCATCAAACTTCCCCTCAAAATTGCAAGTCAAATTAAACTCTTTTCCTTTCTTAAGTTGCTTCTGCTTGGCTATTTTGGCCTAGCAATTATCTGATATAGCATGTCTATGAATAGTGTCTGTGAATAGTGTGTGTGTGTGGTAGTGGTGGTGGTGGTGTGTGTGTGTGTGTATGTGTGTGTGTGTGTATGTGCACTCGGGCATGATTAGCTAAAGTGATCTCTCTGATTACCAAATTTTGCTCAAGGAATTGCTGATTTCACACCCATAGCTCAAATATATATGTCCGAAGACTCTTCTTGAGAAAATTGGAGTTTCTGACTGCTTACACTTCTTATAGCATGTTAATATTGTAGTGATATCAAAGGAATTGAAGAGTTAATGAACACTTCCACAACAGTTGCTTTTTTTTCTATGTACCTGAAAGAGCACAGATGATACACTATTCTTACAAAAGCAATGTGAAAAGAAACATAAATTGAATTCCTGTGCTATTCACACATTAGAGCCAAACATAGAATCTATTACAGGCTGACATATATGCAGGATATTAAGTTCAGAATAAGATGTCAACTATGAAATATCTGTAGGTAGATGTAGCAAGATCAGAAAGATTTGCTTTCCATCCACTTTTACCAATAATAAAATTAACCTAGCTCATATTTGTTTGATAGATAGCAAAACAATTTCAAACAACCCATTAGATATGGGTAATTTAGATTTCTACTTGTATCTTTATCTGTATTATCTTATATATTTATTTGAAGATAAATTTAGTTTTTGTCCTTTATTATTTGCTTGACTCATCTGGAGATACAATCACACAAATTCATAAGGTTGCAGTTTCTGGCTGGTTTGCTTCACCATATAAGTCTTTAAAACCTTACAGAAATCAATAAATTATATATATGCAAGAATAACATAACATATTTTCCTTAGAAAGCATATGTGATAATATGAAAAAGGTAGCCCATCCTGTCTTGACTTATTTTGGGGAGCTACACTGGGCGTCTACACTTGCTAATATCCCTATTCTTTGCTTTTGCTAATTACATAGGATGATAAGGTACATGGGCATGACTGGATCTCTTATCTTTTAAAAAATAATTTATTTTTATTTATTTATTTGAGAGAGAGAGATACAGAAATAGGCAGAGAGACAGAAAGAGAGAGAGAGAGAGAGAGAGAGAGAGAATGGGCATGCCAGGGCCTTCAGCCACTGCAAATGAACTCCAGATGCATGCACCCTCCTGTGCATACAGCTTACATGGGTCCAGGGGAGTTGAACTTTGGTCCTTTGAGTTTGCAGGCAAGGCCCTTAACTGCTAAGCCATCTCTCTAGGCCTGGATCTCTTATCTTTAATATGGAGAGATAAGGAATAAGTTACAAAGAAATACTTTAAGCACCAGGAATGAATTTAAGACACTCATTTATCTGTATGTCAAAGACTCACATAGCTATAATATAGTTGTGGGAAAGCACACAAATTTGGGGTGTAATTAACAAACAAATCGAGAGAACTGGAATATAGCAAATATCAGCAAGCAAAGAGATGCTTCCCCCCCAAGTGCTGATGTAACTTCTGCATGTTTATTTTCAATTGTTTCCAGACATCTCAAGGTTAAGGTATTTATGCAAATTGCCTCATTAGTATTCAAACCTTTTAGTTTTCATAGCTTTCCAGTAAGATCTAAAACATTTAATCCACTTGATCATGAAAACAAACTATTAGGAATCAAGAAATAGCCTCTGTATTATGGGCAGTTTCCAGCTTCAGATGGTCTTTGGGACCACAGAGGTCCGAAAGATGTAAAAACTAATTAAAAGTTTTTAACCAAAGTTACTTGAACATCAAGTTTATGTCAACTTGACTGTCTGCTGAGAGATCAGATTTCTAAAATAGGAGAACAGAAGGAACCATGACCTCCTTCTTAAAATTTTGTTTGCATATGTTCACTTCTCACTCATTTGCGCTTGACTTTTTGAAGCTCTAAATCAAGTTCTTCTTAGAGAAGGAAAATAAGTGACAGAGATAAATCCGAAGTTAGTGACACTTGCACACGATATGCCAGCCTCAGATGGAGTCATCAGCATTTCTTCCGCACTGCCGTCTGCCGAGGCTCTTCTCACCCATTCCTTCTCTGGAATACGGCTGGTGAACAGTGGCAATAATAACTCCTCTGCCAATTAAGGTGCTCTACCTGGGGCCAGCCAGAGCTTCATTTGGGGACAAGGTCACTTGCTGGGATGGAGTTGTAGTTCCCCAATTACTAGTAGTTCCACTATCTCTTCTAACTTGTCAAATAATGAGGAGACTTTGAAGGCTAAATCCAGCAGTCGCTCCTAGCCGGGTTAATGCAGAGTGAATGACAATGCTACCTCGGGAGTGAGAGTCTGACAATGTCTGTCAAGCTCGGTTCACAAGGATGATGAAGTTCATTGCTACTCAATACTACTTAGGAAAGGTATTGGCCTTGATCCTATCAGCGAGAAAAGACCACACTACTCACTTTGGCTGAAAGTTCATTAACTTTGTCATGCCATTCACATAATCTAGGCTCAAAGTTTGCTCAGGATGGGACTCGAAGGAGGCACAATAGGGCAGCTGATGCACAAAACCATGCTTCCTTTAGTCTGGTTCTCATGTCTTGACATTCTAGTCAACGTCCTTTTCCTACAAATTTCTGAATTTAGTGATGCACAACAGTAGTTATTCACAATTATATGTACTACTGATTAGCAAAACAACTGAGAGACTAGCAAAATTGTGGTAACAAATGAAACCAGAAAAGTTTTATACAATGCTGACTTCACAGATAAATTATTTAACTGAATATTCAAAATAACAATAAATCAGCAAATAGCACTGTAAAATTCTATGACTGGCCAGACAACATCAGTATAAATTGACTAGATTGTCTGAAAACTAATATCTCCCAAGCCTACACTGTACTTTTCAAACTTGAGCTCAACACTGAATATATAATATAGCAAAAGACATTTAGCCATCAAATTCCTTTGCATCTGTTTTTCTCTCACTCATGTTTATTTATTGAAATAGCGAAGGATACTGCTGTCCTGTGATTATGCTTGGATGCTCTGTGAAAAAGATGGAGGTAGCAAATGGCCTTCTTGGCTCCTGGGGATATTCTGATTCAACCCTCAAAGTCTGCTGAAGTTTGCTTTGGATAAAGAGACAAAGGCTTTCTGGTGATGACAAATATATACTTAAAGAGATGTAAATATTCCCTTTTATCTCATAACTAGTCAACTGGTTCAGATATCCTGATCAGACTTATTCCCACTGAGATAATAGCTCTGCATACCCAGGATGATTTTTTAAAAAATATTTAAACAATAAAGAGCAAGTATAATTTAGTCTTATGAAACTTATTTCTTTTCTCAAATATTTTGTTTCTTTGGTTCCAAAATCGCGATTTTCTATTTACTTTTGACACAGTGATCAACTTACCAAACCATAAGATGACACTTCCTCATAGTTTTAATATTTATACCCTAGCATGAGAGCCTATAATGACCTTACCAAGGCTCAAGTTTCCACTGGGAAGTTAGATGATACAAAATAGATGTTGGTCACAAAATTCTAGTTTTAATTTTGACAAATGGACAAAATTCAGTCAGGTAGTATATATAAACACTTTAACTGGCTTTTAAAATATTACTTGAGCTATATTAGCAGCTATAAGGCATGTGTTGTGGACCATCAGCATATGCCATCTTCTTTCTGTCCTAGTATTTTGCCTACTGCCCATGGTCAAAGACTGATGCTTGATTTACAACAGTTTCTGGGTCATTTTTCTTTTCATTTTTTTTTTCCTGATTTTTGAGGTAGGGTCTCACTCTAGCCCAGGCTGACCTGGAATTCACTATGTAGTCTCAGGGTGGCCTGGAACTCTCAGCAATCCTCTTATCTCTGCCTCTGTCTCCCGAATGCTGGGATTAAAGGCGTGCGCAACCATGCCCAGCTTTCTGGGTCATTTTTCTATATGCAATCTTCTCTTTCATTCATCTAGAGCATATTTCCTTTGTTGATAAGTCTCATTGACTTTTATAATCAATTCTAGTTCATATTACTAAAATGTTTTAGGTAAAATATAGGCAAAATACCTTTTCTTGGGGGGAAGCGAAGAGGTATTATTTGTCCTCAGTAGAGGGCTTGTTTTTCCCTTCTGCCTTGCTGGGACTGTTTATGACCTAGCTTAGACTCCCGCACTGCCATAAAACAACTCTTTCCTCCCAGGGACAAATGGACAGCGTGGTCCAGCAAAGTCTGTTGCTCTCGCCTCAGAACTTCTTTCTCCTGTACTTTCCTCTTCTTGCCACAGTAATTCTTTCACTGAAAGTCTTTTTTTCTTCTCAAGGCTCCAATAACCAGATACCTAATTTGACAAATTGTATTAATCCTGTGGGCCTTTTCCAGGTAGCATAGGCAAGCATTTAAAAATTCCTGAGTGTTGAGCCAGGCATGGTGGCGCACGCCTTTAATCCCAGCACTAGGGAGGCAAAGGTAAGAGGATCACCGTGAGTTCAAGGCCAGCCTGAGACTACATAGTGAATTCCAAGTCAGCCTGGGCTAGAGCAAGACCCTACCTTGAAAAACCAATAGTAATAATAATAATAATAATAATAATAATAATAATAATAATAATACTGAGTGTTGTTACTGTGCTGAACATTGTACTCACCTTTTGGTACTCATGGGAGATTATGGAGGACATAGCTTGCATCATACCCATGGTGTGTCAGCCACTCTGGGATCACCTGCTTCAGAAATGCTGACACATGTTATCTCAGGGCAGCCTCTGATGAGATTTCCAGGTGAAATTCTGCAGTTGTTCTAGGTATGTAGAATCAAGTCTATCCAAGTGAAGTGAGATGAGGAGGACAGACACTTTTCTCTCTTTCTTTTTTGCCATAAAATTCCTTAAAACAATTTCGATGTCTAGAACACTTAAAACAATTTGTTTGTTCAGCCAAAAATCGAGAAAAAAGCCTCAATTAGAAAAAATACAAGATACATTTCTAACAATTTATCCATAAAAAGATATGAATTGGACTGATTTGTCCCAAGGAAGAGTACTAGTGTGGACTGGGTGCTCAATAATCAGATTAAATGCTCACACTTGTTATTGAAATTCTAAGAAGAGGTACTATTATTATTCATACTTCATCAATGGGAAAATGTAGGGTCAGTGATGTTACACAAAGTGTTCAGATTTGCACGCTAACAAAAATAGAACCAAGCCAGGCGTGGTGGCGCACACCTTTAATCCTTGCGCTTGGGAGGCAGAGGTAGGGGGATGATCGCCATGAGTTCAAGGCCACCCTGAGAATACATAGTGAATTCCAGGTCAGCCTGGACTAGAGCAAGACCCTACCTCGAAAAACTAACTAACTAACTAACTAACTAACTAACTAACTAACTAACTAACTAACTAAATAAATAAAGCCGGGCGTGGTGGCGCACGCCTTTAATCCCAGCACTTGGGAGGCAGAGGTAGGAGGATTGCTGTGAATTCAAGGCCACCCTGAGACTACATAGTTAATTCCAGGTCAGCCTGGACCAGAGTGAAACCCTACCTCGAAAAACCAAAAACAAACAAACAAACAACAACAACAACAACAACAACAAAAATAGAACCAGAATCTTCACCCTTGTGTCCAAATGAAAGTATTTGTCCCTTTCACAGAGTACACACCTGTGTTGGAGTCACTTTATGACACCTTTGGATTATCACCTAGCTTCATCAGCCTGGTCAGTGCACCAGGGCAGCTTGTCTTAGTAGCTGGGAAATTGACTAAACACTGATATACCACACCTACTCTTTATAGATATGAAACAAGCTGCCTTTAAGGAATTAGGATATCAATGATTTGTGCAGGGCAAACGAAAATGCAATAAAATCATACATTATTGCATGCTCCGTAAAGAGTTAGAATGAGAATCTGAGCCTATAGTTTAGTGCTTAGCTAGTATTCATGAGATATGATGGATTTGATTTCCAGTGTTGTGACAACTGGCTTTTTTTTTTTAGTGTATTTTTTCTAGCATATAAACTGTTTTTAGGGCTGGAGAAATGACTTAGCAGTTAAGGCACTTACCTGTGAAGCCTAAGGACCCAGGTTCAGTTCTCTAGTACCCACATTAGTGGTTATGATGAGTTACATATGTTTAAAAACGTGAAATATTCAAAAATATTTTGTATAGCCACTTTATGGGTATAGTTTTCATAGTCGTGTGTCTTACTTATGAATTTTTTAGTTTATGTAATACAATAAAGTTGTTTACCCTTAGTTAAATTATCACATTATTATAAATAAAATGTGGTTAAATAATCACCTAATGGAACCCTTATGTTTAGCCCTAATAGTATAGTCAATTTAAAATTCATTACTATGGTTTTCTATATTATTAAAGTATAGCGGGACAAAATTCAGTGTTTTTTGAGACTAAAGTATTGCTTTTTCTATAATTCTCTGAAGATTAATTCTATTAGGAAATGTTTTTGATTTATACATAATTAGAAATGTATGTGAGGGAAAGAGGGTGGAGGGAATGAGGGAGAGAGAAAAGGAGAGAGAGATGGGAGAGAAAACAGGAGGGAAAGAGTGAGAGAGTGAAAGAAGAGAAATAGTATGTTCCTCTTCTGGCCTTTTTCAGAAGTTAGCTAATTAGGTATGTTATAACTATTACTAGGCTCTGTTTAAGACCTTTTCTTGAAATGTAATATAATCCTTTTTGTAAACAAAATGTTGGATTTTTCATTTAAAAGAAAATGTGCTTAGACATTTTCTCTTCTATTTCTATTTGAAGATTCCCACTAAATCTCTGTTGCACTCAGGTTCACATTGCTGGCAGAAATCACCTGACCAAGAGCAGCTTTTGGGAAAAAAAAGTGGGGGTTATTTTGGCTTACAGACTCAAGGGGAAGCTTCATGATGGCAGGGGAAAACAATGGCATGAGCAGAGGGTGGGCATCGCCTCCTCACCAACATCAGGTGGACAATAGCAACAGGAGAGTATGCCAAACGTTGGCAAGAGGAAGCTGGCTATAACACCCATAAACCGGCCCCCAACAATGCACTGCCTCCAGGAGGTGTTAATTCCTAAATATCCATCAGCTGGGAGCCTAGCATTCAGAACACCTAAGTTTATGGGGGCACTTGAATCAAACCACCACAGTCTCAGACATGAAACACAAAGGAGTAAACCTTCATTATGAATACATTCATAAATTGTAAGAGTTAACACTTAGAAATTTTTAAATTCAGTAAGCATACACATTTTTAAGAATTCATATCCTAATCTACATGTGATCCAGATGGTCAAAGAAGAAGAAAAAGAAACATTTGACACATGTATATAAAAGGTGGATAAAATTTGGAGCCATGCTTCTTTTTATTTTGAGTATTTTTTCCTCTACAAAGTGCATGCTCTCTTGGAGGCAGTATTATACTATCTAATGCATCATAGGACTTATGAAATATGAATAATAGTCAATAAAATTTTGAACTATATTTTAAATAACTTGACATATTCCTCATAAGACTTATCTATGTGAACAACTAGCAAAGATATCAGAAATTTTTGAATATTCATGTCTAAAGTCAACAGGCTTTTTGTCCTGTGAAGTGCAATGCCAATATACATGATTCAGCTAGAAAAAATAATGGCATGTTATTTAAAAAGTGAAGTAGTTTGAAATCTACTATGCATATAAAATATGGAAATATTTATATTAGCTGTGTTTAAGTGTCTTTTAAGCTGTCTTTATAGACCTTATTGACTCTTGTTGTGTGTTATTGGAGTAAATACACTGCACTTTTATGTGCCTTGAGTAAAGTATTGGTTGAACTATTGTTTAGTACTATAGATTTTATAACATTTGAACAACTCTTAGAATGTAAAAAGGAACATGGTCATTTTGCTAATGATTGAATATGGTTTAAAAAACATTAGTGTGAGACTCTTAACATTAAATAAGAAAATTTTGTATTTGCTTTATTTGGGGTTCAAGAGTAAAATTTAATCCAAATCCACTTTAGAAATATCTCATGAAGATTTAGCATTTTTTCTAATGACCAGGTCAGTTCACTGAAAAAAAAAAAAAAAAACTGCATTGATGGAATTACAGAAAAGAACTTGAACCCTGGATAATGTGAAGAAGATTACATAATATACACACTTATATATGCATATGTATTTTTGGTGTATGCATAGCCTGTGTAGATGGTGTGTGTGGGAGATATGTGCCCATGTCTGTGTTGATGCTCCTAGCACAACCTACAGATGCCAGAGGACAATGTTGGGTGCCCATTCCATCACTCACCTGCCTATTTTTTCCTTGAGATGGAATCTCTCACTGATTCCTGAACTTACTATTTTATCACAAGCCCCAGCAATTCTCAGGTCTCTACTCCCCACAGGACTGGACTTATAGACATGTTTGTCCATATCCAGCTGTTAAGTAGGGCTGGGTTACCAAATTCAGGTGTTCTCAGGACCCCTCAAGCCCTCATGCTTGATCCCATAGCCATTGTGTTATCTTTCCAGCACACACACACACACACACACACACACACACACACACACACACGATGGCTATGCCAATATATCCAATATATTACTTGGGACTTACATCACCAGGCTGGCCCATTATTCCCGAAAGGACAAAAATATTAATCACCAAAAGTGTATTTTATTTGACTTTACTTAAGGGGACAGTTTTTAATTTATTTATTTTGAATGAAATTTAATATGGTTCAAAAAATTTTTTAAAATGCATGAGCATTTTAAAACAAAGTGTTACTTATTATAATCATACAAATCTGGTAACTAAATTTTAAGGTAACACATAGATAAACTGATAAGAGCAGAAATTTACAGAGCAGAATATTATATAGCTCTTTTATGTAAAGGTATATTTATTGATGTGAAAAATGTTCTTGATAAAATATTAAGTGTAAAACTTCACTACTTAATAAAACAAAGGGCTTATTATACATATCTTTGTGTACATGGTACTAAGAAGAATTTTTGTTAGGATTTTTTCTGTAGTGAATGTGACCAATTTTATATTTATAAAGATAAATTTATTTATTACAAAAGTTTTCTGGTAGTTCTAAATTTGAATACAAACTTAAAATTCAGGAAAATATGCAATCAAAGTCAAATTTGTTCAATTTCTTCATATCTATAAATTGACAAATTTCCAATAAAATGTAATTTTCAGGGACAATTATGTAATTTTTTCTGGTACTTAATCTTGTTTTCTGTTTATGTAAACAATCATAAACACACATTAAACAAAGAATGGCTCCTTACATGAAATATTGATATTTTGCTTGTTTTGTTTGTCTAAAAGGGTAATGTAACGATTAACAGTAACTGTTTAGCTTCCATGAAGGTTAATGTTATTAAGTGTTTGTAGGGAGGAAGGAGAAGTTTTACTTATAGAAATTTCTGAATGGTGTAAATATTCTCACCGTGGCAGATTTCACTGAAAAGGGAAGAGGTGAAGCTGTCCGTCCTTTGCATACGGGTACTTAGAGTTCTAGCACATCTCTGGGACAGTCACGTCCGTGCATGGGAGGGTCTTTGTAGGAGTGGATTGAGAAAAAGTAAGTGCAAAAGTCCTTCAGATCTAAGATTCAGCTGAGAATAGTTTAAAAAGTAGAAAGGAAGGCAGGAAAGACAGGGGACGTATAAAGAATAGTAAATAGAGGCAGAGGTAGGTGGTTCACTGTGAGTTCAAGGTCACCCTGAGACTACATAGTAAATTCCAGGTCAGCCTGGGCTAGAGTGAGACCCTATCTCAAGAAACCAAAAGAATAATAGTAAGATAAATATGACCTATGGGAAAAGACTCAGAAAATCTTTTTGAAAATTAATTTATTTTTAAAAATTTTAGTTTTTGTGCACATTTCAGAAGTGTTTTGGTCATAATCCCCTCCCCTTGCCTTCTCTTGTCTCCCCATCCCTTTCACACTCAATCCCGTATACTTTCCAACTGGTTTCTCCTCTCTCTGTTAGCTGCAAAAGTCCTGCACAATATTGGGCCCATCACCACTCTGTCATGGACGACAGATGAGGGCACAAAGCCCCCAGGCCTCTTTTTGGAGTTATTGGCAATTAATGGCTCCTGGGAGAGGAGGAGACCTTTTATTCTAAGTTCTGTGTGTGCTGCTCAATACCCCCTATGCTCATGTAAGGCACTCAATAGGACACACACACACACACACACACACACACACATGAACAATAACAAAAAAGCATCACGAATTCTCAGGAGTGACAAGGCTTAGATTTTATTGTTCTGAAGAGTCAACTGCAGCACTCGGTAAGCAAAGACATTTCCAGCTCTCCGTAGGAACTGAGTGGATATCTCTGGGAAAGAATACCTGCCATCAGACAAGAAAGTATAAATTAGGATGGAAACAGTGCAGTAGGACCTGATGTGATGTCCTGGGGTGTTCAATCCTAATGTTCAGGACATTATACCTAAAGCAGAATTAAGTCAACGTGTATTTAAGTGTCCTCAGGAAATTGTAATGATGCTGGGACAGTATCTGTAAAACTACGAGGTAGGTGAACATAATGAGAGTTTCTTATTGTAAACCCTGCAATAGAAGTTCTTCGGCCTTTGTATCAACCTGATGAAGCTCACTGGTGTGGGCTCTCCTTTCCTTCTCACTGCACCACTCAGCAATAGGTAGTCTTTCCTACAATGGGTTCAAGTTCAAGTTAGTAAACTACTGGGCCACAAAAAGGTTAGCTGCTATTTTCATTCAGTACTGTCTAGTTGTCAAAGTACTTCCTCCTAAACAGTGCTCCAGAGAAGTGTGTGTGCGTGTGGAAAACTGCGGACCTGGCCCACTTTGAAGCTGCATCCCATTGCATGGTTGCATTGAGATTACTGACGTGTGAGCCACTTTGCATGTAGCTTTATACAGGTTCAAAGAATCAGATCTCAGGTTGGCAGTTTTGCAGAGCAAGTCATTTTAACTACTGGGGCAACTCCACAGCTCAATAAAACCCCTCTTAATATTATATTATATCTCTATATCTCTATCATCTATCTATCCATCTATCTATATCTATTTATCATCTACCTATCTTATTCTATATCTATGTATCTATCTTATTTATCTGTCATCTATCTATATTTATGTATCTATTTATCATCTATCTACCTATCCATCTATCTATCCATCTATCTATATCTATCTATCTATCTATCTATCTATCTATCTATCTATCTATCTATCTATCTATCATCTTCATTTCATCAGTTCTCTTCCTTTAAAGAACTCTGGCTAATACACTTAGGAAGGTTGAACTCAATCCCAGCCTGCTAGCGCCAATGGCTAGCTATTCTGTAAGGTCTATGGTAAACATTGCTACTAGAGAGGACCATATGGGTCCAATTTCTTCTTGAGAACTGACTAAATGCTGGCACGTCCCACGTGCTGACCAAATGCAAGCATTTCTCCACCCAGAGGTCCGTGTTTGCAAGTAGTAGTGGTGAATATTATTTTCCCAAGTGGTTCAGATACATGAATTCTAAAATCTTTTTCACCCATAACATGAGAACAAATCATGTATTATCTTCAAGTTACATGTATATAAAATTGTGATCAATACAACTGGAAACATTTGGCTGAATTCATATAAGCACATATTAATTTACATAAACATACACATAATGCCTTTCTCAGAATCAGCCATGTAATGGTAAGCAAAATTTTAAGAGTAAAATATATTTATATTTTCTGATGCATGTTGTTTAGTTATTATGGCACCAAACAAGAAAGCCTAAATTCTCCTGCTCGGCCTGTAGATGCACTGTGCATTAGTAAGCTTGGTTTAAGGGTTCTAAGCAAAGGGACAGAAAGGCTAAGTGTAACACATGAATAAGACATGAATATGACAGGTAAGGGAAGAGGTAATGGAGACAGTGAAATGGAAATAATGGACTTGTCAAAGGAGAAGTTTGGAGATAATGTTCTGGGCCATAGAAAATTGGTTGGAGAGGTCATCAAAAGATTAACCTTTGGGGGCAATGCAACATTTCATAATCCTTTGGGCTATGGAATTATGCATTTTCCTTGGCACATGTTTTCTTATAAATATCAGTGACATTGTTGTAAGTCTTTGTAATAAATCTACTTATTCAGTGTACCTAATTTAATAAAAATAATTATTCCTCTTGACCTCGTTGTATAAAAAGCCTTCAGCCACACACACACACACACACACACACACACACACACACGCACACACACACACAAAATCCCCGACAGTGATAGAAAAAGCTAGATTCATGTGTCCTCTCTCCTGCAGGTAGGTCATTTAATCTAACTTTGTGTCCACTGATAATTCAGGCCCCCACTTGAAATTATTTACTTGCCTCTCCTACATTTTTGTTTTTATATTTTCCAAGATGCTCCAATTTTTGCTCATTTTTTTCTAAGAAAGTTATACTTGTGCCCTTGCAAAAAGGACACCATTTCCTCATCTCTTATGGGTTGATGTAAGTTGACATTTGCTGTGGCTCCTCTCTCACTCTTCACTATTTGAAAGAGCTTGCCTAGAGTCTCCTTGGGGACCTGCTTTCCAGACTGAGGGCTGGTGTTGCTTTCAGGGTGAAACCTCCCAACCTCTTCAAACAATAGACAGGTTTGACCCCAGAGCCCTTTTTTATAGCAGCTAGTCACAAGGTGGCCATCTTACATGACCTATAGAATGTACCCAGCACTATTTTCAGACTCCATAGACTGTGCTCAAGGGCAAATGACACATTTCCTGATTAGCGATGAATTCCTGCAGCAACATTATTAAATATTAAGAGCCACAAATAGATCCGTCGAATAGTTAGGTGTCCCAAAAAGAATCCACTAGCCATGCTTTTTAGTTTTAAAAATCCAATAACATTTTGATTTGTTGAAGAAGTGATATATTTCTTTGAAATATTTATTTTGTTTGTCTTTAACTATTTGAGACACCTGGAGAAGACAAATATAGAATCCCAAAATGGACCAACAAAGCCATCTGTTTTAGAGGTGAACAGCTTGGTGATTTTTTTTCTTAACTTTCCAAGTCTGAGTTCAGTGTCTCTGTGTGTTAATGAAGACAGTACTGAATCACGCAGCTAGACTAGAAAAAGAATCCTGAGCACATGTGAGGTGTCATCTCTTCAGGAAGCTTAAGTATCTGAATCATATTAAAATCACATGAAATACATATTAAATCAGCACCCTGTTAAATACATATTTAATTATTTTGTATTTTCATAACTCCAAGTAATTAAAAAAATTGTTTATTTTTATTTATTTATTTGAGAGCAACAGACAGAGAAAGAGGCAGAGAGAGAGAGAGAGAGAGAATGGCCGTGCCAGGGCCTCCAGCCACTGCAAATGAACTCCTGTGCAACTGTGCATCTGGTTTATGTGGGTACTGGGGAATCGAGCCTCGAACTGGGGTCCTTAGGCTTCACAGGCAAGCACTTAACTGCTAAGCCATCTCTCTAGCCCTCATAACTCCAAGTAATTTAAAAGCATAGGGAAGAAATTTTTAAAAAATCAAAACCCAAGCCGAACACAATACATGTGTTGCTTTATTTACGTCATACCAGATAATAGGTGTTTAAAAAAATTAATTTACTTTTTAGTTTGTTTCAAGACAGTGTTTTACTCCAGCTCAAGCTGATCTGGAACTTACTCTGTAGCATCAGGCTGGGCTTGAATTTACTGCCATCCTCCTACTTCTCAGCCTCTTGAGTGCTAGGACTAAATGTGTGCACCATTATGCTTGGTGAATTAGCGCTTCAAATTTCTGTTTGTGATAGTTTAGAGAATATTGCAAATATTAATGTGTTCTTTATATATACATGGTACTTAGACTTTGTTGTATTGTCAAAGAAGAAGTCACATGGAACTTCTTCTATTGTGAACATGTTCTTGAAGGATTAATACCAGGAAATGTTTTTTACCTGTAATACCCAGGAAATGGCTTAGTGGTAAGGGATTGCCTGAGAAGCCTAAAAATCCAGGTTCAGTTCCCCCGTACCCATGTAAACCAGTTGCACAAGGTGGCACGTGTGTCTGGCATTCATTTGTAGTGGCTAGAGGCCCTGGCACACCCATTCTATTGCTGTCTCTCTCTCATAAATAAATAAATGATAAATAAATATATATATAAATATTTTTAAAAGATTAATATTGACATCTGAAGACCTGTGAGAACCTCTCTCCTCTAACTCTAAAACTTCCCTTTTAAGTTATCTAGAATTACATAATTGGGAATATTTGCATATTTTTATAGAAGTTCAGAAGTAAATTTTCTAAATCGATCAGTGGATCAATGTAGCCAATTATGTTCAGTGTCTCTCTGAGTTCTGTGGTAACAGCTATAGGGCTTTAAGGGCCTTCCCCTTGGACTAGGTCTTTAGCTAATGGAACGGTAGTATATTAGTGTACCCAATAGTATATTTGCCAGGAGAGATAGACTCTCCTCACTATCCTTCATCATCTTTGATTCTTATTATGGCTACAGAAATTAGTGATTTAATCATATAAATAACTATGAGTTCTGTTGCAGTCAGGTTCGCATTGTTGGCAGAAATCACCCAACTAAAAGCAGCTTGTGGGAAAAAAGAGGTTTATTTTGGCTTACAGGCTCAAGGGGGAAGCTTCATGATGGCAGGAAAAACGATGGCATGAGCAGAGGGTGGACATCACTCTCTGGTCAACATAAGGTGGACAACAGCAACTGGAGAGTGTACCAAACACTGGCAAGGGGAAGCTGGCTATAATACCCATAAGACCGCCCCCAACAATACTCTACCTCCAGGAGGTGTTAATTCCCAAATTGCCATCAGCTGGGAACCTAGCATTCAGAACACCCAAGTTTATGGGGGACACCTGAATCAAACCTCCACAAATTCTTATTGCTAATTTTGGCTACACCATCACACACTACTTTTACTCTAAGTTCTGTGACAAAATTATCAGATACTGTGCATAGAATTATGTTATTATGAACAGATCATTATATTATCTCCCCAGACACATGCCAGTGAAGAACGGTGCCTTCTGAGAATGTTTGGAAACTGTAGAAAAGAAGTAAGTTATATCAGAAGTAAAAAATTTATGTATATTTGGAAGCGAAGGAATATATCACAAAATATATCCAAAATGTCAAAATACACCATATATACTAAGAAAACATTACTGAGAACAGCTACTTTACTTCTGAAAGGAAAAAGAGTCAGGCATACACTCTTCCCAAGATTCCAAGTGCTATCCTGTTTCGTTACAGCTATTGCAAGTCTGTAATGCCCCCCCCCACTCTAAATTTGCTTATCTCTGAGTACATGGAAATAATGTGTTCTGGATCAAAGTTTTCTTTTGATAGGAGTGACATAACTTTATTTAAAGGCTATATTAAATAGCACTGTATGGCTTGAGAGCAATATAAATTCATTATAGTGAAATGATTCTGGTCAGTATTTGTTGCTGTCAATTGTAGTTAGTCCAGTTTGTCATAAAAAATTACCATGGCATGTTAAGAATAAAATTCAAATGGCATCCCAACTTTTCCCTTCCCTTTGCTGACACTGCACCTGCTCCCTCATGGTAACTTCTTCTCCCAACCAAAGGGAGATCGTGTTTCTGGCAAAATACAGCTTGAGTACTTCCGTCCTTCTTTATCTGAAGTGTAAGCTTTAATACTGTAGCTGCCTGTGTACCTTTGCCTGATGAATGATGCCAGTAGAATGTGTGCCACAACAGTTAGGGGGTCTCTTAACATTTCCATTCTAAACATCTATTTCAAGGTTTATAACTCAGCTATAAAAATGTGCTCCAGGCTGAAACTTAGCATACAGGATCCTAGCCCAGGAGTAATCTTTTATTCTTTTATATATTAATCATGAAAAAAATAGTGTGACTGTATTTTAAAGAACGAGAATGTTCACAGTAATAGAAGTTCAGGACATCGGGGTATGAGGAGAGATCACAGCGCTAACAAGTCATCCCCATCTGCAATACTGTAATAGGTTTATCCGAAATTCAGTTCACAACATGCCCTTGCTGTTTGTCATTCTCCCTCGCAATTCTCTCTACCCAGAAATAAATCTAGTTTTATTGCTTTTATTATTTGTTTCAATAGCCTCATTTGTGGAACTTATTTAGTAGTTATGCCACCTTGATCTACAGTCCTATCCACAGGTGGCCCACAGGTATGACTTGGCGACTCTAGGGAAACATCAAGTATGGGGGGCAGGGCACAGTGACTCTTTGTGAGCGTGCTGTAGCTGTGGTTGCTGGTGTCGTTACAGTTAAGCACAAAGACAGATAAGAAGATGTTTATTATTTGGTGTTGACCATAAAAACCAACAATTGGAGTTACAATGACTTACGTTTCTTATTACTTTCAAAGGCATCAATGTGTGTGTCCATATTTTATTGCAAATATCACGATTTTTCTGACTAAGGTTATAAAATGCGTGGCTTTCTCTTCTATGGATATACTGTGTTAGTCATGAATAAATTAAGTTAGTAGTCAAGAATTTTAGAAACATCTGATAATTTGAATTATTAGCCTGGTTTTTGCCTTCTACAGTCATCAAAATAGTTAAATTTAGATGATCTCAGGTGTTTTGGTATTTCGATTACAGATTTAAGTCAATTGATGGTGGATCATTCCTAGAATCCCAGCACTTTGGAGGCTGAAGTAGGAAGATCATGGTGAGTTGTCGGCCAGCCTGGTGCTAGAGAATAAGTTCCAGGTCAGTCTGGGTTAAAGTAAGACCCTGCCTCAAAAAAAAAAAAAAAAAAAAAAAAGGTTCTGTAATTGGGAGTTTTGTTCTCTGGTGTGTTTTACACAGTTCTAACCTTACCTTATTCTGGGAGCTCATTAATATTTTTCTCTTGGTGGTTTTATTTATAATGACCATTATTGTATTCACTATTTGACGAAAGAGAGAAATCCCTTAAATTTGAAATGAACCAAGATCAAAGCACATAGCTTTATTTACATTTTGGTGGTTAACAGCTATTTTGGAAGACATGAAATGTCACAGGTAGACAGACAAACAAAATCTACCACTTTTCTCTGAAATAGCACTACTTAGAAGAATAAGCAAACACTTTTACATCGTAACATGCATAGATAAGTCTTGAAATCTGGAGCGATTTTTTTCCTATGAATTTTTCTGCAGATCTCAGTCTATAACCTGATGTGATGAATGGGCAGTGGGAAACTCGTTAGCCACCAAGATGAGCTAACAGGAGTGATGGCTCCAGCACTGCTTTGTTTTGTATTCTATTGAACCGCATTCTTTCCTAGCCGCCAAGATCACACGGCCCTTCTGTACCCATTGCCCTCTCCAATGGCACCCTTTTCAGTTTGCCATCTCTGATCATGGGAATTGGCAGGATGGGAAGATGCAAAGTGACAGGTTTGGTGGGGCCAGGAAGGCATAAGTGAGGCACAGAGAAAGAAGGAGAATGTGTGAGCACAGATGTATCCTTCAGGATTCTCAGTTTTTCTTTACCATCTGCCCATAGTGTAGATTCTTTAATAAGTACTTCAGAATGTGTAACATTTACTTAGAAATCCACAGATGTATTAAATTACAAATATACTTTAGATCAAATATCATCAAATTTACTTTCATATTCAATGTATTATATATATGCATATATGTAAATAAATACATGTATGTATACACACATGTACTCATTCGTTCATCAAACATTCTTTGAGTGTCTTCTCTATATCCAGAACTGCAATAAATCCAAGAGAATCTGTATAAAATAAGCTGGCTTTCAGAGGTGGTGGGAGAGAGCCTGAGAAACAAAATAATAATAATAATAATAATAATAATAATAATAATGATGTGATCAGTTTAAAGTGATAATTAGAATACATTGTGATGGAGTTCTATGAATGAACACAAAGAGGGATTTTTCTAAAAAGTCTTCAGGATGCCTCAAAAAGACACTGGGTCTCTGTATAGGGTCTTTAAAACTGAGTGAATTTTTGTAAGGACTTATGCAAATACAATGACATGAAAAAAGTCTACACTTCTATAAACAAATGCTAGTTAACTAGAGGATAGAATTTAGGGTATTTTGATTGGAATGGATAAAATATACACCTGGATAGACAAATGAAAACTAGGTTTTGGATCATGTTTTGTTATAGGAAGATGTTTGCATTTTACACTATTGGTTATGAGGAGGCAATGAAGAAAATTAGATAGTGCCATCATATGATAAGATTAGTGAGACCACTCTGATGATAATGGGGAGACTGGATTATAGCGCTAAAGACCAAGGGAGTTTAGCTATTCAAGAGTTTTGCTATTATAAGGGAGATATGGTGGATGAGAACCAGAACTAATTGAGTACAAAGCAGTTCAACATAAAGAATGACTTGAGAAAGAGACAAAATATGATAGGATGTTGATTTTACATGTTAGAAGGGGAGGAAAAGATATGATGCAGGTAACTCTCAAATGTCTACTTTAGTTAACAGGGTACACTGCTCTGTTATTGTGATATAGAATTAAGACATTGGCATGTTTTTTTTTTTTTTTTGGAAATGCATCTGGCAGAATCTGAAATTCATCAGAAAGAGATCAAATAACCAGAAATAACCAGTTTTACTTACTAGATAAATGTGTAAACAATAGCTTGTCACTAAAGTCAATGTCCTCATTTAACTGATTTTTTTCATTTGCATTAGGTTCTAGATATATAGCCAAAATAAGTCATAATTCCCATATGGAGAGAGAGAGAGAGAGAGATTTCAAAATCATTCAATGTTGTAAATTTCAGAAAAGAATGAATATATAATGACAAAAAGGAGCAAGAAGGGATATCTGACCTTTCAAGGATGAGGGAGGGAGCTTCCGAATTAAGCTAGAATGAGCTGAGACTTGAAGGGTGAGTACATTCATCACAAAGAAAAAACAATACGATTTCTATATATTTGAGGTTGGTCAATGCTGGATGAAAGTGAGAAAATGTATATGGTGGCCCGAGGTGAGTACGTGGAGTAAAATGAGATAATCATATAGGGAAGGTGGACCTTGGGTAATTCAGTTTCGCATTGCAAGAAAAGGTGGAAGGAACCAGAATCATGATGCAATATTAGAAAATTGGCCTGTTTTGGTAAGTTGTCGCTCAGTCAGTGATGTCTGAGAAATCAAGGAGGAAGAGAAAACTCAGTGCTGTTATCATCTATCACGAGCAAAGTGGGAAAGTTCTGCTAAGCTTCGATAAGCGTTGGTTAATTATTTTTTAGAAACATTTATAGAAATTGAGCAATAAGTTGATGAACAAGATATCACCTTCACTCTCCTTGCTCTAAAAGGACTTACAAGTAAGGGGATTAGAGATGGCCTTGGGGATCAGTACACATCTGCTGACTACTGTATTTACCCACTCCCGACCCTCCTAGAGGTTGACCGCATACTTGCTTTCTTTATCAATATTGGATATTGCATATAAATTGAACCAAATATGTGTATCTAATTTGTTTTACATCACATATATTTTTAAATTTCATCTATGTTTCACTTATATCAATACCTTATCTTTAGGACTAATTTTCATTGTATTCGAAGTTTGTGCCACTTTTTGTTTATCCATTCATCAGTCTGTGTACTTGGGAAATATACGTTTTGAGTATTGAGGATAATGCTCCTATAAAGATATTGTGTATAAGAATCTTTGATACTTATTCTCAATTCTTTTTTCTTAAAGAGAAAAACAAATCTTAGAGTTGATCAGTTCTGAGCCAGTAGAAATGAAGAGGATACTAACAAATGAGTATATTGAGAGAGAAAAGTTATATAAATGATGAGGAGAGGAAAAATGAAGATCACAGTGTTTTGTTGGAAAGGTATTTGGGAAATCAGTGATAGACACATATCAGTTGTAGCTATCAGCTAAGGCACACCATGTTTACTAAATGTTGGATATTTTACTTGAAGATAGGGCATTGGTTCTTCTAAAGGCATTTTCTATTATGAATATGGCTCAACTCTGGGAAATATTTGTCCACAAATGAGGCAAAATATTGGGTTAATTATAAGTATTTCTAAATTTTTCATTCATAAATTTCAGAGGCATATAATGACCATATTGGTCATGACTTAATATAGACATTCATTTAGATAAATTTCTTGCAATGCAGTTAGCAGGCTTTACAATTCATTTTATTGGGACATCTCTGAGACCTCATGCTATATAATAAGGATGGCTGTAAGTTGATTCTCTAATTTCTAAGTGTATTCGAGGTAGAATTTAAGTGTAAATGCAATTTTTGAGTTGTTTGACATGAGAGAGGCTATAACATTGCTTTGACTTGTTTTAATTTCTATATGAATGTTTTATATAATAGTCTTTTTACTGTTTTTCAAGTCATGAGCAATTATACTTGATGAAAGGGCAATTATCACATATAGAAACTCAGCATTCCTGAAGCTATCAAACCACACCGATAGAATCTGTCTCCCCCTACCATATCAATCTGTTGGGAAAAAATATATACAGAACCTTCTGACTCTTATAAAAATTTAAGCTGGAATGATTAGAGAAGGCAAAGTAGGATAGTTTTCTACATATATGATTGTTTTTATCTTGAAAGGATGTTATAATTATATTTCTGTGAATTAAATATTAATTTTACTATGGTACTATCCTTCCAATCTCTGAGACTTCACCTCCAGAAGGTCCATTTATTCTGCAAGAGTACAAATGACAGGACAAAAAAAGCAGATTCTGCAGGTGTGGAGTTGAGCCACTGATTAAATGCCTGGAGTCCCAAATGTTCTCTTTTGGGTTTTGGACACATTGAGTCACTCTCTGCCTCTGACTTTCCCCTCTCATTTAAAATTAAATGAAGAACAACTGGCACTTTCAGGCTTGATTTTCATCCCAGGCCTAATGACTTACAGGTGGCAAAAGTTTCTTTCTTTTTCTTTTTTCCCCCCTGCAATGACAGCATTTCCCTTAGTCTATTCATGGGTAATGGCAACAAGAGCATCACAGAAAAAGGGCCATTTAGGAATAAATATACATCCCTTTTCATTCTTTTTTCCTCTCCATGAAAGATTTTTGTTCTTACAGTTGAAATATGGGAGCAGTTCCCCTGACTACTCCATCTCTTTTGCTTTAAGGCCTCTGTACTTCAAGATCAGGTTTTGGATGTTGTTTAGCTATTGGACACTAACCAATATTCTACAGAGATGTCTCTGTGAAATATATTGGGCTGGACTTATGATCAGCTCAGCCACTTTACTTATTCTTTTTTTCCCCTTAAAACTTTCACTAAGTGGAAAGTGAATACTGAATTCGAGTTATTCTCAATAGATTTGATAGGGTATCATGTGGTCTCTGACCAGAAATTAAAATGATATTGTCAATGCAATTGGTGGGATTTCCATTTTTGGAAAATATCTTACAGCTGAGTGGAAGTGAGGTGGGGTCAGATGAAAATTCTCAGTTGTGATACACACACTTTCATTACAGTTGTCACTAAGGGATGATATCTAATATCTTTCCTGAGATATTTGTTCTCTTATTCCTTATCCTTGAGTTTTAGAACTCAATTATTTTTTTCATATTCAAATACCTTAAAGAAAGAAGAATCTGTTTCAAATCCCTTAAAGTAGCAGAGAGACAGGAAAGGATTGATTATTGGGAAGATGATAACTTTAAGATAATTTCACATACAATAAAATAAAAAAAAATCAAAGATAGTCTGCCATTGATAGTCTTAACATCTTAAGAAATCAGCCTATGATCTGGTCTAATATCTGGATTTTCTCATAGGTGATTTAACATTTCTAATAAGACAATAGAAATATGCCTTTTCAAAATCTCAGGTAAGTATGTTTTACTGAAGATAAGTAATTAGATCAGTTAATATTACTTATTCCTCTTAATGACTTTTATGAAATTCTTATTTATGTTAATAACAGTTGGCAACCATATATTAATATCTGATTTCTCTCCAAAGAAAACAGCAAGTAAGCTCATGTATTATTTTGGCAGAGAAATGGACAAATCGACCTACATAATGGCCTATTTAATGTAACTGCTATTTGCATATAAATTACAATACAATTATTCTAAAAATAATATTTAAAAATATAAATCATGGAAAAAAACAAATATTCAAGGTTTATTGTATCACTGATATATGTGTATATTTAGGTTGTACAGAGAAAAAAGCCCTACATAACAATAGGGCTAAATTCAAAGTAGTAGAATTGTTTTCAGTGAATCATTGGCTTGTTTTTCTATAGACTCTCCAATTACGATTCATTTGTATCTGGGTTGAATGCCGTATACTCTGCAGTGAGTTGGTACAACCAAGTCAATCAGCCTGGAACAAAACTCTCCTTCTTCTGGTCTTGCCCTAGAACCCTCATCTTTTAATTCATTTCCTCAGAAACACACAATGAAAAATCCTATCTTTGAACCTGATGGACTCCATGGGGACATATCTATGTATGTTATCATTAACTCTCAAAAGATTAGGGCCATAGCCATATGAAGGGTGTGTGAGATTTTATGCACCAAAAGACCCTTTCTCATTATAAACTAACTGTTTTTAATGTCTTTTATAATCTTCCTATGGGTTTGGTGTGTGTATTCCTATGAGTTCAGGTAAGTGTGCACATGTTTGTGTGCACATGAAGGCCAGAGAATAACATCTAGGATCATCCTTAGGCCTTGAGCTCACCATTAAAACTAGTATGGCTGGCTAGCTAGCCTCTGGGATATGCCTATGTACACCTCCCCCCTACTGAGACTAGAGGTACTCACCACCATGCCTGGAATTTATTTGGATCCAGGGATTCAAACTCCAGGACACATGCTTGTGAGATAAACACGTTACTAACTGAACTATGTCCATAGTCTTCTATTTAATCTTACAAAGTGTTTTATTTCTTCCTAAGTATTAAGATTTTCTTTCATAGGTGTGTACACATCTATAAGCAAGCACATATTCTCACATTCAAGGAGGAGGACAAATGACAGTGAATTACCAACACATCAGCAGTCCTGTTTTAATCTAGATAGGAAACAGATTTTTTTTTCTCAGAGAATATTTTTTTAAACTTTTTGTAACACTGACCCATGATGCAATCTTTCTTTTGTGTGTGTGTGAATTTTAATTAGATATAAGAAATTTATAATGTATAAATTAGGTATAGAAAAGGAAGGAAGGGTTAACTCAACTTGTCATGGGGTTTTGGTCTGCTAACTAGAAATTGCCATATATTTGCAAGAAAAAAAAAAAACTGAAACTTTGTGTAAGGTGAAGATCTTGACTCTCCAGCCTCATCTTTTGCAAATTCTTGGTAGGGCTAATTAATTTGAAAAAATATTTCATTAATTTATTTGAGATAGAGCAAAAGACAGAGAGAGAGAGAGGGAGGGAGAGAATGGGTATGCCATGCTTCTAGCCACTGCAAATGGACTCTAGACACATGTGCCACTTTGTGTATCTGGCTTATGTGGGTACTGGGGAATTGAGCCTGGGTCCTTAGACTTCTCAGGCAAGCACCTTAACCAGTAAGCCATCTCTCCAGCCTGGAAGGGCTAATGTAAATCAAATTTCAAGTGGCAACACATAAGAGCAAAATATCTTTGAAAAGTTCTGCTTTGCTGGTAAGAAGGAACCTTGGGTCTTAGATTCCACTATAAAATGTAACACATTGACAGAAGTATCTCTGAAAATATTCCTCTTAGATACCTGTTGGCTTGGAGTGAAGCATGAGGGCTGACCACGTTATCATAAGTTTAATTTGCATTGTTTGATGTCAATATTCTCCACAACATGGAAGGACGTGGTGGAAAGAGTTTCTAGTGTTAGACATTTCTCCTCCACCATTTCATTTGAACAAAGGTTCCTGGCATTGATAACCTAACGGGAGAGTGCGAAGATCCTCTCACAAGCCTGTGTATGCTGAGATGAAGGGTACCGTGTCTGCCCGCGCGCTGAGTTCTGCAGACTCTGTGCTCAATTTCCAAGCACTCTGTACAAACTCTACTCAATTTGGTGAGTTGTTATTCCTGAAGAAGATGTTAAACTCCAAGATGCATGGATATATATAATTGAAAAATAAACCTTTATTCTATGTTTTCCCGGTGGCTTCCAGAAGATTGAACTATTACTGTAAGCAGTCCATCGTTTCTTGCATGTATCTTAGATTTTATTTCCTGTCAGCTATTGCAAGAGCTACAAAGAAGAATTAGGTTCACCACACAGTAAATAAATGCTTTAATGCCCTGCATTATTGTTTACACTAAGCTTTGCAAGCACTTAAGCTGCAACAGATAATTGTCAAAATGATGAAGCAGTAAAATCACACACAACAGCAGTTATAGTGGAGATGTTGTTCTAGGAAACAGCTAGTAAGATGTAAAGCTTGTACTTAGATTTTTAGTTGGTTAGGGAAGCAATAATTTATGAAAATGTATCATAAACAGCAAAAAAGAAAAAAAGCAGGAAGAATTATTTTAAGCCCCAAGTACCCTACATGTGATGCTTATCTTTGTTTTCATATCTGTCTCAACCTCTGTGATGTATTTCACTTAAATCAGGCATTGACGTAAATATTGCTTGAAAAGGCCCCATCAGAGACACTTGATCATTAGGTATCCCTAAAAGAAATCTTAGTCTCATGTGGGCATCCGTTAACATTAAAATTAACACAGATAAGGGCAAAGTTGAAATTCCTGCTCTGATTAATAGTTTTATCCACGAATGCCAGTTTTGCTCTTTCTCCTTCAAAGTTTACATTTTATCAGTGTCATAGCCTAGGGTGAGTGTAGGGGGTGAGAACTGTCTACTTGGTTTTAACCACAAACTATCTGTATCACTCTTTTATCACTCTATGTTTTCTTTAACAGGGACATCAGTGAAAGCTATGTTCTGTCTATGGTGATGAATCTGACTGCAAACAGGACCCTGTTAGCCATTATGTACCTATTAGCCCTGATTACCTTCTGATAGCTCCTCACCAGTTGGTTTCTTTCACTTTGACAGATCTAGTACTTTGTTTAACCTTTAAACCAGTAGGGCAATAACACAGCTGACAGAAGGGGAGAAATAATTAAGGAAAACTTAGCCAGGACATTTAAAAATCTCTAACAAGGCAGATATTTCTGTTGAGTTTGAAAACTTGTCAAAGAATGCATACAATTCCCTATAATTGCTGCGGAAAATGTTTCAATTTTTTTTTTGCTCAATTTAAATTAATTTTAGCTATGTAGCTTAATCAAATTACAAAGTGTCTTCCTTTAAAAATATCTATAATTTACACTCTCAGGAAGTAAGTTTTAATATTTAAGTACTTCTAAGAAAAGTGATTCCAAGAGAACTTAATTTCTGGAAGAATCAGAAAGGAAATATATTTTTAAAGTATTGTCTAAAAATTTGCCAACAGTCTGAGTTTTACATTTTCTGAAATGGCTGGTACATGCTTTTAGAAAATAACACAAGTCATTAAAAAAGTTTTGGTCCATATTGTTAACAGCTCTAAGCATTGAAACAAGGCTAGTTGTAATTAGAAGAAAACAAGACATCCTAACTGTTACTGGCTTTTATTTAGAAGTACTTTTGTAAGCAAGTTCAGTCAGATAATAACTGGCTAGGGAAATAGTCTGCACTGTCTCTTTTTTCTTCTTTTCAACATCCTTCAGCATTAACCCCGCCTCCCAAGGCCTGACCTCGTCTCCATGCTTATTTCACTTGGAACCATGTTAGTTATTCCTGTGAAAGAGTATGTCAGAACTCTCTGGTTATTCCTCCCATTAATCTCCATGCGCCAAGCAGAGAAGTAGAAAGAGTTTTTCAGTGTTGCATGGAGATATTTCATGGAAGTTGGAAGAACTTTTAATTGAGAAAGTGCAAATAGTCTCTTCAGGTCATTAATAATGTGGCAGTTTATAAGAAATTAAAATGTAATGTGTTCATTATATTAAGGGAATTACATAATTTCTCTTGCTTAATGGTACTCCTTTTTTACTAGTATAATAATATCTACTAATATAGGTGTCTCACCCTTGTCAGAGCTAAGATATTGGCATCAAGAAACATCACAATTGTCTTTTAATTATGACTGACAAGTCTAATTTCACATTCTTCCATACATCATTTATCACAAGTCTTAATGTTCCCTGCTATCTGTCCTCATGTTTATTGATTACTATTGTGTTTCTTATTTTAGGGTTGCATAAATAATTCTTGAAATATAATCTCAGTTCCAATAGCTGACAAACTTTAAATAATATTCAATATTCAAACAAGAATATTCATATCTATTTAGAGATATGCTATATATCTATTTGTTGTTAGCAGAATTTCAACAAAATAGCTGAGGTAGAACACTTAAACATTGTCATTCGTCCTGACATAGTTTATACAGTTTATAACTCAAGATGTGTCAAAGGCAAGATCCCCCCCCTTTTTTTTTGGAGAGAGACACGGAGAGAGACACAGAGAGAGACAGAGAGAGGGGGAGAGGAAGACGGATAGAGATGTATGCGCCAGCAGCCTCTTAGCTGCTGTGAATGAAACCCAGATGCTTGCACCATCTTGTGCGGCATTGCACTCTTGTGTCACTTTGCATCTGGCTAAACGTGGGACCTGGAGATTGGAACTGGCATTCTTAGGCTTAGGAGGCAGGAGCCTTAACTGCTAAGCCATCTCTCCAGCCCAAGATCCCTTATTTTAAAAAGCCATAGAGAGGGAGGAAAATCCATCTGCAAGTTAATGGAAAAATAATTTAAAAGATCTTTAAAGTTAAACCAACTATTATGTTACATTACTGTTAGTTTACACAGGTAAGCTTAAGGATAAAAGAAAGCTCACAAAATATCAGCACAAAAGGACTGCTTGAGGGTTGGAGGTTGGGGAACACACACACACACACACACACACACACACACACACACAAACATGCTAGGAAGTCGGAAAGTGGGAAAATGTGAGTTATGCAAGAATAGAATTGGGTCTGGCAGAATAGGCCAGATAACTTAGCAAGGATATATTGGACAAATTTATAATTGAGAATGAATACTTTGAACTTGTAAATAGATGTTTAACTGCATTTGGGAAATAAATTAGAAATCACTAGAGGTCACTAACATGCAATCTTCCAACTAATACTGATAGCACTGTTCCTTTTGATGAACCATTAGAAAGGAGGTTAGGCAGAGGCAATGATTTTCCAGGGTCAATGATGCTAGTGCCTGGGTCAGTTCATAGATGCTGGCCTCCTAAAGAAAGTGACACACAGGCTGTGTCTTAAAAGATGTGTCTAAGTTAGGAAAGAGTAGAAGGCACCAGCAGAAAGATGGTCAGTGAGTGATACATAATAAGGGAAAGTAGAGAGAGAGAGAGTGAGAGAGAGAGAGAGAGAGAGAGAGAGAGAGAGGGACAGAGAAAGACACAGAGAGATTACAGAAAAAAGAGTGGTTCTTATTTCTCTGCTTGCCTTCTCCTCTCTCTGGTGTGTGCATACACCTGGTTGCTGATATCTGAATGCTGCTTCTTCAGCCTTTGAGTATGGATTGTAGACGAGTGGCTCTCTAGGAATTTCCCAGGCTTTCAGCATCAGATTGGGAGTGCTATAACATCCAAGCTTGTGAACTATGCAGCTACAGGGTGGTCACAGTCTTTTTAAAAAATTTTATTTTATTTATTTATTTGAAAGAGAGAGAGAGAGAAAGATTTGGCATGCCAGGGCCTTCAGCCACTGCAAATGAACTCTAGATACATGTGCCACCTTGTGCGTCTGGCTTACGTGAATTCTGGGGAATCAAACTTGGGTCCTTTGGCTTTGCAAGCAAGTGTCTTAACCGCTAAGCCATCTCTCCAACCTATGTACTTATTTATTTGTTTATTTTTAGATTCTTAACTTATAGACAGCCATTGTTTGACTGCCCAGCCTGTGTCCTGCAAGATAATCTGATAGCCCCCTTTCATAACATAGATTCAATCTATAGGTTCTGTTCATCTAGATAGCTATCTAATATACTCACTTTCCACCTTATTATTTGAGACCGAGTCTCCTTTGAACCTAGAGCTTACAAATTTGGCTAGATTAGCTAAGCAGAAATCTCAGAGGTTTCCCTGCCTCTGCCGTTCCAGCACTGGCATTATAGGCATGTGCCATTATACCTGGCATTTTACATCAGTCCTGAGGATTGGAACTCAGGTTTCCATGCTTGCATGGAAAGCACTTTACTCACTGAACTATATCCCTACCCTAAAAAATTTTTAACTTTTAACTCTGTCCCATAGTTTAGGAAAATATGGTTAAGAGAGTTTAATTTAATTTCCTAAAGTTATACTTAACTAATTTACCTTCTAAACTGAGAATCAACTTTGCATCAGTATAGGACTGTTAAAATTATCTGATTTTCAGATTTTGTTCTTGCATATATGTTATAGAGATCCAGTGTTAATAAAGAATGAATTTCATTTAAAATCAGAACAAGGCAAGCATTACTGGTATATTCAATGAATACAAGACCAGGGAGCTCGATAATGGCATATTTCTGTCACGCAAACAACTAAAATATTTCCACCTACACATCTCAGAGATCCCACTGAACTCCTGAATTCATGTAGGGCGCAGACATCATAAGCTTTACTAATGTCTCCACAGTCTCTGCCTCACTGATGTCATTATGATATCCCTGTTGCTAGAGATGGATATGCATTCTTCCTTTCTAGAGTGACCTGATCTTTCCATCACTGGGGATTACATTTATTTTAAATTTTATTTCTTATTTACTTTCAAGGAGAGGGAGAATGTGTGTACTAGGGTCACTGCAAATGATGCATGTGCCACTTTGGGCATCTGGCTTTACATGGGTACTGTGGAATCAAACCCAGGCCATCAGGTATTGCAAGAAAGTACCTTTAACCACTAAGCAATCTTTTCAGCCCGGCCTGGGATTTCTTGAGTGATGCAGAACAGTCTTCTTTCCAGGAATTGTGATGAATTCATCCAATAGTATCTCTTGACTAACCAAGTGAACAAAAGCCCCAGCTAGTAAGATGACATACAATGTGTCACAGAAATCAGAGTATCTACTTTAATGTTAACACAATGACAAGGAACGCTTGATCAAAGGGCCACTAAGTCACAAGGAATACAACAGAAAACTATCAAGCAAGTTCAGATGCATCAGTTCTGATTTAATTCAGAAATAAACTTGCCTATGTCTATTCACGCATATATCAAACTTACCATTAAAATTGAGTTACTGTGTTATATGGCATTTTTACTTATTTACATGATTGTTATGCCCAGCCTCTAGTTCCTGGACATTACAATATTAACTACACTTTCCAATTTATACAAGGTTACAATCAATTTCAAATGCAATGCATCCACAGTAATTGAAGACAGCTACATTAACTTTTAAAACGGAGACTTCAATAGCTGTTGTCCTCATCCTTCAAGTCAGCAAGGCTGTGAAGCACATTGTAAATGTTCAGCACTCTGTCCCAGCACAGCAAATACTTTTCTACATGTGCAAAGAATTTAGTTCACATATGCTGTGTAGAGTACTTACATGATTATAGAAATTCAACTTTATAACATGAAGACATAATTTTTATGACCATTTCTCTGGTATAGTTGATGATTGTTCACATATATCCATTTCTCTGATAAAAAGTATGGGTATGAAATTTAATCAACTAAATATATTTAAATTAGGCTTAAATATAAGTCTTTAGATATCTGTCTCAACCGTGGGACAGGCTGTAGAGTTGAGATTTCAGAGACTTACCCTCAACTAACAGGTTCCCGCTGTTTTAAATGAAGGCCAGGAAAGTATAAGTTATATCCATGTTTGTGTCTCATCTTTGAATAGTCCATATTATTTCTTTGTAAAACCAAATTCAGAGCTTGAGAGCCTCTTGTAATTGGATGGTTGAAATATAAGGTACAGGTTTTCACGAAGGTTTCTTCTAGAGACTCTTGTTTGACTTTTCCAGGGGAAACTTGAACAAATAAGGACACTGATCACACATCAAAGAAATAATTATGTCCAGTGTATCTTGGTGAATGAATGAGTGTATTCAGGTAATGTAAAGGAGTATGGGTGATTCAAAGGAAGCTGCACCACCAACAAGCCAACCTCAACAAGGGGACAACTTACAACAGGGGCTTACAATCACTGGACGTCCCTGGATGACTTGCACCACGCCAAAGACTCTCGTCTCCTCCCATTTCCTCTCCACAGCATTTACGTACTGCTCATATGGAGGGGTTTATGACGCATAGGTTTCAGGAGCTTCCTGAGTTCTGTGAACCTTCCTCTTCCCTCCAAGAAGAGATGCTTCAGTTTGGAGGAAATAGGTACATCCTAGCTCCAGAGGAGAATTTATTTCTGTCCCTTCCAGCCTCACCTCAGAGGGCTGGTGGCTTCCTTGGCTCATGACATCCTCACCTGGACCCCGATTCTGTCATCACATGGTTTTTTCTGTCTGACCTCAGAGCGCCTAAAGTGACCTGAACCAAGCAGGGCAATTTCTTCATGCATCGTTGGTTGCCATGATTCAGCTCGTCACATCTGGATAAGTATAGTTTTTAGAAGATTAAATAGCAGTTGGTATTTTAAATTGCCAGTAAGCCATCAATTTTGTGTATACCACCCCTTCCTCAAAAATGGTCTCTAAAATGCATACTTCACAGCTTGTTCCATTTGTAAGAAGATATGTACAGACTTGTAAGAAGCACCACTCTTAACTGGAGCTCCTGAATTTGGGGGAATATTAATTTTTACTAAAGAATAATGTTATCTACGAATGGGCACCACGGATGACTCAACACAACAGTTCGGAATTGAATCTGTTTAAGAAACGTCCAGAAGCACTGCATTTGTCAGAATACTGAAGCTGAGGTCAAGAAATTTTACTGACTTTTCAAGGGAGATTCTGGGAGAAAAAAAATGATCTTGGTGATTATATTCACTATTTTTTATAAAAGATTCTGCTTTCATCCCTCAGCTTTGCTTTAACACATTGAAATCTGCACCTGCTACTTGTGAAAGTTGTTTTTTTCTCAGATGTAATGTCATGCCTACCTTTTCCCTGTATTTCGTTCCTATAATTTATGGAAGGGAGTGTTAGCTGTGCTTTCTCAGATGCATGACTGGTCCTTCCTGAGTTGCCCTGAGTGGGTTGGCCCTGCTCTCTGTAAAATGATGGTTTCTGGCTCCAGTTTCCTCCTTTGAAGGGGTTGTGGGTTCAAGGGGTCAGTATAGACATGGCTTAGGGTCAAATGTTGAAGTGATCTTAGCACCTTATGACTGTAGCCTTTTTTTTTTTTCCGGGGGGTAAGGAATTGTGACCCGGTGAAATGTCATAAGAAACCTCAGGAATTTATGGCCCATTAAATAGGAACTTTTGCCCTCTGGGAAGTATTTGGCAGAAAGCTCGCAGTCACCATCTCCCACAGAGCTAAGGAAAAGATCACTGAGCATTCACACCTGTGTCTCCTGGCTCTTGTTCCTTCTTAACTCTTCTTCCTGTGGGTGACACAGCTTCTTTGCTGCATTAAAGTGAACTCCACCCAAAAAAAGAGGCCTGCCATGGTTCCTCTACTTTCCTTCTAGCGAGGTGGGAAATGTTGACACAGAAACCAAACAATCCCTGGGCATGGTGGTGCATGCCTTAATCCCAGCACTCCGGAGGCAGTGGGAGGAGGATCATTGTGAGTTGGAGGCCACCCTGTGACTACATAGTGAGTTCCAGGTCAGCCTGGACTAGAGTGAAACCCTACCTTGAGAAACCAAAAAGTAAACAAACAAACAGAAACCAAACAATCATAAGCTGATTTCTATTTTAGTTCTAGACTGCTTTCAAAAATATTGTTTTTATTGGAAACAAAGAAAATAAGTATGATCTTTTCATTTATAATTATGAAAATTCAGTTGCTTTTGGAGATCCATGGTTGGTATCAAAAACCCTCACAGGGGGCTGGGGAGATGGCTTAATAGTTAAGGTGCTTGTCAGCAAAACCAAAGGACCTCAGTTCAATTCTCCAGGACCCACATAAGCCAGATGCACAAGGGGGCGCATGTGTCTGGAGTTCATTTGCAGTGGCTGGAGGCCCTGTCACACCCACTCTCTCTTTCTCTCTCTCTCTCTCTCTCTCTCTCTCTCTCAAATAAATAAATGATAAAAATAAAATCTTAAAAATATTTCAAAAAAACCCTCAGAAGAAGGACTAAAAATTGTTGCACCAAAAATTCACTTTCATGGTATAAAATTTTAAAAATGTATACTTTATAAATTTTTTTATCTTAAATATAAATTTTTTTTTCATATCTCCTCTCATTTCTCTCTCCCATATCTCTCTCACCTCCTCTGTCTATTACCTTGGAAAAAGCAAGTACACACACACACACACACACACACACTATAGGCAGGACAGACAATTTGAACAACTGAATTCTTCTGCATGTTAAATGTGTTTTGATTGTGCTCACACCCATGAGTCACTAGGAATTTCAGAGAAGCATTGTATGTTCCAATTCTTTTGTTTTGTTCACTCAATTCACTCATTTTATGAAAGTCCACCTAAATACCAGAGAATAGAGATGAATTGAGCACAAACAGAGCCATGCCCTTCTGGAGTTGATATTCTTGTAGGAAAAGACAGGCAACAAGCAATGCACATAAAAATATAAATAAGTTATATGATCTATTGTAAGGTCATTCATGCCATGGAGATAAGAGTGGGAGAGGAGTCCTTGGCACATGAAAATGCATGGCGATGTGTGGTATTCAGTGGTGAGCTCAGATGGGATGTTTGGATGTGGTAATGAGAGTTAAGTGTGAAGTGCTAATAGAAAGGAAGTGACATACAAATGTAAGGCCCGAAAATACGCTTGGTTTAAGGGACAGCATCCTATCATGACAGGAAAGGGTGGCCAAAGGCAGGAGGTCATGGACGTCTCCGAACATATCCTTTTACTATTGTAGCCCTTTGCTGTGTTTATTCTCATGGTACTTGAAATGGCTGCATGGTGGCCAGTTTGTACTATGGAGGATGGAGATGACACTTACTATAGATATAATGGAAATAATCCTGTACTAGTTTTAAGAGACTTTTAATTTTGCCCTGAGATCCTGCTTACAACTACTAAGATATTGGGAAAGTCACCTAGCCTTTTGGGTCTCAATTTCTTCATGTGTAGAATGAAACCATCAGTCCATATGTTTCCATGTAAATTTTTCGTGTGGAGTCTCTGGAAGCAAACAAACAGGGAGGGTGGGGTTGAAATGAGAAGGAAAAAGGGGTTAGAAAAAAATAACAACAAAAAAAAAACCAAAGTCAAACAAAATGGGAATGGACAATTTGGACAAAGGGAGAAAAGGAGATTCAGCAGCAAAGAGAGAAGATAAGTACAAAATTAGCCAAGAAGCATTGTGATATAAAGTATATAAATATATAACCATAAGACATCTGAGCAACTACCTTTCCCCCATTTCTGTTTGTGCAAAGCTATTTCTGCTTAACTAAACAAAAATGGCATTGTGCTCAGTACCGGAAGGCTCTGTTCCTTCAGGGTGTTTTGGGGGCTTTAGATAGTGTTTGGGTTATACTTTTATCAAATAAAACTATAGTATTATATTTTATATACTTTAGCTATAGATTTAATAAGCTTTAAAGGACTTTGTTAAATTACCTACCTCAAATAATGCTATTTTAATGGGAAAATAGGATTCAAACAACTAGGAGCATATTTTTTAGAATATGACTTGTTTTCTATATTTTGATTAATTTTGACATCATTCTACAATCTATCTGTTTTCAAAGTGATTAACAGTCACCTTTTGCTTATCTAGCTCATGTATTTCAATGTGTGTGTGTTTTTTTTAATCTAACCAGTTTTTCCTGTGCCTTCCTTGGCATCTTCCTCTCTTCTGGCCATTTCTCTATTTATTACCACCGACCTCCAGAGGAAAGATATGGGGAAGAAATAAAATATAAATCACTTCATTTCTATAAACTGTTGCAAAAACTGGCAAAGGGTAGAGGTTCTAAGCAAAGGCCAAGTGAAGTTTAAGTTACCTATGAGAAAGGATAAGGCATTTCTTACTTTGTGCATTAAAATTGGTCCCACATAGCAAGGATCGTATCTTAAAATATGTATGAGCTCTGCATAGTAAAGCAGTGTAGATTAAGAATGGTACAAAGAACAGAGGTGAAGGAGTTAGCCATTGCAAAAAAGGAGGGTACTACTCAAAAAAAGGTGAAACTATATAACAGCAGATAAAGACACACAAATCTGGAGGGAAAAGGGTGGACACTGAGGTGCTTAATGAGCTCCATTGGAGGAGGCTTTACCAACTTCTCAGGAGTGCAGGGCAGGAAGGGCTAGAAGAGAATGGGAATATGTTGGGTCAGCTGGTGTGAGGACTACCCAGAGGGGTAAGTCAAGGTTTGATAATTGTTTGATAATTGTTGTGTCGTGTTGAAGAATCAAGAGTTTATAAATTTTCAAGTTTGTAAATGTGCAAGATTAACAGCACAAACAGGAACATTTTCCCAGGTCCCTTAAGCAGCCCAGGAGCAAATGCAAATGGCTGGAAGAATAACCTCTGATCAACTATTTGCATGAGGAATACAAGGAAAGGGTAAAACAGGGAGGAAAAGACTGATTTAAAAGGAAATTATCTCCATCATATCATTATATTGGGTGTTCTTTCTCAGCAAACACAATATTTGTTTGATATTGGGCCCAATTCACAGTTGAACAAAGACACAGTGGAATTTTTCCAAGGTGGCAAAAGCCAATATTTAAGCTGTTTTTTGGTTTCAGGGATATTATTTTCACATTATAGTTGGTCATTGACTTACCACGGTTTAATTTATGATTTATTTTTACTTAACCATGGTAAGAAAGCAATATACCTTCAGTAGAGACTACTTTGAGATTTGAATTTTGATATATTTTTCCCCTTTTGGGCTAGTAGTTATGATGTTTGACACTCTCTGGAGATGCTGTGCAGTAGCAGTGAGCCACAACTCATAGCCAGCCACACGGTCTTGAGCGTAAACAGCTGTTGGTCTACTGGGTCTTGTTGCTAAGCTATGATGTTCATTAGGTCACATGTACTTAATGCATTTTGACTGTCAGTTCATTTACCACTGGCCCTGGTCTTGACCTTGTCCGTATTCAAGCTTCACTTAATAAAAAACACTTTTTCATTGACATTTTTTATATATACATCTTTTGATAATTCCCTACTCTTACTTTCTTTCCCCTTTACCATTTTTTATGAACAACATATTTTGTATGGATACATCATGTGTCGGCACCCTATTTTCCCTTGTCCCTGTCCCCATTCCACTGGTGACCCTCCTCTGCAGGTATTCTTCACAGAATTGTGGGTCATATGTTGTGGGAGCAGCAGTTGGTTTTGGGGGGCAGGCAATGGCTCTGTGCATGATGTCTCAGCCTGTGGTTCTTACGTTCTTTCTAGCCTCTCTTTCACCAAATTCCCTGAGCCATGGTGAGTATGCTTTAAGTCTACTTCAGTGCTCAGCTCTTAGGAACCTCTGGATCTCTGCTTTAGTAGGTGTTGAGTGTCCTCAGAATCTGTCTCCTTCACCGTCACACTGATTGTCAAGTTTACCATGGAAGCTGCACTCTTGCTCATCTCCCCAGTTCCTCTGTGGTTTCAGCTGTGGCTTGGCTGAAGTGTGAGGGGTGGTTTATCTCCTTGGGTCTCACTACCATCTGAAAAAGAAAAACAGGTTCTCCAACAGAGATTGAAGTCAGTATACTTTGAATGGGATAAGCATTAGTAGTTTAGGGAGAGTTTGATGTATGTAGCCCCTCTTTTAACAACAACAACAAAAAGTGAGAACTTGATACTGGAGAGCATAATCTTTGTCTCTGTAGGATTCTGTCCTGTTTCCCAATTCCAGATATGGGTTCCTTTACACTGAGTGGATCTCTTAGCCAATCAGAAATCTGTTGGTTAAGGGCATGGTGGTACACACCTTTAATCCCAGCACTCGGGAGGCAGAGGTAGGAGGATTGCTGTGAGTTCAAGGCCAGCCTGAGACTACGTAGTGAATTTCAGGTCAGCCTGGGCTAGAGTGAGACCCTACTTCAAAAAAAAAAAAAAAAAAAAAAAGAGAAATTTGTTGGTTAACACCAAGGCTGTGTGCCACTATTGCACTGCCATGTTCATCTGCTCAGGGCGTTTGCTTCTGAGTAGCTTAGACCTCTGGTTTCTCAGACCACTGTGGGCCACTTTCCCCCAGTAGCTCATGTAACGCTTTCCAGCACTAACCTAGCTGTCTGGGGACTGGCTTTCTTGTGGATTCCAAAAATGTCTGTCCATGCTCTGTGCTGGCATCATATGATATCTTCAGCAATAGGGTCTTACCTTTTGCCTCAGACAGGTAATCAAGTGCTTTGAAAGAAGCCTGCTTTGTTTTGGGGATTTCGTAGGTCTCTCCAATCAATAGGTCATTGTGGGTAGCAACTGTTTTCTGATATTGAGAATTATAGGCCAGAGACCAAAAAGAAAAAATAAATAAAGTTAAGCTTCATCTCACCCTCTCCAGGGCCCTTCTTTTCTGGTGTTTCTCCCTCATTCCTGTTGAGGGTTATATCTTTTAGACTATCTTCGATGATACATGTTTCTACGGTTCATTTTGGATTTAGTTTTGTGTTTGTTTACCCCACCTTGTGCTTTCCCTCTCCCCAAACCCTTCCATCCCTATAGTCTGAGCCTTGACTTGTCTATCAGGTATGCCAGCAATTCAAGCAGCTCCAGGTTAGGAACCACAGATGAGTGAGACCACATGGTGTTTACCTTCCTGTGTTGAGTTCGCTGAATATGATCTGTTACAAGTCTGTCCATTTTTCTAGAAATTTCACTGTATCATGAATTCACTTTTGTTTTGATAGTGAACTTACTGATTAAAATGTTTCACGTTTGGACCTCCTTATTTCTTAGGTTATAGAACCCTGGCTTTTGCTATAAACCACACCCCTTACTTAAAGCAATAGCTGGAAAGGAGGAGCTCATAGAACATCTGGCCTTTCATAGGAGTGGCAAAACAATAGACAGCCAATTGAGAACAAAGAGTGCATCTACTGAAAAATCACTTGGCTCTCCATTAACTGACTCTACTAAGGAATTACTATGAAATAGGCTTAACATTGCATTTTGGATAAATGAGTTTGGACAAAAAGACACAAAGTCATGTGGCAAGGCAATTGTAATTTGTAGTGATGAAAGGTGGAAGCCAAGGTCCATGGTCTACTGTCCACCACTGAAGACAGGACGGAATCTTCCTTGAAGATCTGCACGAAGTCGCCAACAAAGACTCACCCAGCATGAAGGAGTTGTTTTTTAATTTAATATCACAGATGAATTTAATAATTATTTGGAAGTATAAGTAGTTTAAAATGACAAAACTGACCAAAGCACATGGGGATGAAAGAGGAATGATTTCTTAGATAGTGGCTGGTAGGCGGTGGTGGTGGTGGGGGAGGCAATCCTATTCCTGGACAGGAAGGCGATGGTACATGAATCCCTAATGCACAATGGTCCACACAGATTGGTTAGAGAGAAGGGACCACATGCATTTTGCAAGGGATGTCTCTCACCCTGTTGCCACTTTCCTCAGTGCTCCATATGCTAGATTGCCAACTACAGATTTAGCCCTTTTGCCCAAAGGCATCTGAACCTGTGAAAAGCCTAGCTAGGCACTGTCTATTGTTCATTGACAACTTGTCAATTTACTTCCAGGCAAAATAACTCATAAACATGATAAGTAAGGCAGATAAAACAAGGATTCTTTCACACTTTGCAACTTTACTGCAAAAATGGCTTATTTTCCATAAATGTGTGAAGTCTCCCCTCTGAATTGTGACTGTGCATTGAACTTTAAAACTGTTTAGAAACAGCACAAGCATTTCACAATTCCTGTCTGTAATAAGATGAATGTTAAATATTAAACATGCATTAAAAGTGATAAAATAAAAGATTTTCAAGGGTTCACTAGCATTACTATGTATCTCTTTGATTCCTCAAGTTAATAAAAGGTAAGCTTAACAATACTCTACCAATGGCAAATGTTTAAACACTACCTTCTAAATGTGACATTTCTAGTGTTTATATCAGCTATTATCTAAACACTTATGTCAGTTAGAAAAAACAGATATAGTAAGCCATATTAGTATTAAATTCAAAAGCCAGTATGTGCTGTATAAAGCATATGTTCATACTTTAATGAAGTGGCTTTTATTCTGATATTTATAAACAATCCATTTCTAATGTACTGTTTAAATATTGAAAGCTAATTGTGAATTCTTTTAGGTAAAATATTTTAAGTAGATAATAATTTTGAAATGTATTAGTCTCTGAGGCAAAGCAGTCTGTTTATGTTCAGTTTATAAAGTCATACTTTTTAATGAAGCTATGTTCCCTGGAATCAATTCTCTGGTAATGAATTTGATTTTAAGCTTCTTGCTTACTGTAATATCATCACAGAGTTACACACAGTGCCTTACTGATTTTCCCCAGGTGATTCTCGATAACATCCAGCATTCTAATTTTGAAAAGAATGAAAATGGAGGGGGAAACCAATGGCATAGGATCCAACTATCCAAGATCAGATTCTGCACACCCATCAAGTCCTCCTTTTGGATTCTTGACTCGGGAGACCAGAGCAGACTCACAACATTGCCAGTGTGAGGGTCTTTAGTAGACTTTCCCTCTCATTTCCCTATATTTTATTCAGCTACTGTAGAATATTTATAAATAGTAATACACATGCATCTGTTACATAACAAATGGCTTTGGGGAAATAAATGAGAGAATATGAGAAAAGAAATTTTTAAAGTCTGTAAAAAAAAAAGTAGGAATAAAGCAAGTCTGTGGCAAACAAGAATGCCTCAGAATAGGACATGTTTGTCAGTAGTACAGTAGGAAGAACTCTGAACTGGGCCAGAGACCCAGGACCAAATCGTTCTGTTGACACAAGTTCCCCTTAACCCTTCGGGAGTTTGCCTTCACTTGTGACTTCCATTGGGATCAACTGCTCCTTCACAGGGGAAGTTATCTGGGGAATGGGTGTCAGATTCTCCTGGGTTTTGTCCTATGAATCCAGAGTTTTGGAGAATTTTAAGGGAAGAAAGGCTTCTCCCACCATATAAAGAAAAAATGAAAGTAAAGAAAAGGAGGGAGTAAGGAAGAAAGGAAGGAATGAAGGGAGGGAGAAAAGAAGGAAGGATAGAAGATAGGAAGCAAGGTAGGAAGGAATTCATCATCAGTTTACAATTATATTTATTACATGAGTGGTACAATAATAATTTACAACATAAGAGTTTTGTTTCCATAAGGGCTAGGGAGAAGGCTCAGTAGATAAAATTCTTGATTCTGAGTATATGAGTTCAGATTTATAGATCCGTCAGAAAAAGCCATAAGCTGTGGCCGACTTTTGTAATCCTAGTGACCACTGCCCCCACAGATTTTCTTAAATTAAACCCTCCCTAAATGGGACTATGAAGATTGTTAGATGATTTTCATGTCTGTTTTAAAACTAGGAAACGAATACATAAAGACCTTCCCCACCTGATTTTAAAGTATGTTATTTATTGACAATTTTATACATGTGTATGATGTATTTTGACCATAATCACTTCACATTATATTTTTTCCTCCTTCTGTCTTTCCACTGAATTCCTTCATCCCAGTTAGCCCCTCTTTTACTTGATCTCTCTCTCCTTCTCTCTGTCACTGTGTGCGTGTGTGTGTGTGTGTGTGTGTGTGTGTGTGTGTGTGCATGTGTCCCCCAGTGAGTTTAACTATGGTCTCTTGCATGAACGTGAGTGGTGAGTTCTATACTAGTGTATGTTCAACTTGGCAGTGGGTGCATCACTGAAGAGAATGTGCCTCCTTCCCTAGCAATCATTAACTCACAATCTCTCAAGGGACAGATGGGCTCTTGCTTTCCATCCATGAGGGAACATTGACAGGAACAGTATTGTGTAGATCTTGTGCAGTAACAACACTCACTGTGAAGTCATGAATGCAAATGGCCATGAACTGTCTGAAGTGTTCCACAGCGTTCCTCCCCATCATCTTACAGTCCATTGTTTCCATTCCTTCTTTGCAATGTTCCCTTTTCCTGAGAGGGAGTGGCACAGAAGTCTTGTTTAGCATTGAGCACTCCACAGTCACTTATTCTCAGCAAACTTAGCTTATTTTTATGGAAATATGGAGAGTATGCACGCCTGTGTAATGTGTCTTCATTTTAAATGTGATTTCTTCTTTCTGAATCCCCCCCACTGTGATCTTGTCAAGCATGGTGCAGATTTCTAAATGGTATCCTTTAAAGCCTAACAGAGATCCAATACATTGTACAATGCTGTTTTTTACATGCCATGTGATGTTTCAGTTTCTACATGCTGGCACTTCGGCTTCTTCCTAACTAATTCACCACCCTGATCATTGGTTGGATAGAAGATTTCTCCTCACCTGACACTTTTGGGTGCTAGCCATTATGTGTCTGTCTCCCATTTGTGCTGTGCCTTTCTCTCCTCAGTGGGACTAATTCTATGCTTTCTCCTGTGACACTAAGTCCTGTTTATGTGCCCAATTTTCTAGCCTTGGCAAGGTCATTTTGAATTTTCAGTCTCTTTGAAAAATACTCTCACCATTCTACTTAATCTAGCATTCTTGGCAGTTAGCACACACATCATCTATATTATTACTAAAATTCTTAAGAATTGTCACTTGATAAACCTTGGGAAGGGAAGAACTGTAACCTATCAATCAATTGTTCAGGATTATAGGGAACACAGAGAATTTGTTGCAGAAGGGTCTCCCAAACCACACTTGCAAAGATTTACCAGAAAAACAGAGAAGTCAAAAAATGTAGGGCTTTGTAAGAGCCAGGGGGATAAGAGGGAGAAAGCAAAAATAAAAATTCGAGATATGAACTGGCTGTCTATTGGTACTATTGAGATGCAGAACCTTATACTGAATATGCACGTTTTCAATGGATCTGTTTAATTTGAAGCATGTTGTTTCATTCAAAAACCCAGGGAAAAAAAAAGGCTGCTTAGTGCTGGACGTCAATTAATATTCTTCCAAACGACTGGCAGGAAGCCACGGTGGACGTCTAGTCAGAGACAGTGTGTCACACTACTGTTGACTGTAAAATTAATTACCATTTCTAAACAAGAACTCTGTGATGCATATTCTTCCAGGCGTACTATACTGCCCTCCTGGCATTAAAGGTTATAAATAGTTAGTTTTTTAAATGCCCTTTAGAGAAATCACAAGCAAAAATATTAACAATCCCAGCAATAATGACAAAAAGAACACTGTGTACGGTGGGGCAAGTCGACATTGTGAACACAGGGCTGAATATTAAGAAGTGTCACCTACCTAAAGTAAGTGTTAGACATTCACATGATGGCATCAGCTGCTGATCTAATGCATCTGGAGCTGCCCTGTCACTAAGGCATTGCTAACCAAGGCAGAGACACAGACAGCGCTGCCTCATCATTAATGTCAGGAAAGGATCTGGAGGAAAAAATAAAGTCTCTGGAGATCTTGTCTGGACTTCTTGGAGCCTGGACAGCAGTCTTTTCCAACAGCCCTATTTTCCACCCTTCCAGCAGCTGCAACAAAGGAAATAAAAAAGGAGGGTATTAACTTAAGTTGTTAGGTTCAAAGAGGTGAGAATAGTAATCCAAGATGGACCTTTATAGCCAGAGTTATTAATGAGGGATATTTTTATGGCTTTTTGAAAATATCACATTTATGAATGGTGTTAAATTATCCTAGATTATTGTTTGGCATATGTTGACTGGTCAGGTTTAAACTGATAAAATTAAAAAGTGTGAAGAGGCTAGAAGAATACAAAATTTCTTGCTCTGTGTTTTAGCATGTAGATTTAAAATAGCACTATCAATCCAGGGAAATACAACTCTGGCTCTTATTTGGGTACAGGCTGGTTCAAGGATCATATTCAATGAGAAGTTATTAATGTTTCATAGGCAACCTAAAAGGACACATCAAATGATGTTCTAGAGGGTCTGGCTAGGGTGGTAATATTTAACATTTTATCAGTGACTGGGATGATAAAATATGGAGCATGCTCATAAAGTTTCATGGAAGATTCCAAGTCGGGAGAGATAACAAGAACCTGGGAAGATCTACTTATAATTCAGGATGACCTTGAAAAGTCAGGAGACGAGTAATTAACACAGGGCTTATGTCCACTGGTAGTCTAACAAGTGAGGCTGGTATAATGAGAAAATAGAGCATGAGTAGGCAAATTTGAAAATCAGTAAGTACCTGTAACCTGATCAGTAAAATTATGCTGGAACGAAGTATGTATGACATTGAAATTACATATGATGCATGGGACCATGATGTTTTTAATGCTCTATGGTTTGAGCATTATGCAAGCTTAGAGAGTATCTAATAAAGGCAAAGTGATGGGGTTCCTAATGGCATTTTCATTCAAGTATATCACACACCTCCACCATATTCCTCCCATAAAATCCTTTCCTCTCACTCCTTCCATTTGTCCTCTATTTTATTTCTATTTTCTAGTACTCTTATTACAGTTATGGAAAGGTGTGCAAGGAACGAAAGAGTAAATGAGAAAGAGTGTCTACATACAAGCAAGTGGGCTGCAATGAGGAGTGTGAACCAGAGAGGAGAAATATGTCTTTGGGTTTCAAGAAGTAGCAGAAGAGCCACAGAAACACAGATGCTGTGTAAACATCAGACAACCCCAGAATGACATGAGATGTTCATTATTGCCTTTTAATTCCTAATAAAAGAAAATAAATTATGTTGGTGTGCCTGTAACCAGTGGTTTTCATACTGGCTACATTTTGGACTTGCCTCAGCAGTTGAGAGAAACACTTACCCCAATATCACAAGCCCCAGTAATTCTGAGATTGTGACATAGGGGTCTGACCTGATGCCTATGGATGGGGATTTCAAAACATAACTAGCATTATTAGCTTCTGAACTGCGTGTTTTATACTCTGTGGTTGGACATGACAAATAATTAGAAGTCGTATTTTTACTTTACCCTTCCTGTCCTCACTCTATAATGGCAGATGTCTTCTCTTAACTTTTATCATGCTTGAATTTCCATGTTTGTTCCCCACTCTTCTGTGATTATAACAGTAAACTGTGCTGTCTCTGTCTTTTATCAGAGACATTTCTCCTCATTTTACTCAGCTCTGAAAACGTGTGCATTGTCCTGGGTGGCTCATTGTCTATTTTGTCTTGTCCCTGGAGATCAGAGGGCAAAAACATTGCAGCCCAGAACAGCATAGAACAAGTTGGGATAGGGACCCTTCAGGTCACCTATGTGGTCATATTTGAAACCAGAAAGGAACCAGATTCTGAAATGAGAAAAGAATTTTGCATCTAAACCCAAGGAAGATGTGGCACTTAATGTTAGATGGGCTGGTCTTTACCTCCTTAAATAACAGAAAGCCAATACCCTACACTGTGCTTTTCACAAACACATCTCTATGCTGCATAAGACCGCAGGTCAAGTATGTGGTGCTCATTTTATTAGGTGTCATTGGTGATTCTAATAAGATTATTTAAATATAATTTAAAACCAAAAGTCCCGGTGGACTCAAATGATAACTTCAGTCAAAATGCTGCAGGTGGAAATGCAGCACAGGATGGAGTGTGCATTACAAAGCAGTGCTGCCCACAGCCTCTTTCTGGTTGCACCATGCGGCAGAACCATGGCACTGCTAATATAGTTCAATAGACAAGTGAATAAGAGACTCGTGACACACTAGTAAGACTGCCACTGCATTAGTTCAGATGTCAAGCCAACTATGCCTTTGACAAATTACAAAGCTTTATTCAGTGCAATCTATGGAAGAACTACCCAATAAAATTTTATAATTGGGGAAATGCCTTAACATATGGGTTTCTACTAAAATATTGTCATTTTATTTTCTCATCTTTTTTTTTTCAATTCCTTTCCCTCTTCTCCCATGCTATTGCCATTAAGATGCTTTTAAAAAGAGAAGAAGGGGAGTAATGTCTCTAAAATTTCAAATATCCTCCTGACACAAAGCCAAGTTTCTTATCTTCTTTCTTTTCCCTTTTATTATTATTTTATTTTGGAGAGGGACAGAAAGAGAGAGAGAGAGAGAGAAAGAGTCAGAGTGAGAGAGAAAGAAAGAGAGAGAGAGAGAGAAAGAATGGGCTTTCCAGACACATGTGTCCTCTTGTGCACATGTGTCATTTTGCATCTGGGTACATGGGATCTGGAGATTTCAACATGTGTTCTTAGGATTTGTAGACAAGTGCCTTAACCACTTGGCCATCTCTGCAGCCCCAGTTTCTTATTTTCTTGAATGAACTCTGGTGAGTTCAATAAAATTATCTGCTCATGACCAGAACATTTTACTGAACTTCTAGCTTACAGTCTGCTTATCGTGCCCTAATTCATCATTGTATTGGTGATACAATATGTTCTAGATAAGAGCAATCCATTAATCTGCCACAAATTCTCTCAACTAGTAATACAGCTAAATTGGAATCACTTTAATCAAAACATTTTAAAGATTTTAGTTATCCATAAGAATATATCATGACCATGATATAGATGTACTTACAAGAATATATCATGCCACTAACATCAGCAACGGTGTTGTGATCTATGAGGTTCTTCAAAGGTTTAACCTCAGCAGAATCTTATTTTAAATGTGAAAAACATCTTATACTAACCTACTTAGGTATACTAGAATATGGGCAGACAATTTTTTGAAAAACATTTTTATTTGCAAGAAGAGAGAGAGTGAGAGAGAGAGAGAGAGAGAGAGAGAGAGAGAGAGAGAATGGACACCAGGGCTTCTAGTCCCTACAAATGAATTCCAGGTGCATGCACCATCTTGTGCATCTGGCTTATGTGGTACTGGGGAACTGAACCTGGGTCCTTAGGTTTTGCAGGCAAGTACCTTAACTACTAAGCCATTTCTCCAGCCCTGATTTTTTTTTTTTTTTAATGGTAGTGTTGGAAATGTCTGTGTTGAGGAGTCATTGCTCAAATACTATTGTCTTTTTTAAAAACTTTTTTTACATTTTCTGCATCAGAAGACAGACAGCAGAGTCTTGCCTGGGCTCTCTCTGGAGGGGAACACTGACTCCTGGGCAGAGCCATAGCAGCCTAGGTGTAGAGCTATTATATCACTCCTGGTGTCTGCAGAGAATTTGGAGTTCCCTGGGGATGTTTTATACCTATTAATAAAAAGATAATACAAGATTGAATAATGGTGTCTGTTTCCATTAAAAGGAAATAAGACTCAATGGGCCCTGCTCCCAAAGTACTTTCATAAATAAGAAATTAATGCCCACCACTAATTTCTTAGTCTTATTTTTGACTACGATCATATTTTCCTAGTTAATAGTGACCTATTTTTGAGCAAGATTCTCATCTTGTTCCAAGCCTTTAGGGAAATAATTACTATGCAATGGATCTCTATTTTTAGTCTTCTGAGGAACCTGTCCATTGTGGCCTTATGCTTGCTACATGGCGTGAATTTTCTGTGTTCTCTCTCTCATTCCTGAACCCTCTGCCTTGGTGGCACCTGAATAGGGTACCACAGGTAGGATGACAGTTTGTTTTCCTGGTGTGTCAGTGGTTTAGCATTATACTTCCATTATTGCCTGAAAGTTCATCTGCTCTCAGGGCTTTTTGTTGTTGTTGTTGTTGTTGTTAACTTTTAACTTATTTATTTCATTTATTTGAGAGAGAAAGAGGCAGATAGAGAGAGAGAGAGAGAGAGAGAGAGAGAGAGAGAGAGAATGGGTACACCCAGGCCTTCAGCCTCTGTAAAAGAACTCCAGAAGCATGTGCCACCATATGCATCTGGCTTATGTGAGTCCTAAAGATTGAACCTGGGTCCTTTGGCTTTGCAGGCAAGCACCTTAACTGCTAAGCCATCCCCTCCAGGCCTCTCAGGGCTTTTACAGGTGTATTTCTATTGGTCATAGTGAGTTTGGGCTACCCCTAGAGGCTGTTTGTTGACAAGACTGATTAAATTATAGATATAACAGTCTGGTAATGTAGATCTGCAGTGTCTCTTTTGTATACAAAACATGGCCTATTACCTTTGATTTAATAACCAGGGACTTTGCTTCATTTTATCTAACTTAAATCTCTGAACACAGATTCATTTGTTCTGTTCTAGCACTTGAATGATGAGGTAAATCCTTTTAGGGTAAGAATAGGTAGAAGAAGGCATGGATATTATATTTATGATAAGAGTAGATAAAAATCCCTGCTTCATGGAGTGCAAGTGAGGATTTTATATAAATGTCCAGATGATGGTATATTGAGATGACAGCACTTGGTAGTTGTGTAATTAAGTCAGAACCTACATTCCCTAAGCCATGGACCTCATACTCATACTAAAGTAGATATATTGTGCATAACTTGTCTACTGATGTATAACAATAGTAATTGCTACAAAATCTTTTATAATCTCACAGTTTCTTTGAGTTAGGACTCTGTCCAGTTTCTGGTTTCCTGTTTGCTGGTTTGTTTTGTTGTTATTGTTGTAGTCTAGGTGCCTCCTGGGGCTGCAGCTTCTTCTGAGACTCACCTAGCAGAAGTTCAGCTTCCAAGCTCACAGGGGTGCTGGCAGGGCTCCACTCTGCAAGCCTGGTATCAATTTCCTGTGGGTTGTTGCTGAGCCACCTTCTCTTTGGCACGTGTCTCTCTTTATATGGTAACTTGCAATGTGGAAATATACATCATCGAAACCAGAAAGGGAAGGAGAGCCTTCCCTCAGAACGGACATTATACCAATTTAATACGAAACACAACATATGGGCACATACATCCCAATTGATAAACCAGCTGGGATGAAATTAGCAGCAAGGTAAACCAGACAACCTTTGTATACATGGGGCATATTCAAAAGCAGTACTTAATTAGATAAAAGTCTTGTAGCAGAAGCATTTTTAAGAATAAGTTCTTTATATAAAGGTTCATAACAATAAATGGATAAAAATGGCCTAAGTTTGAGCTCCCCAGAGTTCCCGGTCCTAAGACTGTCCCCATACGCTTATGACACTATACATTTCTAGGTCTTGTCCTTGGGTAGCATTAAAAAAAAACAAGTTTGCCTGAATATAGTTGATAATTCTCACGATTCAATAATTGAGAAAACAGCTTTAAGTAAGGACTTGGAGGCTGCTAAAATAAAGAAATGGATCAAGCAACTTAGACTGTAAATTACCAGAGGTGACCAAGAGCTGTCATGTGTTGACCTGAGCCCATCACTCGAAGTTTAAAACAGATGTGCGTGGGAAAGGGTGAGGGCTGAGGTGATAACTGTGCCCTGTACCAGTTGGTAAGAAGCTGAAGGGGTGAGTGGCAAGGATTAAAGCAAGGCTTATGTTGCTTTCGTATTTTAAAATCAGTTGACTGTAGAATTTTAGCACAGGACAGAGAAGCCAATAGATGAGTCATACCATTATCTGAGATTACACACGACATGAGAGGAATCCTGATGCATGGTACATGTGATAAGAAGGGCACATATAGGAGTAGAAATGAACCAGTGAGACTTAAATGGGAGCAAAAGTAGACCTTCAAGCCTTCTGTAATAGGCATTTCTTTCTTTTGTATACTGCATATGGCAGGTTAAAAAGGCTGAGCAGTGTTCATTAACTATCCAAATGTTTAATCAATATAGCCATAGCAAGATGCAGTCTGGCTGTGAAAGACCTTGGAAAGTCCCACTTGCCGTATTCTCCACCCCCTCCTGGGACATCAATGAACTATTAGATGGTCCCTGCATATCAATGTAGCAGGACTTAGACAAATACAATGTTAATGGATAATTGTGGGTCACCTTGTCAAAATATGTTAAATGCCCCTTGAGTATGTTTTTTTCCCCTGATTAAAAATGACAGTAAAGTGTGACCTTGTTGATATCATACATGCTTTCAGGAAGCAAATATTATTATTCAGTCTGTAAAAGGTTTATTGATTTATGGGTCAAAAAATTCATTAGAACTAAATTATCAAACACACATTCTTTGTTTATACAACCCAAGGTAATTGTATGACAAAGTACTAAACAGTCTTACTTGGTTGAGTCAAATACCTTTATGAATGCTCATTAGAAAACGCACACAGAGAGACAGCATCTAGCCAGTGATTCATCAGTAGGGCCTGTGTCCCTGGATGTCTGGGATATCAACAGCATGGAGTCAGGGAAAGTTCACTGGGTGACCAAGTTCCTTGGACTCTGGCCAAGAATATGCCATCTGTCAGGATGGTGGTACGTACAGGAAGTCAGAGGCTTGGACTCCTGCCTCCCTCTAGATCTTTTCACAATGCTGCAAACACCCACACGGATCCTCCAGTGTTTCTGGTGCTGCGGAAGGACAGAGGCTCGCTTGTCATCTGGTGCCATGAGTCAGAAGGAGATGAATTGTGGCACTTGGGACTTAGACTCTAAGTGTTGCTTTGGCAGCACGACACACAGAATGGAAGGGGTTAGAATGGCAGTCATATTTGAGGTTTTCTTTTCTTTTCTTTTTTTCTTTTCTTTTCTTTTCTTTTCTTTTCTTTCTTTCTTTCTTTCAAAAAAAAAAACAACATTTCTTCTGAGGCTGGTAAAATGAAGATTTCATGGCTAAGAATGCAGATTATGCAGGAAATGTCAAAATTTGTCATTTCATCATTCATTGCTACTAAGCCTAAGATAATGCTAGATTAAAACTGAAAATGACATAATTGGCCATTTTTTCTTCACTACAAATCCTAGTTTTTCCCCCTCTGAAAAATAATGTAAAAATATTTGAGATCATAGGTTGTGTGCTACAAAATGCATGAGTACAGAAAGCATTATGCTACTATAATGGGTCACGGAAGGAAAATGTGTTGAACAAGTTCAACACACACATTCAGAATGTGTAATAAAGGGCAGTGCCATCTTTAAAAATGAAAGAAAACAGCATAAATAACTAAAATGGGAACCCTCTTAACATGTCAGTGGTTTTATTAGGGGAATAGTTTCACTTTGTATACATATCTTCAATTTACCTCTGGGCAGTCAAGTATAAAGTAACAATTTACACATTATAATGAAATAGAATAAACGTCTCAATTTTAAAAATTCACTATGTGGTAGGAATTCGTTCTGTCAAAGCAGCAGTGAACTAAAGTATACTTACTGTACAAGTGCATAAGAACACACCCATGCAGTTTTGAGAGTAGAGGGGCCAAATGACAATTGATTTGTTTGCCTAATCCTGTTGTATTTGGATGTAGCACCTTCCATATGCCTCCAATTGCTTGCTTGAGTTTTTTAAATTTTTAAAATATTTAATGAATTTATTTATTTGACAGAGAGAGAGATAGAGCAGGAGGGTGTGGATAAAATGGGAGTTCCAGGGCCTGTACCTGCAAATGAACTCCAGACACACGCGCCACTTTGTGCATCTGGCTTTACATGGGTACTGGGGAATTGAATTTGGGTCCTTAGGCTTTGCTCAAGCACCTTAAATGCTGAGCCATCTCTCTAGCATGCTATAGCTAGCCAAGTGTTCTTTCCTAGGCATCACTGGCTGGTAGGAATTCAGAGTTGAGAGAGTATGGGGAAATCATCCCACTGATATTCCTTATTGTCTAGATAAGAACAGGGAGTTACAGGATGTCTTATGGTTTTCCTGGAGGCAAGATGGAAACGAGGATGGATGAGAACTTAAAAGTTATCTAACAGTTTCCACTACATTATGCTATTTCCTTCAAAGACACACTATTTGGTCATGCATTCTCATTCATTTTCTTCCTCCACTTCTCTCCCCCCACAAGAACACAGTGTGATGGCACCAATGCCTGAAGCTGTCACAGGAAACCCATTCCTTTTTATGCTACCTCAAACAAACAATTACAAAGAGATATATCAGCCTCCACCCCTCCAAAACATTTCACATTGTTTAAAAGTGAGAGATTATTACTGTTGACACTTTTCCTTACTTTGTTTTATTTTTCTTTCCTTTTCTATGTTAGCAAAAAAAAAAAAAATCTACTGAGGCATTATATGTACTGATACATATCTCCTAGTGAGGTTATTATAGGCCTTTTAAAAGTAGGAACAATTTGTTTCTAATCTATGACCACTTCATCTTCTTCCTTTTTTCTTTTCTCTATAGAAGAGCTAATGAAGTCCAGAGATTGCACAAATTGCTGAAGGTGACCCTTGGATTCTAACCAAGTGACCTGGCAATTCTTTCCTTCACAAAGTAGATGGAATTTCTTTCTTTTAGGTTTTTAAAAATTTAAGGAGTTTTTATTTTATTATAGGAAAGGCTTAGAGTTTAGGAAAAGTAGAGCTTAGAGCTTCAGAGAAGGAATGAATATAGAGCTCTTGTCCAAAAGGAGGCAAGAGGTGGTTCTGGGAAAATGGGAACCCCACCTAGTACCTACAGACCCAGGTTAGGGTAGAAAGAATTCAAGAAAAATAAGGCAGTTTCTATAAGGTGTGTGTTTGGGGGGTCCAGAAATGGAGACACCACTGTGAGGAGGTTCTTTTTCCAGTCCTCACCTACACTCTCGCTCACAAAGAGCATAGTTATAGCTAGCTCCTTCTCCCACAGGCTCCTGAGGACTTACCTGTTGCACGCAGTCTCTCTCTTAGAAGATTCCTGGCACACACTGCCCTGATTACTTGTGCTATTAATGGTATTTTTTTTTCCGGAGGAGGGGGGAGTGGCTGGAAAGATGGCTTAGTGGTTAAGGTGCTTACCTGCGAAGCCTAAGGACCCAGGTTCACCCAGTACCCACATAAGCCAGATGCACAAGGTGGCTCATTCATCTGAAGTTCTGTTGTAGTGGCTGGAGGCTCCAGCAGGACCATAATCCCTCTCTCTCTTGCATAAATAAAAAAATAAAATATTTAACAATGGTGTTTTGCTGCAAGATACATAATATATTACTTACTTGACTCTTGTCTTCACCCTGTTCCAAGCTTATTTGACCATTCCCACAGATCATTGTGTCACTAATGATATTTATGCCACTCATATGCAGCCAGTATCAAGCATTCCAAGTTAATGCTGGTCATGTCCAAGTATCTTTCAAGTTTGTGTCTGAATGGAGCTCCATAATTGCCATCTACCAAGTTCATGTAATTTCATTATTTTAATTTTAGTTAGCATACAGAGGTTTAGGTATTTTTCATCATAGCATTTCCAATACAATGTGTCTTAGTTGATCCTCACCCTCTTCCTCTCCCCATTTCTGTCCTCCCACATTGTCCTTCCACATTCTGTTTATATGTTACACATGTTCTCTCACACATCTCCCACCCCTTTTCCTACTCATCTCTTTATACTTGACCTTGGTTATTACTCTGCTTTTATAGGTTTTACCTAGGTTTGCCTCCTTGACATCTATTTACATATAGATGTCATTTAATCTATATAATATAGATATTGCAAGTCTATGTCATTTTATTTCTTATAAATAAAAATCATTCCTAAGAAGATTGATATGCTAAATAGAAACGTATCTAATTATATCATCTAAAGTTTTAATAGTAACAGTATTTAAATCTCTTTAAAAATTTTTTTATTAGTATATATTTATTGAACAAAGTTATGTGTTTCTGTATAATACTTTCATACAAGTATATCCTGTAATTTGAACATATTCATCCCCCAACTACCCTTTTCTATGTACTTTCTGCTGGCTCTCTCCTCTTCTCAAAGAATCCCCCTTTTACTTCATTCTGTTGCTCTGTCTCTGTCTCCCTCTTCTCTATCTATATATACATACATGTATATCTAAATATATGTGTATATTTATATAATGAAAACCATATTCTACATATGGGAAAAAACATAAGAAATTTGAATTTGTGGGTCTAGCATATTTGTCTTAACATGATTCACAGTTCCAGTGATTTTTTTTCTCAGGAAATGATAAAATTCAAAATTGCATTCTTCTTCATGGCTAAATAAAATTTCATTTTATAGCACATTACACACACATATGTATGGATCTCATTGTTCTTGTTAATGTATACTTTATTTAATAAAGTTGTGCTGAAATTGAAAGTAGATTCACTTGACAAATAAGACCACAGTTGAAAAAGTTCAAAGTTGTGATATGACTGTACATTAAAGACTAAAAGACAACAATTTTAGAGATGATTTAATGTTTGTTGAATCATATTGTTTAAATTCATGAGATGTGAGAGTGTCCTTCCTGAAAATCATCAGTTGTGGTTTTTTAAAATTATTTTATTTTTCACTTAGTTTTGAATCCTCTTAGATCTCTATAAAGAAGTTCTATTTTTGTGTTTGCCTAATTGTTTTCTAACTTAATTTTGTCAGAAATTAATAATACAATCCTCAGAAACTTTAATTCCTTATAATCTTCATGTCAAACACTTTAGCTACTTAGTTACATGAGGTTTATGTAGGGCATCAGTGACATCAAATGATTTCCACTCATTGCATTATTTTAAAATATCATCCATATAATAGGAATGCTATTTATATTAAGATTCAAATTATTTACACTCATGAGAAATTGGGCAGATGAGACTGCATGATTCAAATTGTTTACCTTTAAATACTAATTTATTAAATAAGTTAACTATAAATATAGCTATATATATTATATAAACACATATAAATAAAATATTTTCTGCTTTTTATTTATTTTACTTTTATTTATTTATTTGAGAGTGACAGACAGAAAGAGAGAGACAGAGAGAATGGGTGCACCAGGGTCTCCAGCCACTGCAAGTGAACTCCAGGTGCATGTGTGACGTTGTGCATCTGGCTTACATGGGTAGTGGGGAATTGAGCCTCTAACTGGGTTCCTTAGGCTTCACAGGCACGCACTTAACTGCTAAACCATCTCTCCGGCCCAGTTTTCTACTTTTTATTGATATTCATATTAGGATGTAAGAGGCCAGAATACATGTTAATATATATATGGCACAATGCAGGTCTGGCCCTAGCCAGACCACATGCTAAAAGAAACCAGTCCACACACCTCAGGTTTTCTCACCAGGATGGTGGATAGTCAATGATGGGTAAGACCCCATGAGATAGGGCAACCTAAGATAGGCACCGTCACATGTGATGATCCCTTGGGACCTGGGGTCAACAATGGCTGGGAAAGAACCATGCTTTTCAGGGTTGCCAATAATAAAAACAAAAGAGGATATGTATGGCACAATGCAGGTCTGGCCCTAGCCAGACCGAATGTCAGAAGAAACCAGGAAGTGGCTTTTGTGAACATGGCGTCCTGCGCAGGCCTAGCGTGACAACAGCTACAGTCCCATGCTCACGAGAAACCTGCTATGAGATGATCTGTCTGGAGACAGACTATCATTGGTCACAAGAAGGGGACTACCCCATACAATGATTGGCCAGCCAAACCCCTTAAGACCCCTTACACTTCCTTGAATAAACAAGTTTGCAGCAGCTCGCTCTCTGGTGCTTCCATCCAACTCCTGAAGTCTGTGTCGTGACTCCACGCCTCTCACCCCCAACTCGGCAGAGACCCTGCCATCCCTCCTGGGCTGGCCCTAGGAGGGTCCCCAACAAATATACATATCCAGACTTGTTAAACTTGATAAAGCGAATAGATTTGCAAACTCAGTACTCTCATGATATTAAAACCATTATGCTTTTAAGTTTCAATGCAGATTTGGACAAGATCATCTGGCTGTCAAACATGTTCACTGCTAAGCAGATATGAAAATTACTACTTGGTTATCCAAAAGCAGCATCAATAACAAACAAAAATATCTTTAAAACCTTCATTACTATTCTGTTTAACAATTTAACAAAAAGACCCAGGTAACAATGCTCTACTGATATGGATATATGCAGAGTTGAATTTATGAGTCAGTATGAATGAGTTCAGTTTAAACTACTGGCTTGCCCAGATATTTCTCTTTATGAAAAATAAACCAGATCTCCTTGTAAAATAGTCATGTAGTTTTTGATATTTCTTAATTTTTAAATTTTCCTTCTTAGCAAAAAAAATATTTTTGGTATCCTGCTTTCCATAAACAAAAACTTTTAATGAAAATAATAATAAAACTTTCAAAAATAATGCTTTCTTTTGTTTATAAGAATATAGATGCTTCTACCCCCACAATAGCTTTTTCTTCCTAATAATCCCATGATTAGTGGCAAATGAGTACTTATTGTTTTATGACTAGAAGAACAGCATATCTCTCTATTTCTCTCTCTTCTCTCTCTCTCTCTCTTTCTCGTGTGTGTGTGTGTGTGTTTCTTCAGAAGCAGTATTGTCAAGGATGAACACTCTATGTTTTAGTGTCACTACTACAACAGCTAACACCTTCCTTACTTCATGAAAGACTATCACATAAGTCTAAATAATGCATCTTCTTAAAATATAAATTGAACTTTGATACCAAGTAAAAGATATTGATTCATGTAGACTCAGCCAGCCAGAGAAAAAATTTGAAAACAAAATTTGCTTTCTCTTTTTCTCTAAAAATCGACAAGATATCTTTTAGGGGATGCCTAACAGGTCAATAGAAATGAGGAATCTCAGGGAAAGTACTTGTTTGAACCCTAGAATCTTTTCTTGAGTGCTATGGGGAAATATTTTTCTTTTCTTGATCCTTTCTTTTTTCATATGCATAACGGAAAATGGAGTAAAACTCTCCAGCTAGCATTTATCCTGCATGCATTCAAGGAACTATATAACTTGCTATATTTCTTAAAAGTTGTACCGAGTACTACACAGATCTCATTTCTCTCATGTGCTCCTTAATCCTACTATTCTGTGATATCAATTGCCACAATGAAAGATGATATTGAGTTACTCTGTAAGGTGAGGCATTGTTTATTCCCTAGAAAAATAATTTGAACTATGCTAGAACTGTAGAGAATAAATATATATTTTAGCATAGAAAAAGGAAAGATCACAGGATATGATTTCCTGTGCAAAGTCCATTTTTCCTATAATATATCATGCCTGTTTTCTCCTGCGTACGCAAAAGGACCTTCTTTCATTACATGTTAGAAGGTGCATAACTCCAAAAAAGATGGAGCTAGATGAAAAAGAGCTATTCAGAACTCCACTGATTAAAATAAATGTGCCCATAAAAAGACAGGAGAGTAAATTACTACATCCACAGAACAGCAGTAACTTATACACCAACAAGTTATTTTTGAGTTTGCCAGAGGAAATAATCTGCTATCAACAAGGGGTAATTGCCTGAGCAAACTCATCTTTACTTCTCTCCCATACTGTCACCTTGTATAAGGAAGGAGAAATGCACTACATATCAATTCAGAAAAGATTTTCTGAAACATTTTTCTAAAGGTTTCTTCCTTCTCCTAGGCAAGGAAATAAGAGAAGAGAGGAAAATAAAGAACACAAATACAGTTCAGAAGGCATCTAATCTTGCTCCTGCCTTATCACCTAGTATCATCTGAACACTCCACGAATACCATGCCACAGAAGCCTAGGGGCAAGATAAGAAAGGATTCATTTAGGCTGGTATAGAAATTCTAATCTGTGAGCTACCTAAGACCGCCACAGCTGAAGCAGGTTAGCGAGGAAATCCTAGATATATGTTGCTATCATTAGCAAGAAAAATCAATGTGATGTTACACACACACACTCACTCACACACACACAAACACACACATACACATTCTATATCTATATTCAATTTCATGCAGAATAACCAAGGCACAAAAACATAGAAAAAAAAGGAGAAAAGGGGGAGATGTTAAACAGTAAACAGAGAAGATGTATTTCTGAATGAGTTTCATTTCAGTTTTGTACAGAGAAAAGAGCATAATCTTGATTCAAAAAATCAAATATATGTTATTTTAATGCATAATTAATACTTCAATTATGACTTCACTACATTCTATCAAATTTTGGTTATGCAATTTTAACATCTGAGATGTTGTGTATGTATTGAATTTGCTAAGTATTTGGTGAGTTGTTGAGTTGAGAAGATATGTGGTATGTGTCTGAGTTGGAGAAAAACCGTACTCTTGAAAATTTTTTTGCCCAGGTGCTCACTTTGTTTAAAAGATCATTCTGAAGCCCTTGCTAAAGATCTCATACATAAAGTAGTTTTTACTTATTCTAGAAAAAAACTAACATATAGAATTTTAGAATATTCATATAGCTGTGGATAAACCACTAATGCCTTTTGATGGAGTACTGGCCATGCCACAGGACAAGCTACAATAAAAACATATTTTAGCTGAATGTAGTGGCACTTGTTTATAATCCTAGTACTCGGGAGGCTGTTGAAGCAGAATTACAAGTTAAAGGCTGATTGGATTACATTGCAAAGTTCTTGTCTCAATATTTTAAAGAAAATACTGGCTTTCTCTTTAAATTACTAGATATGTTTACATAAAATAAAACATATATTTATTATTTCTATAAAATTTCAATAATATTTTTCATTGAATGCAAACATGGTTTAATTTTTTTTCTCACTGGTGATTCTATGTTTTATGGAGTATTTTCCTGACAGGTTTTTTTTTTTTTTTTTTTTTTTGGTTTTGCAAGGTAGGGTCTGACTCTGGTCCAGGCTGACCTGGAATTAACTATGTACTCTCAGGGTGGCCTCGAACTCTCAGCGATCCTCCTACCTCTGCCTCCCGAGTGTTGGGATTAAAGGCATGTGCCACCACGCCCGGCCTGACAGGTTTTTTTGACAATGAATACATGATATTAAATTAGTCAATGTGAATAGACAGTTTTCAATTTCTTTACAAACAGCATGGTACTTCCTTTATATATGTTAAAAATAAAATACTTGAAATTTTGCTCATCTATCCTTACCATGCTCATTTGCATCCTCAAACACTCCTATCTTATTCTGTATTCTTGTCATATACCTATTTCTCCTTCATTCATTCTATTTTTCTTTGTTCTTCTTTTGTATGGATTTCTACAGGTTTCCTTGACTTCCCTTATACCCTAGCTCTACTTTCCATTAAAAAGTAATAATTTAGTTAGTTTTTACCATTTTGTCAATCCCACATTATGACTTCCAATTTTTACTATCAGCAACATGTCTCCAGATCCACACAGTCTCATGTTTTCTGATATTTATCAGACAATTTTCTCCTAAAGATCATTGCCAGCTTTGCGAAGTGAACTTTTATAGAAGTAAAAACAATCTTTTGTCCTATATACCATTCCTCTATTCCAGCCAAAGCAGACTGTATGATACTTTCTCCTGAATTTTTCACCCTTTTTTGCTCTTGAATCTTCAGCCTTTGACAGTCCCCTACATATCACTCCAGCCCCTTCACTATATGTTTAACCTGTTGAAATACTACTGTACTTTTAAGGTCCAAATCATTCATCTTACCCTTTTGTTTTTAAATTTTCATTTCTTCACATATGAAATGAATATAATGCTTCTTATGCATAGAATGACTATGATCAAGAGAAAGATTATGGGTTGGAGAGATGGCTTAATGGTTAAGGTATTTGCCTGTGAAGCCTAAGGACTCAGGTTTGATTCCCTGGTACCCATGTAAAGCCAGATGCACAAGGTGGCAAATACATCTGGAGTTTGTTTACAATGGCTGGAGGCTCTGGCACACCCAATCTCTCTCTATAAATATGCCTCTTTCTCTTTCTCACACTAAAATAAATAAATAATTTTTGGAAAACTTAAAACATAAAAAGAGTAAGGATTAAAGAATCCAAAATACCTTCAATGCATGATAGTTTTTCCATTGTGTCAACAACATATCTCATCTAAATACCACCAGGAAGGAAAGCTTCAGAGATTTAGTCCATCTCAAGAAGGAGGGCACTTCAGAACAGATCAGTTCACAGCATGGTAACCAGAGTAGGGAAACGAGAGAGAAAGAGAAAGAAAGAGGGAAACAGGGGAAGGGAAGAAGGGAAAGAGAGGGAGGAGAGGGAGAGAGGACAAACTGAGGGAGAGGAAGAAAGGGAAGGAGGAAGAGAGGAACAGAGATATACAGAAAAAGTGCTTGTAGTAGTGGCTTTTCTCCTTTCCTCCCATTTAATTTATCTTGCCCATAGCCTATGGGATGGTGCCCTACATACATTCAGGATATATCTTCCTCTCCACCTTATCTAATACTCCCTGAAAATCCCCTCACAGATGCACCCCAGAGATATGGTTTACTAATGTATGCACTAGTGAATTCAGTCCAGCTAGCAACTAAAAATACCATCTTATATATGGTCAGTGCTGGATGTGGTGGTGCACGCCTTTAATCCCAGCACTCAGGAGACCGAGGTAGGAGGATTGCTATGAGTTCAAGGCCACCCTGAGACTACATAGTGAACTCCATGTCAGCCTGGGCTGGAGCAAGAGACTACATCAAAACACACACACACACACACACACACACACACACACACATATATATATATAATCATATATAAAATCAGCATCTGGAATTTTGGGAATGTACAATTTTGTAAAATAAAAGCTATGTGAATAATTAGTTCCTGAATACTTATGCTTTGTACTGGTTTTTAACCTTGGAAATACATATTATGAACTGTTCTATTAAAATTAAAATTAGGAACAAAACAGAAAAGAGTATGTTGCCCATCATGATAACATGCTGCTTCCACAATGACAAAATCAATCAATTCTACTCAAGCAATCAACTCAAGATGCAGGCACCACCATGTGCATCTGGCTTATGTGGGTCCTGGGGAATTGAACCTGGATCCTTAGGCTTCATAGGTATGCATGTTAACTGCTAAGCCATCTCTCCAGCCCTATACTCAAGCAATTTTTCTTGGGCAAATACTTTATTTACTCCTTTTTTTTTTGTCCTAAGCACTTTCTCTATTTTAAGACATTTTTATTATAGAATGATTTAATATACAAATGGATTTACATAATATTAGATAATGCTAAATGTATGTCATAATTAATTTATACTTATGACAAACAAGTTAGGTAAAATTATCTCCATTTTACAAATGAAGGAACAGAGGCATAGAGAAATTGAATACAACTTGAAATGAAGGAACTACACTAAGCGTGCAACTATAATATCAATAATAGTTTAATACAAAATCAATAACAATTGAGGTGGTGGAAGTTGTTATAAATATTTTTGATGTTTCCAAGTTTAAAGAAAACATAGTCTGCATTGAAAGGTAAAGTTGAAAATTATGAAGAAAGAATTGTTCAATAATATGATGAAAAGTGAAGCCAGTGGCTTTTAAACTACCCTTATCAATGTACAAGGGCTCTTGGAAGTCTGTGGGGGCCCATGAGAGTGAGGACTGACTGAGGGCCATTGTCCTTTGCTTCAGTCATGTCAGGTGCTGGTGAGTCCATTCTCTTTCTTCTTGCAGATAAATAAATTTAAAGAAATTTAAAAAAATGCTGAAAAGAATCTTAAGTAAGATGTTTTTCCTTTCATAGCCAATAAAGCAGACTAATTCATACAGACAAGTACTTACTGAAAATACTTGTTAAAAATATATTTTATTTTTATTTACTTATTTGAGAGAGAAAGAGGCAGACAGAGACAGAAAGAGAGAGAGAGAGAGAGAGAGAGAGAGAGAGAGAGAGAGAGAGAGAGAGAGAGAGAATGGGTGTACCATGGTCCTCAGGCACTGCAAATGAACTCCACATGTATGCATCACCTTGTGCATCTGGCTTATGTGGGTCCTGGGGAACTGAACCTGGGTCCTTTGCCTTCCCTGGCAAGTTCCTTCACCACTAAGCCATCTCTCCAGCCCTGAAAATACTTTAATTACTAAAAGTTATCTCTTTTTTTATAGAAACACTTTCAGGGTAGAAAGTTGTTAAGGTAATCTGTTCCCTATTTGTCAATGGTTAGAAAAAATCTGTTTGGTTATCCATATTCAATGTTTTCTTAAATGTATTTCTAAAATAGAAATAAAATAACTTTCCCTAAAAAATGGTTATATTTACTCATGAAAAAAACTATGAAGAAGTTGAACAATATACTGTCTATCTTGTTAAAATGCTATCTTACTTAAATAGAATTAAATGGACATCTTTAGTTTTTATTTTTATAGTTTATAAATTTCAGGATATGTTTTATTTTAGTCTTTATTTCTTCTTAGAAAAGTTAATACCTGTTTTGTCTAACTAAGACAGCTTGCTATTAATTTTTATATTAGAAGTATTTTATGAAGATGGTTTTATGGTTGATAACTGTATCATTTTGGAATTATCTGATAACTACAGGTCAAGATTTATAGACTTTTGTCTCTGGTTGTATATGTTAATTGGTCTAAAAACAGTAGCAACATACTGTCTTGTTAGTGTCTTCCACAAGCCTCAAAACATTTAACCTAAATCCATATCTAGATCTCAGAAAAATATAGCATAAGATTCTATGCCTCATGATGTATGTGATGGGAGAAATCTGATCAATTAATTCTGTACTAATTCCCTTATGACTGTCCCCTTGAGGGAATAGTATGAATATTTTACTTATCTGAAATAAGTTGTGCTAATATTTCTGAAAATTATCCCATTTCTTGCATCGACTTAATTTTTTTTTCTGTTGGCATAGTAACACATTAAGAGATTTGTCACACTTTTAAACATTTGCTTCATTCTTAAGAAAATAATGTACACATTTATTATATGATTTATCAGCCTATGAATGTGTGACTTTCTCAATCTCACTAAGACATTTGACCCTCTACTGTATGCTTATAATTCAAAACCATCCTCTTTAAACAAATTCCTGGGCTGGAGAGATGGCTTAGTGGTTAAGGCACTTGCCTGAAAAGATTAAGGACCCAGGTTCTATTCCCCAGTACCCATGTAAGCCAGATGCACAAGGTGGCACATGCGTCTGGAGTTCATTTGCAGTAGCTAGAGGCCTTGGTACACCCATTCTCTATTTGCTCTTGTTCTCAAATAAATAAATAAAATATTTTTAAAAATTCCTCATGTTTGTTTGGTAAGGTAGATACTCAGTCATATTGTGAAAAGTTAATTTGTCAATTAACTTTGCAAGTTTGTTAATTTGTGACTACTTTTAGTATCTGACCTGGAAAACAAGTATTGATTTTTACTTAACATTAGTGATGTCAAAGGCTATGTGAACATATTACCAAAATGTCTTTCAGACATTTCTGCCTTCTGAAATAATGTTTATATAATTGTTGGATGTAAGTTCATATTTTAGGGAAAATACCTGAAATATAATTTCTAGACAGCTTTGTGTATTTTCACACTTTGTCTTACTAAATCAGAAAGTGAAAACAGAATACATTCAGAAAGAATATCTCTTTCAAATCTTATCAGTGGTGTTAAAGGACTACTAGTCCCTGACCAGCGAGTTCATGAACAGATGAGCAGGGTCTGACTTTTAAACACTGGAAAGACCTGTGCAACTTTTAAATGTCTCAAATTGCCCCAGCACCCACTCTAAAACTGTTTTACTCATTTTACTCAGGTAATAGTAATGTGTAAACAGAGTTTAACATCAAGAGTTTATGGGAGGAGAAGCAGCATAATTTTTCCTTTGATGTGGGGCTTTAGGTGATTTTTTGGTTCTGATTCATATCAGAACACACACACATATATATTGGCTTTGGTTTTCAAGGTAGTGTTTCACTCTAGCCCAGGCAGACCTGGAATTCACTTTGCCCTATTTACATTCAATAATAATATGTGATGGAAATAGTAATTTCAGGAATGGTTCAATGTTTTTCCTATGCCAGGTACTTTATCTGTATCAAGTCATGTAAACTCCTCAAGTCTGAAAACAATCTTGTGAAATAGTCTCTGGCTTACTCAGGATGGGACATTTAGTGAAGTGGTAAAGCTGGTAGACATTAAGCAGTCTGAGGCTGATGTCTGTGCTGTGAGAAAGTATATGGTATGAATGGTTTCAGGAATGAGTGAGTGAATGAAATCAATTTGACGTCAGAAATCTGAAGATTAGAATGTGAGCATGTTCTCTTTAGAAGAATGTGCATTAATGTGATGAATTTTTCCTTTGGTGAGCATTTTATTATGATGTAAAATAAGAATTGGTTTACCTGTGAAATATTTTAATTTGCTTTATAAATGGTAAAATGCCTCACCAAAATTGTTTAAGTATGTTTCTACTTCTAAACTGCTTTATAAATATTGTATTCTTTACTGCTTCACATTTATTTTTAATTAATTAATTATTAGTTATGAACATAGTGTGTATACAGCCATGTTGGTACCACTATTAGCCTCCTCACTGTCCTCCCCCCTCCAAAGGAACACTACTCATTGGGGAATGTGGGTTGTGCATTGTGGGGGTAGCCATCAGTTATGTGGAAGAGGCGATGTCTCTGAATAAGAATTATGTTTTACTAAGCACTTGTTTTCCAAGTACCATGCAAAAACTATATATGCATTATTTAAGTTATTTGTTTATATGCCCATAAACCAAGTAAGTTTGTGAACTCACTGAGATAGAGGCCTTAATGTGTTTGCCTTTATGCCAGTAGTGTTTCAACTAGTTTGTCTTCAATAAACCTGCATTTCTCTATTCTATCCTTTCATTCTATATTCATTTATAATCGTGTACATGCAAAGAAAGGGCCTGGATAACTTTCTGAGAACTTCTAAAGGCTGTAATTCTAGGTGTCTCATCAAACTGCGGCCAATTCAAAATAAATTTTAGTAGGCAGCAAAATACTAGGATAATTGCTAAATTATCCTGAAATGCAAGAAACAGGCTGATGCAGAAAAATGCTTAGATTTTCAGACCAATTGTATTTTCTCCAAAATATTCTTTAACATGTCTAATGAAGTTGAAGTTGTTTACTCTGTCTGCCATGTATGTATGTATGTATATATATATATATATATATGGAGATATTGTTGTAAGACCTTTATTATTTTTTATCTGGGTTCTAATCCACCTGAAATGATTCCTTCCTCAGGCCTGCCTCAGGCCAAAACAATGAGCCATGTGAGGGCTGACCACATCTCTCAGTTCTCCATATCTTTCTATTTATAAACCCACCATCAAAAAGAGATATTGCAAAATATTGAGGTGAAAAGTTAGTTGCAGTAAAAGAAATTCTAAACACCTGATAGAGTACTAACAATATATGTCAAATCACATGCAGTAAGTATATATACATATAATACTTATATATCAATTAATCCAATTTAACAGCAACCAGGGCACTAATGTTAAGAAATTGCCAGAATGTACTACCTGGAATTTACAGAGATGAATAAAAGCATAATTATGAATTGACTTTGGATATTTCAATTGGTAAATGAGGCTATAAAATTGCCTTTTACTAAAAAGTAGTATTAATGACTATGTTAGTACTTGGCTAATATTTTATGATACTTAGTGTGCTATTATGTAAAATGCTTTATACATAATGGGAGATAGTTTTGATATAGTCTTAATTCCTATTTTATGCCTTGCTAGGGAATTATCGTCTGTTAGTTTAAATATCTGTTGAAATAAGTTAAAAAGGTAATATGTGTGGAACACGATAAATTATTGAAGCATGCACAATTTTACTTGCATGAGTCTATTGTGTGAAAATCTTGGGCTGTACAGAAAATTTTAAACTGTGTCCTAACAGTAATCAACACAGTTATAGACCCAGATATTCACAATTTAATATTAACATAATGTACAGGGAAAGAGAAATGATGTTGCCCAATATTAAGCTCTAGAGGAACTAAATTTTGCATGTAAGAAATATGTGTGACCTGAAGTATATATTTCCAAAAAGGCTTTGTAAAATAATTTCTGCAGAAATGGATTATAGCTAGCTCCTGTGGTTCTGTCTGGGGTGTTTCTTATCTCATCTCACACAGATTCCATGGTTTAGTTCAGAGTTTTGTGGTCTCTTGTTACAGCTGGTGTGTATCTTGGTATTACATCGACTCTCGTGTCTTCAACTTTCATTTCCACGTTCATGATTCTTAAACCCTGCGTCACCAGTCTTGACCTTCAGGCTGTCACTTCAGGACCTCTTGCTTCTAGCTGAACATGGAAACTTGGCTGTCTGAATACCACGTCACTTTATTTAACATAGAAAGCTGTAGTTGTCATCCTTCCTGGATCCTTTTCTCAATGAGAATTCTGGTTTTAGGCATAGGCTTCCTCATGTTAACTTATACAACATGATAACAGGTAATATTAATTTTCCCAAGGCCATTTACATGCTAGAACCTTTTATCAGAGTGTAATTCAGAAATTTTAGCCTGAAAAGCAATGTCTTTATCTTGTGATATTAACCTTTTATGGTCACTTTATTTCTTAATACTATGATGTAAGAATTCATAAATAAGTAAAGCCAAATTCCAATGAAGTGTTCTTGTGCTTTGAAAGGCTGCTGCTCGGTTTCTAATGAATCAGTGCAGGAGTTGTGGACGGTGTACCACGTGGTCTGGTGCACAGAGAGGTCCGAGTTCAAATGTGGGCTCTGTGGCACCAAGCTAGTTATTTCACCTTTCTCACATTAAGGTATTTATTTGTGTGTGTGTGTGTGTGTGTGTGTGTGTGTGTGTGTGTGTGGTAGATGCCCCATATGCTCGCCTGCAGTACCAGGAGTAGAATGTCAATTGCTCCATCACCCTTTCACCCATCCTTATTTGAGCAGAAGTCTCTTGCTGATCCTGGATCTTACTATTTATTTGAGAGCTCAGGTGATTCTTGGGTCTTATAGAACTGGGTTTACAGTGGAATGTAGCTACGCCCAGCTGTTTAAATGGGACCCATCTGAACTCTAGTGGTGGCTCAGGCCTCCTCTGACCTTCATGCCTCCACTGGAAATGCTCTTATCTGCTGAGGTATCTCTCCAGCCCTAGTGTCTTCAGTCATGATAATGCGTGATATCATTCATAAGGCCATAATGTGGTGACTCTGGTCAAAAGATTATTACAGATCCTAGGAATATTACACCTGAATAAGTTTTGTCCTTCTTGGAGCTTATAATAAAGAAGGAAGTGAACTGAGTAAATCAATATGATATCAATTTGGATTATGAAAGTTTCAACAGAAAAACGAATCAGACCAATATGACATACTGACAGAGAATGGTGCTGTTGTGAGACCACAAAAAGAAGGGGTAGTAATGGACAGTTTCCTAACTATTGTGGTTTTATGAGAATTACATGAGATGACAGTGTGAGGCACATAGTAAACCCACACCCCTACCCTAGGAAGCTTAATGATTTACTTTCCTTCTTCACCTCTCTCAATCTTTCCTCACACTCTTCTCCTCCTCTTCCATGCATATTTGACACACTGGCTACCTCTCACCCCTGCCTCCTTAGAGAGTTGCATCTTGTATCTCCAAACCTCGGGAAATAAAATATTCTCAATTAAAAATACTTTCAAATCATTGGCATTTAATCACACACAACATTGTATCATCTCTTGGTATATATTATTTTTCATTTTGTGGCATTATTTAACTTGTATAAATGGATATTTATTTCTTCCAAGTAGAATATAATTTCTCCAAGGATGGGACAAGACTTTTGCTCTTGACTTCAACAAATATGTGAAAAGTTATGTATACTAAATGTATTTAATATAATTTTTGAAACTTTAGAATAATACTTAATAAGGCTTTCCATAAGGCCTAAGTCTAAAAGGAATTATTTTGAACATGGAATTAAATGATTTAATAGACCCAAGGATTTGAATGGACAGTGCAGATTAATATTTAATTTGACATTACAAGTTCATGAGAACTGCCTAAAACTCCAAGACAGATGTTTATCCTCAATGTGAAAGTTTATCTTGTTATGCAGCATTTCAGTCAGCTAAAATTTTCTATATTTATTACAATATTGGGTTTTTGAGAATCAGTGTGAGGTATTATTGTGACATGACATCATGATTTATAGTCAAAAAGATTATGCTGTATTCATTGTGATGGGGGTTATTTTCCTTCCTACTTTTAAATACTACTTTTAAAGAGCATATATAATTTGAAGAGAATAAGAGTTTAAGATTATGCATTTTTATTTCATTGCATACAGCAGGATGCAACAAAAAAGATTATCCATAGCACTTTGGCCTACACTATCATCTCTATGAAATCAGGTTCATCTCTTCTATTGGACAGTTGCAGCCATGAAGAAATACTAAGGTTTCCTTATGTCAGGAAGGCAACAACATCATACTTGTATTCAAAGTACAGCTCATTAATGCTCAGATTTCTTTGGGTAATTCTCATTTCATCCAAAAGAATGGTACTTACCAGCACCAGCTGTTGATGCTTACAGCAAGAGAAGCGCCTGTGTGGAGACAACATATGAAGTTCAGTATCACTGGCTTTTCTTTCCAGTATTCATCTAACTTTTTTCTCCATCTTCTTTAGACTTGATTAATATGTTAAAATAGTGTTTAAACATGTAGAACCAATAAAATAAGTCTAAAGAAAAATCAAAAGGTAGAAAATAAAAATCATTTAAAGTCTATCACCCCCAAATAACAATTTGCTTATTGTATACATCTTCACATTAATTTCTACATGTGTGTGGTGTGTAGGCTTATAAACATTTTACCCCTTTTAATGGGGACCTATTATTTTTGGCTAATAACTAACTTTAAGCAATGTTTCCATGTCACTAAATAATCTATAGTAGTATTATTCTTATGGATACCTACATCCCTTTTATAAACAAACCTAAATGTATTAGCCAATACTCTTTTTGTTTATTTATGATGCTGAAACTTTCCTCTAAACACCAAAATGGTGAATATAGCCTGAAGTTTAACATGTTCTTATGATATTTGTTTTATCTCAGCTCTGTGGTTTTGTTAATATATGTCTGTCTAAGTCATCACTTTATGCAGAGTTCCTGAGTCAGTACTAGATTTCAGATACAGATCTATTGACCTATGATCCTTCATATGAAGTCATTTTATCCTCATGCATTTTGTATATTAGAATTTTTAGCACTATAAATGCAGTTCTCTGTGCATATGCTGCCTGTATATTATATCTCATTACCAACGAGGAAACTGAAATTTTTCTATACATATTTCTGAAATGAAATATATGAGTATTCATACTAAGTAGATAAGAAATCCCATGTTAATTTGAATCAGATTATGACATCTAGTGAATTTTAGGTTTATTTTATAATATTATTTGATTTTCAGATTTCTTTGAATGTTATAATTGTGCATAAAGTTTTGGAGTTTGTAGAGAATTGCTAAAATGCATTTCAAATGTAGACCAATGCAAAGAGTGAAGGAAAAAAAAACCTAAAATGCTTTTTCACATTTTACACTTTTATATTTCTATAAAGCAATGTTAAAAAAATCCTACAGGCAAAAAAAAAAAAATCTACTTAGTACCTCATCTATTTTTTTTCTTAATTTACTTTTAGGAAGGAATGTACATTATTTACTTCTATAAATACAATTTAAATCAGAGGAACATCTTAAGAAGCAAGATTGTGTGTGGGAGCAAGGGTGTGCCCACATGCATTTGTGTTTAAATCTTATGTAGTTTAATGGAAATTATTATGGTATTTAAGGTTCATAAGCAAAACATAAAGATGAATAGAAAATGAAATGGAGTGTGATCTTTGCACTTGACATGTGTGAAAAGGACTGATATGAAGAACCCAACCCCCCACTACCACCACAGTGCTCTGAAGAAGGCTCATTGATGTGGCCACACAGTGGTTTCCTTTGATTTTCCATTTGTTTAAATTTATTAATTTTTTTTTGATGTAGAGCCTCACTCTAGCTCAGACTGACCTGGAATTTGCTATGTAGTGTCAGGATGGCCTCAAACTCACAACAATCCTCCTATCTCCGCCTCCTGAGTGATGGGATTAAAGATGTGCACCACCATGACCAGTTTACACAATGTTTTTTTTTTTCCATGTAGATAAATGGAATAAAAAGCTAAGATTATTGAATTGTACTTACAAAGGCATGCTGAGGATACTTCAGATCTAGAAGTCACCTCACTGTTTCAAATAAACCCATCTGGAGTATCAGCATTTCTAGGAGCACAAATAATTTTACAGAGAAATAAAAACTATTACACCCCAAATATATTTTCATTCAGAGGGGAGAATTATTTGCCTTCAAACCAAGAGTTATGAATCATGGTTTAAAAAGAATATAGCATCCTCAACATTAATATAAGTGGATGATTGCATTTCTCAAAGAGAAAGAATAATGAGACAACTGTTATCATCTCATCACAATATATTATGTTATTACACAACACTGTTATATTGTGTTTGGATGGGACTTTTCATCCCCAATGGTTGTGATCAGCGTTTGAATCAGAGGCTGCGCAATGTGATGACAAGTCAGAAATTGGAAGAGCCCCAGGGTAGATGTTCTGGGAGGCATGTTCAGAGGCAGCATAGTAGAGGCAAGGTGGAAACAAAAGATAAGATAATTTGCTTGTTTCTATTCATAGTCCCGTGTACTAAAAAGCCTGTAAGGTCTTTCAGTGTACATATATAAATTACTTAGTAAAACTTAGATGACAGATCAATGAAGTTTAGATCCATTCTTTGAGGAAGTTTATGATCATTTTGTCAGAGTGAAAAATAAACACGTGAGAAAAACTTTAAGTCAGCCAAAATAGGTTCAAGTAATAGAATAGATGATCAGTCATTTAAACTTAGTATATATGTTGCAAGCACAGACAATACTGACTTTAGCTAATTATCTTTGAAATTGAGGCAAATGAAAGAAATTATGTGCTAGAGTTCATAACTGAGTCTAGGATCTCTTATTTGGAGATGACTCTCCAGGGGAAGGGTAAGACATTTGAACGACTGTGGGAAAGGGAGAACAAAGCAGATAATGATAGGCAATAAAATGTTGGGGTAACTAGATAGGTATCATTTTAAGTGAATTGCACAGTTATAAATCCATCAACACTCTCTGCCTCCTGCTATAGAAGTTTTGATGCAGCAAAGGATGACTAATATATCTATGGGTCTCAAAGTGACTGTTGGGAGTCTATCAAAATTTAAAATTATTTATTTATTTTTATTTATTTATTTATTTATTTATTTATTTATTTATTTATTTATGTGTGTGTGAGAGAGAGGCGGTCAGATAGATAGATGATAGATATTAGATAGATAAGTATATAGGTAGATAGGTACACAGATGATAGAGAGAATGGGCATGCCAGGGCCTTTAGCCACTGCAAACGAACTCCAGATGCGTGTGCCACCATGTTGCATGTGACCTATGTGGGTGCTGGGGAATTGAACCTGGGTCCTTAGGCTTTGCAAGCAAGCATCTTAATCACTGAGCCATCTCTCCAGCCCTGAGTATGTCATTTTTGAAGGCAAAGTCTTTGTTGAAAGACACTCCAGTAACTTCAGAGAAGATAGTAAATTAACTGTGATATTTATTGCAAGTGAATTTATCTAATATAAATCTGTCTGTTCTGAGCATCAGGATGAGAAAAGAGTTTATTGCCCTTATATTTTAGAATTGAAAATTATAATCTGTCACAATATATGTTCAAACTAATTCTGGGTAATTAATTCTTTTACTGATGACAACTCACATTTTATGTTTAAAATGTCTTTTGTTTCATGAAATATAAATGTAATAAATGAATATAGTAAATAATAGCATGAACAGTTATTTATTTTGTGATTACAGTTTGTTGTATCATTTGAATTCAGTTACAGTGTTTCTGATAGCACCCTGGGCGCCTAATTGTTTTCATTGATGAAAACATGATACTGCTGAATGTGAGATGCTTATGAAGAGGTAAATGCTTGGTTTTATATTCCTGATTTACTTTTTGAAGCTGTAGGATTTGGTCAAAGTAGTTAACTTTTCTAAGATCTAGGTTTTTTTTCTAAACTATACCATAGAAATAATAAGGTATTTGTGCTACACAGCGTTACTGCGAAGGACTAACAAGCTAAGACTTGTGTATTACGTTCCTTGCCTCATAGTGTTTTTATAATATAAGGTGATTGTTTCTGTCATTGTAGTGGAGCTCTTAATGACAATGACATCAACTTTAGTCTCTATTGAATCTAGTGACTTCACTAACAAAACCACATTTTGTTAAGCTGTACAATATTACTAGGCTGATCTCTTTCCTCAGTGCTAAAGTTTTATTAATCTATCCTGAAATTTCTACAAGTTTTCAACAAAATCTTAAATTAAAGCAGAAAGCAATCATGGAAGTAATAAATAACATAAATACATTCTGATATTTGTCTTTCTTTCTAGACTAGGAAATATGATTGGATGGCAACTGTAACAAAAAATATAAATTTTAGGTGCTGATAGTAAGTAAATATGCTCCATTCCTTTAAGGTATCTCAATTTATTAAAAGTCCAGACATTAATAGATGAACTTTATTAGTATTTTGAAATAAGATAACATTGTTTATCATGTATCTTTAAAATAAAATGTATAATTAAGTGCAATCAATAGCTCCTGTGAAGAGCAAAATTACCGTTATCATAGGCAATAAGCTTAGTGGTGGTTGGTAGAAACTCAGGAGTCTGACTCCAAGTACATATTTCAGGGCTACTAGTGTCACATGCAGGAAGATGCTTAGCCTTCCTACACTTTCCTTAACATAGTTTTAATGTATATACAATGTATGACACATCTCAAATCTATTAATATGTAATTGACATGACACGTCATTTCGCATCTACCACACACATCAATTTTTGAAGATGTTCGTAGAGTTGTACAGCCATGACTTCAGTCAAATGTAGAACACACACCTCACCTCAGCACTGAAAATCACCTTCTACTCCTTGAATCTCCTGCTCTCATATTTTACTTGCTTCCTCCTTGGTCTGTCTATTGTGGATACTTCATGTAAACAGGAATAATATCCTATGTTGTATTATATGTTTACCTTTTCAAATAACATGATATTTACATGGCTCATTCATGTTCTAAAAGTACCTTATTCTCTACTTACAGATCTTGCATAAACAAAATATAATCATTTATCAGTTGATGACATTTAGGTTACATCCACTTTTAGCTGTTATGAATAATGTTTATGTAAAGTGGACTGGTATGTGAAATAAAATGAAAGGAGAACTTTTTAAAAAATCTTTTTTACACAGACACATATTTTCATGTCATTTTTGTATAGAACTGGGACTGAATTTCATGATCTTATGATACCTGTGATTGATTTTTGAATGAAGTGCCAATTATTTTTGCAAAGGAATTAGATATAATACCCTCAACCTTCCAACAATGCAGGAGGATTTTCATTTCTCTACATCTTGGCCAATCCTATAGCATGCTTTTAAAAAATTGTCACAATTATGCTTGTGAAGTGGTATCCTACTGTAGACTCGATTTACATAAATGATATATGATTTGCAAATGTTTTCTCTTATTTGATTATTTGTCTTTTCACTTAATTGATGGCATTCTTTGAAATTCCCTTCATGTAAGCTGCAAATAATAATGAATTTTTACATTCTAAGTTTCTTTGGGAGAATTAAGTGTTCACATTAACTGCCTAGAATAGTTTCTGATCTACAGTAGATGTACAATAATATTAAGTATTAGTATTATAACCTCATTTAGAACTATGCTATTTCACTTAAAAAATCTCCAAAACTTAAAGGCTTCATTTTGAAAAAAAGAGATGACTAAGGGAACTCAAATATGAAGAGGAAATGAACTTGACTTTTTATAGTCTCTTACTCAATGTTTAATTGTTTTCTCCCCAGGGATTATTGTAATGGGTTTAATTAAAATAAATTAATAAGAGTTTTTGCACACTTCTCTGTTTAAAATAAATCCAACTCAGTCATTGGATGCTATTCTAAAAATAAACCACTGCTGTATGGAAAAGGAAAGTAATTCAGTGAATAGATTTGTTTCTCATGATAAAAAGACTTTTAATAATGGAAATGAAATACTCACCTTATGTATATATGTTAAAATTATCAAATCTTCTGAGATAAAAAGGATTCGTTTTAACCACTGCAACAGGCACTTTTTTTTTTTTTTTACTATTGCAAGTTATGAAAGTTTTCACTTTTGTTTTATAAAGTCAGAGCAGGATGCTTTGACAATGCTGTCACATCATAGAAGGCATAGATTAAAATCATGTTTACATGTGTAAGCTCTATGATCTTTAAAATAAAGTGGAATATTTTCACTTTTAGCAAATCATTTCCTGTGTAACTGTGATGATCACAGAGAAAGATGGAATGAACATTTGGCATCCTAGAAGGTAAAGAGGAGTAGCCATTAGCTACTCATGGAATAAAGTTCAGCTGGTGCATTAAATCTGGGTAACAGAACACCAATTTGTATCTTATCATATCGATAATGAATGCCAACATTACCATTGAAGCGAAACTAGGCATTCTCCCTTTAATCCCACTAGGGAATTTAAATCAATAATGCCCACATTATCCATCTATGTGCATATCTATATATGTACATGTACTTTTAAAGTACAAAATCATATAATGCATTTCCCTTTCATTTCAAATCTTTAACACAGTGCTGTATTTCTCTATTCTTCCAATCAATTTATTCTGTTAGTGTTTTTCAGCATTTTAAATCCCTGAGCCAAGTCAATAATGTTGATTACTTACCATGAGCACTCTAAACGCTATTCTAATACAGGTTATTTGCAATTTGACATCCTCATCTATATGCATTATTTTGCTAGGAAAATTAAATGAAACCCTTGATTTAGAATCTGAAACACTTAGAAGTAATGATCCTGTTTACTGATTGACTGAAGTTGTGGTTTTTAAGCACTACTTAATAGAGGAAACAAAAAGCAATATTCAAATAAAATGGAAGCATTTGAGTTACTTTACAAAGCATTCACAGTCAAGAAATAATAGACTTTTATCTTATTTTTCTCTGTTTATGCCTTAATGCAGTTTAGCCAATATTGATACTTAGCTCAGTATTCCCCATTGCTTAAGATGGATGATTGTTCCAAACTTAAATTTAACAAATCCTCTCAGTAATTGTAAGATTGTAGAACATTATTCACATAAACCCAGCCTTCTGTCATGCATTTGTCTGTGCTACACTTTAAAATAGACTCCTAAAATGTCTTTAATAGATACATTTTATTTATTTATTTTTAAAAAGTATTTTATTTATTTATTTGCAAGCAGAGAGAGAAAAGAGAGACAGAGAGAAAAGGAGACTGGGCACATGAGGGCCTCCAATCATTGTGAATGAACCCCAGATGCATGTGGCTCTTTGTGCATCTGACTTTATGTGGGTACTGGGGTCCAAAACCTGGTTGTTAGGTTTTGCAGGTAAGCGTCTTAGCCACTGAGCCATCTCTCCAGCCCAATAAATACATTTTAAAGGGTTTAGTTTTATTTATAACATATTTATATCGTCTTATGTTTTGTGCATTTGACAGTATAGGAGCAGTCAACAATATATATTTCTTAATTTAGGATAATACTGCAATGTTTGTGAATATTTGAAAATACAGTAAAAATATTTTTTCTGTCTTGATTAGTATCTCCAGCTAACTTGAAATAAACAGAAGAGAAACTTTATGTGTTTCTTTGGGCTTAGGATGCCCCCAAATTAGACAAGTATTTGATACAACTGGCTTTGCAATACTAATAAAGGTACAGTAAACTCCAAATATAATAACAATTACTTCTAGAGGCAATGCATCTATTTGGTGGAGTTTTACTATTTTTGTTATCAATTTTGATATTTTATTTCTTTTAAAAACAGTAAATTCAGTCTATTAGGGAAACATGAATAAAATTCACAAATAACCGAGTAGATACTCCCTAGGATAGCATTTTTATAGTGAAATAAGTGGTTTTAACTCATAGCAATCTTTTGCAAAGCATGTGCATTTCTCTTTAGTTAGTAGGCTAATGTAATGATAAAGGAAGAACATACAGGTAGAAAGGTAGAATGCTTCCTAAGTCAAGATACGACTGAAGTTGTCATTGAAATTTCTCTGTAATATAACATGGAAAGACTTCAAGTGTCTTTTTGTATTGTTTTAATGTTTTACCTGTCTAATTGAGCATTCTCTTGACATACTGCATTAAAATTGGAAACTAGAATTTAAAATACATGAAGTGCATGATGAATAAATACACGTGTGTGTGTGTGTGTGTGTGTGTGTGTATAATCTGGCTTTAATATCTAATATGTTACATCAAGAAAATACATGCTTAAGATAAATAAGTCAAGCCTCTCTAAAGTAAAAAATGCAAAAGGTTAATAGTAAAGTAGAGTATACCGGCTGGAGAGATGGCTTAGTGGTTAGACGCTTGCCTGTGAAGCCTAAGGATCCCGGTTCGAGGCTCAGTTCTCCAGGACCCACGTAAGCCAGATGCATAAGGGGGCACATGCATCTGGAGTTCGTTTGCAGTGGCTGGAGGCCCTGGCATGCCCATTCTCTCTCTTTCTCTCTACCTGCCTATTTCTGTATATCTCTCTCTCTCAAATTAATAAATAAATTAAAATAAAATATTTTTAAAAAGTAGAGTATACTTTGTGCAAATCCACAAAAATTATAGTATATTTAATTTTTTTAAATGATCAAGAAAACAAAGTTTTTTCATAAGTAACTCAAATCTTTCTATGACAAACATTTCAAATGTTTAGAAGACTAAATTAGGACATGCTTAGTTGATAATAAAACCATTTTCTTAAAAGCTATTAAACAACAACAATCAAAAAGTTGACACCTACCCATTGCACTTTAGGCTTTGTCATGGAAATGCCTATAAGGGTTCTGGATTATGTTAAGTACTTAAAGTTGATCAACACCCTAGACATGATAAGGAGATTAAGTGCTGCTTAAACTCCTATCAGTAGAATTCAAATCTGTGATCTGGCAAGCAGGAGCTCTAATCAAGTGCTCTTGTTTGTTCTTCATTGGCTCAATATCAGATACAATCAATCACCAGGTTTTTCTGATCCCAACACACAGCTCCTTAAATTTGAATGTTTATCAATTAATTTTGGAAGTACTTGTCATCATTGGATATATGGATTCTATTTATTTCTGCTCAGGTAAGATTATAGCTTTGAATTGTAAGAATAAATCCTAAACTAGAAGATATCTATAAAGATTAACTAATTTTTCTGTTTCCCAACAATTAGCAAGTGGACTGTTTAGTAGAGATCAATTGGAATTGAAGAACTGAGAAAGGGCAATGAACAAATTAGTGGTTCTTTCTTTGAAGTCTCAAGCCAGTTGGTGTACCGAGCCTGTTATTTAATTCACAAGCCTGTATATGTTGTACATTGTCCAATACAAGTATCACTAGACCCTTAAACAGAAGTTATGTATGAGACTAAAGGTACAGGAAAAGGACATGTACTGGTCTTTGTCTTACAAAACAGACAACATGGAATTAGAAAAACTGGAAAATATAATATTGTCTTTCAAGTGATGCATAAGTTTTTCAGTCTGATAGGACAAGAAAATAAAATTGGGTCTACTCAATCTTTATAATTAAAAATAGGTTATGGAAATTTCATAAAATATATTTTTCTGATTCCAGGATCTTGTGATCTTTGTGAAACATAGAAATAAGATAGTAATGCATCTTAAATTATTTTACTATTTTAGATGTTTAAATTTTTATGAAAAAATTTCTTATTTATTTTAGAAGACATAGAAAAGTGAGAGTGAGCATGGCCATGCCAGGGCCTGTGCTACTGTAAACAAACTTTAGACGCATGTAGCACTTTGTGAATCTGGCTTTATGTGGGTCCTGGAGATACACACACACACACACACACACACACACACATATGTATAATTAGGTTTTGCCTTGGGTTGTTTAAGGAAAATGAATGGATCACATAAGCGCATACCATGAAGTAGTATCTGAAGTTTCACCTTCACTTTAAGCAGATTTTGACTGCCTTGCTTTGAGCTTTAAAGTGCTTAATGTTAAATTCACAGTACATTAAAAAAGGCAGAGCATGAATCAGTTTTTCAGGGTGCAAAATGTCATTGATAATTATCAATCTGCTTAAAATATATTCAATTCAACAAATAAATTAGTTAATTAAATCAGTCTAAATCGTGTATTTGCATGCACTGTTAAAATCGGTAAAATACCTATCAGATTTGTGTCAGTCATGGAAAGGTACCCTCTTGCAGAAACAGCGTGTGGATTGTAATCTTAAAAAAAAAAAAAAGGAAGTGTCGAGTGGGGTGTGGTGGCACACGCCTTTAATCCCAACACTTGGGAGGCAGAGGTAGGAGGATCACCATGAGTTCGAGGCCACCCTGAGACTACATAGTGAATTCCAGGTCAGCTTTGGCCAGAATGAGATCCTACCTTGAAAAACTAGGGAAAAAAAAAAAAAAGGAAGTTTCAATATTTCCAAAGAATGCACATGGGAACACTTTGTAACATGTTATGTGGTCCAGAAATAATAAAATAACTTCTTGTTTAAAAAAAAAAAAATCTAATGATGAAAATTCATTGTAAATAAGATTGAAAAAAATACCTTATAAATTGGAGAAACTAATCAGCATATATGTGACAAATGAAGGGTTAATGCTTTGATTAAAACACAACAAAGTACAATAAAATATTTGTAAGGCATTTGGGAATAAATTTCACAATACCAAAGTTCACAAAATGGGAAGATAAATTAAAGAGAAAAAGAGAAATGGGAATGGTTCACTAGTATCCAATATATAAAAACAAAATAGCAATGGACTTTGATTTTATATTTACCTGATTGGCTCCAATTGACTTTTTTTTTTTTTTTTTTACGGTAGGGTCCCATTGTAGCTCAGGCTGACCTGGAAATCACTATGTAGTCTCAGGGTGGCCTGGAATTCATGGTGATCCTCCTACCTCTGTCCCCCACCCCAAGTGGTATTAAAGGCATGTGCCACCACACCTGGCTTCCAAATAACAAATTTTATCTGTGAGGAAAGTATGAAAAATAGAGAAAATCTAAACCTATTTTAACCACTGTTCAAATAAGTTTGGTAGTATGTAATAAAATATTTAGAATGTACATATTTCTTTCCTTATAACAAAATATGCTAAAAGTGGAATCAACACATAAAGGATGTTATTTATACAGTGTCATAAATAATACTAAAAATTGGAAAGAATCAAAACTTTGTCACTGAAAGGATGAAGTACATATACCTTGTATGTACCCAGCACACTTTTATGCAGATATTAAAAATAATGGCACAGATCTGTATTTTTTAATAGAACTATATCCTTGACATTTCATTGAGTTTAAAAATAACTTGTAGAATATGAAAGTATTCATTGAAAGGATGAATTATTGTTTATGTACCTGTCTTTTTCATTCATATACATTATACACTATAAGTCATCTATACTTATTTGTATAACTATATCTATATATCTAAATGTTCACCAGGATATTAGTTATAGGAAATCTTAGATTTTCTAGTAATTGTTTTGAAAATGAGCCATGTATTTTATTTGTTATTTTTTTCTTGAATTTTAAATAATCTTCAAGGGTATCTTAGTCTGAAATTCTTTGCCCTAGTTCTTAATGACTACACAACTACCACCAACTACTTTATGGGGTTTCCCCTCTGAACTAGACTTGCAGAGGCCAGCCTATTCCCCTAGCTTCTTGTCATCAACCTTAATAAGGTTGATTTGGTACTCAACCATGGACCTCCACCAACTGACACACATTACCTTATCAGAATGGGATACAAGCACACAAAGATGGGCTTGGCACTTAACTAAGTCTCTTGTACCTCCAAGAATTCCAGAGTTCCAAGGGCTAGGCCCTGGGGGTGAGGGTGGTCTTCAGCATTTCTTGTAAATCAGTGATAAGGTCCATGATACCTCCTGCAGCAATGACTTCTTCAGCCATGGTGTGGATTATGGGTGATGCTCAATCTTGAAAGAGCTGAGCCTCCTGCCTTGGCAGATTGGTGACAGGGAAAGAGCTCCAGTGATTATTATTTTTTTGGGGGGGGAAGGTATGTACAAATATAACGGTTGTTATTTACCTATAACTTTACAAAAGTACTTATCATTGTTTACTTTTCATTAAAAAATCAGCTCTAAAGTGGTAGACGTTAGTATCTTTATTTTATTTTATTTTATTTTATTTTATTTTATTTTATTTTATTTTTTATTTTATTTTATTTTATTTTATTTTATTTTATTTTATTTTTTTTGGTTTTGCAAGGTAGGGTCTCACTCTGGTCCAGGCTGACCTGGAATTAAGTATGTAGTCTCAGGGTGGCCTCGAACTCTCGGCGATCCTCCTACCTCTGCCTCCCGAGTGCTGGGATTAAAGGCGTGCGCCACCACGCCCGGCCTAGTATCTTTATTTTTAATGGAACCTCTCATTAAAACAAGCCTCTCTTCCTTGATGAACTCTATTCCATTTACTTGAAATTCCTCCTTTTACAAGCCAGAGGATTCATTTAAGGGCATTTTAGCAATAATTTTGAGAGGGGTTGGGGCTCAGTGCTTGTCCTAGTAAGAGCCAGTGTCTGGAGAGTTCAGTCACCAGCACTAAACATGAGAGAGAGAGAGAGAGAGAGAGAGAGAGAGAGGGGAACTTGAATCTGCACGTAATCTTTTCCAAACTTCAATATATGATCCTAGAAATATACCTATAATCTTCATAATAAAAGGACAAAATGCTAAAATAAGCAAAATGAGGATACTATATAAAAATAAAGCATTTCTTAGAATTTTCCTTTTGTGTTACAGAAAGTAAAACTTGAGATGACACTTTTCTTTTATAAGTCATACAAAGTGAGCCATCTCTCATTTCCAGCAAGTTTCCCTCGACCCTATGCTTTTAATTCCCTGGAAGATCTTAACCAAAATAACACTCATGGATATGAAACAACTTGGTGACAGAAGTAGCCGTCTAGAAAAGGGGCTCAAATCCCATTTTCTAATTTGCACCACAAGTTTTTCTCTTTCTCATTTGTTAGAAATCATGTTTTTTAACTGCATCTTTTCTTTTCCCTCATCTAATATGCAGACTTGCTGTTTATTGAGGTGTAAGTTTTGTTTGTCAAATGAGTATCTGCACAACTGGGAGCCACAACATAGTTGAAAAAGTTGTCATGGGAATAGACAATGGAAAGTATTATCCACAGTTTACAATGTAGATTTTTTTTTATTATAGCAGAATAAAATAAGTAGTAGAAAGTAATTTTAAAAAGAGGAGAAATGTCTGTGCTCTTGAATGCTATGTCTGGAGGGAAAATACTGACTGGATGGCAGCATGGAAGAGAAGATTGCCGTGACCACCAGAGATCTCAGTGATTACGAGCGCCTGATCATTCATGCTGGTGGGATGGTTGGTTCATAGGAAGCAGGAAAATGGTTGCGTGGGAGAGAATGGCACTTTGTTTTGCTTGATGTATACTTTACTGTGTCAGTGTGGCCAGTCATTTGATTACATTAAATACTTACAATTATTTCACTTTGTGATATTTATCCAAAATTATTAACATGGCTTCTATGACTAGTTATAGAGCTCAAGGGGAAATTAAACTGAATTGAAATGAAACTGTTGAAGAACAATCATTGATGATTCTGGCACAACTGAAAGATACTCATGAAGGACTGAACATGGTATTTCCCCACACCCACAAGGGGAAATCTAATCTCTAATGTGATGATTTTTGTAGATTATTTTGGGGGTAATGAGGTTATGAAGGTGTATCCCTTATAATTAAATTAGTGCCTTTTTAGGATAAGCATAGAAAGCTAGCTAGCTCTTCCCTTTATGTGAGTATACGAAGAGAATTTCACAGTCTTTAACTGGCTATGTGATCTTAAGCATCTAGCCTCCAGAACTGATTGCTTGTAAGCTTCTGGGTCTATAGTCTAGGGTCTTGTTATAGTATCCTGAATAGACAGAGATGACATACTTTCTTTTTTTCTCCTTTCTCTTTTCTGTTTTCCTTCTTCCAAAAGGAATAATCATAATGATAGCAATACCAAAGAAATAAATTTCTTTGAAAAGGAAACTGAAATTCTTTTTCCATTTAAAAATAAATATATGGAGGCTGGGGAGATAGTTCAAATGGATAAAGTACTTGCTGTGCAAGTGTAAGGACCTGAGTTAGTATTTCAGAACTCATGTGTTAAATTCACATTGGTACATCCAAGAGTTTGTAATTCCATACTATTATGGCAAGTTGGGAGGTAGGGGCACTACCAGGACCAGCTAACCTAGTGTATGCAGCAGAGAACAACAAAGAAACCCGGCCTCAAACTAGATGGAAGATGAGGACTGATCTCCGAAGTTGTCCTTAGACTTCTTCATTCTCACCATAGCATATCTACACACACACACACACACACACACACACACACACACACACACACGCACACACGCACACATGAGAGAGGCAGAGAAAGAGAGAGAGCAGAGAGAGAGCAGAGAGGAGAAGGGAAGAGAAGAGGAGGAGAGGAAGAGAATCAACATATCTTTAATCACATCTATTTTAGAGAGGATTTTCCATATAAAATAGTGATTTGACCAAATAAATATTTTACTTGGTAGAGTTCAAATAGCTTAAGAAGGAATTTGGAAAGCAAATACTTGTTTTATTGAGACATGTTTTGAGTGGAAATAAAAGATTTTGATCATTGTAGCAAAAGGCTTTCTTGCTGTGGAAGCACAATAAACAGTCCATTGCTGTTAACGACTTATTCTACAATCCTGGGAAGTGTTCTTACATGCTAGGAATGCTTAATCAGTAGAGACTGAGCTGACTTAGGATATATTTGATAGGTGGGAAGTAAACAAATGCTAAAAATATAACAACTTTCAAAAAACCTTTCTAATCCATCCTGACCATTCTCTTTGACAGTGACTAAAATCTGATAAAATCCTATTTTATGAATAAAACATGGTTGAAAGTAGGGCTTCACTTTACTGTTTTAAATTTTAGGGATCTCATAGATAGTGCAGTTTATTTGCTAAATTGTGAAGATTTTTTGAATACTTTGATCTTATGAGGAGATACCTAGTTGGAAATCTGAAATTATATCGACAGCACTATTTGGTCAGTTTATGTTTCATATTTATAAAGAAAACTATCTAAGTATTCATTCACATAATTGTATATAAAATAGTCTGCCTTAGATTGAACTATAAATGTTACAACTTGATCTTTCAGTGGAGACATTTACACTGGTTAATGAGGTCAAGAGAATTCATCTGGCGTGACTGTACTAAAGTACCAGGATTGATTGTTCTTCTATTTTAATTCTTACTGCATTATTAGACTTTGTTTAGTTAATTCACTTTTATTATATTTATTTTAACTGAAAAATAACAAATATCAATAATGAAGCAAGGAAGAATAATTCATTTTACTATCTTCTTCCTAATGAAAGAATGACAAGTAAAAACAATCTAATAGTAATAGTTCTGTGTTTGTGAAGTTCTTTTAAACTTCTTGGTTATGTTTCCCAGATACATTTATTCTTTGGGAAAATCCATTATTTTTAAGAATAATGTAAATTCAAACTCCAGGAAATGTTTACATTACATAAAGAGATACCCAAATGACTATAAAGTTATTTGTTCTAGATCAAATGAGACACAAGCAAACTGTTTGCCTCAAGCTGTGAAAATTCTGCCTGTCACTTTCCAGAATCCCATGATGCTAGAAGAGGAACTTTCCTTCCACATCCGTTCCCAGCCCAGGGAAGGCCAAGGTCAGCCCCTTAGAGCTACCCAATCTCAGTTGGAATCTTGGTCATTCCACAAACTGATAGGCTTGTCTGCCTAGTGGAACCAAGTCATTTTAGCCTCAAGAGCCATCTAATATATTCTGGAGCTTAAGAATCCCTCAGTGTTATCCAGGTAAATCAGAATGATGTTTTCCTTGAGAAAATAGAAGCAAGTACCCTGGACTCAGTCCTGAGGTGGTCAAGGAGGCTTTGCAAATGCTGCTTTCTGAGGCTAAAGTCAGCCTGCTGCAGATATCAGAATTGTCCAGGATGAGAGGGGATTCAGGTAGTTCTTGAAGGCCCAAGTTACTATAAGCACTAAATTCCTAAAGTCCTCTCCAGTCAGACAGTACTGAGTCTAGTATAAATGTCATTTGGATCTCAAACCAATCCTGGAATGACTTTATGGATAGTGATAGGCTTCATTATTAGAAACTTGGTTCCTGAAGCATTTTCCAACAATGTCCTTAGAATATGTAGGCGTTTAAATGAAAATTATCACAGAGGGTTATATATGAGATTTTCTCAGATATTCTGAAGAAATTCATTATTGCTACCTGGCTCTTCTTCATTGTCTTCCCAAACTGCATTCAAAATACTGAGGTGTGCACACTGTCTTCTGAAAGTTCATATGCCAGAGGGATTCCCAACCATCAAGGAGGTGCAAGATTAGTCAACCTAAATGTAGGAAATACTTATACTCTGCCCAACACTGAACTGGGTGAATCTCACAACTTGGTCAAGACTGCAACCTAAAGAAAAAGGAGGAAAAATATCTAATCTTAAAAAGTAGAAGTTTATTTTATACAATAGTGATAAACATGAACAAAATTATATGATGTTTAAAGAAAAAAGAAACACTTGACCTTACTAAACTTTCTTAGCATAATGTCATATCAGGGATATTATTTATTTATTTATTTATTTAAGAGCATCAGACAGAGAGAGCAAGAGACAGATATATATATATATATAGAGAGAGAATGCGTATGCCAGGGCCTCTAGCCACTGCAAACGATCTCCAGATGCATGCACCACCTTGTGCATCTGGCTTACATGGGCCCTGGGGAATAGAGCCTCAAACTGCGGTCCTTAGGCTTCACAGGCAAGCACTTAACAGCTAAGCCATCGTTACATGCCCTGTGTCAGGGATATTTTTTAAATTACTTATTTATTTGAGAGAAAGAGGGAGAGAAATAGGCAGGGAGAGAGAGAGAGGGAAAGAATGGGTGTGCCAAGGCCTCTAGCCACTGCAAACTAACTCCAGATGCATGGGTCCCCTTGTGCATCTGGCTTACGTGGGTCCTGGGGAATTGAACCCGTGTCCTTTGGCTTTGCAGGGAAGCACCTTAACTGCTAAGCCATCTCTCAAACCCTCATGTCAGGGATTTTATAAGTGGATATCCTTTTCTTGTTGGCAGTGACTTTGGGTCTTACACTGACCTTGAGTGTGCTTATATAAGTTCTACCTGCTGATCTCATTTAATATCTCATCTTTGGGGAACTTGTTCATTTTTGGCAACATGTGGTAACTTGCTGAGCATGAAAAAAGGCCAGTGGTATGTTGGAAGTCTAGGAGGATCACCATGGCAAAGATGTGAAGTCTTGTGTAGGACCTTGGAGAGATTCTTTCAGTTTCACCTATCAAACTGAGCTAGTATTAGCCACAATAGCCGGGCTGTTAGAAGTCTCCTCAGACAGGTTACTGGATTTGGTACTCTGATATTTTAGAATGGAAATGATGCATAATTACATTTCACACATATCACTCTGTTTTAGACTGAAGAATGTGGGTTTTGCAGGCACATCACTTGCATTTTTATAGCCATCCTATCATAAGCTAACAAGGTCACCAGAGGTGAAAACTCTTTCCTTCCATTTTTTTCACAACTGTTAATACAAGTGCAAAGTCTATTGAACTGGCAGGAACAATGATAGACCTTACATGGTCAGCTTTGAGTCTGACATACTTTAACATGGCCAAAATGGTGCAGATGTTAAATCATCAGATCTGGAAAATGTCAAGCTTCGTCTCTGTGTGCAGGCAGGACAGTGTGCTGTGACAGCACTGATTGTTATTATCCCGATTTTGCACCCTAAAAGGGTTATGTCAACATATAGACCCTATTATCTGGGACACAAAAAATACTCAAAAATCTTTTTTTTTTTGTCTGTTCTGCTATATGATAAAGGACCACCTGGCAATGCTTACCAAAGAAAACATCAAAATTGGGGCAGACAGTGTGTGGAACAAGTACTTGTAAACATTATGTGAGTCTGCCATTTGTTCTGCCATGACCAAGTAGATAGTCATTCTCAACTGCACTGATCACATTTTAGATTTAGATCTCATTTACATCATGTATAAGCATGCAGAAAAAACAAAAACAAAAAAAAAAAAAAACCTCCCAGAGGGCAAATAAGCACACCAAAAATAAAAAAAATAAAAAAAATAAAAAAAATTATTTTTACTCCTTTTTTGTCTTTTCTTGCATTTGATTTGCAGTGCTAGCTCAACCACTAAATGATTTTTCTCCCAAGCACTTTAAAATAGAAAGGCACCTGGTAAACATTGGCTAGCACAGTCATAAACTGACCCATGGACACCCACTCCATGGCAGTAATTGCTGGTATGTCCAGGCAGCTCCTTGAGAGGCCCTCTACCATGAGCATGCTGTGTGGAGCATTTATACCTCTACTGTCTGATGAAAAAGCTGATCTGCTCAAGGGTTTAACTATCTTCACTTGTTAAGTAGCACAATAGGCACGTGCAATAGTCATAGCTTCTTTTTATAATGCCCTACATGTTTCTTGCATCTGTTTCAACAGTTTTTCTTTTTCCAGTCCATCTCATTTTATCACTCATTTGTGACAAAGAGACTGATAAAAATTTCGGTACTTAAGCCAACAAGTAAAAATACCTAGTAATTACAAGAGGTTCCCCAGACTTTTTGCCAACCAGAGCAGTGCAAGATAGAAAAAAAAAAAAATAGTTTAAGAGTAAATCTGGTGGCAAGCAGTGACAAAATCCTTGTCCTTGAAGCTTATATAAATAACTTTCCCGTGTGTTTTTTAACCTTTTCTCTCCCCTCCTAGTCCCCTCAGCAATGAGGCATGTCACTCCACTTGTTCACATCCATCTTTTTTTTTATTGATGTCCACTTTGGTGTCTGTACAGGTCATCAATTTTGCTGTCTCTTAGGCAGCCAGTGGGAATGTACAAGTTAAGTCACTGGACTTTGTGTGTCAGACTTGAGGAGGAGGAAAGGGAGGAAGTGTCAGCTTTCTTTAGCACTAACAGTCCCAATCAGATACTGGCACCGGGCCCCATAAATCTTGCGGATGACCCAGCTGAACCCTGAGGCTCAACGCTCACTGAAAACTGATCAGACCTCTGCTTAGTTTAACAGGCCCGTTCCCAGTGACAAGTGAAGGGTTCAACAAATGCACAAAACAGATATATATTAGTTGAAAAACTAATGGCTTTTAAAAGAATGTTTGACAATTGTTTAAGGCTGTGTAGATCCATTATACTGATAAACGACCAACCTGGTTTATACTAAAGTGGAGCTTGTTAGGAAGGTACCAACTTTTACTATTTTAAGTTCTTCTTTTATTTATTTTCTCTTGGCCATGTAGGTATAGATTCTATGAGAACCATGTTAAAAAAAAAAAAAAAAAAACTAGGAAAATACCTGTGCGACATAGATTTAACCTTGTAGTCCGAGGGGAATTAAAAAAGACTTTGAAACTGCCCTCAGTGACCTGCAATTGACCGCCTGAACTTCTAAGCTAGGGTCAGTGGGGGCCCAGAATCAGAGGTCAGAAGCTGGTCAGCTTTCCCTAGCCCTGACATGTTGAATAGGAAAACTTTATTGCTGTGATTTATGCAATTTGCAGAGACAGGTTAAGGAGACCTTAAAACACACCACAGGCCTCACTTGCACAGGGACACCCTGCTCTTGGAAAATAAATTCTGATTGTCCGGTTGAAATCTCTTGGGGATACTCCTTAAAGTATTTTACTTTTCTGTATCTAGAGATTCATTCCCACACTCGACCTCTGAATGTGACAGGGTTAGTGTTCCCAGATTTATTTAAACCATACAAGTATACCAAATGAAGCACTTTCAAACACAAGATTAATTGCAAAACCAGAATAACTATTGGTAATGAATTATTTGTGCGAGTAGTACCCTCCTTCAAAAGTTAGCTCTTAAATGAGTTGTTAAATCTTAAATGCAATGAAGCCATAATAAAAGTTCTCATATGTAGGCCATTTCCAATAAAATATTTTTGATCTGAGTTTCTTCCTGAAACTTGGCACCTGCAAACTGTTGTTAATGATACATTACCAAGTCTTTTTGGAGTAACCAACATAAAAAGTGACTTTGGTCTTACTAAAGGATAAGTGTGAAGACTTGAAAATAATTTTTTTCTTCCTAGTTTGCTTGGAATGGAGCCAGACTGATGATAATGTCCGCCTTTACACAAATGAGCACGGTGCGGCTGCCATTCTCTGTTTAGCTTCCACATGTATAGCACATCAACTACGAGGACCTGGTTTGTGTGACAGCAGTCATGGTACAGCTAGAAATATCAAGCTGAGAGCCAAAACTAGAACCCAGGACTTTTATGGATGGAAAGCTACATGGCATATAAACCTTTGAGCTACCTCTCTGACTTTTTGTGGGGCATTCAGTGCTTCTGGGTGCATGTGCCTCCATAATTCAAAGTGCTCTGGCAATTCACAAGGTATCCATCTATAATGTGGTTGAATTTCATTTGGTAAATGAGAGAAAAAAGGTAAAACTGTGAAAAATATTCGTTTTGAAAAATGGCTAGTCTGTAATAGCAGCTAATTTCCATAAAGATTTGAAAGACACACTTTACAAAAGGGTATACAGACCCCCAAATACAATGCTTGTAAAATCAGGATGAGGATGATGGGGTTCCCTATAAGTTCTCCAGATAAGTAGCAACCAATCCTATTGGGTGTACAATAAATGACTCAAGTTTTAAAGGTGTATGTTAATAAATACTATCATTTTGTTTTTTTTTGGTCTGCAGATATATTCTTTACCCAATTGACCTTCACATCTATCTGTTATGTCAAGGTCACATTGATTTTTCTTTCCCACTTATCACTGTGCAATGATGTATTTTCTTTGAAACAAGACCTAGCTATGCAAAGCACATCTTTAATGTGCCCAGAAAAACCTTCTTACATATTGTTTGAAAAATATGCAAGATTCTATTTTGGCAGGATGGAGATTGGGCAAAGCTCTCTGTTTTACATCCTTTACTGTAATGTACTGCTCCTGGCCATGAAAAGTCTCACTGACACCCAAGTTGGAGCTCCTGGGGAGATGAATGAGGTCTGTGAAGGGTCACTCAAGGAAAGGTAAGGAAAGGCCAGGAAGCTTTGGACGTCAACCCTTCCCTCAGATGAGAAGGCGTTAGCCCTCGTCCCCTCAGCAGCAGAGCTGACTTTTATCAGTAGGTCCCCATACTTTGTGTGGTTAAAAGGTTGTTACCCTGCTGCCTTTAACCTGTTGTAAAAAAGGGTATCTTCATTTTTGAACAATAAAAATTAAAGCTAATATTCCGAGTTCACTGTAACTAGCTTTTTGGAAACTCAGTTAATTAAATCTTCCATTATGAAGTATTTTCTATTACTGGAAGAAATTAAAAGTAGACAGGGAGCACGGGGCAGCGATTAATGAGGTTCGTGGAGATTCAAAGGGATGCTGCATTATGAGAATGGTTCCAGAGAACGTCCGTGGTGAAGCACATCCCTAAGGGAAGGAACGTTCACTCTAGCAATGATCATGATTGATTAATTGGTATTTTTTGAAAGCTGCTGTAGCAGTCAATGGACAATTTGGGGGCATGCTCTTGGTACTAACTCTTGGTTGATTCGTGGATAACCTTGTTTAAAGAGAGTAAGTGGATTAATATTGAACATTTGTTAGTTGATAATAAATTAAGAATTTGCTGCAGCGTATGAGCTTCTCTCCACTCTGCATGTACCACGGCTCCTCAACTTCCGTGTCATTTTCTTAACCGGGGCTGACTCAGTCTGTAGAGTTTCTTCACCATTTTTTCCAGTCCTATATTAACAATAGAGAAGTGTGGAATCATTTTTCAATTGCTTTTCTAATCAACTCTTTTGGAGTTTTTATCTCCTTAGGTTTAAAAAAATGTAAAAATAGGGGCTGGAGAAATGGCTTAGTGGTTAAGCTGTTTGCATGTGCAGCCAAAGGATCCCAGTTTGATTCTCCAGGACCCAAGTAAGCCAGATGCACAAGGGGCACATACATCTGGGGTTCGTTTGCAGTGGTTAGAGTTCCTGGTGTGCCCATTCTCTATCTGTCTGCCTCTCTTCTATCTCTTTATCTCTCCCTGCTGGCAAATAAATAAATAAATAAATAAATAAATAAATAAATAAAACAAAATTTTAAAACATTTAAAAAATTGTAAAAATATTGTCTCAATTTCTTGTCACCAATAATTTTTGTAATTTCAAGCATGTTAGCTTTAGGTATTGTGACCAAACTGCAAGACAAACATCATGGGATTCTTTTTTCAGAGTGCAGTACACATTTGGGGGTAATGGGGGCAGGCTGCCTTTTGAGTCTTCCATAAGGCATGGGTGGCAATAAATATTTGGCAATTATTTTCCAGATCTGAGACACAGCAAGTTGCTTATTCCTATGCCTACCAGTGGGTTTTATTTAACAGCTGCAGGGCATCAACAGAGGCAGAACTGCCCCGCTGATAACATAAAAATAATTTTTTCTCTTGTGTACTTCTGAGGGCTACAGTTCTAGGATGTCACATTTAACTTATCTTGGGGAGCTTTTGTCTAACAAAAGAAAAAAGTTCTCAAACTAACTGGAAGGTAATTTTCTCTGGAAAACTAATAATTACAATGGAAGTATTTCTGTGAAGTATTCAGTCCAACATTTTGGGAGCTTATTTCATAAAGAGGGCAACCTCATTATTTCTCTATTAATTAATATTATTATATTATATAGAGAGAATATATTATATTAATATTTCACTATACTCATCATACGGTTTTTACTGATATTAACCCATGGTCCTCACAATAGCAATAATGGCTGAGTACCAGTATTCTCTATAGAGCAGAGAGGAAACTGAGGCACAGATGTGGCAAGGCTTAAGGACAAATTGTAGTTGGTGCTCACATATCCACCCAGGAAATCCTCCTTTGGGATTTGTGAAATGGCCATGTTTGGCATAATACCCAAATTGCTTTTTAGACAAAGTTAAACAAAGCCAACTTCAGGGCGCAGCCAGGCATGTGAAAACCATTTGCCATCTTTAGGGTCATTCCTAGTATCCTCTCTGTACATTAAGGCACAGTATTTTCTCAGTATCTTTATTTCTTTGCCACATTTCATAACTTACCTAGCTGGAAAGAATAGAGCATTATTATTGATACATTGATTATGTGCATTCAAATGAATATGATACTTCTGAATTTCTATTCTTTCATTCGTTCATTAATCCCACACATATTCAAGGGTTTGTTTCAGAAACCACTTCTCTCTCTCTCTCTCTCTCTAACCTTCCCTGTTTCCTTTTCCCTCTCCCCGCTTTTTTCACCCTCCCTCCCCGTCTTTTCCTTTCATTCACTGCCTTTACGAATAACTCCCTTCCTTCCTCAAATATCCACCCAACAGGTACAGAAAATGGAAATTCTCAGTGATTTTCAAACCCTGGGAAACCTCAGATTAGCATTCAGGTAAATCTTCCTGAACCATTGTGACTAAGGAGAGACCAGCAGAGCTGGCTCCTATCTTACTTCTCCAGAACCTAGTCCCCAGGAGGAGCTTGCAAACGTCACGCAGACTTTTCCGGAACATGATTAAATTTATGCTATTTCAGGGCCTGGACTCACGGGCTGAAGCAGGCGACGGGCGTTTCATTCGGCACGCAGCAAGAGCCATGTTCTTCAGTCATGAGCCGGCGGCAGAGTACTCACACTAAACTATCTACGAGAGACCTCAGGGACATATTTGGTTTTCGTGCTATGGTATTCCTTGAGGTCTGCTGTTTACATTCACAATTTCAACTGGCATGTTCCTTGAAACTTACATTGTACACTAAAATTTTTGTGGCAGCTATTCAGAGTTTGGATCACTTTTAGTCTGACAAGAGGATTTATGCTTTTAATGAATCGAGTCTAAATCTTGGGTTTAGTAAAGAACAAAAGCAGTTTCACATTGTGTTTTTCTGGCCTGCTTGTAAGTGTGTGGCTGTCTTTTTAAAAATATTTTCTTTATTTCTTTTATTTTCTTTTTAAGAATCTAATGCTCTAGGGACATCTCCCTCCCTCCCTCTCTCTCTCTCTCTCTCTCTCTCTCTCTCCCTCCCTCTCTCTCTCTCTCCCTCTCTCTCTCTCTCTCACAATCTTCAGTTCTTTGGCTTTCTCTCCAGAGCTGGCCATGAGCACGGATTGAAGAATACAATTAATAGTGCCAAATGCTCACAGAGACAATATAATAACATCCCAAAAGAACAATTCCATGGGGTTCTTTGTTGAAAGTATTATCTTGTCTCCTTTCACTGACTTAGTGCCTTTTTTAAAATTCCCTTCCAGAGCTTAGAAAATATCACACTTAGAATTGACAAGAGAAAAAAAAAATATAATGTAAATCTTAGAACCCTAAAACTTTCCCAGGAAAAAGAGCTAAAATTACAAAAAACAAAACAAAACAAAAACAAAAAAACTAAAAGTGACTTTTGGAATTTACTCCATGGACTTTTATATACACACATGTATTTCAACAATATTTTACATTTCCTTAATTCTAATAAGAAAAATTCAGCCTGATATCATAAATTGGGTAGTATTTGTAAAAAGGAAGACCTATCAATTGGACATAATATAGAATAAAATTAATTAAGCACAATGAACACATGATCTGTGACCACTGTTATGGAAATTCAAATTAAAACTCATAGGAAATTCAAATCAAAAGCTTAGGGAGGCACTGCCACACACCTTTGAGGTTGCTAAAGAGAATTGTTGACATTTTTGAGTACTGATGAGACCGTGCATGGAAGGGAATTCTTGCCCAGTGCTGGTGGGAATGCACAATGGTGCTCCAACTTGACCATCTTTCATGAAGTTGAACATACACTTGTCCTGAATCAGCAGTACCAGGAATGATGTTTACCATATGGAAATGCACGATTATACTGACATAAAACTTGTCATGGAAGTTCTGTTCCTTACTGCCCCCAAATGGAAACACAGCCAATACTATGTAATGGATAAGTGAATAAGCAAATTATGGTGCACTCATGTCATGGATTACCGCTAATGATAAATGGAACACATTAGAGATGCCCTCAGGAACTTCATTGAATTTCACAAACCCTCTGCTCAGAGACAGAATGCAACTTTTGAAATACTTTAAAAAAAGATTTCTCTCTCTCTCTCTCTCTCTCTCTCTGTGTGTGTGTGTGTGTGTGCATGTTCACATAAGTGCATGTGCCATCATGACCAATGTGGAAGTCAAAACAACCTCTCAGTATTCATTTCCATCTTCCACCATTGAAAAACATATATTTACTTATATATTTATTTATTGAGAGAGAGAGCACGCACACTAATGACCAAGGTTTGATTCCCAGTATCCACGTAAAGACAGATGCACAAAGTGGCACATGCATCTGGAGTTTGTTTGCAGTGCATAGAGGCCCTGGCCCTGGTGTACTCATTCTCTCTCTCTCTCTTTTTTTCTCTCTCCTTGCAAATAAATAAATAAAACATTGTAAAAATCCAAAGACTAAAATATCTAGGCCTCAAATATAACACCTGATTTTCTAATGGGGAAAATAATTTACATTATTTATAGAATACTTAGTGGAAGAAAAATACTAGTAACTGCAAAAAAGTTTAATTGGGGCTGGAGAGGTGGCTTAGTGGTAAAGGCATTTGCCTGTGAAGCCTAATGATCCTGGTTCAATTCTCCAGGTCCCATGTAAGCCAGATGTACAAGGGGGCACATGCCTCTGGAGTTCATTTGCAGTGGCTAGAGGCCCTGGCGCACCCATTCTCCCTCTACATCTCTCTCTTTCCCTCTCTCTGTCTCTAATACATAAATAAATAAAGTACAATCTTTAAAAAAATTTAAAACAAAAGTTTAATTACTATTTATGCTCATAGCAAGTGAATCTTCACAAAGAGGTGAACAAAATAAAAACCTATACAAAAGAAAAGGCCCTAGGTAAACAATGGGGCTGACTACAATATTTCCTTTTCTATCCTTTAATATAAACTGATAGCATCAGTATGGTTGAATAAAATATATTGACATATGTCAGACTCATGCTATAAAAAACATCCTATTTTGTTCACTCAATAGAGAGACATATTTTAGCATGTTCTTAAAAGACTTTCCTCATTATATATTTATGTCCAAACTAATATATATTTGTTCAGCTCTCCAATGCTACTTCTACATATCACTTCAAATGACTTTAAGAATAAAATAATGCAAAGTGAAGTTGGAAGAGATAGGAGCAATAAGACATAAGACATGGTTTCATGTCATTCATGTCATTGTAATCTTGTGATGTTTGTAGGTATAAAGTACCTTTTTAAACAGAATTTTAAGGCTGTGTTATGAATAAGAGCATAATGATCTTATAAATGCTTGCTCAATCTTAATCATTTAAATTCCCTATGTATTTATGTCTCTTAAATAAGTTTTAGTTTACAAATTTAGTCCTGAAAATAAGCAATAAATTATGCGAAGCCCTACACTGTGAACACTTTGTTTTATGGCTTGGTTCCAGTGGAGAAAAGGTTAAGCTTTTCTGGTTAATATTCCATTTACCAAGCTATGGATGTCACTTGATGACAGAAAGGTGTACCTGTTTGTCTGTTGAAATGTGTAGGGAAATTCACTGTTTTCATAGGAGATTTTTCATTTTAGAATATAAATATATTGAAGGAAAGTGAAAATTTTACGCCAGAGCTCTTGGAATTATCAAAAAATAATGAAAAAGGGCTGGGGAGATTGTTCAGTGGTTAAGGCATTTGCCTGCAAAGCCTAAGGACTTGGGTTCAATTCCCATGTGCCCATGTAAAGCCAGAGGCACAAAGTGGCACATGTATGTATCTGGAGTTTGTTTGCAGAGGGTAGAAGCCATGGTACACCCATATTCTCTCTCTCTCTCTCTCTCTCTTTCCCTCTCCTTACAAATAAATAAAATATTTTTTAAAATAATGAAAAATAAGATGCATAATAGCAAAAGACTAACATATAAACTTTGGAATAATATAACAATAACTGAATATTTTATACATATTATTTATCAAAAAATATTTAAATTATATTTTTAAAAACTATCTTAAAATATTTATTCATGTGCTGAGTACTTCCCTCACTATATCATTGTATAAGTTACTCTCTCATTGCCAAGACAAAATACCTCACCAGAGGCAACTTAGGAAAGCAAATAGTTTATTTTGGCTCCTTGGGCTTCCTGGGCAAGTGCCTTAACTGCTAAGCCATCTCTCCTTTTTCCTTTTTGTACTGTCCAGGAACTCAGCTGCTGGGAAGGTGCTGCCCACAGTAGGGTGGGTCATCTAACCTCAGCTAACCCTAATTTAAAAGATCTCTTGCAGATATAAATAAAAATCTATTTCCATTATGTTACTTAATTCTGTCAAGTAGATAACCAAATATTAACCATCATAATCACTGTTATTTCACCTATTAAATTTAAAATTACCTAAGTATCTTTATATCTCAAAGATCAGTTACCACCAGCTTTTTCAAACTCTTCTAGAGAGCAATTGACTAAGTTCTGAATTTAATATGTTGAGAGGGTTAATTTCTCTATAATATTTTGTATATGGCTTACTATGGTTCCTTTCCCTAAACATTTAAATTTTATCATTTTTTTATGGTCTTACCATATGTCCATTTTGTCAACTTACCCTAAACAAGATATTTTTCTTTATGGGAATTCTTCTCTATAAGGGAATTAGATACAACTGTTTCAGATTCCATATGCACTTTCTGGTCCTCTGAAGAAATTATGTGGTCTTGTGACTGCATATCAAGTTACTTGCATGAGGAATATCTGATGTGATCTACTGTGAGTCAGTAAGTAATAAAGTCATGATTATTTTCACACTTCAGGATGATCACAAAGATGAATGTCAATCTAGTTGTCAAGTTCAGTGAATCCATTGTCAACACTAAATAAAGTAGGGCTAACTAAGCCAGGACTAGAATCATGTTTACAGTTTGTCATGGAGGCAACATTGATCACTTAACTTTTACCTAACTCTATTCCTCTTAAAAAAAAAAAAAAAAAACAGACTGGAGAGATGGCTTAGTGGTTAAGGCGCCTGCCTGCTAAGCCTAAGAACCCGGTTCCAATCTCCAGGTCCCACCTTTAGCCAGATGCAAAGTGACGCAAGGGCGCAATGCTGCACTTGACCAGAAGGGGGTGCACACATCTGGATTTTGTTCACAGCAGCTGAGAGACTGCTGGCGTGCCCATTCTCTATCTGTCTCCCTCTCTCTCTGTCTGTCTCTCTCTATGTCTCTCTCCAAAAATAAAAATAAAATAATAAAATAAAATAAAATAAAATAAAATAAAATAAAATGAAATAAAATAAATACCTCTAGTTTTCCCTATTGTCCAATGGAAAATAACAGAAGGACAAAAATAAAGTGCTTACCCTCAAAATCTGGATGGTTTTTGAGAACAATCATGCCATACTTTAATATATATGCTCCACACTGCAGTTGTCTACACTAGTTGAGGAAGCTGCTTACATATGCAGTTCTGCCTGCTTGAAGCAGCTCTCCTTGAATCTGATTGACAATAGTCCAAAGCCCACCAGAAGGTTTGCTTATGCCATTTCTATAAAGTCTCTTTCTTTTGAGGCTGAGTTAGATACACAAAACTTTGTGTAAAACTCCAAAGAGAAGCTGTGACATTGTTTATAACCACTTATGTATGTGAAGTTGCCCCTGTTGGTCTAAATTTTTGGAGAAAAAGATTTTTTAATCTTCTGACCTTATCAGCCTATTTGGCATATAGGTGATTTTCAATACATATTTGTCTACTGAATTAAATGTGTGTATTTGGAATAAAGATGGGTACATACCACACAGCCAGCCCTCTCAGGACTAATTTGAGAAGAATCAACACACAACTGTAAGGAAGATATTGCAGAGGAAACTATTGACTACAACTTATGACCTGTGCTGAAAAGCAGCAGGGTTTTAAGGTTTCATGGCCTAAGTGTTCCATAATGCTTTGGATTGAAAATAAATGAATGAGATATTTTAAGACAGCCACATCTTTCAATCTGAGTCTTAGTTTTCCCCTCACGTTATTTTTTAAATCAATTTAAGCTGGGAGAAGTGATATGAAAATTGACAATGTCTTTGAGAAAGTCATTTAACGTGACCAGGACTCAGAATTCTCAAGATATGAAAGGGAGTGCATAGTCACAGTAAAACAACATTTTGTTCTTTACTAACATCTTAATCGGTTAACAAATTTTTCCATACTTTACAGGCTTATCTCATAGAATCTGACTTTGTTCCCTGACTTAATTGATAGACTGCTGAATAATTCCCTACCCTACCTGTTTTCTCTCATCAGGTTGTTACAATACTTCAAATTCCCACCAGGACCTCCTTGAGTTCAGGATTACCTCTAGCAGGCCCCGTTTGAAATGCAAACAGATCTTCTAGGGTATAGACACAAAAACTCATTAATACATATTCAATATGGATTAGTGATCTTTAAAACTTAAATCTGATCCAGTCACTACATGACTTAAAATCTTTCAGCATATTCCCAGTGGGCCAGAGGATAAAGACACACTGCTTACTGCAGCCGTGGAGCCCCATCACTCTCAATCCCTCCTCTTCACCGCCTCTCTGGACCTGTGTACCTCTCCCTGAAGACTCACTGCTCTCGCCCTCTGCTCCTGCAATCCTGCTGCAGCAACGAGAATCTTACCCTTGCAGTCCTTTTCTTCTGAAGTACTTCCCTTTAAGGCATGCTGGTTAACTTGGCACTTATAGAAAACATATTTAAGCTTTTTAAATTTAATATGGACTTAATGTTTTGTATTGCTTTACCTTTCGAAAATCTAAAGACACACCAAGCACAAAAAAAAAAAAAAGGGAAATATCCTAGAGGTATATTTAGAAATACAAGAGTTTCCCCATCTGTATACATTCCATTACCCTCAGTAATAACACACACACACACACACACACACACACACACACACACATATATATATATATATATATATATATATATATATATATATATAATATTTTTCCTATATAAACTGCTGATAAAGCAAAATGTCTCTTCTGTGAACATAGCTTTTACTGTTTGAGTTGTGACAGGGAAATTAAAAGACAATTTTGTTTTGCCTTCATTATAATTCCTTAGAAAGATCCACTCCTTTTTTTTTCTCCCTGATTTAAAAATATATATATTTATTTGAAGAGAGGGCTGGGGAGAATGGATATACTAGGGCTTGTAGTCATTTCACACAAACTTCAGATGCATGCTCCACTTTGTGCATCTGGCTTTACATGTATACTGAGGAATTGAGTCCAGGTAGTTAGGCTTTGCGGGCCAGAACCTTAACTGCTGAGCCATCTCTTCAGCCCTCTCCCTGATGTTTATTGAGAACTTCAACATATGAACATACTATAAATTGATGGTATTCCTCACCCATTATCTTTTTATTCCCTCTCCCCACTCACTGCAATGAAGGTCCTCTTCTTTCCAGGCAGTCCTTCTTTTTTATTTTTATTTTTTCCTCATTCTATTTGTCCTCCTCAGTTCTCCATGTCAAAATGTTGATGGGGTCAGAAGAGATCAGACCTTGTAGAGACATGAAACACATTAAAGTTGGAAATATGAGGTTGTCAGGGGTTCCACACTAAACTAGATATCAATCATGACCCCAGGGCTCAGGGAGTACTGCAGAAGGGCGGGGGCAAAAACAATGTGAGGATCCATTCTTACCAGAGATCTTAGATGAATTAACATACACTTCATAGATGTTTATCTATTGACATGAAGGAAGTACTTAATAATGTCTATTTGGGCTGGAGAGATTGCTTAGTGGTTATGTGCTTGCTTGTGAAGCCTAAGGACCCCGGTTCAAGGCTTGATTCCCCAGTACCCACGTAAGACAGATGCACAGGATGGATGGGGCATGCATTTAGAGTTTGTTTGCAGTGGTGTGCCAATTCTCTTTCTCTGCCTCTTTCTCTCTCTGTCTGTCTCCTCTCTGTCTGTCTCTCTCAAATAAATAAATAAAAATAAAATAAATTATAATGTCTCTTTCACATGACAAATTGCCAGCATCACTACCTTAGGGACTATTTAGGCATGTGTATGTGTGTATTTATGGGGATGAGTGTCTGCATGTGGAAGCCAAAGCTTTAGTCACTTTCCACCTTGTTTTTTGAGCTAGAATCTTTTACTAAAACCTAGCACTTATAGATTCAGCTACATAAGCTGCCCGGCAAACCCTAGTAAGCGTCTTTTCTCTGCCTCCCCAGGGCTGGGATTGCAGGCACTCCCCAACAGGTCTGGCTTTTATATGGATTCTGGGGATTCAAATTCAGGTTTTCATGTTTGTGTAGCAAGCATTTTTCCAACTGAGTAAAATCTCCCCAACTTCCACCTTAGGGTCTTTATTATGGAAAAGGAAAATACTTGAACATGAAGCTACTAGCAGGGCAGTCAGACGAAGACATGATTCATGCTGCTGGCTGGATGAAGTGAAACATCAGCAGATGCACCACACTATTCAGAACTGCAAACTATTTAAAAGTATGAAATTGACCTCTCAGGCTTTCTACCTATCTTTAATTTTTTTAAGGTAAAGTAAGTACAACTACATAAAGTAAAATTACAGAATAGCAGAAGCAGTCTATGCTTCTTTGGAGAGAGAAACTTGCCAAAATTTTTCAGTGGAAATCATAACTAAATTGGGTTTAAAGTTTACTTGTATCAAACTTAGAAGTAGCTAATTTTCAACACCAAATCCGAGGCAACAAGGAAGGTTATACAGATTATATTCTCAAGTACAGCTTCCAGGAATTTCTTTAGAGTGTGGATAAGCAGATAAAGAAGGATCTTTGTTTCTTCGATTACTTCTTCCCTTTGAATTGCTACAAGTTTTCTCTTCCTGCGCTTCCATCAAGTTATTTCTTGTCCTCGATGACTTTGCAAAATAGCTTCTTTTCAGTATTCCTACCCCTTTTCCTGCCTTTACTTTTCATTATGGAGAATAGAAGAGAGTTCATCATACATTGTCAACACCCTGCTCTCCATGAAGCAATTTGCTGAACTGAAGTACTGTCTGTTCATGTGGTCAAAGTGATTGAGATGTCTTCAACTTTTTCGTGACTTCTGTAACACTGGAATTCCTATGTCATGTTTTCTAGAAAGATTTCTGATGCACATGCAGGAGTACGGTTTACAAGTGTCTGGACAATGACTTGTCACATAACAATGGCTATTTTAAGATACTGAATTAGAAGAAGACCAACCCAAAGCAAACGAAACTGCTAGTATGTGGGGCTCATGACATAGGTGGCTTGACTCAGAGAGCCATAGATTGTGTTATACTTCAAAAAGTAGAAGAGCTTGGAAAGTTTCATTTTCTCCTTGAATTTTAAAGAGTGCACAGGCTTCACTCATTGAACACAAAGCTGGAATGGTTCTAATTCCCTTGCTATCAATGAAGGTAGACCAGAGACTGTGGAGAGAATTTTACCTTGGGGAATTGCACTACTGTGCATGATCAGTAACTGCATAGTCCATTTCTGCCTTGATGCTGGAAAATTAACAACATGTAAACAGGACTATTGTCTACACTGAAGCACTGCTTAGTACTAGGCCATTAAATATTGATGGAGATGATTGTCCCTACACTGGAATATCAGGAAGGGTGGAACTAAAAGCAGTTTAGCTGGCATGTGACTTTATGCTTGGTAAAGAGAAAGCTCGTTTTCCAAATACAAAAAAAGGGGTGGGGGTACATGTACTTATCGCCATAGCCAAGTCTTCATGATCAGAAAATGTTATTTATAAAAATGTTATAGTGAAAATTAAATGAAACCATTCAGCTGAGCCATGCTGAGGTTGACTGATGCATGAGCATTGATAAAATGCAAACATGCTTTCCAGTCATTTGGTGATTTTTTTAAATGGCATTAACACATATTATGGGAAGATCTATGATCAAAATTACTGTATTCTATAATATGCAAGATTTCTCATAATTATACCAAAAAATGCCTTTGCAGACCTGCCATTGAAACTCCCCAATGCCTATATCCCATTTCATTTGCAATTCATTCTATGTGTCTGTCTTCATGACCAGATTTTGAGGTTTCATGAAGAATTACACACTGATCTTCATCTTTTTTTCTATTTTTTTGGCAGCGGGGAGCGAGACACAGAGAGAGACAGAGAGAGAGGGAGAGGAAGACAGATAGAGATGGGCGTGCCAGCAACCTCTCAGCTGTTGCAAACGATATCCAGATGCGTTCTCCCCCTTGTGGTCAAGTGTGGAATTGCGCCCCTTTTACATCTGGCTAAATGTGGGACCTGGAGATTGGAACCAGCGTTCTTAGGCTAGGAGGCAGGCGCCTTAACCGCTAAGCCATCTCTCCAGCCCTCTACTTTTTAACTAGAGTAGAACTTTGTATTGACACATCTTATGTTGGTACCATCAGTTCCCTCCTACTCGCCTCTATTTCAACTGAGGTCCCTGCTTAGTGGGATTGCTCATATATTTACCATTAGTTTGTGGGTTATGAGTTATTAGAACAGCAGTTAGTCATGGGGTCTGAGGAAAGACCCTTTCATATTGTGGTTCTTACAATCTTTCTGCCCCCTCTTCCACAAAATTCCCTAAGCTGTGGTGTTAATGTTGAGCTCTCAGCAGCTTCTGGATTTCTGCTTTGGTACATTCTGAAGACCCCTGGTATCTCTCTGTGCCACCCTGGTGCAGGTTGTCAGGCTCGCCATGGAAGCAGCACTCTTGCTCATCTCACCAATTCCTCTGTGGTTTCACCTGGGCGCTGGCTGCTTTGCGAGGGGTGGTTCATCTCCTGCCAGGGAGTCAGCTATCTTTTCTTGGCTTGTTGATGGGTTTTGGTTGTCCTTGGTTCTCTCTGCTGTCTTAAAAAGAGAAACAGGTTATCTAATGGAGAGTAAACTCAGAATAGGTTAAGGGGGATAAACATTGTTAATTTAGAGAGATTTTGATAGGTGTAACCTCTCTTTTGGCCAAAATCTAGAGGGAGCTTCTCATTGGAATCCATAATCTTGGTCTCTATAGGATTCTGACTGGCTCCCAGTTCCAGATATGGGTTTCTTTCCACTGAGCGATCTCTTAGCCTATCAGACAGCCATTGGTTACCCAGATTCCAACCAGATCTCTCAATGTTCTGTGTTGGCCCCATGTGGTGTGTTTAGCAATAGGGTCTTACATTTTATCTCAGATGGGTAGTCATGTGCTTTCACAGAAGCCTGTCTTGTTTTGGGGACCTCATATGTTTCTTTGATCAATAGCTCAATGTGGGTTTTAATTGAGTTTTGGTTCTGGGAGTTATAAGCCAGAGCCAAATGTTTTAGTGTTAGGCTTCAGCCCACCCACTCTTGGGCCCTTCTTATCAGACAATCCCCCCGCCCCCACCATACTCCTATTGAGGATTATATCTTCTAGTCTGCTAACCATTAATTTAGGTTTTAGTTTTGTATATATCTCCTACTACACTCCCAGACCCCTCACACCAAATCCATACCTATTATCTCTCCGTAAAGTTGCCTGTCAGGTATGGCTGCAACTCAAGGTGTTCCAGGTTAGGAATTAAGGGAGAACATGTGGCATTTGTCTTTCTGTGACTGTGTGAGTTTGCTTGGTACAATCTTTTCCAAGTCCATATATTTTTTCCTGCAAATTTCATTACATACATTGTTGACTCCTTTGTCAAAGATGAGCTATCAGTAATTACTTGTACTAAGGGCTCAGTCTTTAGCTCTGCTCAGTTGGTCTATAAGTCTTTTCTTCCCCAGTACTTTGGATTAGCTAGGGTGATACCTCCAGAGGTGTTTTTTATTTTTCTGGGGGATATTTTTGGATCTATGAAGCCTTCTGCAATTCCATATGAATTCTGAGAATTATTTTGGATTTTTATTTTATTTTATTTATTTTATTAATTTTGTCTATTGAATTTATTATTTTATTGAATCTGAATATTGCTTTCAGTAGAATTGCCACTTTTCACAATATTAAAACTACCTATCCTGGGCTGGAGAGATTGCTTAGCAGTTAAGGCACTTGCCTGCAAAGCCAAAGAATACCAGTTCAATTCTCCAGGACCCACATAAGCCAGATGCACAAGGGGTCACATGCATCTGGAGTTCACTTGCAGTGGCTGGAGGCCCTAGCATGCCCTCTATCTTCCTCTCTTTCTTTCTCTTAAATAAATAAATAAATAAATAAATAAATAAATAAATAAAATATTAAAACTACCTATCCAGGAGCATGGAGGTCTTTCTATCTTCTCATGTTTTCATCAATGTCTTTCTTGAGTGTTTTTATGTTTTTATTCCATGGTTCTTTCAGATCCTTAGTGTTATTCCAAGGTATTTGATTGCTTTTTTTTTTTTTTTTTTGTGGATAATGAAAATGGGACATACTCACTACTTTCTTTTTCTGTATATTTGTCTTTTGCATATTGAAAAGCTACTGTGTTTTGTGTGTTGATTTTGTATCCTGCCATTTTGCTGAAGTAATTTATCACCTTTAGAAGTTTTATGGTAGAGACTTTTGGGTCACTTAAGTATAGAAGCATGTCATCTATAAATAGGGGTTGTTTGATTTCTTCCTTTCCAAACTGCATCTCTTTTACATCTTTATCCTGTCTTATTTTTGGATTAGGATGACTTTAAACTATGAAGTACTACATTTGAAGCCTTTCTAGCTTTCAGGGTTTCCATTGAAATACCTGAGGTAATTTGGATGGAATTGCCATTGTATATAATGAGTCGTTTCTCTCTTACTGCTTTTAGCACTCTTTGTTTTCATTTTTTAGGGTTTTAACTATGATATGCCTTTGAGCATTTCTTCTTTGATCATGTCTGTCCGGTGTTCTGTGAGCTTCTTGTTTCTGGATGGGTCTCTTTTTTTGAGAAGGTGGGAAAGTTTTCTTGAATAATTTTGTTGACTATGTTGTCCATGCCTTTGATCATGGTATACCATGGTATACCATGCATGTTTGGTTATTTAGGATATCCCACAATTTCCTATATTTTGTTCACATAATTTTTTGAAGTTTTGAAAGATTTTGGACTCCTGAACGGTCTCTTCTGCCTTGTCTTTCAGATCTGAGGTTCAATCCTCCACATAATTAACTGTTAGTGAGGGTTTCTGGGAAGGCTTTTATAGCTCTACTTGACTTTTGTTTTCTGTAGCATTTTTTTTTTTTTGTATCATATCCATCCCTTTGTCAAATTCAAATTTCAGGTCATTGTTAGATTTTTTTTTTGATGCTTTTTGGAATTCATTTTTGCACTTAATCATGTCTTTGTTAATTTTATCACCTAGTTATGAGATCTTCTATTTGTTGACTCACCTTCAAATAATTTATCTCTCTTTCTTGGTCTCTCTGGCTTTCCTCAATTAAGTTAAGCCTAGTGACAAAAGTTGTGTGCTATAAAAAGTGATTCTGTTTAATTTATGTGATTGTTGGTTTTATGATGATTTCTTTCCAGTTCGATCATATGCTTGGTTAGGGTCACATAGCTTATTCTGCTTTCAATTTGGGAGTATGCTTCTGTTGTCTTCTCTGTGGTAAAGATCTCCCAGTTTCTTGTCTTCTTTTCTTTTTCTTTTCCTTTCTTTTCTTTTCTTTTTTCTTTTTTTTCTTTTTGCATTGGGGTTTGTCCATCTTGGGGTAAAAGTCTTATTTTATTAAGAGGAAAGCAAGTATTTGTCCTTGTATGATCTTTAGTGAATGTTCTGTTTTAGATTTCAACTGGGTTGGAATGAGATAATGTATTCACCAATGGGCAGGTTGTGGAGATTGTAAATGAGCCAGCAGCTCTGGGCTGATAGAAAAGCTGAGGTTAGAAGTCAATAATCTCTTTAGCCACTGGTAGGATTAGGTGCAGTAGCACTAGCATGCTTCCATACTGAACCCAGTTTTGCAGGTTGTGGAGGATTCACTGGTTCCACCTGGCTGGTGGTTGCTAGATATTCCTGTCTGGGGCAGAAGAGATGCCCCAAATAGTCACTTGGAGAATGGGATGGGTGCTGGGTGAATGTTGGGGGGTCCCTGGGCTCCAAGGACCAGGCCTGACCAGGTACATGGAGTTGGGTGGTGTGTGGTATTGGTATATGTAGGCTTCTAGGAGACAACCAAGAACATAACCATTTGCTGAGGCTGGAGGCACAGTGTGGGGACATTGGTGTGGTGTGTGGGGGACCTGCTAGGGCATCTCAGGATGTGGTGGACCCACCTGGGTGTGTGCACTGGCAGTGTGGGGGACCCACTGGGTGTGGGGTTGTGGGGAACAGTCAAGATATAAACACTGTGTGGGCTGTGTGGGATATGGATTTGGGGAATCTACTAGGATTGAGTGGGGTTGGGTGGGATCATAGGCCCTGGGTCTTGGACTAGGTATACCCACTCAGTGTTTTGGTCCCCTATGTGAGTGCAGGAGTTATGGAAAAAGTTGTTGGAACCTCCCTATATTGGGTCACACATATGCCTATAATCAGCACTTCCTTGCCCATCTGGGCCAGGCCCAATACACTCTGGCAATCCTCCCCAATTCTGAGATCACAGTGCAATCAAAGGTTACCTCTCCCAGTCCAAGTGCACAGGCCCCAAACAAACCTGCCAGGAGCACATAGGCCCCAAGCACATTGGAAACTCACCAGCTCTGAGCCTCAGGCCCCAAACACACCAGCCCCTCACCTGGTCTGAGTGCACTGGCCCCAGACAGGCCTGCCCTGCCCTGCTCCTTGTCTGCCTGATCCTCATCTTAATCTCAGTGCTTTGTCCACTTCTTGTCATCCCTAGATAATCTGTAAATACAGATGCATCTCATATTTGCAATACCAATAGTAGCCTGATATTCTTACACATTTATAGAAATATAACATCTGATATAACTGCATTCCAGGTTTGAATGATGATATTGGGGCCCCAGGATGTAGGGTATTTATTGTAAAACTATGAATTATTTTGATGACTACCAATCATACTTGTGTTTGATCTATCAATCACTTATTCCTATGTTATTTGAAGTAGATTACTTAATTTTTTAAAAAAATGGGGTAGTAATTGCTATCTCATAGAGCTGTTTTGAGAAACAAGTGAAATAAATAAGATCTATTATTAATATCCAGAACAACATAGATTCTTCATTACAGCAATTAGTTTATAAACCATATAAAAAGAATTTCAAAAATCTGTTAAATGGGTTTGTCTTTTAATTAAAATATATCTTAGAGCAACACTATCCACAATATGTTAAACAAAGAAGAAAAACAATTGAAATGTCATAAAAGTTTAATACATACTGGAGAATTACTTGTTTATAATGGCTTTCAATGTTACTTCTTTTAGATTTATTTATCATTACCTATCTATCTACCTACCACCTATTTTATCTATCATCTAGGTATGTATGTATGTGTGTGTGTATGTATGTATGTATGTATGTATCTATCTATCTATCTATCTATCTATCTATCTATCTATCTATCTATCATCTATCTATCTTTCTATCTATCATCTATCTATGTTAATAGTCTATGTCTCTGTGGCACTCCTGATTTGCTGGGTAAACTGAACAAACCTGAAATTAACTAGAAACTATCTCATGGCTTGGTAAATACAGTTGCTATGGAGTGAGGTATGCTTGCCCAACTCACACATTGAAGGCTAACCTCAAATGTCTTTGAATTTGGTGGCATTTGGACATAGTGCATGTGAAGAAGAAAATAAGTTAAAATAAGTTTGTGAAGTAGCCCTAATGTAATGTGACTGGTGTCATAAGAAGAGCAGATTAACTCACAGAGAAAAGGTGCCACAGATATGTGCGCACAGTCAAAAGACCTTGTGAGTGCAGGGAGAAGGTGCAGGGACAGCCCTAGCACTGGGAAAACCAGCTCTGTGGCTTGCCATCACGCTTGGTGAATAGAAAGCTCATTTGGACGTCTTGAGTATTAATTGCTAAGAACTGGATCAAAAAAAGTATTTAAAATTGCTTTTAGTAAACAATTTCAGACTGAGACCAAGCTCAGACATGGTATAGGGAGATAGTGGATTTTAAATAAATGTACTAGAACAAAGAAATTCCAATAAGATATTTTTTCCCCCTAACTCTTACTTAGGAGAGGATTTTTGTTTATTCTGATAATAAAACTAATGATCAGAACACTTAGAGGTCTATTTTCATACCAGCTACATTAACAGCCAAGAAAAGCAGTGTGACTATGTTATGAGCACTCTTGTTTGTGCTGCTTAAACACTTTTCTCTACAATTGCTGCAAGTATTGTTGTTTGCAACTATTGAATTCACTTCAAAGAATGATGACTTTCTACCATAAGCTTTGAAAGCTGTTTCAGAGGAAGCTTCCAAAAGGTTTTGAGAACTGCGGATCAATGTCAATCCCACGGGTACCTTGATACTTGACCTTCTGCTCTCTAAGGTTCTTGTAACTATTGCCAGATCTCCTGCCCAGGTATCCCTGACACTCTTCTGTTTTCTTTGGTAGCAATGTAAGTGTATCCCTTTGTTGCTGAGTTTCTCAGGGTTTGTGGGTTTATAGCGTCATTTGATTTTTTTTTTTTTTTTTTTTTTTTTTTTTTTTGCCTTTCAAATATTTCAATGTATTTGCTTTGGCTGACCCTGTCTGGGCGTGCCTTGGTTTAGCTGCCAACTGATCTCCCATGGGCAGGGTACTGCTCAGCTTCCTCATCCCCATCTGTTTGGTTGCTACATCCACATGCCCATCTTCTCAAGCTCATTACTGGATTTTGCAAACTAAGGTTTCTTCTAGTGTTTTATCGTATCAGTGCCAAGAAAGGGAGGCAACATAACATGGGTAGGTGACGGTTTCTGAATCGAATCGTCTGTGTTTAAATCTCAATACTGCCTATGGTTTATTGTCTGTGAGTCACTTGATGTCGCCTCTCAGAGCCTTGGTTTTGCTCTGGAAGCAGGGGTTCCAGTGGTATCAACACTATTGGTAGTAGGTTAAATAAGATAATGTGTGCAAAGCTCCTCGCAGAGCTTTGACACATCAGAACACGTAAGCAGTTGCCATCGTCTCATTCTGGGAAGAAATAGTGTGTCTCAGCAATAACTGATTTCTTTGTCAAATAATACGTAGAAGCCAAGCCTTGTGATACAGTCTTGTAATCTTAGCTGTTTGGCTAAAGCAGGGGGTTCTCAGGTTCAAGTCCTGTAAGTTGGGGGTTATAGAATGATTTCAAGGGCAAACTAAACAACTTAGTGAGAACCTGTCTTAAAATCAAAAGTGAAAAGATAGCTGGAGATATAGCTCAATGGTAGACTACTAGTCTAGCACATAAGAGACCCTATCTTTAATCCCTAGTACCCCAAGAAAAAAAAATATGATAGAAATATAGTTACTTCTGAGTAGCTAGGAGTTTCTGCTTTATTTGAGAAATAACATTGAGGTGGATTTCATTTTTCAAACTTTTTGAGTGAGACCAAAAACCAGCAGTTTCCACCTAAAAATGACATTGAAAATTACCATTCCACATTCATCTCTCCCTTTTTGTTTTTTTTTTTAAAAGTGAATCCACTAAAGGCTTTTCATGAATAGGAGACTGTTCAATATTTCCTTTTATTCCAGTTTGATAATAGAAATATGTAGATTTGAGTTGGGAGGAGCAGAAAGTAATTGAATAAATTTCAGCAACCTAAATTTGGTTCTGCTAAAAATAAGTTATTATCGACAGCCACATTTTCATTCAGCTTCCAACTCCAGACACTTTCAGAGAAACGGACGATGTAAGGGCCACACTGATTAAACATAAAAGTGTGTCTGGCATCTCTGAGGCGAGAATTACAAATTCATTTCCATTGGAACATTTTAAAAACTTCTTACTACTAGTCTCAGGAAGAAGTCACCATTTCTTGACATAAGAGAATACAAACTATATAGCTATATAGATGAAGACTGTGAAGATGTTCAACTATTTGTTTGACAGCTCTTCATGGTGGGATGATTCATACTCTAGCTCATTTTTAGTTACATTTATTGACCAAGCTAAGAGTGTTACTTAAGATATATTAAAGTCAAACAGAAGAGGCTAGGCATCATTGTCTTCTAAAATTACTTTTCTGAGAACTACTTAATGTATTTTTAATTATATAATTCTTTTCATTTCAATTGCACTAAATTTCTGGTGCCAAACCTAACAAACCTCTATAGAACTCGAAGAACTATAATTTGACTTCAAACTTTTTTCTTTTCTGTGTAGAAAATTTCATTCACAATCAGATAAAGATGTCTTTGTATCCTACTTATTGTATTAATAGACCGGATGGATTCTTGGTAAAACGTGAATATTTTTAAATGCTCTATATGTTCTAGCTCTAAATTGCATGTTTTAAGCATATTGCTTTGAAATCCTGAAAAAATGCATACTGAATTTTGATGTGTTCTAAAACAGTCATGAAAATTAACATCTTCCCTCAGCCCAGGGCCAAACAGATTTTTTTGCAGGGCCAAATTAGAATCTGCCTACATGCTTCAGATAAAAAAAGGTAGCAAGCAGTCAACTTTTTAAGTCAGAAAAGGCAAAGATTTTTACATGGTTCTTTTTTTTTTTTTTTTTTTTTTGTGATGGAAGTAGCTTGGGAAGGAAGGGAATAAACTTTTAGGTATATGGAGGTATATGGAGGTTAATAGATCTCTTCTAGGATGTCAGTGGGTATCATGGTATTTTGCATCCCATAGACTAAGAATTGCTTTTAATATAGAAATATAAATAGCTGAGGATGAAACATGAAGGGCATGTTAAGAAGGCATTTTTTAATATATATATAAGCATGTGTGTTCACATTCTAGTAGGTCTAACATACACAATCTGGAAGGTCATAAGCCAGTAACCTGTGTTGCTGATGGCAGAGTAATGTTTTGCCTGCTGTGAAATCCTAAAGGTGAAAATCACAGTGTGGACAGTAGTAGACACTGGTGGAGCCCCATCATAAAGACCCTGTCCATAGTACCAGGAAGGGGAAGGAAACACAGAGAGGTCCAAGAAGAGAAGAACTGGGGCTTTAAACATGGGAAGCTGGAGACAACATGACACAGAAATACGGAAATAGCTGTGTAGCGCCAGGGCATAGTGCAGCGCTCAAGATTATCAATTGTTCAACCAGGACTGTGTTAGATGTTGAGGACATATGATGAAGACACGGACTCTGTTCACAGTGTGGTGAGAGAACAACGAGGATGAAGCAAGCCAAACACGGTGGCTCAAGTCTGTAATCCCAGCACTCTGGAGGGAGGCAGGAAGATCATGAGCTCACAGTTAATTCAAAGCCAATCTGGGATACATACTGAGGCCTTTTCTCAGAAGAAAGAGAAAAAAAAGCAAAAGAAAACCAAAACAGGGCTGGAGAGATGGTTTAGGGGTTAAGGCGCCTACCTCCTAACCCTAATAACGCTGGTTCCAATCTCCAGTGGTTCCAATCTCCGGGTCCCACGTTTAGCCAGATATAGTGACGCAAGGGCGCAATGCTGGACTTGACCACAAGAGGGCGCACACATCTGGATTTCATTCGCAGCAGCTGAGACACTGCTGGCACGCCCATCTCTATCTGTCTTCCTCTCCCTCTGTCTCTCTGTCTCTCTCTCAAAAAAAAAAAAAGAAAGAAAGAAAGAAAGAAAGAAAGAAAGAAAGAAAGAAAGAAAGAAAGAAAAGCTAAACAGTAACAACTACAAAACGCTACCCAGAAACAAAAAGGGAGCAGGTTTCAAAGTTCAGAAAATAAAAATAATAATCAAAAAAGGTATTTGTCAGCTGGAGAGATGGCTTATTGGTTAAGCGCTTGCCTGTGAAGCCTAAGAACCCCAGTTCAAGGCTTGATTCCCTAGGACCCACGTAAGCCAGATGCACAAGGTGGCTCATGCATCTGGAGTTTGTTTGCAGTGGCTGGAGGACCTGGTACACCCATTCTCTCCCTCTCTCTCTGCCTCTTTCTCTGTGTGTCTGTCTGTTGCTCTCAAATAAATAAATAAAAATAAAAATAATTAAAAAGCTATTTGGAATGTTCACAGTGGTCCATTTTAAGCCCATTAGCAGTCATCTTCAATTGTATGATTCAATAAGTTACAAATATTTATTATTTCCATTTTGGAATTAAGAGAATGGAACTAGGAGAGATAAAATGACTCACTCAAGGTCACAATGCTGATACTGGTGACAATAGCCAAGAAAAGGAAATAGACTCTGCAGAATAGATGCATATAAGCTCCATTGTATTTCTCAGTATATTCTCTCACCATCCTCACATAAATACTCTAACTATGCCTTATGCATTCCTGCTTCTCCATTTGCAGGCATCATGAACGTTACCTTACTTAATGTATTTCCTCACTCTTAATACCATCCACTTAGGAAGAGCAGAGAAAATTCTGCTTGATTCATGAAGACTCTGTATGGACATAATCTCCCCTCCTCGTTAACATAATTACCTTTGCTCTTATTTATTTATCCACTTTATAATATTTTATACAATGTTATTATTTTCCTTCATTGTAACAATTTACCCTATATTATTTCTCAGTACAGTGTTTCGTCACCCTGTGCCATTACTCCTTTGTACCAATGTCTGAAGTCCCATTGCTTCGGGAGATTCCGTTATCATTTACAGTTCTAATCTGAGCTATCTGCGGAAGTCTATTCTGCTGTCTTCCATTGGTAGAACTGACTTGCCACAATATGTTGTGTGGGTCTTCCATTAAGTTTCTTCATGGTTACCGCGAAACAGCTCACTTTGCAATCTCACATCCTTTTGATCAGGTTCATCCTATTTCATAAAGAATGGTTGGGTAGGAAAGAAGCCATCCAGCCAACCAGTATGTTTCCTTTACAACAATATTTTGGGATTTTCTGCCAAGCTGACAAAACAGGAATCATTCTTGTGCAAGTCTCATCAGATTATAATTCTCATGCCTAGGAGACAGGCCATACCCAATACAAGAGATTTCTTGAAGTTGGTTAGGCTTATTTCTTTCCAGAGCCCCCAGTGAGCCTGCACCATAGGTCGTTCATTTTAACTGATGAGTAAGAAGGACAAAAATCCCATTTCAATCTTTCCAATTTGTTTGAGTTCTTTCAAGGACAGCTCCACTATTAGGCAAAGCTTCAAGGTGCTCTAATATACACCAATTGTTCTCCACCATAATCCCTTTATTTACTGACAAGTCAAATGACTACACAGAGAAATCATGTCGTCTCTCCCTCCACCTCTACCATATGTGTGTTTTTAAAGCTGCTTCAAATCTTTGAGGAATAAGTCCTAGGGGAAACCAGAGTTCAGAATTTTTAATCTCATATACTAGGGTTACACAAAAAATATGAAATTGTAATTATGTTTTTCTTGGTTGCAGCTGGATAAATGTGATTTTTCCCCCCTTTGGGAATATCAAGATTATAGATAAAAGACTTTGTAACAGAATCTCATGACTTTGTGTCAGTAAAGGCCAATATTCTAGATGTGCCAATTGTGAAGGAGTTATATGAGGAACATGTTTTCATGATCTACTTCGCGCTAAGGATTTAGCACAAATCTTTCTTTCATACTGAGTCTATAAAGTGTTATGTAAGAAGTTTGAGAAGCTGTACTGGTTATTCTTGGTGTTAATGTGGCTAATGTGTATACTCATAGGCTACATGGTGGAGAACGGTGAAGTTTACATAACTCTGGCTCTACAATGCTCAAAGGTCTTTAAAGAATATTTTAAGTCATCCTTTCTCATGGGTAAATTCTGCTTGCTAGGTATTGGAATATATAGAGAAATATGGATACTAGAGTGACACAAATTATGACTCCATAATTTTAACCTCTGATCCATATCTCCAGCTCAAGTCCATGGTTTTACATTTATTTATTTATTTATTTATTTATTTATTTATTTATTTATTTATTTAAGACAGAGAGAGGGAGAGAGAGAATGGGCACATCAGGGCCTCCAGCCACTGCAAACGAACTCCAGACACATGTGCCACCATATGCATCTGGCTTACATGGGACCTGGAGAATCGAACCTGGATCCTTAGGCTTTGCAGGCATGTACCTTAACCACTAAGCAATCTCTCCATCCAAAGTCCATGGTTTTAAAATATCTCTTCAAGAGTTTATTTGATGTTACATGTATTTATATATATGACAATGACCTGGTTAATGCTAAGAAAAAATTTCTCAGGGAAGCAAAAGAAGAATATGCATTCTTTCCTCTATATTTCTCTTTCTGCTTGTTTTCATTATGCCAGATTATAGAATAAAGAATTGAAGGCTGGAAAGATGGCTTAGTGGTTAAGGCACATGCCTGTGAAGCCTATGGACCCTGGTTCTATTCTCCAGGTCCCACGTAAGCCAGATGCACAAGGTGGTGCATGCATCTGGAGTTCATTTACAGTGGCTAGAGGCCCTGGAGCACCCATTCTCACTCTCTCTTTCTCTCTGTCTCTAGTAAAAAAAGTTTAAGAATTGCATAGTAAAGCAGCCTTTATATTTAACAGTAGGAAATATTAGACATATCCCCATATGTCAGATAATGTGAAAGAAGCCAAAGAAACAATAAAGCCTAACTGACTGAATATTTTAAAAGGCAGAATTCATGGGAAATTACGTAAATATGAAGACTGGAAAAATTATCATCAGAAATCATAATGGGACCATAGGAATGTTTAAGGGAAGAAAGTGTTTACAAAACATTTTCGAGTTTCTTTAAAAATTTTTAAGAAAAAGATGAAAAAGATGTTTAATATTCTAGTCTAATCCATTATAGCAAGGCATATTTTGTTATCTTTTGTTTCTGTTTTTTAATATGATAATGAATTGTACTTATCTTCCTTGTGATTTGGAGCATAAGGTACCATATATGTGGGGTGTACTAGTGGAATAGAAATATTAACTGTTCTACATAAAGATCATTCTAGCAGTTTTGGTCTCATTAGCATAAAATAATAAATCCCAATTCCAGAAATAGTGAAAGAAATAAAATAAGGAAATGAAGCTAAGCAAAATTTATGAGGAATGTTTCTTTGACCATTAACTTTAATTTGGAGAGCTATAGTAAACACATTCATAATCTATATAAATATGTATAGAGAAGAGAGATAAATCAGTTTTACTTTTATTTCTTAAATTTGAAAGAGAAAGATACTGTAAAGAAATGATTTCTATGGTACTCAAACCAAAAGTCTTTCAAATATAATTCAAGAGGAAAATGATTTCTAATCAAGCTTATAAATATACTGGCAAATTAAATATGAGTGGAAAAATGTCATGAATTGTCTTATCAAAGCCCTGCCTCAGTCCTTTGGAACTTACAAATTCCAAACATTTAATAACTTATATCCACACTTATGATTCTGAGTGTTGAATGTTCACTGTATGGACCAATGTTACTTACTTGACATAAGAAAGACATTCATCTGGTTGGAGAGATGGTGTAGGGGTTAAGGTACTTGCCTGTGAAGCCTAAGGACCCATGTTCAACTCTCCAGATCCCATGTAAGCCAGATGTACAAGGTGATGCAAGGGTGCAAGGTCTCACTTGTGCACAGAGTGGCTTGAATATCATAGAAACCATTTGTTTTCAGTACCTAATTGACTGAATATTTTAAAAGGTAGAATTCAGGGGAAATTACATAAATATGAAGACTGGAAAATGTATTAATCAGAAATCATAATGTGAACATAGAAACACACTACCAATTATGTATAGTGATATTCATGAGTTTATATACTTTTGAGTATTGTTCTTTTAAGAAATTCTGAAAGAATATCCATTTTTTTTAGTAAAGTGACTATCAGCAAACAAAGAATAAACTAAAACAGAAAAAAGTAAAATTTTAAGCCAAAGTTCCTTCTGCTCTGCTACTTGACTGAAAAAAAATCTTGAAACCAGAACTACAAAGATTTTCTGCTTTATATACTTTTAAAAATGTCTTTAAAAGAAACCAAAATTAGTATCTACAAAGTATAGGTAATCAAATTCTAAAATCAATGTGTCCATAAATTGGTGATAAATGGGAAAAAGTGAGTAACTTCTGTACATATCCATCACAATCTAGTAACAAAAATAATGCTACATTATAGATACTTCTGCAAAACAGCCAGAATCACTTATGAAAGATTTAGCAAATCAAGCCAAAATAAAAGGAGATTTAGAAAATGCATGCATGAGTTTCTATATTCATTATGACAATGTCTCCTTTAAGTAATTAATGAGCAAATAAGTAGTCTAATGTAGTAGAAAGAAAAATTCTGAGAATGTTATTCACTGAACACAAAAGGCTGAGTTTGAATAACAGTATTTTCTACCTATGATCTATATATTTGTAAATAACTTTCTTAGTGTTTTTCTAAGTAGTCAAGACTACCAACAACAAAATTCCCACAACGAAATTCTTTTCCACACTTAAGTGTCATCATGACAACAATAGCTGTGATTTTTTTCTGAGCAACAGGAGTGTGCCAGGCAGTGTGCAAGGGGATTTGCATGTACAACTCCATGTAGTCGTCTTAATCCCGTGAGAACTAAGTTACCATCTTATTTGACTCATGTGCATCGGCTCTGCTTTGACAGTAGCTACCACCAAGTAGAAGGAGCCTTCCACCCTATGTGTTGATTTGATTCAGGTGTCCCCCATAAACTTAGGTATTCTGAATGCTAGGTTCCCAGCTGATGGAGATTTGGGAATGACCGCTTCCTGGAGGCAGTGTAGTGTTGGGGGTGGGCTTATGGGTATTATTGACAGTGTTTGCGCTGGCCAAACTCTCCTGTTGTTATTGCCCATCTTACATTGGCCAGGGCATGATGTCCACCCGCCGTTCATGCCATCTTTTTCCCCTGGCATCACAGGGCTTCCCCTTGAGTCTGTAAGCCAAAATAAACCCTTCCTCCCCCACAGGCAGCTGCTTTTGGGTGGTGATTTCTGCCAGCAATGCGAACCTGACTGCAACACCTTATTTACCACTCCACACTCTGTATACATATGATGGAAATAAATGAGCACTTCCAAAGGTGTGAGGTCCTCATATTTTCCAAATGGCTAATGATCCAGAACTGTGCCATGCAGAGAGAGATAGACAGATGATAGATAGATAAACAGATAGATGAAAATGTAGGAATATGCCGTGTTACAGCATTAAAACAATGGGTACATATATATGTATATATTTGTATATTTTTATAAAATGAATAGTTAGAAGTAATTCTCAACATAATGAGGTATGCTAAGGTTACAATTATTATGATCATTTCATTGTAAATTAAAAAGCTAAAAGACTAAATTACTCATCTTTGGGTTGTAGTTACTTTCACATTGCTGGGACAACATGTCGGATCAGAAGCAGCTAATGGGAGCAGAGGGTTTGTTTCAGGGTTACAGTTTTGAGGGGCAGTTTCATCATACTAGAGAAAAAATAGCAGCAGGCAGCAGGCATCTGCCCCATGTCTGACTAGAAGTAGTCTAAGCATGGGGCCTGGAGCTGGGTTAATAAATCTCAAGGTCTTCTCCCAGCCAACCACCTCCTCCAGTAAGGCTCCATCTTCCAGTGGCTCCACCTTCCAGTGGCTCCACCTTCCAGTGGCTCCACCTTCCAGCTGGAGATTGCACATGAGGCTCAATCACAAACCCCTGAGGCTGTTGATGACATTGCATGTTCAAACAACCACAGCTTGTAAATAAAAAATAGAGGTTGGGTACCCACTCTATAGCTATGAAAATCTGACTACAGAGCATTAGAAGAAAATTCTGTAAATCAATAATCATGTGACCAAAAATCTTGATGGAATATCAGGCATTAGCTGACAAGAAAATTCCTTAGCTGTTTGTTAATTCTGGGTTAAAAGTGTTTCAGAAACCTCCAAATTGTTTTATTTCATTAAAGTTTCCATAACCAACAAACATATTTATCTTTGTCTCTTTCTGTGTTCATTTATAGTTGTCTCATTTAAGCACAGAAAATTAATTTCAATGGTAGAACTAAGCCTCATGTATACTATGGTCTTTGTTTGCCTACATGCATACAAAAATTTACCATCTTTTTTACCTTGACCAAACAATTTACATTTAGAAGTTTAATGTGTCTCAAAAAAGTAGCTAGCATATTTCTTTTCCTTCTCCTTAAGTTCACATGTAGATTTATTTTTACCATAGAGCTTAATATTCTCAGCTTCTGAACTTGTTTCATTTCATCAAGAACTTTCACCATTTTACTTAAAGAAAGCACTGTTTGACTTCTCTTTGTCATATCTCAATTGCCAACCTCACCCTTCTGCACTTTTAGGTCCTCATTAAGTAGACGGATATGTTGTGGAGCTGCCTTCTAAGAGACTCAGCCATGAATAGTGTGTACAGCATGGAAACGCTGGACAAACAATGATTCCAGTCCTTTGCTACACAAAATGCTGTGTAATCTCAAAATGAATGTATTTTTTTTTTTTTACTGTTAGAATTCGCCACTTAATATTTTGGAATATCATTGAATATGGTTTACTGAAACCATGGAAAAGCAGCCCACAGTTAAGTAGAAACTACTGTCTCATCATACATTAACATTTAGGAATTTAGAAACCTTCTCCCCAATGATATAATCTTGCAATGTTGTTCATCAGAAAACAGTGTAAAATAGATGTCGTTGTAGACATATACGTTCATTCAGTAAATACCAAATCCCTTCAACAAGGCATTCAAGTTCCCTTAAAGAAAAGAATGTATCTCCTGGTTATTGTCTGAAATCTACAGTTTGATTTCCTCATTTAAAAATCAGGGATAAAACAAACACCAATAGCAAAGCTTGTTAAATGAGTATCAAAACCCTGAATGATCAAGGCGGGTGTGGTGGCACACGCCTTTAATCCCAGCACTCGGGAGGCAGAGATAGAAGGATTACTGTGAGTTCGAGACCACCCTGAAACTACATAGTGAATTCCAGGTCAGTCTGAGCTACAGTGAGACCCTATCTCAGGGAAAAAAAAAAAAAAAAAAAAAACCTGGATGACACCCCAAGAAATATTAGTAGAAAATTATGTAAATGAATAATTGTGTGACCAAAAATCTTGATGAAATATTGTATAATAGCTGGGAATCAATGAAATCCCACAAGTATTTTTGATTCTGGGTTAAAAGTGTTTCCAAAGACTCACAATTAAAAAGAAAACCCATTTTATTTCATTGAGTTTTCTATAGCCCACTAAGCCTTTATTTTTTAATTTTTTTTTAGGTCTTGAGATTTGGAAGTGTGAGATCAAGGCACTGACAGAAGTGGTGTCCCTTGAAGACTGGCTTTCTCGCAGGCACTTTGCTCCACCATCTAAGGCAAGGGAGCCTTAGATTTCCTTTCATAATAAGAGCCCTAATCTCATTCACCTCATGAAGGTTTCATCTCCAAGTACTCTCACACAAAAGCTCAAACAATGTTAATTTGGGAGACAAACACCAGATTCATAGCAAAACCAAATATATAAATGAGTCATGAAACATGACAAAGACTGTGTAAATGCAATAGAGCTCATCGGACAGTAAAAATAATGACAAGGAAATGTTGTACCTATTATCATTAATAATGGTCTGCCACGTTAGAGATACATTCGTTAAAGGTGCTTTCACAACTGATGGTGTTTTTGAGTTAATAACATTTATTCCTACTGTCCTGTGGACCTGTTACACAAGTCAATGCATAGCATGATTCCTAGCATGTGATGGGTTTTTGATAAATGATAATTATTAAAAATATTTAGTAGGCCAGGTGTGGTGGCGCACACCTTTAATGCCAACATTCAGGAGGCAGAGGTAGGAGGATCGCCACAAGTTCAAGGCCACCCTGAGACTACATAGTGAATGCCAGGTCAGCCTGGGCTAGAGTGAGACCCTACCTCGAAAAACCAAAAAAAAAAAAAAAAAAAAAAAAAAAAAGTTGTTTAGTGGAAGTTGCAAATTTTCCTCCAAAAAGAATAAACTGGGCTGGAGAAATGGCTTAGTGGTTAAGTCATTTGCCTGTGAAGCCAAAGGACCCAGATTCGATCCCCCAGGACCCACGTAAGCCAGATGCACAAGGGGCACATGCATCTGGAGTTTTGCAGTGGCTTGACCATTCTCTCTCTGTGTCTCTTCTCTCTCTCTGCTTGCAAATAAATAAAATTTAAAAAGAGTAAACCAATTTACCATATTAATTTAACAATTTTGTCCCAGTATTCTGTAATATTTAACATAGTTCAGCACTATTCTTCATCAAAAAAAAAAAATTATGGGGCTGAAGAGATGGCTCAGCAGCAGCAAAGTCTCCTGGCTCAGGCTCAATTTAGTGCTAGATGCACAAAATGGTACAAACATTGGAGTTCATTTGAAATGACAAGATGCCCTGGTACATCCATTCTTCTTCTTCTCTCTCTTTCAAATAAGTAAATAAATAAATAAATAAATAAATAAATAAATAAATAAATATTTTTTAAAAGAAAAGAAAAAAATATTTCTTAAAAATGATTGGATGTGATCATTACCTTCTGAACAGTTAAAAGCTAAAAGTCTAAAAAAAAAAAAAATTCGACAAAATGCCTTCCAAGTAATTTCCTAGTTGCTTAATTCTACCTACGGTTTTCTGTAATGGGTGCTACAGTATGTGAAATCCACATTATTATCCATCAATGGCTCTGAGCTCTTGCTTACAAGAATTGTTCAATAGATGAATGATATTTTAAAGACTAAGAAAATATTGGAGAAACTTTCTTTCTAGGGAGCATATATTGCATGCTGAATTCAGGAACGTTTTGATATAGCTGAAATGAATCAGCTTTGCCTTGCATTGCATTTTTGAGAACTTGGTCTTTTATTGATTTTGCTTCCTCATCAATGCAAACTTGACTTCAAGATATTGGAATTGCTACTCTCCACTCAATTTCTCATTTCACATTTAAGGATTTTTAAACTACTTTATACATGAATTAGAGAAATAAAAGAAGTTTCTATAAAAAAAAAAAAAACTCTTTCTACTATTTTCTCATGAGTCATCTCTTACTTGAGATTTTTATCCTTGCAGTTATTTAAATAACTAGATCTCAGAAGTTCCTAAATATCTAACTTTCTTGTTGTACCTAGGCATGGTTTTATAGTCATAAGAAGATACTGAAAGAAAGATCTTGAATCTAGTTAACTTTCTACAATTTTTTTATTTTTAATTTACTTTTATATTTTTTTGTTACTTATGGACATACTTACTATGTAAACAGCATATGTTGGTACCATCATTACTCTCATCCCTGCCCCCTCTCCAAAGGGACCCTCCTCATTGGGAATGCAGATCATCCCCATGGGGATTGTGGGTCGAGCGTTGTGGGGGTAGCCATCAGTTATGGGAAAGAAGCAATGTCTCTGTGCATAATGTCCTAACTTGTTGCTCTAACAATCTTTCCGCCCCCTCTTCTGCTAATTTCCCTGAGCCATGCTAGGATAGTTTTAGGTCTACTTCAGTGATGAGGTTTAGGGAGCCTCTGTGTCTCTGGATCTCTGATTTGGTAGAAGTTGAGTGTTCTCTGTGTCTACCTCCTTCACCCTTGTGCTTTCATCAGGTTCACCAAGAAAGCAGCACTCTTGCTAATTCCCCCAATTCCTCTGTGGTTTCAGCTGGGGCCCTGGTGAAGTGCAATGGGCCAGTTCTCTCCTCAGGTCCTGCTTTCATCTGAAAAAGTGAAGCAGATTCTCCTACAAATAATTTTTGGTTTCTAATAATTAGTTGTGAATATTTAATAGGGATGTTCTTATGGATATCAGAAAGTATTTTCTAGGATATTTTAGTTTTTTGTTGTTTTTAGAGTGCTCTCATTTGGGCTGGAGAGATGCCAGGTGGATAAGAGTGCTTACCATGCATGCAGGTCCTGGGTTAGCCTGTGAATCCCAGCACCCATTCAAACAGCTGGGCATGGCCATGCTCACATGTAACCCCAGTCCCATGTGAAGTGGCGATCCGAGAACCTCTGAGGGGCTCTGCTAGCTTGTCTGCCCAAAAGCAGAACTTCAGCGAGTGACTCCTCAAGAAAGACATGGAGGAGTGACAACAAGAGATCACCCTTGGGTTCCTCAGGCCCCCATTTCTGCATGAGGATTGAGAATCTGTGCACACATATACTAACACCATGCTGCATATTACACAATAACATGTGCATGTGAACACACACACACACACACACACACACACACACACACACACACGGAACCAAAGCTGCTCCCCTTTCGGAATTACCAGAAGGCCTCATTTTTCAGTCTCTGTTGTAAATGTGTTTTGAGCTTTGTTGTGAACCAAGCACTTAGAACCATTTGTGTCTGTCACGTGCAAGTCTGACAGTCCATCACTCCAAGTTTCTTTACTGAACTTCTTCACCATCTTCCATTTGCCACACTGTCTTATCAGCCTCACTAGATTCAAGGGAAAGGCACAGTTTAGTAGAAAACACAGTAGACCACGACAGAAGGAAATTGACATTTGTTTAGGTGAATAGCTTATTTCTGAACAATTTGGCTTTTTAATATCTCATAGCAGAAGGTACCTAAACATTAATAGTTTAAAAAACAAATGTTTTTAAAACTTGTGCCTTCACTACCTGTAAGAAAAGCTTTGAGAGACATCATAAAGTATGATATTCACCTATCAGCGACTGCAGTGTAGTTATGCGTGAGGAAATGTATCCAACATTATGCACGGGTTTGCTTTCTTTGGTCTCTTCCTTCAGCCATGCCTTTCCTCCTCCTCTTTTGTAGTAGTTTATAGATATTCCAGTGATAACAAAGCCAGTGTGAGGTGTTGTGAAATTATTGCATCAGAGATCGAGTTGTTACTGGGAACTGAATGGAGAAGATATTCAATTTATTTTCAGAAGGGCAACCAATAATTGGATCACCCATGAACTTTCCACATCTGGTTCAAGAAAATACTGTACATATACACAGCAAACAGCTCCATACTGTTCACCTGAGTAGCTGCAGCTAGCTAGGTGAAGCTTAACATGTGTCAGGCCACATGTTAGCATATCCAGTACAGTAATTGTTAAGATTCCCAAACAATTGTAATTGAAAGTGGAGTCAAGCATTTAGAGGCAGAAATACTAATTAGAACTAATTGACAAGTGCTATAGCACTCACCAGGGTAGCTCTTTATATAGGAAAATGATGGTTATGTAAATAGAGTGATTAATTATATTCACTTAGCCATTATTTTTCTTCTTGGCATCAAATGGGTCTAGCATTTGCCATTGAACATGACTTCAAGTTTATGGTAGATTTCTAAGCAAACATTTTCCCCCTCAGGCCATTTTTTTTCTCCTTTCACTTGTGTACATGTAGGTGTTTATGTGTGTTTGTATTGTTTTCACATATTACCACATCTCTGTCTAACATATTTATGTTTTGTAACTACCTTCACTATTTTTCTAAAATGATATCTTGGGTCTGAGAGGTAGCTCAGTTGGTGATGTATTTTCCTCTTAAGCATGAGGTCCTGAGTTAAATCACGGCTATTCACATGAAAATGTTGGGCATGGTAGCATGGGCCTTTCTGCCATCTCAGCACAGGGGAGGTGTAAACAGGGGGATCTCTACTGCCAGCTGGCCAGCCTGTCTAGTCTCATGGGTGAACTCCAAGCTGAAAAAGGAAATTGTCTCAAAGTAGGTGGATAAGATTCTAAGAACCACACTGGTGGTTGTCCTGTGATCTGCATAAGCTCCTGCACACACATACATAACTACACATGCATCAACACACACACATGTGTATCTACACATACATAAACACACCCACATATATTGAAAAGGTACTCTCAACTTTTTGGCACATTAAAATATTATTCCAATATGATAGACATAAACAATTATTTTTATGTATTTTTGGTATAAAAAAACATTCTGGTTGGCATGTGAAAAGAAATCTTCAAGTGTGTAAAATTAGCATGTCACATATTTGATATTTTGATCTTTCACTTATTAAAAGGAATATTTCTTCATTACATTGAATGCATTATCTAATAAGTGCATTTTATTACATTACAAAGTTATAATTGGAAGATTCCTAAAGTCGATTTTTCACTAAAAGTAAAAACCCAAAAAATAAAAAATAAATAAATACATTTGACTATCTCTTACAATGTGAGAAAGCAGGAGTGAAAGTTTATTCATTTCTGGTCAAAATAGGCATTCCAAATTAGACAGGATTAGGCTCAGAAAAGATCTGAGGCCTAGGCTCAAGCTATTATTCTACTACTGATCACGTATAAAACCACCAGGTAGCCACTGGACGTGTGTGTGTGTGTGCGCGCACATGTGTGTGTCTTCCTTGCTATGAAGCCACATTCTGTCTCAAACTCCTCCTGTCTTAGCCTCTCTCCAGTCTCCTTCTGAGATTCCAGGCATGAGCCACCACAGCTGATTTCTACTTTAAACTTGTAAACTTAGTTTTCTTGATAAAATGGGTTACAAAAGCAAATATTTCCCAAGTTCCCTTCTTTCACTAGCCCAACTATCACTCTTTATCTCTCAGTATGTCCAAGGTGAGTTCATCAGGGCTCATCAGTGCATGTCCATGAAGTGTGTGAATGGGGTTTCTGGCCTCGGATTGTGTCCTATCTGCCTTGTGATCTTGATGGGCTTTACAAGTGCTTTGGGTGACTCTTGACTCAATCAACTTTATTCACTTCTTCCCCAATAATATAAATGTTATTAATCTTTTTTTTTTTTTTTTTTTTTGGTTTTTCAAGGTACGGTCTCACTTAGCACAGGCTGACCTGGAATTCACTGTGTTGTCTCAGGGTGGCCTTGAACTCATGGCGATCCTCCTACCTCTGCCTCCCGAGTGCTGGGATTAAAGGCGTGCACCACCACACCAGGCATTAATCTATTTTTTAATTAATTAATTAATTAATTATTACTATTTTAGGAAAGAGAAAAGGATAAATTTGCAAGTGCACAAATCATACTTCCAAACTTTTTAAAGAGTACTTTTTCTTAACCAAGGTCATTGCAACTTCTACATTCAAAACAATTTAATGTAAGCAATACTTTTATTAGTATGTTGATTAACTTATAAGCCTGCTATAACAAGTTAACACAAATTTTATATTTTTTTCTATTTTTAAAAAAATATTTTATTTTTTATTTATTTATTTGAGAGAGAGAAATACAGAAATAGGCAGGTAGAGAGAGGGGGGGGGGAGAGAATGGGTGCACCAGGGCCTCCATCCACTGCAAATGAACTCCAGATGTATGCACCCCCTTGTGCTTATGTGGGTCCTGGAGAAGCAAGCCTCAAACCGGGGTCCTTAGGCTTCATAGGCAAGCATTTAACTGCTAAGCCATCTCTCCAGCCCAAATTTTATATTTTTTATGTTTTATTTCTATTTATTTATTTGAGAGAGAGAGAAAGAGGCTGAGAGAGAGAGAGAGAATGGGCATGTCAGGGCCTCTAGCCACAGTCAGCAAATTCCAGACACATGAACCACCTTGGGTGTCTGGCTTATGTGGGTCCTGGAGAATAGATCCTGAGTCCTTTGCTTTGCAGGCAAGTGCCTTAACCACTAAGCAATCTCTCCAGCTCAAATTGTATATTTTAATATAATGAAAAGTGATTCACTGACAGTTTTGGAAGCTAGAAATCTGAAATCACACCCGAAGAAAGGCTATGCTTTTCTGAAAACCTCCTAGATGACTCTTTCATGCCTCTATAGATTCTGTCAGGGGTGGCAGTCCAAACTTTTATCTCTATTGTTACATGGTGTTATCCCTGTGGGTTTGTGTCTGTTTCAAATCACACAGGTTACTCGATCCAAAATTCAACCAACCAGAGAGTATTCAGAAACATGGATTATATTGGCCAAAACTCTGGGTGAAAACTACATTAAGTAATAATTTGTTTAATTAACTATTTACATGAAGTTTATGGTTTGATACACAAAATTAAATGCATGGAAACTATTAGTTAACTCTCAGGAGTTCAAGCTATGGTTAAATATATTTTTTAAAAAGTAAAATAATATTCACTTTTACTTTTCAATTCTACATTAGATTATTTATAGCCTTTCCCTCCTTAAAAAGATTCTCCTATCTATTTCTTGTGGGTAACTGAAAGATTTCTACCCCCATTTCCAAGCCTCAGGAAATGTTGTGGAGAGGGACAGAAAAAATGTAAGAGCCAGACAATTGAGAGAAGAGGTATGCGATGCTGTCTTCTGGACATAAAGTGGTCATTTACTGTCATCTGCATAGACCTGCACAATATTGGACCCATCATTATCTCATCACGGAAGGTAGAGGAGGGTACCAAAAAAGACACTGTTGGAGATGATGGACTAGTTGAAAAGAAGAAGGAGATCAATGGAAGGGAAATGGGGATTGAGGAAATGAGACATAAGAAGAGGTGGCTGGATCACAATGCATTGTATACATGCATGAAAACTATTAACTAAACACGTTATGAAAAAGGAAATGCTTTCTTCTAACTTCTCTGATACAGTCTACTGTTATTTCTGTTATTTTCATTTCTCCTAATATACTGATTCTTCTAACTAAATTTTATTTTGGATATGAAAGTAAAAGGTTGATCTGGTAGATTTGACTTTGATCACAAGCATGACTTAATCATTATTTTTAAGGGAATATTGTGACTCACACATTGACAAGTTAATAATATTCCTTATTGTTGAGAATTTTAACACATGAACATACTACAATCTGATCATGACCCCCTCATTGCCCTCATTTGTCCCTCTTCCCTATCCCACTCAACTGCATTCCTTTCTCTTTCAAAGTAGTAATTTTATTTTAATGTTTCTTTTTTTTTCTGCCTCCATCGTCTTTGTCAAAATATTGATGGACTCAATATTGTGCAGGTCTGATGGAGGTGGCAATATCTGCTATAAGGACAAGAATGTACTGGTCAGTTTGTGTTCTGAGGATAGTGTCCACATTGTGGCTCTTAGGTTCTTGTTGCATCCCCTCTAGAATGTCCTCTGAGCACTGGAAAACCTGGTAGAGATGTCTCATTTAGCACTGCACTCGCAACGTCCTTCTGTTTTCAGCACTTGGATGACTTTTGTTTCAAGTCTCCTTAGTATTCATAGTCATCTCCAAAGAGGAGCTTTGCTGGGCCAGCATTCACAGCAGCACTAATATTCTCTCCACTTCCTCTGCCTTGTCTCCAGCTCAATCTGGTGAGTTTTCCAGAGATGTTTTATTCAGTATTGAGCACTTGACTTTCATTTCTCATCACCTTGATGAGTCCTGGGAGTGCCTGCTTCAATCCTGGGACACTAGGAAATCAAGATGGAACTGAGCAAGAAGCCTCTTCCCTGCTGGCTAGCTGTCATAGTGCTGCAAGGAGTGATGCAGGCTAGACTGCAGCAAGAGAATAGTCAGTAACTATCTTAACCAGCCATGAATTATGAAAACTACGCAACTGGTAAGTCAAGAAAGATGTGCCAGGTGGTACAATAGTGGCATTTCAGTCATGGGACTAAGCAACTGCTCTCTAACTGGACTTGAGGCTGGCTCCATGGAAGGGAATTCATGCCTGATTCTGAAAAACAATTTAAAAGTCTATGGTTTGAAATGCCTTAAGGAGAAAGCTATCACTGTTGTTTGGCTAAATGTTAATTGTCCTCTAAAATGGTTGTGTTTGTGCCCATGTATTAGTGCTGTTCTCACTCATGGTGAGAGAAACTTTGATTATTTTCTTTTCTTCCTAAATCCTTCTTTTATCCAATACACTCGCTATTAGGTTTTAGTTAAAAATGCTAAAAGTATTAAGTATATTATTAAAATTTGTGCTTAAAGGGGCTGGAGAGATGGCTTAGCAGTTAAAATGCATGTCTGCAAAGCCTAAGGACCCAGGCTCAATTGTCTAGGTCCCACGTAAGCCAGATGTACATGGTGGCCCATGCATCTGGAGTTTGTTTGCAGTGGCTAGAGGTCCTGGTGTGCCCATTCTCTCTCTCTCTCTCTTTCTCCCTCTGTGTCTCAAATAAATAAATAAAAATAAATCTTTAACAATTTGTGCTTAAAAATACATGTAAATATCATAAAACTAATGGGACCTAATAGTAGAGAGTGTGTATTCAATGAAATATTGATTAGTGAAGTACTATCATTAGATCTGTATATATTGATTGCTAGCTATTGATTTCTTAAATGATGAAGAGTAATGAGAAGGATAATGTAGGACTCTCAGTAAGTAGAACGCAAGGTCTTTAAATAAGTCCGTGTCAATGATTGTCAAATAGAATGAGAGATCTTTCAGAGTCTAGAATGAAAAATTGATGGAATATTTTGGCTGAGGCAAAATAAGTAGCCATTGATGACATGCAGTGTCTGTATTCATCAATTTAGTAGACAGAGATTTACAGTCTCAGAAGTATAAGAAGTAGAATAGTAGGGTTTTGTTTTTATTTCAGAAGAAAACATGACTTTGTCTTTGTAGTTAGAGATATTTTCAGGTCATGAAAACACTTGCAGAATGACCATTCAGACATAATTATCAAAAATATCTGAAGATAAATGATGTATTTAGCTATGGCTTAATTTTCCTCTTATTTTCTCCAAAAGTATTCTACTCATGCAAAATAAAATTCAAAATAAACATCAACAAAAATTAAGAGGCTTAAAACTGTAATTGAATATGCAAAACAAAAAAAAACAATAACAAAAAAAAAAAACAACACAGGATGATGTCTATAGCTTTGAGTTCTCAACAAGGAAACCCCAGCATTCTACATGGAAACTTCATCTACATCCCAAGATAGCAGAGAAGTGCAGAAATGTGAGGTGACCTTACTTCATAGCAACCTGCTCTCATGAGAACTTACCAATCACAGCAGACCTTAACCAATGATGAGATACAAAGGAGGGAAATTAGAGGTAGCAGTAAGAGGATGGCTAACAAGACTGTATTGCTTCAATGTTGTATATAGTGGATTGAAACAAAGTAGGTTTTTCTTTTCTCAGCTACTGGGCAGTAGTCACCATGAAGTGAGCAGCATTAATGATAACAGGGCATGGACTTACTGAATTTTGGTACCTCTGACATGTAGAACACTGTCTTGCTCATAATAGTTGCTTCATAATATTTGTTAAATGCATTATCTTATAGATTTCTAAGTAATATTTGGTTGACAAATTTTTTTGCCTAATGAAAAACTTATTAGCTATGAGGTAGATACAGAGCATTTCCCAAGGCCATTAATGTTTAGCAGACTTAATTTTTCATTAAGCATCAATGGCATATTCATTTGGTAGAGGGTGAGAAATTTCTAGAGTCCCTGAAATTGTTTTTTTAGTCAGTTAATATTGGCTTGTACTTGATGGTCCAAGAAAGCTTTCCTCATGTGACCCTACTTCATTACTAACATTGAAAATACCTTTAACAGAAGGTTTTTATTTCCTATCAAACTCACAAGAGGAATAAGAAGGAGCATAATTTTGAATGCCCTATATAGGAATTTAATTCTCCATATCTAGGCAAAAGTTGCTTCCACAGTATCATTTTCCTATTATTATGAGTATGCTCATAGTAATATGAGAATGCTGTTGTACTGCATACCTGAGTTTACTGAATGAACATAGAGGAAACCAAATTCAGTCAGCATCAGCTAAGCACAGTAAGTGATGAATTCAGGCACAAATTCATTGTATGGTTTAATAAAAGAGAAAAAAATCATATGATATCTGTTATATGGTAAATTTTTTCCAAGAAATGAAGCAAAATAAAATTGCAAAAGTTGCTTCTGTCATAATCATAAGTTGGTTTTCCCAGATAATTTAAGTGCCACTTCTTTGGCATCATCTCCATAGCCTCTCCCCTAACATATATGCTCCAATATGCAAATTGAAAGCCCCTCTAATTATCAGGGAATATCTCTGGGCAATATGGGTAGTTCTTGGAATGTCACTAGACCAGTCAAATTTTTTTTTTTTTTTTTTTTTTTTTTTTGGAGAGAGACACAGAGAGAGACAGAAAGAGAGGGAGAGGAAGGCAGAGATGGGCACGCCAGCAGCCTCTCAGCTGCTGTGAACGAAATCTAGATGCATGTGCCCCCTTGTGGTCAAGTGTGGCATTGCGCCCTTGTGTCACTTTGCATCTGGCTAAACGTGAGACCTGGAGATTGGAACCACTGGAGATTGGAATCAACATTCTTAGGCTTAGGAGGCAGGCACCTTAACCGCTAAGACATCTCTCCAGCCCCCTAGACCAGTCAATTTTTAACTAGGGTATTGCAAAACTCCACACAGACCACACCCAGAACAATGCTCTCCTTGTTCCCCTCCTGGAATAAGGCCACATGACAACACTTTCCTAGACACCAGGATACCTTACCTCAGAAAATCAAGTATTGGGAGTTCCAAGATGCAACAAATCTGAAGAATTTCCTTGAGTCATCCAGCCAGAAACATGATTAGTAATAAAAGACTGTATGGGGGCTGGAGAGATGGCTTAGCGGTTAAGGTGCTTGCCTGTGAAGCCTAAGGACCCAGGTTTGATTTCCCAGGACCCATGTAAGTCAAACTCAAGGTGACACATACTTCTGGAGTGGCTGGAGACCCTGGGTGGCACACCTGTTCTCTCTCTCTCTCTCCCTCCCTCCATCTCTCATTATCTGCCTCTTTCAAGTAAATAAATAAATAAATAAATAAATAAATAAATAAATAAATAAATAGTAAAAATAACTTAAAGAAAAACTGTTTTAATTGAGTTAGATAGACTAATGTTACTCAATTGGACTAAATTGTAGTTACCCCTGGCCGTAGTCTGTTACTCAGGAGAAAGAATTATTGAAGACTGAGTCAGTAAGAAAAACAAAGCCCCTTTTTAAATTCACTTTTGGATGTAAGACCCTCATTCTTAAATAGAGGAAATTGAGAAATAGGTCAAACTGAAGGGGCTGTTTTTATTAACATTTTGCACATCTCGTGTATATATGCTGTGCGTTGTGAAGGTGGGGGGGGGTGCGGTAGGGTTTCCGGTCGTGGAGAGAATAGTGGGACTGATGTAGTTTAAATTTTGTAGTCATCTGACCAATTCAGGAGTCTACAGTGGGTATAAACATGTCCTCTCATTTCTCATTTCAGACCAATTCTTTGGCATGGGAGTGAGAAGATCTGATTTGATTGTGAGTATAAATGAGCTGAAACATTAGGTCTCTCACAGCGTAGGAAAGTCAGCATCCTGCGCTCTGAGGGACACAGCAGGTTTCATCTTTATTTTGATGGAGGAAATGAGAGATCAGTCTAACAGCTGATTTTTATCCCAGTCACTCCACAGACAGTCAGTGTTTGTTTGAAATTTCTTCCTAGTAGACTATTTATCACTGTGACTTTCTTTATTCTTTTGGGCTTTGATCTTATTGGACCAGACTCTTGTTGTTAAGTAATTCTAGGGAAATTCCAGGATAGGAGCAGGACTCCCTGACTTCATGTCTGGAAGCGCCAGCTTTGTCCTTTCATCTTTAATTCTCCCTGTGCTTTCTCTTCATTTGTTCTTTTCTTTCTTCCTCTCTCCTCCCTCCCTCCGTCCCTCCCTCTGTCCCTCCCTCCCTCCCGCCTTCCTTCCTTCCTTCCTTCCTTCCTTCCTTCCTTCCTTCCTTCCTTCCTTCCTTCCTTCCTTCCTTCCTTCCTTCCTTCCTTCCTTCCTTCCTTCCTTCCTTTCTTTCTTCTTTTGGTTTTACAGTTTATCTCATATTCAGACCAGAGTGTACTATTAACATGGAAGAAGATGGGCTTCCAGAGAATTTCTCTCATGGACTGACTTTTTTCAAAGAGCCATAGAGCAGCGATAGATGCCTTTCTCTACCTCTGCCGCATGAGGGTCAGTGCAAAGACAAGTATTTATGTCCTCGGTGAATAGCCTTGGCAAGCTATTTTTTAAGCATCTTTGAATAATACCATTTAAATGTCCTTACATTGAAGAGAAAAACATTAATGAAATTTCTGTTCCTCATCTACATTAGTAAAACAGAGTCCTGATAATTTATAGAAATGTAGAACATATACATAAAAATCACAGAATCGTTATAAGTAATATGAACACCATATAAAATATAGCATTTTTTAAAAAAAAAGTTATAGCCAAGTTATGCTTACCAAGATTGGATCACATTAGTTGATCACTGTGAGGTCAATCCTTTCTAGGCATTTACATTTGATTATTGAAAAATGTTTTAAAAGACGGAGACAATTTGGGGCTGGAAAGATAGCTTAGTAGTCAGGGCGCTTGCCTGTAAAGCCAAAAGACCCAAGCTTGATTCCCCAGGACTCACTTAAGCCAAATGCGCAAGGTGGCACATGAGTCTGGAGTTTGTTTGCAAGGGCTGGAGGCCCTGGTAGGCTCAATACCTCTCTGTTTATCCCTCTCTCAAATAAATAAAAATAAGGGATAATAAAATATTTTTTAAAAACATAGCCAATTTCGGCTCATGCATTTTTGTTTTTATATAATGTATAGATTTGTGCTGCTATTAGCATTGTTTAAGGGCATTTTCTGGACCTAAACCCCTAATATTGCTATGCATACCATTCATTGTTATGGATTCTTCCCCTTAAGAAGCATTTATTTTGTACACATTCTGTGGGCATCTGTGAATCTAAATTTGTTATAAAATAAGTTAGAATTAATCCCCCTTAGGGGACTGACAAAATATGGTTCATGAAACTATTTTAGTACATATATACATATTCATAAATATGAAAAGTCATATAAAAATTGGACATATTAGCTAGATAAACTGATACTGGCTGTGGTGCTATGATCAGAAACACTGGAAGCATCTGATATATGATTGTTAATAAAGGGAATATAATAAATAATAATATAATATATAATAAGTAATAACTACAGAATATTTACCACTTAAAACTACTCAAAACCTCAAAGACATTTTTGTTAAAGCAAAAAGGAAGAACTTGTAGTCGATGGGGTTGAAAAATTTCTCTCAGGTGATGGATAGATGCCATCTCTCCTGAGAATGCTAACTTCACTGCTCAGAGCATTCATTCAATAGAGTGTTTTTATATTTTCATTGTACAGGTTTTTTTACTTACTTGGTTAGGGAAATTCCAAGGTATTTATTTATTTATCGTTTCTATTGTAAGTGGGACAGCATCTCTGATTTTATTCTCCATATATTTGTCACAGATATATACAAAGGCTACTGATTTTTGTGTGTTGATTTCATAAATTGCCACTTTGCTGAAAGGGCTTATCCCTTTTAGGAGATTTTTGATGAAATTTCTTGGTTCCCTTACAAGTAGAATAATGTCATCTGCAAATAGGGGTAGTTTGACTTCTTCCTTTCCAATTTGTACCGTTTTATATTTCTTTCTCTTGTCTCATTGCTTGAGATATGACTTCACGTACTAGTTGAAAAGCAGTGGTGAGAATGGGCACCCCTGTTTAATCCAGATCTTCATGACAATTCTTCACTTTCCCCCTCAATTTAGTATGGTAATAGGCTTTAGGTCTCCTTTCTTACCACTGTGCTAAGTGATTTCTCCCCCAGCAGTAGCCTGATGCCATTAGCTCCTTAGGGAACATTTATTTTAAAGATATTTATTTGATATTTCTACTTCTTTTGAGAGTTGTCTGTTTAGGTCATTTGCCTATTTATCAATTGAATTATTTGTTCTTTGTTGTTTATTCTTTTGTGATATTTATATATTCCGGGTTATCTATCATCTACCCAATGCACCACCTAACAAGTATTTTTTTCCTAGTCTATTGGCTGTCTCATCACTGTGATATTGTTTCCTTTGCCATGTAGAATTTTGTTGATTTTATGCAATCCATTTGTCAGGTCTTGCTATTATTTCCTAAGTTATTAAAGCACTATACTAGTCATGTATATTTTCAAAAGTACAGTTGAGTAAAAGGGCATGGTACATATCTAAGGCAGCAACATTCAGAGGACTTAGCAACATGATCAGGGCAGCGCCCATCAGAAAGGGACATTAATCAATCAGAAATGATGGACTTCCATTCTCACTCATAACAGTCAAATATCAGCCTGAGTCAAACAACACCTAAGGTAACAAGCAATCTATAATTTCCCAAAATATTGATGAACAAAAGGAAATACAGAAATTCCAATCATTTTTAAGAATTAAAAATGATCTAAAGGGTTGCCTTTCCCCAGGTAGCAGAGACCCAGAAGGCATTGCAGCTACACTTGCCTTTGTAGTTAAGCCTGGAAGTGCCCTGAACTCTGTTAATCTGTCTCCCAACTTTAAATTTTAAAGCAATACCTTAAAATTTACCTTTATTTACTTCCTTTCAGATATTCACATATTGTAGTTGTAACTGGCAATTCATATTTCAGTTTTTGTATTATCTTTCAGTATTTTTAAGCATCCCTACTTAGGTTTTATAGCCAATACTGACATGTAACTCTTAACAATAATGCCTCTTAAAAATTCACATATAACTTAAATTTGAAAATAAGCTCATGCATCTTATGAAATTATGTTGAATAGAAAAGGATTTTATGTTAAATAGAATTATCACCTATATTAAAATAAGAAGAAAAATGGTATTACTTGAAAGGTAAGCACTATTTTCTGTAGGCATAAAATATTACTTTATTTCTGCTTTGCATCATGATTACAGAACTGCAGGAATGTCTTTTTAAAATTTTTTTTATTATTTTTTATTTATTTTTTGGAGAGAGACACAGAGAGAGACAGACAGAGAGGGAGAGGGAGACAGATAGAGATGGGCGTGCCAGCAGTCTCTCCGCTGCTGTGAACGAAATACAGATGCGTGCGCCCCCTTGTGGGCAAGTGCGCCATTGTGCCCTTGTGTCACTTTGCATCTAGCTAAATGTGGGACCTGGAGATTAGAACAGGGTTCTTAGGCTTAGCAGGCAGGCGCCTTAACTGCTAAGCCATCTCTCCAGCCCTGCAGGAATGTCTTACGTCATAGGTGTTAGTGTTCAAAACAACAAGTTGAAAGCAGCACTTCCTAGACTTATACTTACACTTGGACCACAAACATTCTAGAAGCAATGTATACCAGCTTTTCCTTTCAATGCAAAAAGAAAGCATAAAACAGAATGTCACGGCCTCACTGAAATAATTGATAATACATGGGAGATTTGCTGTAAAAGTGCTGTCATGCCTTAAATCAAATTCACATTTTACCTAGGGAGATTTTAGCTACAGTAATTGTAAGAGTCCAATTAAGTCACATCTCTTCATCAAAAATTAAATTCCCATTATCAAACAGAACAAACATTTTTAAGAATAACTGAAAGTTAACTACTGTTTTTAACCACTGTTTCATAATCAGCAATTGGTATAACATCAGTTTAGTATTCCTTCCAGTAAGGTACTGTACAACTTTCATTGTAGTGAAAAAACAGTAACTGCACCAGAGTTATTCCAAGAGAAGAAAACATTCTGAGACAGAAATAAAGATATAATATTTGGCTAATGTTGGGAATTATTGACAGAGGGACTTGATAGACAACACAATTTTCTTTTCTTCTTTATGAATCAACTTAGGTTTAGAGGAAAGGAAGGTTGTTAGGGGATGAATATAAATAGAGAGGGGCCAGAGAGAAAAGCTGTAAAATATCTTCTAGCACAAAAATAAAGGATTAACTTGTGCAGGCACAAAGGATTAAACCTAAAGCTACTGGAATTATGCTTATTAAATTCCTGGAGCCCTGCTGGCAGCTTCGTGTGAGCACCTTTTCCTTACTTCCAGACTCTACTTCTCTAACATGTGTGAAACAAGAAGGGCATCTCTTTAGAAAAATAAATGAAATCTAACTTATTCTTCTCCACTTCCAAGGATGATTAGCCCTCTCTGGCCACCAGCATGTCTGCCTCCCATCCCCTGCACATGTGTGACAACACAACAGGAACAGCTGTAGCAGTCCACAATAACTTGCACCCGGGGTGAGAGCTCTGTTCTGGCCCTGGGTCACTTTTGAGGTTGATGTCATATCATCAAGTTCCATCATATTTAGTTATTAATCCTCCTTTTCAGACTTGACACACAGGTTGCAGAGCTCCTGCAAGGCAGAGGCTAACATTTAGGAAAAACATGTTAGCAACATAAATGATACTGAAACTAGAACATTATACAATTAGCTTACAATGAAAATCTCTGTTTGGTAGGAGTCTGGGTGAGGCAGCAGTCAATTCATTTGTACAAAGACTGCTCTTGCCTGCCTCTAGAGCATATTACTCGCTTGATAGCTGGGCATAGTTTTATTTTAAGGGATCACTAATGTGCTATTTTTGGATCAGGTCAGAATTCTATTGACACTGGATTTTAGGACATCTTTATGTTCTACCTTATTTTCTCTATTATAGAGCCATTCCTCTGCAATCAACTGTTTTCAATTATATTCTCTTACTATAAGTTCACCAGAAAAATTCATGCCAGTTATTATGATTTTTATGAGTTTATACACAGAAATATGAAATGTACAAATAGGCTAGAATTTATTAACATGAAACATTTAATATGGAAGGAGATAGGACATTATAAAGTTATGTGTCATGAGCATATTGAATGTGCCCAATTGCCTTTAAATGTCTAAAGTATAACCATTAGATGCTATTATAGGGATTATAAACTATATTGAAGCAATATATTCAAGCATCCAAAAAATCAAAGTAAATAAAAATAATTCTGCTCATTGGCTCACAGTTAGGAAGGAATGGGAGTAATAACAATAAAATAATAATGTGTGCAGAAAGAAAAATACATCCTGCAGCAGCCTGAGCTGCCGCAGTATTTGATGCAAGGGAGGGAGCCGGAGGCTTCCAAATCATAAAAATGAATATTTGTCTGCCAAAGAAAGACTGTACACATCTTTTTCCCACTCCTGCCCTCCAGGGGCCTACTCTGACCTCGCTTTGTCCCTGTCGAGAGAGAGAACAGAGAGTATGAGTATGGCTTAGGACATTTAGCTCCAGGAGCCTGCAGCTCTGAGAGTCGCTCAGGATCTGCATCTCATGGGAGTAATTTAGCACCAAGATCTCACTGACCTTGCTGAGTGGGGTCTGTGATGAACACCTTACATGGGCCTCACCTTAGGGTTTGTTCTCATTAGGCGGTGAAGTGAAGGATGATTGCAAGTTATCATTTTAAAACAATGGGAAAACAGAGGATTTAGATACATCCAGTGCCAGCTTCCTCCACTTCAGTTTCTCCCAGCTTCTCAAGTCACAATTGATCTGGCAGATGTAGGCTTGTTTTCTCAGAAATGCAGGATACATGCAAGTATTCTAGGGCAATGTCGTAATCCCCAGTTCCCGTCTATGCATTTTTAGGGGCTTATATGTACCACTTCATCTTGGAACCTCAGGAGTGTGAGCATTGGAGGAGAGGTGTGAACAGGGTGGGGCAGGCAGGTGCTGGGAAGAGGGAGGCAAAGAAGGGAAAGAAAAGCCTTCTTTGTCAGCCCTTGTTAGGAACAGTCAGAGCCTATATGGCAGAAGATCGAGCTCATTACATGAAAACATTTTTTTTCTTATGGCAAAATGTATGAAAATCTTAAAGGTCAAGCTGTGTGCTAGGAATTGTTGAGAAGCTTTGAAGCATTTGCTAACTGAATCATGAATTATAGTATATGTTAAAAATGATTATGCTTAAAAATAGGACACATGCACAGAGTTGAAAGTGGCTTTGAAATTTCCCCTTATCCATGTACACATGCAATCTTAGAAAGACATGCATCTATTCATTTTCAAATATGCTTTTCATAAAATGTTTATTTTAGTATAAGATCAGATCTGTAGAGAAATAGCAAAACTGGCATGGAGAGTCTATTTCTATACACCCTAGTATAGGCCCAATTTCCTCTATTGCTACCTTATGTTAATATAGCTTTGCCACTACATTATGTATTAATAACGATAAATTATTAAGTAAGGTACTTCTTCATTAGATCTCATGGTTTTTATGTAGCACCCTGTCTTCTGTTCCAGGAACCAGTCCAGGAGACCACGTTGCATTTACTCACAACTGCTATGGCTCTTGCCTCTGATAGTTTCTTGGACTCCTCTTGTTTTGATGAATGACAGTTTTGAAGCATGTTAGCCATATGTTTTAGATAATATTCCTCAATGCAGATTTGTAAAATTCTCTCATGTTTAACTGGAATGATAGGCTTTTGTAAAGAAGCCCACAAAGGCAGAATCACAGCCTTAGCACATCCTGTCCAGGATAGTAGTATCCGAATGGGTTATCACTGTGGATGCTCACCTTGTCCACCCAGAGGAGGCAGAGTCTGGCTCTTTTTCTCTAATCCAGAGTGAGTCATTCCTCCTATTGATGGTGAATGTCTTCTTTGGAAGACAGTTGCAGCTTGTACTTCAGGAGTGGAAGGTTAGGCTTCTCCCTTTGAAGATATACAACAATTATTCAGGCCTCTTCGACATGAGATATTGGTCTTTTGTCCCTATTTACTTATTTGTTCATTTATTTATTTATATCAATACGACTTACATTTTTTTTTTACACCTTGAGTTATATACAGATGCCATTGTATTTATTTTGTTTCACAACTTGTTCAGTTTTGGCTATTGAGAGTTCTTTCAATTGGTTCTTGTGGACCTTTAATTTATCTCCATCCTTGTGGGTTGTTTAAAACAACCTTATTTTCTGGCAACACACAAGGCTGAAGCCTGTTTCTTCAAGGAGTCCTGGGGTCTTCTGATTGGTAAATCATATTAGTATCCAGGTTCTTGATATTAAGCGTGCTTGTTGGTAGTTGACTGATATGAGTAAACCTTCTCCACTGACAGGGCATGTAAATCCACAAGATCATAATAACCCTAGTCCATGTATGAAGCTATAAATATTTCTACATATGACCATCTATGTTCATATCAGCTAAACAAGAATTCATACCAATATAACCAAGTCTTTCCCCGTGCCAAGTGGATTATTGGATCTTTACCGATAGCCTTCAAAGAGTAGAAGCTTTCAGTTTCAATAAAATCTAATCTATTAATCTTTCATTCATGGGTTATAATTAGTTGTACCCAAAGTGTCGCCACTAAATGAAAGGTCATTAGATTTTACCTCATGTTTTCTTTAAAAAGTTTCAGAGCCTTGAATTTTCCATTGAAATCTAAGCTTTACCCTGGACTAATTATGGATCTGTATCTGACTCCCATATGTATGTATGTATGTATGTATGTATGTATGTATGTATGTATGTATGTATGTATGTATATATATACATATGTATGTATGTACATACATACATATACATACACACACATACATATTGGAGGAAAATAACTTATAGAGAGAAAGTTCAAGGTTTAAGTGGGGATAAGGTGGAAGTTAGAGGAGAGGAGGAAATGGGGAGAAGGTTGATGAAAACTAAAGAAATATGAAAAACACATATGGAAACCTATTATTTGTTAGCTATTTATAAAAATATGACTATGAAAGGAGTTTGAGCAGAAGTATCCTGTTTAGTGGATAATGTCACCCCTAAAAGCCATAGATTATTATAGGAAAATCAACGTGCTAGGAAAATTCCAGTGATTTGTTGGTTGGGGAGACCCTTAACACACTGTTCAAACAATATAGACTATTGCCAATACTCTAGACTGCCCACCAGAAATAAATGATAAGACCTGTTACTGAAGACATCACAGGCTGCAGTTGAAGAACCCTGAGAAATCAAGGCGTAAATGAGCTGGACACTTCCTTCCTGGTGGCCAATATCGTGCTGGAAAGTGCTATGTAGTGTGCTGGGGCAGAAAAGTCATCAACATTCTGACTCAACAGTGGACACTGAGAGCTACACAAGTGACCAGATAAACCAAATGTTCCCACTGGTGCAACTGTGGCAAGTCAGTTATGAGGGTAACCACCTGCTCTCTGATTGGATTTGAGGCCTGTTCATGGCAAGGAGTCATGCCTGGTATAGGAAATCTTGTCAAATGCCTATAATTGGGAGAATTATAGACCCTAGGCAGGAAGCTACTACTGTTTGCAAAGTCAATGGGTATATTGTACCCATTGAATGGTCCTCTAAATATGTATGTTTATGCCCATAGATTAGTGATGATCTTACATGTGGTCATAATGGTAGGAGAGTCAAGACTAACCAAAGTACTGAGAATAAGTGCATGTTGAGTGCGTAGTGCTCCATGAGATAGCAATATCATGCCCTCCAAGGCTCAGGGAACATCACGGAAGCGGGGCAGAAAGAATTTAAGAGTCAGAGGATGAGAAAGAGTGTGTGGAATGCCTTCCAGACATGAAGTGGCTATTGCATTCATGACTTCATAACTGTGAGTTACTGCACAAGACCTACAAAATACTGGGCCCTCCAGCATACTGTCCTTGATGGTGGAGGAGAGGCAAAAGATATAAAAGCAGAAGAGGGACTAATTGGAAAGAAGAGGTTCAGTATAAGGGGGGATGGGAGAGAAGGGACAAGAGAAAATGTGAGGAGTTTATGATCAGAATACCCTTTTTTTACATCAGAATTACGAATAAAATGTTTTCTTTTTTTTAACAGAAATTCCATGGGTTGGAGAGATGGCTTAGCAGTTAAGGTACTTGCCTGCAAAGCCTAAGGACCTGGGTTTGACTCCCCAGAACCCACATAAATCAGATGCACATGATGGCTCATGTATCTGGACTTTGCTGGAACCCCCATTCTCTCTCTCAAATAAAATAAATTTTTAAAAAAGATATTCCAAGCCAGGCGTGGTGGCGTGCGCCTTTAATCCCAGCACTCGGGCGGCAGAGGTAGGAGGATTGCCGTGAGTTCGAGGCCACCCTGAGACTACAGAGTGAATTCCAGGTTAGCCTGGACCAGATTGAGACCCTACCTTGAAAAAAAAAAAAAAAAAAAAAAAAAAAAAAGATATTCCATTTACTGGTTCATATAATATTTTATATACTGTTGAATTTTATTGCTTACATTTTTTTGAGGCAAGCTCAACAAACTGGCTTTTTTATTTATGTGAGAGAGTGAGAGTGGGAATGAGCAAGAATGAGAGAGAGAGAATTGGTTTGCTAAGGCCTCCAGCCAGTGCAATGGAACTCTAGACATATGTGCCACCTTGTGAACATGTACAACCTTGTGTGCTTGTATCACTTTGTGCGTCTGGCTTACATGGGACCTGGAGAGTCAAACATGGGTACTTCGCTTCTCAGACAAGTGCCTTAACTGCTAAGCCATTTCTCCAGCATTATTGCTTACATTTTTGTTGACAAGTTTGAGATCTTTGTGTTTACTAATTAATTTTCATGACTATAGCAAAGTACCATTCTTTTAGCATGTTACAACAATAGAAATGCATTCATTTATAGTTCTAGAAGTTAGAAGGCTGAAACGCATTTTATGGAGCCAAAATGAAGTTACTGGTAGGAATGGTTACTTCTAGCATAGCGGGTTGAGAAAAGAACCCAATTTTGCCTTATTCAGTTTCAGAGTCTAAAGTCAGTCCAACTGGGAGTCACAGTCCTGGAATTATAAAATCTGACTCTTGGATTTGTTTGTCAAGAGTGGTTCAGAGCTTGAGAAAAAAAGAATGCAGAACATACGAGTTATTTTTAAAAAGGGTTAGCCTCTAATGATGGACATCTGGGTTTATTCCAGCTTCTTTGGTAACCCTAGGATACAAAAGAGCCATAATCACTTTGGAAAGAATTCTATCATATTTTTGCACAGTATTTGAATTATTTGTCATGCTCTTGACCAAATTTTCCTTATTTTGCCACAAAGACTGAATGTTATACCAGGGTATACTAATTGCTTATGTATGTAAGATTGGAAGGTATAATTTTTTGGGGGGGGATACAAATAAATATGCTTATGCCATGAAAAAAATAGGGTGAACCTTCTGCTTCTGCTATTACTGCTACTCTGATGTTTCTGTGGCTATAGCTTCACATGACAGGAACTCATTGTTGTTTTTTTTTTTAATTGAACACCAAAAAACAGTAATACTTCACATTGGTAAGGAACATGCAATATATGAGTGAAAAGCAAAGACCTTTGGACTTTCAATAATCCTCTAAAGCTTTGTTAAAGGGAGGGAGTTAGGGGTGTGCCCTAAAAGACTGCACATGCAGAACACATACACACATACTCTGTTCACAAATTCAGCCACACTAAGCCCACCTGTTGTCTGTCTTCTACAGATCTGTGGCCATTCGGTGGGCAGTTCATTCCTGACTGAGTTGTCTTCAACATGCACATCTGTTCTTAAGACAGAAGTATAACCAGTCACTGAGGAAGTTGGGCAAAGTGCCACCGCTTAAAATCAGAAGGCATCTCTAAACATTCCTATGCTCTATTGGTTATCTGTGCTGCTGAAGCCAAAGGTCTACCGTGGAAGAGGAACCCTGGTACATTGCTTCAAGTGGGTGGATTACACTGTTGTAATGTTAACATCAGGGCAAGTTATAGGTCAGAAACTGAGCAGGAAATGCATCACTCAGCAATATTCTCAAAAGCTATTTGTAAGATCCATAAGAAATATTCACACAGTTCTTTCCCATAGTTCATTCCCACAGTTTGTTCTGATAGCTCATTCTCACAAAAGGCATTCCTGGTTTGTGGCCATACAATTTCCGTCTGTTTCCTAGGTCACAAAGCTTCTTCTGTTATCAAACCTTTCCCTGCCTCCTTTATTTAATAGGTTTCTATTCATTGTATATAGTTTTGGATTTCATATAAAAAGTTTCTTCAAGTCTATCATGTACTATGAAATACATTCACCATTTATTAGCCTCTCCCGTTAGTCATTCTCCAGAGTGCCTCCCTTCGCCTAATCTCCTTTCTGCTTTCAAATATCTGTCGGTGCTTTGTGTATATATAAAAAATTCTAGGAACAATGAATAAGGAAAGAACATGTGCTATTTGTCTTTCTAGATTTGAGTTATTTTTCTTAACAGGGTGATCTCTGGTTGTATCCATTTTCCTGGAAAATGCACAATTTCATTCTTCTTCACAGCTGAATAAAACTTCATTGTGTTATGTGTACACCACATTTTCTTTGTTCCTTCATCTGGGGATGGCCATTTAGACTGATTCTATATCTTGACTGTTATGAACAGTATTGCAGCTAATATGAAGGTGTAGGCATATTGCCTTAGAGTACTTTGGGTATATGCCTAGATATGGCACAGTTGGGTCATATGGTAATCCTATTTTCACTCTTGTGAGGAACCTTCATACTCACTTGCATAGTGGCTGGACCAATTTCCAGCAATGTATAAGGGCTAAATTTTGCTCCACATCATTGCCAACACTTGCTGTTCATTTTCTTAATGACTGCCATCTTTTCTGGGGTGAGATGGTGTGAGATTTTGAATGAAATGCAACCCTCCACCCAAGGCTCATGTGTTTGAATAACTGGTCTCCAAGTGATGGCAGTATGGGGAGCTGTGGAGCCTTTTGGAGGAGGAAACTTGCAGGAGAAGGTGAGTTGTTAGGTCAAACCTTGAGACTTATAAGTCCAGATCACTGGAGTTTTAGAGCTAGCTCACTCAGAGAACTTTCTTATGCTGCCACTGTGACAAGATGTGATGCTCAGATTTTTGTTCTTATTTTTTTTCTGCTTTTAATTTGAACACTTCGGATTTAAATTTAAATCTTTTCTTATTTTAAATTTAAAAGAATTTTCTTTCATTTAATTAATTTACCAAGAGGAAGCTTAGGTTAATTACTTTAAATTTTGTTTATTTTTATTATTTGTATTCAATATTAAATATTTTCCACAAATTTTAATTTGTATTTTCATATTCATTTATTTCAAAATAATTTTTGCCAGGCATGGTGGTGCACGCCTTTAATCCCAGCACTTGGGAGGCAGAGGTAGGAGGATCAGCGTGAGTTTGAGGCCACCCTGAGATGACAGTAAATTCCAGGTCAGCCTGAGCTAGAGCGAGACCCTACCTCAAAAAACAAAAAAACAAAAAAATCAAAATAATTTTTTACATTTCTCTTGAGATCCTTAGGTTATTTAGATTGGTGTCATGTAATTCCAGATACATTGGTATTTCTGTTTATCTTTCTGATATTGATTTACAATTTGATTATTTCTTTTATGATATGAGGATATATATTTTTTTAATTTAATATTTTTTAGATGTGTAGTTTTGACCTTGTATATGGGAGGTCTTGGTAATAGTTCCAATGGTTTTTGAGTGGAGTATGTGTTCTGCTGTTTTTAGGTGGAGAATTCTATAAACGTCTATTATATCAAGTTAATTCATACTACTATTTTACTCTGGATCTACCAATACTTAATTAGCCATTGATGCTTCAAACTAATGCAGGGGATTTATCTGTCTCACTTCACAGTTGTCTCAGTTTTGTCTTATGTGCTATAACCCCCTGGTATTACCTACATACATATTAAGATTCTGATTTCTTCCTAAAATTACACCCATTCTCAATATGACAGTATTATCAGCACTCTTGTTTTGAAGTCTAATTTTTCTGAAGTTAATGTGGCAATCCCAGGTTTTTTTGATTTGTGTTAGTAATCTATATCTCACTAAACCTTTGTTACAGACCTGAGTCTTTTTAAAGGTAATTTCCTTTTAAAAAAATATACTAGAGTTGTGTTTTCTTATCCTCTCTGACAATTTTTGTCTTTTAATTGGCATATTATGAGCATTGCAGATAAAATGCCAAAGTAGTTACTTTTGGCTACCAGTGATATATTGTTTTTCTCTTTTCTAATGATTGCATTGGTGTTTTTCTCTACTTTTACTTTCTCTTGTTTTTATTGATAATTTTATATAATTCTATTTTTCTTCATTTTTATGTGTAAATTACAATTCTTTTATACAAGATTTTTTTTTTGGAGAGAGACACGGAGAAAGACAGAGAGAGAGGGAGACAGATAGAGAATGGGTGCACCAACAGCCTCTCAGCTGCTGTGAATGAACTCCAGATGTGTGTGCCCCCTTGTGGTCAAGTGCGGCATTGCGCCCTTGCATCACTGCATCTGGCTAAATGTGGGACCTGGAGATTGCAACTGGCGTTCTTAGGCTTAGGAGGCAGGCGCCTTAACCGCTAAGCCATCTCTCCAGCCCTTATATAGACTTTTTGATATTTTCTTACAGAAATCTACTTTTGTCCCCTTTGCCTACCCCATTCCACTGAACCCCTTCTTTCCAAGCACTCTCTGTTCTATTTTGATAACCTTCCTTCTGTCCTTCCTTTCTCTCTCTCTTCCTCCCTCCTTTCTTCCCTCCTTTTCTCCCTTCCTCTTTCCTTCCTTCATTTTCTTTCTTTCCTTTTTTTTTTTCCTTTTTTTACTTCTCTATCACTCATGTAAATATAGTGATGGGTTTAGTATTGCTCAGATTTTATGCCAGTAAAGGGCAGCTGACATCCACTATGAGGTCATGAATGCAATGACCACTTGATGTCTACACAAACTACTACTTTCTGCCCACTGATTCTTTGATTCTTTCCACCTCTGCTTCCACAATGTTCCTCAAACCTTGAAGAACATGCTAGAGATGTTTAATTTAGTGCTGAGTACATAACAGCCACTTATTCTCATTTCTTTGTGAATGTTGACTCTCACCAGCATTCACTGCCTTCTGCAGAAAGAAGTTTCTTTGGCCTATGGTGGCAGTGGCACTAATCAGTCGGCACAAAAGGACGTAATATAAATAGCTGGAGGCGAATTTGATGACCAGAACAAATCCAGTTAGTCAAACTAGTATAGTAGGTTCCCTGCAGGCGTCTATGATTTCAGAGACACAGGCTCTTGAGCGGATTTTCATTACCCATTATGGATTCTCTCCTGCAGAATGGTCCTCAAATCCAACCAAAAGAGCAGCTGGTTATCATCACCGTATCAGCCATACCTCTAATGAACCAATCGGCCCATCTTGGTTGGCTGTTTAGTCTTGTGGAAAGCAGGGTTTTTTCACCACGGGATGAGATTGCTGATGACTTTTCTTCCCCAGAAACCTTCACGGAACTTTCCTACTCTACGATGGCTAGCCAGCAAGAATGAGGCTTCCAGCTCATCTCTAGCTTGATTAGTAGTTTTCATTATGCAGTATAACTGGTCTGTTATGAGCATCAGCAGCTAAAATAACAACGTAGTTACTCTCTAGTTTAAAACATGCAGTTTTGGCCTAGTAGATGGGAGGTCGTGGTAATCATTCCAAGTTTGCTGGTCACTGTGTTCCAAGTGTCCTGCAACCGACTCAGTGATGTCTTCAGACATAGATGCTTACCATCTGCTTCTAGCGGCCAGCCAAGCACTTTGGGAATAACCTGCATCATTTTGGGGGATCACAGGAGCATCCACGACCAAAAAATTTGCTGAGAGGTGTCCCACTCCTGGTATCTCTCTGACTTATACCTTTAGAGAGAAGTATATTGTCCACCTCCATAGTGAGTTTTTGACCAAACTCTCTTTCTCTCTCTCTTTTAAATCTTAATTATATTTTAAAAATATATTTTATTTATTTATTTATTTATTTGAGAGACAGAGAAAGAGGCAGAAATAAGGGGAGAGAATGGGCACGTCAGGGCGTCCAGCCACTGCAGATGAAGTCCAGATGCATGCACCCCCTTGTGTTTCTGGCTTACATGGGTCCTGGAGAATCGAACCAGGGTCCTTTGGCTTGGCAGTCAAAGGCCTTAACCACTAAGCCATCTCTCCAGCCCCTTAATTATATTTTTATCAGCTAACAAAGAAATGGGTAAACCTATTGCTTTTTTTAAATAACATCTTTAGTTTTGTTCAACCTTCCCCTCCATTCCCTTCTCTGACCCCACTTCAGCCTTCCCACCTGCCCAGTATTCCATTTCTCTTCTTACATATCTAACATCATCTCCACTTCAGCTCTCTGATTGTCCCTGTCTAATTCTCTGGCCTCTATGGTCTCTTACTTAAACTTACGTACATATCTAACAACTGAAAGCTAGGGGCCACACAACAGAGAACATGTGGCTTGTCTTTCTCAGCATGAGTTATATCACCTAGTGGAATATTTTCCAGCTCCATCTACTTCCCTGGGAATTACCAATCTTCATTATTCTTTACAGCTGGATAAAACTCCACTTATACATGTATCACATATTCATAATCCATTCATCAGTTGATAGGCATCGAAGATGATTACATTTCTTAGCTGTTGTGAATAAAACAGCAATGAACATGGATTTGCAAGTATCTTTGTTGTAGGATCCAGGGTCCTTTGCGTATAAGCTCAGGAGTGGGATAGGTGGGCCACATGGTAGTTCAAAGTTTAGCTTTTTAAGAAACTTCATTGCTGATTTGCAGAATGCCTGTAACAGTTTACACGCCCACCTGCAGGGAGTAGGGGCTTGCCACTCCCCACATCCTCACCCAGCACTCCTTGTTACCACTTTGCTTCATCCTAGCCATTCTGACTAAGGTCAAATGCCATTTCAAGTTTTTTAGACTGGGTTGAAATGTTAGTTTTTTTTTTTTTTTTTTTTTTTTTTTTTTTTTTTTTTTAATCCTCCGTTAGATAAATAGGTGGATGGCAAAGGTTTTCTCTCATTCAGTGTGCTCTGCTTCACTTGGTTGATGGTTTCCTTAGTTGTACATATTCCTTAATTGTTATATAGTTTCACGGGGTCCCATTAGTTGATTGTTTCTTTTATTTCCTGGGCAACCAGAGTCTCTTCAGAAAGTCCTTCCCTACACCTATATCTTTTTAACATATTTTTATTTTTATTTATTTATTTGAAAGAGAGCGAGAGAAAGAGAGAGAGAAGGAATGGGAACACCAGGGCCTCTAGTCACTGCAAATGAGTGCCAGACGCATGCACCACCTTGTGCATCTGGCTTACATAGGTCCTGAGGAATTGAACCTGGGTCCTTTTGGCTTTTCAGGCAAGTGCCTCAACAGCTAAGCCATGTCTCCAGTTCCCTAGACATAGACCTTCCTCTAGTTGTTTCACGATTTATACCAAGGTCTTCATGTATATGAAGCTGATTTTGGTGCACAGGAAGATATCGGCTGTAGCTTGTTTTGAATGTAGAGATCCAGTTTTCTTAGCATTATTTGTTGAAAAATGTTCTCTTTTCTCAATTGCTGACTGTGCAGCCATCATTGCACAGACATATACCTGGGTCCTCTGTACTATTTCAGTCGTCTACATATGTGTTCTTATGCCTATACTGTAAAATATATTCAGTCGAACTTTAAAGGTCCCTTATCACATGTCCAAATGTCCAACGTCTCATCAGAGACGCAGGCACTTTTCCAACTGTGAGCTCTATAAAATAAAAACACAATTTGCCCACTTTGACTTATAATGACATAGAGAAAACATTGTTGTTCCACAAAGGAGCCAGGAGGGCAATAAAAAAGTAAGAAAAGAGCAATGCAAGATCAAAAACCATCAGGGGAAACTGCGAATCCTGTAGTTCCTGCTGGGCACCCAAGTCTTGTGATGCAATCGTCTGTGCTCCAAAAGGCGTGTGCAGCTCCACCTCTCCAGCTGTGTTCCCTGCATCCCCTCCATTGGGCAGGATCTGCCCCAAGCCTGCAGATTTTCCAGGCAGAAGCCCCAATGCTATCATTTCCAACATCTCAGGGTCTACGTCCATGGATCATCCCCCACAGCTTGACACAGTGACATCACATTGTCTAGCCTTCAGTGGCTCTACAGGATTGACTTTCAGTACATGGCTCTCTATTTCTATTATGTTTTATGCTTCCCAAACCATGTAGGCAATATTGTGCAATTTTTCTGCCAGCTGTGGATGAGGCCTGAGCTTGAAGAGTAAGGTCTTCCTTCTGCATTCTTCTTTCAGGGCCCCTCCTTAAAAAAGAATTAGCATTCTGCTTAGATCTCCTGCCACCAGCGAGTTGGGTCTTATGCTCAGGGCATCTTTCCTATTGTCCCAACGCGTGACATCTGGAACATCTTGAATGGAGGTATTTATTCTCTTTAACAGTCACAGCTGAAGTGTCTGTAGTCTCTGGCCCTGGAACCTGAACCTTGTTCGCATTTCTTTCTGTGCCAAACATTATGTTTTCTCCCATCCTTCCACTCTTTTTTTTTTTTTTTATTGTAGTTCTTAAGAAGAGCATCAGAAAGAAGGCAAATCGTACATTAGTTCATCACTTTTAAATTCTACTTTGCACAAGTTCTAAAACATACAGGCAGAATGGGGCCAGTTTGCCTCCCTGAATGTCCATGAACAGATCTCAGCTCAGTTACTTGTAAGTGCCTTTGCCCCTCTCAAACATGATCAGCTGAGCCTCCTTTTTATACATTTATATCTGCATTCAGGTTCTTCAAACTCTCACCAGAATGGCCCAGCAAGTGTTTCCTTCTGCATTTTGAGAATTCCCTAGTCCAAAGTTTCACGTCCTTCCATATTTCTCTTGCAAACCAGTTCCAAAGATGTAAGAACCACATGGTTCTTTGTAGCAATGGCCTCACTTCTCTGTATCTGTTTTTCTGTGTCAGTTACTTTCTTATTGATGGAACAAAATAACCAACTGGACAACCCAAAGCAGCTCATTGAAGGAAAGGTTATATTTCAGGTTACGATTTTGAGAGGCAACTTTTATCCATGGTGGGGAAAGCATGGCACGATCAGACAGCCATTGTCACATCTTCATGTCATCCAGGAAGAAGTAGAAGATCAAAATCACCAAGCAGATCTGACCTGTCCCTAGTAATGCGTCTCCTCTAGCAAGGCTTTGCCTCCTAAAGGGTCCACTTACTCACTTCCCACACAGAGTCACCAACTGAGGAGTAAATATTCAAACACATGAGTCCATATGAGATATTTTACATTCAAACCACTACAGTACCAAATTGCAGTGCAAAGAATGGACTATTCTTAATTTGTTCCAGACCTTAATGGGAATGCTTCAAGATTTCATTCATTGATTAAGATATTGTCAATGATATTTGTTATAGATAGACTTTGTTAGGTTGAAATATGGTTCCTCCTTCCCTATTGTCTCCAATGTTTTTATCATGAAAGGAAGTTGTGTTTTGCTAAAGTCCTTCTCACCTGTTGATATGATCATGTGATCTCTGACCTTGAGTCTACTTATGTGATATATTTCATTTATACATATTGCACTATCTGAATATCTGAAATAAAGCCTACCTGATTGAAATGAATTATCTTTTCAATATGTTCTTGAATTCAGTTTATGAATACTCTATTGAGAATTTTTGTGTCTATTAATCTGGTCTAGGGTTTTCTTTTGTTGTTTCTGCTAGCTGAGGTTGCTGTTAGTGTAATGCTGGCTTTATTGGAGGAATTCTGGTAGTTATGATAGTTTAGGGAATAATTTGGGAAGCAGAAGTTTTAGTTATTCTATAAATGTCTGATAGGGTTCTGTAGTGTACCCACCTGGGCCTGGAATTTTTTGTTTGGAAGATTTTATATTACTGGTTCAATCTCATTGTTTATTATAGATCCATTTAAATTATTTTTCACATCTTAGTTTAATGTTTTTAAAGATAGCAATAATTTATTTCAGAATGTCATGATAACATGAAAGAATGAGGTATATTTGGAAAGTGATGGGAGAAGAATGATACCATTATAAATATTTTAAGAATATACTGAGATTTGCTTTTGTCAAGTAATCTGAAATCTATAAAGGGTAAAAATAGGTATGAATAGAAGTTGTTGCCATCATCTTGATAAACTGCATTGTGTAATTTTGTTCCCATCAACAGAAACTAGAAAGCTTTATTGCAACTACATTTCAAATCAAACATTTCACTTCAGACTGTGCAGTGGAACAGAGGCCATGCCCTACTCAGTTAAGACAACGCCAGCAATTCCTTTTTGAATAGCAGCCAGGAAGACATGGTTAAAAGAATAAGAAAACAAATCAAAATAGGCTAAATGCTCTGTTTAACTACCTTCTGACTATTTACTGAATAATAAAATTTTGAAACTAGATGAGAATATTTATTCCTGAAAAAATCCATGACATATATAAATACACATCTTCACATGTTCAGAATCATGAAAATTTCAAGTAAAGCTCTAGAAGAGCATCTAAAACATGAAAACTAATACATTTCCCACCCAGCAACTTTCTTTTCTTTAATATTTTATTTATTCATCTATTTGATAGAAGGAGAAAGAGGAAGAGACTGAGAGAGACAGAGAAAAAGAGAGAGAGAGAGAGAATAGGTAAACCAGGGCCTCTAACTACTGCAAGGAACAGACTCCAGATGCATGTGCCACCTTGTGCATCTGGCTTTACATGGGCACTATGGAAATCAAACCTGGGTCCGTAGGCTTCACAGGCAAGCATCTTAAGCACTAAGCCATCTCTCCAGCACCCAACTTTCGTAATAATCATCATTATAAGTAATTTCTCAATTGCTTATAAGCCCTATCATCTTACTAGTGCAATATTTGAGATTTCATCTTGTTTCATAGTTATTTATGGTTTATCTTTTTTTTTTTTTTTTTTTACATTTTGAACTTCCTAGGAACAGGAATGGGTAACACATAATAAATTTATTAATAAAAATAATCTTGCATCAAACATTTACTCGGCGTTGATGATGTGCTTATGCAGCAGTGTCTCTGCTTACTTGAGTTTGTGACTTTCAGAACTTCTAGACTTCACAGGAAGCAAAGATTTACATCAGATTCTCACTCTTTGAAATTAACAAAGTCCTCCTTTCAATAATACTTGAAGTCAAGCAAAAGGCTTTGCTTTAAAAATAAGGATGCATCTTCACTGAGAAAATTCAAATGAAAGCTGATAGGTCATTTAAAAGAAATAAAATTAAAAGAACTTGAGTATATTGATATTGGAGCTCACATGGTATAGCAAAGAAAAAAAAATGTTCCATCAATCTTGTCATATGCTGGCACATAAACCATTTTGGTTAGGCATGTACTTAACATTTATGGTTGCAGAATTAAAAAAAAAGAATGCAATCTTTTATTTCTAATATAACTGCATTTGCCCACAATCAGGTGTTCCCCTGCGCATCAAGCTATGCTCCCCTTTTTACCTGGGTCATTTTCAATTACGCACCAGCAGGCTTGCTTCTGTTTTGTTCCATTCACAGAATGAATGGACCCGTAAGCTAAGCATATACTACATCAGTTAAAGGTTTACCAAATGAATCCCCATGGCTTGCTTTTCTCGCTGAATACATGCCCATGTGCGGGCACAAGGTCCGTGAAGCGGAATACATCCTGGCTTTTGGGCCTAGGGGTGCATTATTTCACATAGATCTGGCTGCTTGGTCTAGTGCCTTTTATATGGGAAACATCTAAAGTCCCTGTTCCCTCACACAAAGATTCCAGTAAAATTCCAAATGAAATTGATTTCTTCTTTGGCTTTGTTTTCATTTTGGGGATAGAAACTCTGACATGTTTATTCATTTATATTGTTCAGACTCATGCGACTGAATGTAAGGAAGAGGGAGGACGGGACCACTGATAGTGTTCACACGTCAACCCTGGGTTTCTGTTTTGTCTTTACTCATGTAGACCCATCTTTAAACCTATCAGGAACTATAACATCTACTTATGAGATAAAGTAATGCAAAACAAGATTAATCTCTTGAAAACTCTGAAAATGCCATCTCCCAGGATTATCTAATCAGTCCATCCACAGGGAAGTGCTCTTCCAATCACACAATTCCAGGCGCCAATTCCGACGGGTAGCTTTGAAGCCCACATTTGCTGTTTCTCTTTTGATTTACTTATTTTGAATTAAGGTCATATATCGTACCTTCCTGGTTTATTAATTAAAGTGAGATATCAGAGGTGACTTGCGTGTTCTGTGAGCCCCATTTTGTTGGGGGTGGGGGGTTGTTAACACACTACCGTGAGCGAAAGCGACAGATTATCCATAGCATGAAGGGTGATGCCAGGCCTCACCAGAGCTCTCAACAGTGGAGTCCTATGTTGTTTCAATCTGTTTACGTGTTGCGGGATCATTCTTCCCAATATAACAACAAACATTAACTCATTACTCTAAGAAGTTTATGAAAACATCATTGATATATTATGCCACATGAAAGGGTTTTTTTAAGCACAATATAGTTTTTCCTCTTGTAATAACATATTAAGTCCTATTATATTTTAAAATGAACATTCTCAAAATTTCCAGTAAATATTTTAAACATGTTATTTATTTATTTATTTTGGTTTTTCAAGGTAGGGTCTCACTCTAGTCCAGGCTGACCTGGAATTCACTATGTAGTCTCAGAGTGGCCTTGAACTCTCAGCAATCCTCCTACCTCTGCCTCCCCAGTGCTGGGATTAAAGGCGTGCACCACCACACCTGGCACATGTTATATTTTTGATAGTTCTTTGAATTCCTTCTCTTTCCGGAGGACATATGAAATATGTAGGACATGTAGATATAGTCTAATCTGAGCTTTGGCATTTGAATGGAAAGACTTCTTAATGGTAGTAAAAGTACTTTCAAATGTATCACAGTGTTCCTTTGTACCAAATTTGTTTTTCAATGTCAAATATTCTTGGAAACATTTTAATTGTAAACAATATCTTTGTTTTTAGAATCATAAAACTTTTAATTTGTAAATTTTTGCTACATTTTCTACTTTTCAATATCACTGACAACCAAAGAGATCAGGAGATGTCATCTTCATGGTCTTTAGAGGAAAGCCTGAAGTCTGGGAAGGTTTTAGTGGGAGGCCGTCCCTGTCCAGGCCCCTTGTGAAGGAACCTTCTGTCCGGCAGTGTAGTCTCAGCTTCTTGGAAAGAGGAGCCATTTATCACAGTCCTAAATGAAAGCATTCTTTAAGCACAAATGTCTTTTTCTCCCTTTGTCTAATTACTGAGAGGAAAAGTGAGAAGGAAATGTCAAAACAGAGAAACAGTGGTGTATAGAGCGAGCAGCCACTCTGGAGCTCAACCAGCTTTGTGAGGATCTGGGCGATTTGTCAAATGGTTGTGGCATAAGTCAAGCTCTGAGGTTGAAAGGTCTTGACCTAAGGAGTTCAGGAATCAGACAGTGTAAGCAACGGGTCTGCTAGAATTTTCAGCTGGAGTGGAGATGAACAATGATGGGAGCTGGACATAACAAAGCCTCATTTGCATAATTCAGGTAAGTAATTTTATTGAAACTGACAAGGATGTGACAGGCTAAGAAAGAGAAGAGAACACACTCTTGCTGGGAACCACTAAAGCTGCTCAGTTAGGTATGCGAAAATAAATGACAGCTAATCTCTTCACTAAAAAATCTGTAAACAATGCCATTTTACCCAGGACTCACCCATGACCTTTTACAGAGCTGGCGAGAGATTCTTTAGTCCAGTCTTGCAGAATGTAGCAAATAGAATGCGCCAAATTCAAATCATGTTTTAGGCTTTAAATGGTAATAATTACCTTTATGAATAAGAACTCATTCTACTTCCAGCCTACATTGAGAATGAAAGAGTAGATTATTTATTTATTTATTTATTTATTTATTTATTTATTTGCATCAAAGATTTGAAACTGAAGCTAGTGGAAACCATATATTTTTTCCCTTAAGAATAGATGGTGGGGGTGGGGTGGGGGTATCTCAAGCAGTCTGAACTAAGAATTTAAAATGTGTTAGAGCTTATATTAATCTTTGCCAGTTCATCTTTTAAACTTGTTTTTTTTTTACTTTCTATTTCAGAAGGTGTGCACTTAAGCACCACATGAATTTAATATTGATGTACAAAATTGAAAAATTAAAAAAAATGTTTAATACCTAACCACTATTTTTGACTTTTTATAAAGTTTTATAACATCAGCCCAACCTGAAGATTAAGTTTTAGGTAGCCTGGATATACTTATCCATAAAAAGTGATAGGGCTCTCAGTAAGTTTCCTCATTTTAGATAAGAGAAGCTAAGTTCTTAAGAGCATTTTCTGTATCCTTTGGACTCAGCGTTGCTTTTATGTATGGATCACCAGGTGATAACTGCGTGTCTTTAGCAATTCAAACTGTTTATCAGTCATTGGTGACTTTTATAGGCAAGAGCAGTAATGGATGGAGATAGTAATCAGGCTAAGGAAGAATGCTGCCCCAACCTAGTTTGCTAGAGAAGAACCATGTCTGTTGTGCCCTTCCAACATACAAAAAAATAAAAGATAAAAAATGAAATCCACTTAGTCAGATGTGAGCTGAAAACTCCCCAGGCCTTTCAGGATAGCAAATGTCCACATGCTCCTTTGCAGGGTAAGGAACACATGTATAGTTTGACCAAACTGTGGATCATTCCATCAAATGGGAAGCAGTTGAGAGTTCTGGCTAGATCAAATGTGGATCTTAGTATTATAAACAGGGCAATGCATAATTCATGAGGCTTAATGAATATTCCAATTCATGACAGCCAACTGGCTCCATAGGTCACACCTCCCAGTCTCATATAAATAAAGAATGAGATACTGGAAAGCATACCAGCTGAACCAAACTGAGTGCCAAAAACATGCATATTAATGAGGCAACTATAATAGATACTTGACTCTTTGGAAGTGTCTATATTGGTTTCCAGCTACAGAGGGAAAGAAAGTTCACAATGTACCTTTAAGCACACCATACTGTGCACCACAAAATACAGCTCTTTCTATGAAATATGGAATCAGATTATACTGATGCACTTTCAGATTCAGTCATTAACTCCATAACATCCTCTGACACTTCCATCAACATTGAAACATTCTGGAAAGATCCCCACCCCCTGCTCCCATGTTCCCTTGCAAATCTCAACTTGGTAACTAGGGAGAGGAAGTCCTTGCACAGTGCTGTTCTTTTATGTGTTCTGTTTAGACCTTGGATCAGGATGAATGGTGGCTCAGATGAATGCATTTGTGCCATTTTTCTTGGCCCCAGACTATGTTTCCTCACTACCATGACATCTGAACAGAAGGAGAAAACATCTCCCTTTTGTAGCAGGCTAATTTAATTTGTACCTTCCACCTAGGGGTAAATATGTTTGTCTGTCTGTCTGAGCTTTTTGCCCACTTTCTTTTCTCACGGGAAACCCTACGGAGTAGAAAGCAGGAAATTGCTTAGTGCTCTAACTTTATTTTAGAGTAATTTAATTTGAAGCCTTCTCACACCCACCCTAAAATGAAGCAACTGTTGGAATCCCCTTGGGATCCCCTTAATGACTTCTGCATGTCTCCTGTGTCACAGATGTCAAAGGCTTGTTGTTTACGAGAATAGATGACTTAAAAGAGACTGCTTTGGGCTGTTTTACCAGCAGAAGATGTGCATTCATTTTAAAATAGCAAATATATATATTTATTTATTTATACATATACATAAATTTATACATATATACATAAATACATAAATATATACATAAATTATAGTAAGTATTTGAAATGATGTGTGTATATATCTTGCAGCTTTTATATTGACCCACATCATTTCAAAAACATACTATAATATTTATTTTCCTCTTCTTGGGCATTATGTGTGGCTTGACCTTGTTTGATGTCAAAAGTTGTCAAAGATTTAAACAACTAATAAACATATATTTTCCTAAGTAAAACAGAAGTACACATAGCTCAAAAGTTAAAATTAGGTATGTTTTTGATATAAATATTGTTTTCTTTTCTTATGCTATCTCAGGTGTCAGAGATAACCTCAAATTAAAATTGTGGTTAATACCAAAATGGCATCTTTTTAATAAATATTGAACCAAAGGAAATTTTCCTGCTGAGTTAAATTGGCATATCAAATTGAATTATTTTGCTTCTTGTAATAGTTTCAATGCACCTTAAAAAACAATTGCTTTTTTTTTTCCTCATTAGTGGAAACTTATTTAACTAAATTGTCTTTCAAGGTATTTTTCTACTTCCTTTTTGATATTAAGATATAGTATCAAAATAAATAATTCTATATTATAAGAAATAAGACCCATGGCATTATACTGTAAACATAATTTATTATATAAAATGAAATATAATTTTAATATAATTATTGTTTTACTTCCTATTAAATAGAAAAAAATCATTTTGCATTTAATTATTGCTTGATGATAAAGCATTCTTTACTTGTATCCAATCTAATTTTGGTTGCCAGCTATAATACTTGAATTTTTGTGCATCTAACTTAATATTAATGACAGTAATCTTAATAGTAAAGTTGTATTAATTGAACTCAAATTCTGATCCATATGGAGTTAGCTCACAACATAGATAAGCATATGAAAGGATTTCATTTCATTAACAGGTATTTAAAATTTTTATAACAAAATATTTAAATATGATTATGTGTATCCTGTTAAATATCCATGCACTAAAAACATAAGAAGTGAAGAAGAATGGTGAGGAATATTACAGTTGGGTATAAGAATTTCTCATATTCACTAAGTCTCAGATTTGCATTGCAGATTCATGTTTCTTGTAAATTTGCATCAGGTAAGTTGCTCAGACTAGATTTATCACTAGACAACTTCATATATGGTCTTACATTTTATGGAGGAAAATGGAGCTAATGTGATTTAAGTTAATTAGAAATATAAATGGTTTCTACTGGGCAAATATTCTACATTCTCAGTACAAATTGACTATGACAGAAGGAGGTGGTCCATAGTATACTCACATGGTATCTTCATCCTAACTCAGCCTTGCATATTAAGTCACCCACTAGCCTCCTAGAATGTAAACCCATAATTGGAAGAGTATTTCTGAAAATGGCCAGATGATCAATATTTTAGACCTTGTGGGCTGTGTATGGTTGCTGTTATATATCTCTCTTTATTTTGTTTCATACCTTTTAAAAATTTAAATACCAAGCTTAGCTTGAGGGCCATAGAAAAACAGACCACCAGCCAGATTTGGATAGCTGGTTGATGATAGTTTGTGAACTCTTTGACTAGGCTGTTAAGACCTTAGTTGATGTAGCAAAACATTGGCTTATACTCATACAACATTATAAAAAAGCTCATAATCTCTTTCTGGGTTAAGCTTATTCTTTGTTCTACATATAAAAGAATATCTGATCTGTAAGATTTGATATAGGTATTTTGTCTAGAGAGCTTTAAAATCATAACATTCAGAGAAAATCATAACTTATGCCAAACAATCCCCAAACTGCTATCATATATACTACTATGCATGAGGATTTTATTAGAAAATAAATTGCCTGTTGTGTTGGTAGTGGAGTATGTGAACATTTTTCCATGTTGCTACAAACAAAAGATCCTACGAGCACATATCTCTAATTCACTTTACAATCAAATACCATGTGGTACAGGATAGTACGTATCCATCACAGTTTTGGAATTTTTCTTTAATACATATTCAAGACTGAAGTCTTAAATTCTGAATAAACATAAGATTTCAAAGAACTTAGGGTACTTTTCCATAATTATGTTTAAAATATGAATAAAATATTGTTTAACATTTTCAGTCTGATATGATTATTGATATTTTTGTCTTTGCCTTTCCTCTCTCCCTCTTTTATATTTTCTCCCCAACCACTTCTCTCTAGAGCTTTAAAAATCATATGTATATATTTTTAAATGGCTGAAGGTCCTAAATGGTGTGTAGCATATTTCAAATTTGTAAATAACAGCTTTATATGTAGTAGAACTTACTATATTTCCTTCATGATTAGGGAACTTGAATTTATTGTCTATTAATCAGGAGTTGGGACATCCTCTAATCTACATAAATACATTCTATATGTTAAGTCAATATTGTCTCCATTCTGTCAAGAGAATCAATAGCTTTCTTCTCTGGCTCAGAACTACATGATCCAATGAGATGGAGAAACTTTGGATTAGAATTGAACCATACATCTATTTAATTTTTTTTTATTTTTTATTTTTGGAGAGAGACACAGAGAGAGACAGAGAGAGAGGGAGAGGGAGACAGATAGAGATGTGCATGCCAGCAGTCTCTCAGCTGCTGTGAACGAAATCCAGATGTGTGCGCCCCCTTGTGGTCAAGTGCGGCATCACGCCCTTACGTCACTTTCCATCTGGCTAAACGTGGGACCTGGAGCTTGGAACCCAGTTCTTAGGCTTAGCAGGCAGGCGCCTTAACTGCTAAGCCATCTCTCCAGCCCCATACATCTATTTAAATCAGAGCATCCTGTATAAAAAAACTAGAATACCAGTTTGCTTATTTACCATGAGAAATATCACTTTTAGGAAAACCAGACTTTTGCGTTTATATTGTGATATTAAACTGTAGATATATCTGTGAAAACATTCAAATTATAATTATTTTCTCTGTAAACTTACATATTCAGCAATCTCATATCTGCCTTTTCTAATGATATAGATGAAATTTCTGATGTTTGTAGTTTTGTTTCAAATTGTATTTTACTAATGAAATGGGAAAAGAAGTATAAATACATATTATCTTGAAAGATGGTCCTTGTGGAATGCCAAAGCAATATTTCTTAATAATGATGATTAACAAACACCCTTCATATTCTGTAGGAAACTCTTAACATAAGACAGAAGCTACCTTCAAGCACATGTGGCTTTTAGAATACATGCGTATGAGCCTAGTCTGCATGAGCAAGACAGTAAGTCATTTCACTGGAGTATAAGCTCCAGAAAGGGAAAGAGAGCCTTTCTTTCTTTCTTTCTTTTTTTTTTTTTTTTTTTTGTCAGTTCACTTATCTAGCACTGTATTTGGTATATTGTGGTACTAAAGTAAAATCTTCTTGGCAGAATGAATGAAGATGTCCTTACCAAAGGGGGGAAAAAAATTGGATCAATTTCTTGGGTGAATTTTAAGTTTCTAGCGGAAAACTGTACATTCATTTGAAGAGGAATATATTTTCTAGAGTCTCCATCTTTTACAATTTCATTCATACATTAAGATAACACAAAAAATTGAAACAGAAACAAAGCAAGAATCTTAAACTCCCTTCTTTTTAAAATCTTTCAGATGTTTTCAATTGAAAGTGATTTTCTAACTTTTAATATCAGAATAGCATATGTCTTACTGAATTTTTTATTACTTCCCATAGCCATTGAGATAGTTGAAGTCTCTGGTTGTCTTCATCATGTTTCTAAATTTGACTGGAACTTGTTCCTGAGCACATGATGGGTTAATTTCACACAGTGCTTATGTGTTTGTAGGAGGTTTCTGTTCCAGAGATGATCAACACTGCCCCCTGTGTGTTAGTGTACTCTGATGGCTGCGTTTGGGATCACTCTCTCTCTCTCACCTTGAGCCTAAATGGACTCGAAATCTAGCACTGGAACACACATACACACAAGGTAAAAGTTACTGTTGCCTTTGTAATGTCTCTCCCTTGAAGTTGTGCTGGAATCTCTGCTTCTCCTTAGTTTCCTCAGGGATTTCCTCTCCTGGAGGATGATATTTTATTGGCTGAACAGAACAGCTTCCTCCTCCTCCTAGCCATTTTCCTTGCACTTCTCATCTGACACACCCACCAGTGAATTTTCCCAGAATAAAACAGCCACATTCCTTAGAAAATTCCTGGTGTCAGTTCTTAGCCCTTATACGTTCATCAATATATGAACTTAACCCTTCAGTTACGTTTCCTGTTCTGCAGCCTTTTGGGGTTTTATCCCCAGTGTGTCACACATCTGAATTTAGTGCCTGGCTTAAGTTTTAATGAATAATTTTATAGGTGACAAAGGATATCCTGCTTTATTATCTTTTTTGCATGTGTAGCACATGGTGTGTGTGTGTGTGTGTGTGTGTGTGTGTGTGTGTGTGTGTGCGCACAGAAGATGCTCTCATGGGTGTGTGGAGGCCAGGCCAGCAGGCATTCTCTTTCTATCACTCATTCCTGTATTGGTTCATGTAGAGTCTCTCTCTGAACACAGAGCTGAGAGTTTCTCTTTCAAGCCCCAGTGATTCTCTGGTCTCTACTCCCCATAGGACTGGGGTTCCAGATGTTTATGGTCAGGTCCAGCTGAAATACCATGTTTTAAAGCAAGAGTAACTGCTTTGAGCAGGTAAAAATTTTTTTTTTTTTTTTTTTTTTTTTGGTTTTGCAAGGAAGGGTCTCACTCTGGTCCAGGCTGACCTGGAATTAACTACATAGTCTCAGGGTGGCCTCGAACTCTTGGCGATCCTCCTACCTCTGCCTCCCGAGTGCTGGGATTAAAGGCATGCGCAACCACGCCCGGCTTTGTTAAAAGATTTTTTATCAACATAGACCTTGCAAGTCAAGTGCTTTGTCATATATCAGGTCAAAGCTGATACATGAGTGTTTAATAAAATCATCTAACTCTAACTACAGGGAAATGAACATAATAATAGAAACAAAGAATTATTTATTGGTTCTTTCCACCTTCTTTAATGTAGATAATAGATATTTGACTATACCAATACCCAAGTCCATACACAAGAGAAACAAATAAGCAAACGTAAACCACTTTCAAAGTTGTTTATTGTCAATGCTAGCTTCTGCCAGAATGTTTTTAGTCTAGTCAGACTGATTAGGCTTCTGCAAACACTATGTAGCGATTGATAGATTTTTAGATATTGGCTCATGTACATTTATAGCTATTGACAAAGCTTAAGTCTTTTCAAGAACATTCCAACTATTATTGGCATTCTGCTTTATCCGTTGACACTCAACATGATGTACTGTGGAAGACTTTAAGACTTCCAGTGTTTGACTAAGCTTTACAGTCATTAATGTTTAATCACTTACAATTCTGAAAGCATTGTGCTTTCATTTTTTATGTGGTTTGTTTGTCTATGTAAAGTAAATCAACAATGCCTTTCAGATAGTGTTCTAGTACATTTCTAATCAGCCCTGTTTGGTGATCAGTGATGAATATGGATACAACTGCTATTTGGAATTACTTTATCATTCTATACAAATAAAGAAATAAATTTCCTCTCTACAACAATTACAATAAAAATAATCATCAGCTAAACTTTCCCAAACTGAACACATCAAGGCAAAGAAAATATTATTCTTTTTCTTAGCACACTATTTAAATATCCTGTACTTACATACACAATATCTACTCTATAACTAAGAAAACCAATTTAATAAAAATATTTTAGATGAAAGAAATTTTCAATAATTGAAGGAGTTAAACTTCTGTGTTGTCCATCCTTTAGGACGACAGCGCCTCACTCCCAGGAATGGATATCCCAAGGAAACAATGAGAGATGTTGAAGCATCACTTTGTCCACAACACAGCAATGAATGCGCACCATTGTGTCATAACGGTGAAAGCATTCGTGAGAGACAAATGCGCTTGGCCAAAGCCGGGAGGAATTGGACACAAAGAACCTGATTCAAGCAAAGTGTAGTTGGGAGTGGACACATTTGTGGAATTTTAACAGACTCCTGGCATTTGTGTGTAGTCTTGGTTTACATTTGGGCTTTTATGGAAGTATAGACATGAGGTTGCAAGTCCTCTTTGTATATTGAAAGACTATAAATGTAGATAAAAGCACAATGGGTTGCCAAAGTAAATGTATTAAAGTTTTCAGAAATGTTTTGTTTTTTTTTTTCAAACTGGCTTCAGAAGAAATGAAAAACAATGGAAAACTATTCATATGACAAATAAAAATGCCATTTCCTTTTTATAGCTCTACAAATGGAAAAATACAGTTCTATTATTCCGTTCATGAAACTGGCTGAAGTGTGAACAAACAAGCCACAACCAGGTTGACAGATATTCCGTTATACTTTATTATCATGAGTGTCCCTCTATCATGTCAGATATTATATTGTCCATTCACCCTTCTATACCAGCAAGAAAAAGGTTTATCATGTAAGTTTTTTCCCCCTTTGGTAAAGGCCTGAATTCATTCTTTATTCTGTACTGTAGAGTCTATGTAGGTGTTCATCTTTTATTTACATGCAATTCAAAATAACACAGAATTGCTGGAAAATATGTCAAAATCAGACAATGAGAGGTTCAGAACTGGATGCACTGAAACTTTTTTTTTTTTTTTTTTTTTTTGAGGTAGGGTCTCTGGCCCAGGCTGACCTGGAATTAACTCTGTAGTCTCAGGCTGGCCTTGACTGTAACTTTTAAGAGAGGAAGGCAAAAGGCTAAAGCCAAACTGTTTACCTTAATGGGATGGTTCTAATAGAATTGCTTAGAGGGGGAGTATAGAGCTAGTCTCCTGCTGTCCTTGCCAACTTTTCTGGCATCAAATTCTACCTCTGGAGTTATCTTACTCCATCCACTTCAACCTCGCTGCAGAGGACTGCCTAGAAAATCATGGCTTCTAAGATCTATGGAGATGTGGGAGCCTCCTCAGAACACCAAGGTTTATTTTCTATGTACCTCATAAGTGGCAGTGCCTCTTTCATGGGCTTACAGCCAGCCATATAGCTGTTTGTTGCTAAGATGTATGTATAACTTCTGATGTGTCAGTCATGGATTTAAGTTTTCTGTATGTTTCCTCTGGTTTGTGGAGTCTTGGACTTCATTGTGTCAGCAACTCCTGGGGCTTTGTGACAAATTCAGGATTCTAGATAGGAGGTCTAGATGGGACTCAGGTCTTCATTATTCTTCATTTAGTGAAGTTGCTGTATTGATCACCCATCAGCTATACCCATTGTGATAAAGAAATGCAGAATTAACTTTTTCACATGAACTCCTGAAAAGCAATATCAGTAGCTAAAGTATTGGAAAATGACACACAACAACCAAATATTTATTTTATATGAAGACATAGGTAGAAGTTACATTTAATTAGTTTTGTTTTGCATAATGATACAATTGTGAAGGATTTCTCTTTATTGTGAAGAGAAACCTGATTTGGTGAAAGACTCCAAGGAAACCACATCATTGTCACTAGATTGTGGGCAGCTTGCTAATTAATCACCCTTCAATACCAAGGAATACTGATGATGGTTGACTTTTTTTTTTTTTTTTTTGCTTATTCATTTGTTTGTCTACTAAGCTAATACAGGATTTCATGGATAATTAATTTTTATTACCTTTTTGTGGTTTTTCAAGGTAGGGTCTTGCTGTAGCCCAGACTGACCTGGAATTTACTATGTACTCTCAGGGTGGCCCCAAACTCAAGGCAATTCTCCTACTTCTGTCTCCTGAGTGCTGGGATTAAAGGTGTGGCACCTCCACACTTGGCTATTACAGTGATTTTAAAACTCAGTTACATTTCTAATCTACCAATATGTATATCCACCACAAATATATATTCTTAAAACTTAACTAGGGGCACGAAGTAACATATTTTTTTTTTTTACTAGAGAAATTAAATATTTCTTTGTGAATTGGTCATCTATATTTCTGCTTATTTCAATTTAATGGAATATAATTTTTCCTCTTTTGACTTTTTTCCTACAGAGGTGTTAGATTTTTCATTGATGAGAAAGAAGTCTCAGTATACTAATGGCATTACCATTTTTATATTTGTGGAATTTTGTTATTGTTAAGTATTAAAAATATACCACAGGTGTTGTAATTCAAATTAACATGAAGTTATGGGATCATTCTCATATCAATCAGACAGAAACCATAGAAAGCTCAGTTTTTACATAAATTGAAACAACCACTTTAATACATCTGTTCCTTGATTTTAAATTTTTATTGGATGTATTTAGCTAACATAAAATTGGGATTTAAAGAAATTTTACTAATAATAATGTTATTTCATTTTTTTAGGTTTTAAAAAACCCTGGAAAATCGTTTGGTCCTGGAATCTTTTGTGAAATATTCTGTGCTTTATTATCTAATAATTAAATTAGTTTAAGAAATTTCAGTTCTACTTAGAGAGTTTTCTGTTTGAGGTTACTGTTTCTTCTTACTTTTTTTTTAAACTTTTTATTTATTATTATTATTTTTTTTTGGAGAGAGACACAGAGAGAGAGACAGAGAGAGAGAGAGATACAGAGAGAGAGAGAGAGAGAGAGGAAGACAGAGATGGGCCCGGCAGCAGTGTCTCAGCTGCTGTGAACGAAATCCAGATGAGTGCGCCCCCTTGTGGTCAAGTGCGGCATTGCGCTCTTGCATCACTTTGCATCTGGCTAAATGTGGAACCTGGAAATTGGAACCACTGGAGATTAGAACCAGTGTTCTTAGGCTTAGGAGGCAGGCGCCTTAACCCCTAAGCCATCTCTCCAGCCCTGTTTCTTCTTACTTTTAATAGTAGTAGGTTTCTAAGATTGCAAATCTAGGATGATTTATTTGATTTCTGATCATTCTGATTTTGTTTTCATTTATCTTAGGGAGTATGATAGAACATAAACATGTTCTAGCCATCTATTAATACTTAAATACCTCATCAGAAAATAAAGTAACTTACAACAAAATATTTATTTTACTTGCAATTTTGCTATCAGAAGTGAAGGAAGGGATTAGATAGATAAGTGGTCTCTGATTCACATGGTGATATCTGGTCACATCTGAAGAATCCACAGTGTGAGCCCATTTTCTAGGTAGGTCAAGGATGCCTCCAGGATTGAGAACATGCACCACTAGTGTATTCTATTGCAATCTCAGGTCAGCTCAGACTTAGATGGTCAGAGAGTGAGCCTTGATCTCAGTCTCTTCATTGGTAAGTGGTAATGCCGTTGCTGATGACCATGTGGGATGGGAGATACCATGGCAATCATGTATAGAAAATATTTAATGACAAAAAATATGAATTTCTGCCACTGGTTCATGTGAATCTGGCCTTCATTTAGAGACTTCTTAGGGAATAAAGGCTGAAATAAAGATTCTCTCATATCATCTTCCTTGGGTGGGTCAGTTTTTCCTTAATTTACCTGCAAAGGTGATCACCAGTATCTCCTATCTTTGTACTTAATATCATGTTGATATGGCTACATGCTTCCACTCATGGCTCACTATTATCACTTCCCCAGGAGTTATCTGAGTGATTTTCTAGAAAATCATGATGCAATTATTCTGCCCCAAACCCTACCACGTTAGTAATGTCCCGCTGTACTTACAATAAGATTGTTTCCAGATGGCCATAGATGCTTTTCAGCTATGTTACTCTTGGCCTCATGCATTTCTCTAAGTCAGTTGTCCTCCTTGCTATGTGCAGGCTTTCCCCCATCTTCAGTTACCACTCGATGCTCATGGAATGATCTCCTCTTGGACTTATTATTATTATTTTTTTGGCAAGGTTCACTCTAGCATTTCACAGACTATTATTTTACTAGAATTTTCCTTACAGAATTTTGAAAGATTTTTCTCTATTCTTACATTTTTCTTCATATTTTGCTAATTACTTTTCATAATTTAATAATTATTATGTAATTTGTATTCTTTAACATATATAATGATTCATCTACTATTCATTGCAGTGTCTGTCAGCTTTTAAAACATTTGTAGACTTAATTAATGTGTAAATATGTTTGTCAAAAGTCATAAAATTAAATCCTGCCTGTCTTTTTATTTTCTTTTTATAAACTCTAACTTCAATTTTTTTTTAATTTGATATAATACCAATGCAGTAGAAATCTGGGCAAGAAGCATGCACATTCTGAGTATAAATTTATCTTGATTCCCAAAACTCAATAAATTACATGTAAAATGATAATATGTTATATAAAATAACAAAAATAAATAAAGTAATGGACAAATGGTAATTGATATTAATAAATTCATTACCATGTAATTGGTATGATTACTGAGCTATTTGTTCACAAATAACTCTTCTGCTCTTCATGTATCTAAACTCATTAGTTCGATGCACTGAGAACTATCTACACACCTGCTAAAATAAACTATTGATTATGTAATTATGGGCCATTTGTTGCTTTTGTTTAAAAAGAGTTCTACCCCTCCCATTTCTTATTGATAGAAGCTATGTCGGTCAATTAATGTCTCAGTGACAAACTCTAACCCTCGGTTTGGTATTGTGGGGCTATGCAAATTCTTTCTTCAGCTATCTCTTTTTCATTATTGGCTTCTTTAGATCATCAATGTGATTTCCAGGAAAAAATGGAATATTTAAATAATGGAAAATGTCTATGTTTTCCAGCAGCTTAATAATTATCTTTTAACATGGGTGTAAGATGCTAAGGATAAAAAATGTTGGAGGATCTCTCTTTCCCACATGGTAAATTACATTTCTATCAGATAATGAACTTTATTACTATTTCATTGTAACTTCTGTATTCTGAAAATTCTTACTTCATTGCTGTTATTTTTTTCATTTGGTACTTACTTGTCTTATGTTAACTATACTTTATTCTTCATTGGTGGTCCCCAGCATCCAGTACAATGTCTATGACAGTATGTGTGTGTTTAATATGTGTTATGTGGTAAGTAGTTTTTGAAATTATGACTTGAGTTTTATATGTAGATTTATATTACTGCTACCACAGCTACAGGGCTAAAGGCCCAGTTTTTCCAGTGCCAAAAATGTAGACATGGCTACTCTAGTACTGTAATTAAAGAGATAACTAGTGGTGAAAGACAGATATAAGAGAAGTAAACCAAAGTGGACACATTGGGAAGAGGAACAGAGAAAAGGGTTCAGTGGTCTCAAGTTCATCTTCTGGGCACTGATGTGAGCATTGCATTTAAATAGCGAAAGAATTGGGCCAGGGTACAAGAAGTATAGATATTTAAGTAGAGCAGTCTGGTTGATCATTATCTCAGTTCTGGTTCTGTGAAGTAGTTCAAAGAAGTTCTTAACATTGAAGGGGACATTTTAACTTCTGTGTGTTTGTTGCTCCACGATGGGGATATGATCTCTTTGTAAGGTGCTCCTGTTCCTAGAGTCCAAAGTGACTGCAGGATACAGGTTTAACACACTGACTGCTGAATTTATAAGGGTTCTGCACAGAAATGAAAGCATAAAATTAATATATATTAAAAAGGAGATTGTAGCAGTTACCTTTTTATTGCTGAGACAAAACACCTGGCCAGAAGCAGTTTATTAGAGGAAAGGGTTTATTCAGCTTACAATTTTGAAGGACAGTTTTCCTACGACAGAGAAATCATGAGCCAGAAAATTCATATCTTCACATAGCAGCAATAGTGGGTAGGTAAGAGTTGGCTGAGCTATGAACACTCAGTAGGACAGGGCTAACAAACCGTAAAGTCTATCCAAGTGACACACTTAGTCCAGCAAGGCTCCACCTCCCCAAGGCTCTGCTGGCTAGGATTGAGTATGAGGCGTAATTGCAAGCACATGAGGCTATGGGAGATACTGCACATTCAAACCACCACAGGGATACACTTGGTTGGATTGCATGGTAAGGGCCAGGCAGTCTAACAATGTTATTAACACACTGGAGAGGCTGAGAATCCAGTAGCTGCTTAGTACATGCAGCAGGGTCCTCAGCAGTCCTAATCTGATACTGACAGACCTGGAAGGTTGTCAGAAAGCCACTGGTATTCAGTCCATCTTGGAAGGTGGAAGAGACTGGGTTCTATGTGAACAAATGATAGCAACCACAGAGGAAAATGCCTTGACCAACACGGAATGAAGGTGGGCAGGGAAAAGTGGCATTGATTCTCTGAAACCTCTTTATACAGTAGGTGCCATTCTCTCTCTCTCTCTCTCTCTCTCTCTCTCTCTCTCTCTCTCTCTCTCTGTGTGTGTGTGTGTGTGTGTGTGTGTGTGTGTGTGTGTGTGTGATCTTTACCCCCTCAGTTAACCTTTCCAGAAAATACCTCCATAGTCCTGCCCAAAGGCATTTCTCTTACTTGAGTCCTAGTCCGTTCAAATTCAATATTGAGATTAACCTTCACAACTGGAGACTTCTTTTTGTTTGTGTGTTTCGAGACAGGGTATGACTTGGTATGTTTGTATGCCTGGCTGGCTTGATCCTTAGTATGAAATCCAAGCTGCTATTCAACTCTTCTCAGTCTTCTAAGTGCTGGAATAATGGACATGTACCATCATATCTGACCTGTGACTGGAGACTTTTGGAACACCTTTGTGGGGGTTTGGAACCGCATGATATACAAGCTGACAGTAAGGTACCTTGGTTATTCTTTGTGTCTTCAGCCTTGAAGAGGTTAGGTTTCACAGGCTTTTAGACAGAAACTCTATGTGCGGTTAGCATGCTTACATGCAACACTAAACACGAGTCTGATGTAAAGCAGACAGTGGCACGATAAAGGCAGGGCTCCCAGGGTTTCATCCTGCTTTTAGATAACTTGGGAGCTCAAGTGAAGAGTCAGTACTTTTTAGCAAAACAGGTTTTAAGTACTTGTTACAGTCCTACGATTTTACCAAAATGGCCCCTAAAATGTTTCCTTTAGTAACATGGATTTTATTCTTGAGTACTTCTAATTTGCCTGCATCCTATGAAATGTTTTTAGTATTTCTCTTCACCAGAATCTCACATTGGTTTCATGACAAGGGCTCATGTTATAGTTGAAGAAAGCCTCAGAAAGGCCAGCAGTCATTATAACCCACAAGTCTTGGTCGAATTCTTAGTTGAAGACAGAGGGTTAAATCACTCCTCTGGACTGAAAATTCAGGTGACCTTCCTGATCACTTTAAACCTCTAAAAAGAAAGCATAAAAAAAAAAAAAAGAAAGCAGACACATAAGTAAGGACATTAAAACAATGTGCTCTTTCATAGTCATTACAAATGCTCCCTCCACCTTCTTGTCTTTCATGTGAAACTATTATTTTTTTCTTTTTTTGCATCTTGAAATGCTTCAGTTAGAAAAAGAAATAAAGATACAAATAATAGCATGATGCTAAATGCTGAGAAATGCTGACTGAAGACTAAGTCTTTTCCCCAAATGCTGAGTAATAAAAGTAGGTCATTAATTAGCTTATCATAGGCAGATTAATATTACTTTAAGACAAATTTAATTAAATTTATACTATGTTAGCCTTTTTAAGGCAAGATTCACAGAACAAATACAAACCAACCCAAATATCAAAAAAGCAGGATTCCTAATATCTGCAAGCATTTAAAGTTGTTTCTTTTATTGTTGAATGCAGTGAAATATCTCGCATCTTTCCAACTGTGTTTTTTTTCTACCCCAGGGGAAAAGCACTTTGAAGAATGCAGCAAATTATTTTGTATACTACATCCAAGGCTACTGAAGCAGAAGAATAAGGACATACTGCTTGTGAGTTCAGCTGGATCAATAGCTCAGCCCTGGGATTTGCTTGTCTGCTGGATATTGAATGAACAGCACTAAGCTGCCAGTTTGTACCATGGATATTGAAAGACCCCAGTACAGTCAGATGACATTTTTCATAAGACGGAAAGTAACTTACCTGTAAAAATGTTTAGATATATGAGCACACAACATATAAAGAGTATGAAATGTGTTTGGCACACCATGTAGGAATTTCTCCCTTGCTGTGCCATTATTCAAGAGAAACAGAATGCTCATGCGTGCCTGCACGCACACTCATCTATCCATAGAAATATATATATGTTTGTAGAATGCCTCAAAGCTCTCCACAGGCATGGTCAAATCCATTCTTACATCTGCGTGAATAAACTGGGATCATTGTGGTTTCCTCCTTTTTCCTGCGAGAGAGCATTGCGTAGGCAGCCCAGCTGGACCGGGATCTAACTCTCAATCTCTCACTTTCCTCATTACACTATCACCTTCGGAGGCTGTCTGGATACATACCATGTTGGTGAGTTATCGCGACATGTTGCGATGTCAAAGTTCTAACGAGGAATCATCCCTTGTCTGCTTTTTTGTTGCCCCAAGTTTTTCAGTAAGCATCCACACCGCCCATACTATTACAGCAAAGAAGCCTACTTCCATAGACTAAAACTACTTTGCATTTCTCTAGAAGATTCAGCTAGAGGAACTTGGCCTTGGCTGGAGATCTCTTGTCTTGCTGTCACAGTTCTGTGCTTAAAAAGACTTTCCAAACTGGTATTTAGAAACTGTCAGGAGGAAAAGGTCAGTACAAATAAACAATTAAAAACAAAAATTCATCCTGCTGAAAAGCAGGTCTTCAGATGGCCGCGTGGTTTCTGGCACTTGGCTGCATTTGTTATCCTTTCCGTCTCGTCCATACTCTGAGTAGAAGCCCACGATCCAGAAGGATAGGGTACGTGAAAGCCTGCACCGTCCCACGCTCGGCTGCCAGCTGAGGACCTAGGAGTGCTTTCCTGGCACGTGGCCCAGGCATGGTTGGCAAAGGGAGGAAAGTTACCACTTGAAAGTTTCTGTCACTGAAAAGTCTGACTTCCCTTTCACGTTTGCCCTGGTTTCAGTTGCTGATTCAAGCAGTGGTATGGTGACTAAACTGGCAGAAAAATAGAAAAGTACTAAAATGATTGGTAGGATAACTTCTGTTGCAGAGCCTTGATTTGACAATTTGCCTGTGGACTGGTCTCTTGACTGTCTGCTTTTCTTGGGAAGTTGAGTTAAGACTGCAAGGAAAAAACATCTCATCGATACTACATAATGTTATTTATTTTTAAAGTGGACAGCAAATTGTGCTGAGCCCAAGTACTATTTAGCGCAGTAAATGTTCTATCAAGTAAGGCATTCTTAGCACATTCTTTCACTATCTGAGGGGAAAATGCTATAAATAATAAAATATTTTAAATGGAGGGCATTGCAAATGTCTTCCTCAAGCCATGCCTAAAAGTGAACACTAGAAATAAGAGTGTTACCAGGAGACTTTATTGCTTTGCTTTATATATGGAACAGCAAATTTTTAATGTAAAACTCCAGAACCGGCCATTAGCATTATAGTGATGACTGGGTACCTGTTGGTTTTGAAAGTACAGAAAGTTGTCATGAAACTGATGATGTTAACTTAGGTTTTAGGCTAGAAAAATGGCCATGCTTTATTACAAGACATATGTCTTACTTTAGTGAAATAAAAACCTTATCCAATATTAGAAATTGGAGAAATATTTTCTGCCTATTATTCCCAGTCTCCTTAATTAAACTTCTATTTCTAATAAATAACCCATTTTTTAAGACAAACAGATAAATGTAATGGAAAACAATTTTCCCACATTAACAGAAATTATTTTAATTCTACATAGATCATTTTCAAACACTTAAAACAAATATTCTAATTTAGTTTTAAGCTAGCATCATTGGGTGGTGTTGGGTAGCTATTTCCTACAAATGGAAATATTACTGCTTGGGGAGAGGAGGGAGGTTAATGAGAATTGGGAAGCTAAGGAATGTACATTGTTTAAGAAGCTCAAAGAGTTCGAATACTCACAGGGGTCTCTCCCCAAGATTATATAAGCAGTTAGCAACTCCTGGGGGAGAGGAGACTCTCTGGTAGAGGTGCCTGCAAGTTGGGCAGGAACCCTAGGTGGTCCTTACCCATGAGCCTTTTTTCTATTTTGTTTTTGAGGTAAGCCCAACAGACTGAACTTTTTTTTTGTTTGCTTGTTTTTATTATTTTTTGTTTGTTTTGTAGTTTTCTTTTCTTTCTTTCTTTCTTTTTTTTTTTTTTTTTTTTTTTTTTTTTTTTTGGTCTTTTGAGGTTAGGGACCTACTTTAGCTCAGGCTCACCTGGAATTTACTATGTAGTCTCAGAGTGGCCTTGAACTCATCAAGATCCTCCTACCTCTTCTTCCTGAGTGCTAGGATTAAAGACATGCACCACCACGCCCAGCTTCTGACTTTTTTTTTTAAACATGAGAGAGAGAGAGAGAGAGAGAGTAAGAATTGTTGCTCTAGGGCCTCCAGCCACTTCAATTGAACTCCAGACATGTGTGCCCTCTTGTGCACATGTGTGACTTTGCACACTTGTGTCACTGTTGTGCATCTGGCTTATGGGGGACCTGGAGAGTAGAACATGAGTCCTTAGGTTTCACAGGTAAGCACCTTAAGTGTTAAACCATCTCTCCAGCCTGATCCTTTTTTTTTCTTTAATTTGAGTCATCCTTGCTTCTGGAAGCAAACCTTTACCCTTGCTCCTGTAATATATATATATATATATATATATATATATATATATATATATATATATATATATATCAAGGGTGTGTGCACACATGCATATACCTGAACATGTTCACACACACGAGATTTTTGGTAACCATTACAATATAAATGTTTCTAAAAAATGTTTCTAAACAGTCGATCTGAACACCATAACTTTAATATGCGTCATGACCAAAAAGTGTTGGCCTGAGTTTTAAACTATTTTTCTCCTGTACATCAGCAAGGGCTTATAGGGTTTCATTCTCTGTACTGTGACTGGACTTTTTTTTTTTTTTTTTTTTTAGAAAAATAATTTTTTTTCCTTTATAGTTTATTCCACAGTTTGCTTATATTTACTTACTTATTTATCTGCAACCATAGAGAGATATAGCACATGTTAGAGAGAGAGAGAGAGAGAGAGAGAAGAGAATGAATGGATATGCCAGGGCCTCCAGGCATTACAAAGGAATTCCAGATATATGTGCCACTGTGCATCTGGCTTTACATTGGTATTTGGGAATTGAATGCAGATCATCAGGCTTTGAAGGTAAGGGCCTTAATTGCTGAGTCATCTCTCCAGCCCCTATTTGTCTATGTTTCTCTTGATATAGGAATCTTAGTTTGTTCCTGTGACTTTATAATGATGACTTTTTCAATATAAATACTTAACTTATTTCAGAATCATCTACTGAGAGACTTCATTCTGCCCCTGCTCTTTTCATGCCCTGATTGTGGTTTCTGATCAGCATTAAAGAGGGGGCAGGCCCCATTGCTATGGTAACATACCCCTCACTCACAAACATGTCCAACCTTTTGGCATTGATAAAACATGGTATGAACTACAAAATTCACTCTCTACAACCAAGCAGTCAAATTATATTTTAAAAATGTAAAAAAAAATAACATTTTAAGTAAGTTTATGATTTTCTGTCGAACCACATTCCTAACTAGTGTCAGCCACATTTGGCTGCATTCAGGCCATAGCTTGGACATGCTGTAGGACTCCACACCTTAAGTAGGGTGATTGGCTTTTGGTTTTGATGTTGGTGTTACCTTCACATTGGTAGGGGAAGAAAACAACAACCAACACTTAATCAAAAGCAGCTGATGGGAGCAAAAGGTTTAATTAGATTTACAGTCTCATGATGCCAGGAAAGGTGGTAGAGGGTAGGCTGGACATCACCTCTGCCACAGGTGGAAGACTGCAGTATGAGAGGGAGCCATGCTCTGGAAAGGGAGAGCTGCCTATAACACCCTAAAGTCCACCCCTAGCAACAAACTTCCTCCAGCATGGTTCCACCTCCCAAATTGCCACCAGCTGGAGACCAGGCATTCTAAATATTTGAGTTTATGGGGAACATCTGACTCAATCCACCATCTTCTGCCCCTGCAGACTCATGACTGTCTCTCACAATGAAAAGAATTTTTTTTTTCAGTGCAACTTTAAGAGTCCACATAGTTTTCTTTATTCAATCCCAGAACTGTTCAAAAGCCCAAAATCCATGGTCTCATCTAAGAATCAAGATAGCCTCTTAATTGTAAGCTTATAAAATTAAAATACAAGTTAAATATACCTAGAGGCACAGAATAAGTAATCCCCACTTCAAATAAATTTATTAAAAAAACAAAGAAGAATGAGGCTAAGTTATATGTTTCTTGCTCAAACAACTGAAGAATTTTCAGCTCTCCCTTTATGACTCAGAATAGAAGAGGAAATTGACAGGCAGTGAATTTGAGATTGAATTTCAAGTACATGGTGAAAGACCAATAGCAAATAGAAGGTAAATAGCTATCATTGTGCACTTATTTTTATATCTCCTTGTCTAAAATATATGTCAAAATTGTCAAAGATATACATTTCAGATGAGGTAGAACTGTTTCTCACATCTGCTTAGCAGCTGATATAATTGTAATTTTACATAAATTCTGTAATCTCTCTGAGTCTTAGTTTGCCAAATGGATAAAATTTTCTCTTTATGATTGTCACAGGATAATTATTGTAAAACCTGAAAGAGAGTCTGTATGTAAGAAGTAAAAGGCAATTATTATTAATTAAAATTAGGGTGGAGCCCCAGTTACCTAATGGATATGGCATTGGTTTCCTAAAATTAGGCTGGAGGTGAAATGCTGATTATTAATTGTTTTAACCAGATGGTTTTAGTACCTAAAGATTTTTCCCCCCATTGTGTTTTGTTTTATTTCAAATACTTCATTGATATGATTCAAGACTCTTCATTTGCATGTGTTGGAAACCAACAAAGAATGGTTTGAGAAAAATTAATCTCCACGGAGGATTTTAGCTTGGCTTTCATGAGTGCAAGGACTCAATATTGTCAGGTCTGTCAGCCTCCTCTGCTTCTCCTCCTAGCCCTTCTCAGTCCCTTGCACTCTCACACAGACAGCTACTCTCCCTGTGGCTAAGGGCCAGGCTCAGTAGCGGTTCCTGCATCTCAATCCTCAACCCTAGTTCAGTGGACAGAGCTTCCCAACATCCATGACTCAAGCCTGTCACAGCTGGCAAGCTTTGTTCATAGCACTAAACTGCATACCATCCAGTGTTTGCAATAGGGGAACTTAATTACTTTTGCTTCTAGTATAATGTTCATTTTGTCACTTGCATTATTCTCTGTGTCCTATGGCTCAAATGAAGAGCTCTTCATGATAAATCTTGTTGCCAGTATTTTGAATGTCCAAGCCACGGCTATAGAAGTGACAAGAAACATAGGTTAGGAGGATTTAAGGAAAACACGCACACACACACACACACACACACACACACACATAATAACAGCCTTGTTTTAATAACATTATAGAGAACATGCATGTGTTCCTTGAAGAATATGGATGTACTGGTTTTCCTGGTGCTGAGTGACTGTCCAGGCTCTGAGAGGAATCTGCTGTCATTCCACCTTCTCCGGCTCAGGAAGAGAGGCACGATTATGCTGCATCTGTTCCGGCAGCATCCTGAGTCCTCTTCTTGAGTTCTTTATTGAAATGCCTCTGGTTGTGGGGCGGGGAGAGAACTTTGAGGTGAAAAGTAGTAATATTCTTTTGGTTGCTAGAGTAACATTCACGCTGTGCCACAAAACGTCCCTTGATGCCACTGTCAGAGCCGTAATAAGGCTCATTTGTCAGTGGCAATGTGACATTTCTTATGTTTCTATATAATGCTTCTTGGATTACGATCCTTAGACAATAATCATTGTCAGTGTGATCATCTTTGAAAACAAAGGAAAACATGAGCATCCCACGCCCCACATTGGAACTGTTCCATTTGCTCGAAGCATCGTGCGCCTGCTGAGGTGTGAGGAGTCGGCTGTCACCAGTGTGCTTTCAGTGAGCAAAGTGATTGACTTGCAATGATCGAGGCCCGGTCCTCATTCCACTTGTGGGGTTGTTTGTCGCTTGTTTGTGCTTGTGCGGGCAAGATTTCGCTTTGAAAACTCCTACTCCTTTAATTTTGTTTTAAAGGTTGCAAGGCCCATTAGGTGACAACTGTGGATTTTGTGGGGCTCTTGGTGAAAGAAAATCCTTGTTGCTCAGTTTCCTTCCTTGCAATTTATGCACAAATAGAATACTTTAACCCAAGTTGTTTTCCTGTTTGCCCTGTTGTCTTATGCTAAAATTTCCAATTTTGGAGATTAGGAAATCCAGAGAAAAGGTGAAGCCCTGTACATTAGCAGGTAGAATTTCTAGCTTGTTTCATTTCTTCAATAGCCTCGGTGGCCTCTTTTAAGAGGGTAAATCACCTGTAACGGGTCTGTGTAGACTGAGAAGCAGCGATGATGTGAGCCAAGTAACAGACCTTTGTAGATAATCGGACCTCTTTTGTGTAAAATATCTAACTAATTTGGACTAAAGCTTTTGTGCAGTTATTTAATTATTCAGATAATCACCTTAATTTACCAATGGAAATACAGCTACTTCAGTGAAGTTCAGGTTGGGAATATAGCCCAGTGCTTTTGATTTTGTTTTATTACCTTACTCAGAACATTGGCTTGTTCAATCTTCTATTGTTCTCTCTACACTTTTCTTCCAGGCTAATTTATTTTTACAGCCCCAAATTGCACCTCTGTGTGAATAAAGTCTAAGCTATGGATAATTTCAAACTCCGTCTTCTCAGACATCATTTCCCATCTTTCTGGATGCCTACTGGACATTTCCATTTAAATGGCTCATGGCAATCTCAACTCCATGTACGCGAAATCAAACTGGCAGTTTAAAAATCACACTTCATTACTGGACCCCACACCATCAAGCCTTCCTGCCCTCTCTGTGGTATTAACCTTCACTTTTCTTTACTTCTTTTCCATCCTGTGATGCAAATTTCTTTCAAAGTTTAGAGTCGTAGTTTCCAGGATTTCTATTTTCTTGTTTGGATCCAAGATTGCATCTTTTCTTCTCAAAGCCAGCCTAATCAGGCTTCTGCCTTCACCCCTCCATGGAAACAGCTGTTATAATTGACAGCTTCCATGTTGCTAAATTCAGTGCTTAAATCCTAATTCTCATTTTATGTGAACTATCATCGTCAGTCTCTTGATAAACTTTAAACTTCCTTCCTTTGGTTTCCAGTAGCACACACCCTTGGAATACCCTGATATATCTCTGGCTAATCCTGCTTAGCCATCTTTGCTGGTAGTTTGTGACCTGTTCTCTATAGAGTGGCACACCTTGAAATTCCATGCTTAGACTATTTCCCATTTTTATACATAGGGAAGCACTTTTTCAGTTTGTGGCTTTAGAAACCACCCAAAGTTGAAGATTCCTGATTAATATCTCCAGTCTGAAATGCTCTTTTAAACCCCACACCTCTACTGGTATGCCTAAAAGACATATCAAACTTTATAAGTTCAAATTTCAGTGTTGGGCCCTTTCTCTATAATTCTGTACCTTCTATTCTTTTTACACATCACTAAATCCATTCTTCCATGTGCTTAGGGCAGCTATCCTCCCTTTTCTCTCATGCTCCACATCCAAGCCCTCAGCATTCACCATCAGGACTGCTTCCACAATTTGTGAGCCTACAAAATGAAAATGTGGGAGTGTTTATTCAAGGACTGTTAAAACTTCAATTATTTCTTTATTTCCATACATGTATATGAAGCATGTTGATCCTGTTCCCCCCAATTACCCTCTTATCTTCCTTCTCCTCTTATTAACTCCCTTTCTTCTTCCATATTAATATCCATCTTATGTTCATACTTTCTTTAATCCATTGAGTTAAAGTAGGGTTGCTTGCATGATTTATCATAGATACTTTTAATTAATTAATTAATTAATTTTTTAATTTATTTGTTTTTTACTATGCAATGAGCAAGTGACCACTCAGTGATTACACCACTGGTGAATCTGATTCACCCTCTCCCATCAATCACTTGTTGCCATTACTTAGTCTTGGATGTCTGACATCTTATGTATTCTTCCCCCATGGTAGTGAAGTATTGAAAGGCTCAATCCTGTGCTGGAACTCAGTGATGCTATGAGTTCCCAAATGGAAAGGCTGCACTGAGTCTAGATGACAGTGTTCCACAACCCTCCTCCCCACATCACTGCTCTCACATTCTTTCTGTCCCATCTTCCATGAGATTCCCTGAGCCTGGACATAATTCAGATGTCCCCTTTGAAACTGAACACTGAGTGTTCACTTAATTCTCAATTATGGATGTTTCCATTAGCCACATCCAACTGCAATAAGAAACTCGTGTGATCAAGTCTTCAAGCAGTAATGATTTATTGGAATAAATGTAGACATTTCGAAGGCAGCTAGCCATGCTATCCATTTAGAACAGCCACAGAGATGGGTCCCTTCATATGTTATATGTCCCTAGCCTGGTCAAAAGACTTAAGATTATGAGGGCAGAACATTAAGCAGGGTGCCTTTAAGTAGTGACTCTTCTCAACATGGTGATGACACCCAAGAACTTGACTTCCTCATCATTAAATGATGAATTTATAAGATGCCAGCATACTGAGTAAACTAAGCTACTGACCATCAATGTCTTAGCCACCCAGTGCCCAGCAGTATAGCATCCTAGGGCTCACTGTTGACTTCTTTGTGCAGTGTTGTGAACGCTTATTTGACACCTTATTAGTAGCCTAGGAATAAGTCAAAATTCACGAATTGAAATATGGCTCCTACTGAGTACCAACTATCTTTGCACCATATTAGTCAACAATTCCAAGTTGAACCACCATAAATCTGGAATCGTCTTTCCATCTTCCATCTCCCTACTCTCATAGGAACAACTACTGTCATTATGTCTTCCTGCTGTATTTAATGTTTCATCAGGTCTCCCCACACACCTTTTGTTCTTCCAAATCTATTTTCAGTTGAGCAATTGGAATTGCCTATTACAATATAAGTCAGTTCCTATCACTGTATTCCAACACTCCAGTGACTCATCTTTTATCCTGTTAGTATAGCATCCTGCAAAAACCAGATTACCATAGCATCCTCGAAGCCTCCCAACATCACTCTCTTGATGTCAATCTGCCTACATACCACAGCAAGACCACTCATAATGCAATAACCCTTTCCTCACTTTGTTTTATAATGCACAATTTTTTCATACTATTTGAACTTAAAAGTTTCCTGTTCTCCAACAGTGGGATACAAGGGGGCCTACACCTATTAAATTCTCCCTAAAATAATAATGGTTATCAATGTATCTTACATTGACCTCACTCTCCATTGGAGAATCTGCTTCTCTCTTTCAGATGGATGCATATCCTGAGGAGAGAATCAGCCCATGTACCACATTAGGTCACCAGATGAAGCCATTGAGTTATAGGGGAAATGAGCAAGAATGATGCTTTCTTGGTGAAGCTGGTACCAGCACAAGGGGGAAGGAGATAGACACAAAGAAGTCTCAACCCCTACCAAATCAGATATCCAGAGACACAGAGACTCACAAAACCTCGACAGTTAAATAGACCTAAAATGAACCCAACTTGTGGAAGAGGGGGCGAAAAGATTGTTAGAGCCATGAGTTGGGTCATTATGCACAGAGTCATTGCCTCTCCTACATAACTGATGGCTACCCCCACAGGGCAAGACTCACATAACCCATGGGGGGAGAACAGGGAGAAGGCTAACGATGGTACCATCATGGCTGTATATATACATAACTAATAAAAAATATATTTTAAAAGTTTCCTGTTCTCTCAAAGCCCTCCATAGTTCACCTCAAATTTACAGAAGAAACACCATGGTCATTTTTTTCCTTAGGAAAACCCCATTCATGTTTGTCAGGTCATTTGCTTTAGTGGGAAGCAGACCCTGTTGCTCCATCACATCCATCCTAACTTTCCCCTAAAACCTTCTCTGAATATACTAGTCCTCAAATTTACTTGCCTTCTAACATTGGTTGAACTTAGATTTGTGTACTTGCCAATTACAATTATTTATTTATTTATTTGAGAGATAGAAATAGGCAGAGGGAGAAAAAGAGAGAGACAAAGAAAATGGGCACACCAGGGCCTCCAGCCACTGCAAACAAATTCCAGATGCATATGCCACCTTGTGCATGTGGCTTATGTGGATCTTGGGGAATCGAACCTGGGTCCTTTGCTTTTTAGGCAAGTGTCTTAACCACTACACTATCCTTCCAGCCCCCTAATTAAAATCTTATTAGTGTATATTTCTTATATGAAATAATATTTTGTATATGTCTATACAGTACATCGATCATATTTATCCATATGTATTACCAGTACTTATCTCCCACTTATCTCCTCTACCTTTTGTTTCCTTCTGACTCTCTATTCTGTTTTGTGTGTGTCCTAAGCAAACATTCTGTCATGGAGCTATATCTTCAGCCAGCTTTTTTTTTCCTTTTTGTTTTTGAGGCAAGATCTCGCTCTTTATTCAGGCTGACCTTGAATTTGCTATGTGTGTTCCAGGCTTGCCTCAAACTCATGATCCTCCTTTCCCCACCTGCCAAGTGCTGGGATCACAGGCATATACTTTTTGAGCAATGTTCATATCTTTTCTATTTGATATTTTTTGTTTTTTTTTTTCATTTGAGTCCAGGGAAGTTCTCAACATATATTTATTTATTGACTGATTGTAGACATAATTAATTTATTACTAGTCACTGCTTGATTTAACAGTGTGTGTTACCAACAAAGTTCTAAATATTCAACAAAGCCAAGCATAAATGTCTGGAGTAGTACTCTCAATGCTCCTGAAACAAAGGCCCAAGCCAGGATGGATCTACTCTCTACTAAAGGATTTGCACAGGAAAGCCCGGTCCATCTTCATGATAACCTCGTGACTTCTGCATCCTTATCATTTCCATTATGCTTTTGAGCAGCCTGAGCGTCAAAGGAACTCCCTCTAGGCATCAAGCCAGGAAGTGAAGTGGGTTTCAAATAGAGCGAGTCTGAAGGCAATCCACTGAGTTGATCTCCTCAGAGTCTCCATCAGTTTACTGGAAAAAGTGGAAGAGTCTGGGTCATGATCACAATCTCAGTACAAGTCTCTCCCTCCGCTTTGCTATATACAAACGTTGTGTTTTCCTTTTTGCTGTACTGGAGAACCATAGACAGCGTTGTACTTTGTTTCTGTTAGATAGCAGGCAGAAGAATAGCAGAATATTCACCCATTTTCTGCTATGCCCTCTTTATAAATAGCTCTTGGCAGCCCGGGGGGCCCACATGGTGAGTATATAGCACTGTCTTTCAGTCATTTCACCACTGGGACAGGAATTTTAAAGTTCTGCCAGTCTTATAAATTATGTTCAAAAAGCCTTGTTTTCAATAGCTGAGTTTAAAAACATTCTAAATTACATTTACTACAGTTTGTTTAAAGCCTTTTACTGGCCTATCTTTCTGAGTTGCAGCTTAATTTTTCACTGTCTCATTTTAATTTCTCTCTTTTTTTCTAGATTCCATCCCCTCATTCATTATTCTTTGTCTCCTCTGTGTTTGTGGCTTTTCTTCCTGCAGCTGGGCTTTGGTTAGAAGGAGTGGACGCAGCTGCCCAACCATTTGCACATTCTTCACTGATATGATTTTCTTGAGGTAAAACATCATTTTAGAAGTATTACTCAACAATCAAATGTTTCTGTCCTCTTCAAAATTTGTGTCTGAAAGTCTGCCAATAAGACACTTTAGAGTTGTTTGCATTGGTTAGAACCTTCCTGTTACACATTATTTTATTTGTTCTGGGCTTGTTTGCCTTTTACATTAGTATTTTGTTATAATTCTAATTTCCTGCTTCTGCCTAATCTTCAGTGCTGGCTTGGCTTGATTCTTTTTTTTTTTTTTCTTTCCTTTCTTTTCTATTTTCTTTTTCATTTTTTTCTTTCTTTTTTCTTTCTTTTGTTCTCTCTGGGATGCGGGTTAATCAACTACTTTCTGGTTCAAGTTTTAAGGTAAATCCTTTTTCATTTTGGTACTTCAAGTTTTTACCCAATTCAGGGTAAATTTCAGATCCAGAAGTAGGACTGTTGCTTAGCCTTTGAAGAGCCTGGCTTGTCCACTGTGCTCCTTTTTTGAAGCAGAGACCATTTTGATTGATGTCACTATTAAGGGCACAAAATTGAGCCCATGAGAAAGTGATTTGCAGTGGGAACCTGACGCTATCTGATCCTGAGTGTTATTTCTAAATGGAAGTGACTTTAGTCTTTGATAGTTATCCTAGACACTTTGAGAGTAGCACTGACTGATTTTCCAATGGAACCATTAGACACTTAAGTATCCAGTTCTGACTGATTAATAGAACAATTCCTAGTCGCTGTCCAGTTTGTCTTCGGATAAATAGGGACACACTAGAGTACCTGGATCTTTAACACTGACAGAAGAGAAAGGGGCCAAGTGAGGTCAGGGGTGCTATTAACATACTTAAACTTCATAAGCACCAATAAACAGAGAAGACAGAAGCCAGCCTCTGAAAAGGATTTGGGTCTTGGGGACTTCTGTAGCATGCTGAAGCATTGATTGTTGAATTGTTGGCATACTTAGGCTGCAGCAGAGCAGAATGGGTTACACTTGCAGAACTTGAGGTATTCTGGGATTATTTAAATACTTTAGCAAGAGTTACACATTGACCTTCTGTCAGAGTGTGTTCCCTGTTGATTTATTTTCAATTTGCATGTGGCCATCCCTTTTCAGTTTACACAGGCAGATCTGTAGAGAAACTGAGGTGGAATGTGGTTTTCCATAGTCGTTTCTGGTGAAATGTTATGTCATGGTCAAGTTTAGATCATTTAAAAATTTGTGTGTGTGTGTGTGTGTGTGTGTGTGTACACAATAAAGTGGTACATGTGTGTGGTATGATGTGTCTGTGTATGTGCCTATGTGGTGCCCTATGTGATTTCCAGCTGTGTTCAGATCAGAATCTAAGCTGTCCAGCTTCACTTCACTTCTACCCACTCTTATTTGAGCCAGAGTCTCTTATTGATCCAGGACTTTGCTATTTTTCTTGAGTTGGTGATTCTTGGCTCTCTAAGAAATGGGAGTTAGAGGGCTGGAGAGATGGCTTAGTGGTTAAGGCGCCTGCCTCCTAAGCCTAAGGACGCTGGTTCCAATCTCCAACGGTTCCAATCTCCAGGTCCCACATTTAGCCAGATGCAAAATGATGCAAGAGCGCAATGCTGCACTTGATCACAAGGGGGCGCATGCATCTGGATTTCATTCACAGCAGTTGAGAGGCTGCTGGCACGCCCATCTCTATATCTCTATCTGTCTTCCTCTCCCTCTCTCTCTGTGTCTCTCTCCAAAAAGAAAGAAAGAAAGAAAGAAAGAAAAAAAAAAAAGAAAGAAAGAAAGAAAGAAAGAAAGAAAGAACAAAATAAATAAATAAATAAATAAATAAATAAATAAATAAATGGGGGTTAGAGACTTGTGCAGCTGCTCACATCTGTTCATGTGGGTCCTTCTGATGGAATCCTGGGGGTCTCAGGTCTTCGCACATCCTCATACTTCCACAGGAAGTGCTCTTATCTGCTGCAACATTTCTGTGACCCAAGTTCAGATTTTCATTATACAATCTTTCATACTCTCTGGACATTAACACCTATCATTATCTGTAGAAAGATATTTTAAAAACATATATTTTAAATGCAGTGAACTTGGGAAGTTTCATATTGACTGTCCCAGTTATTAAACTTTGACTTTTATTCTTCTTCCTAATTGGATAAAAATGATAGAATTTTTCCAGTGTGGCATAACTTACCTTCAAGATGTAATATCTTGTATTTAAGTAGAAAAAAAAAAAACTCCAATGAGTATATTACTGATTAAAAATATATTTTTTAAGAAATTATAGGAAAAGACAGTCTGACAAGCTTCTGGGCATAAAACACATCCCCAATAACTACTTTTTCATTTCTTACCCTAAGCTTTAATACTTTATTTAAGGACATGTGGCTGAAACCTGTTTTCTTCTTTGATTTATATACAAAGATAAGTAATTATGACAATATCAAGTTTTTTTTGTATTCCATTATATTCTGAAGCATCACAATAGCAATGATGTACAATGACTCTAGATTGTTCTCTCTGTCTTATAAAGAAAGGATAATTTTCATTGTTAATTTTCATTTGAAAATGGATTGAAATTTGTAGCAATTCATTACTGAAATGGTGTTTGGGGGCGTAGGATGATAGCTCAGTGGTCACCTTGCATCTGTGAAGCCTGAGGTTTGATTCTTACCATCACAAAACAAAACAAAACAAACAAACAAAAAACACATTTAAAATTTTTTTATTTTATTTATTTTTGAGAGAGACAGAGAGAGGACAGAGAGGGAGAAGGAGACAGATAGAGAATGGGTGTGCCAGCAGTCTCTCAGCTGCTGTGAATGAAATCCAGATGCGTGCGCCCCCTTGTGGGAAAGTGCGGCATTGCGCCCTTGCGTCACTTTACATCTGACAAACGTGGGACCTGGAGATTGGAACCCGGTTCTTAGGTTTAGCAGGCAGGTGCCTTAACTGCTAAGCCATCTCTCCAGCCCACACTTTTTTTTTTAAAGAAAGAAATGGCAGCAAAACTATTTTTCACATTAATTATACCTGTGTACTGTCACAATTCCTATTAATATATATAGTCCTCACCCAGTTTAAAGGAAGAAACAACTGTTTTTCAAACCTTCAATATTGCTTTGCACTTAATCTATTCTACCAGAAACGGCTTAGCTTTTGCCATTTCTACATGACTGTGATATGACCATTATATAAACACTAATAATCACATTTTGATAATTTTCTTATTCAGAATCTAAACCATGATCTGTCACAGAACACCGGATACAAGTTCTTCCAACTTAATATTAATATTTGGCAATTTTTAGTCATACTGCCCATTATAATGATATAGATTTTATGTGATTAACATGCTTTTAATGACAGAAATATCCCTTAAACAGTGAGAACATTATCAATATAGTTTTACTGAGTCTTTGTACAGGCTTTTTTCTTTGGCCTCCAATTTAACTGGAGTTATTTATTAGTGACCAAACAACTCATTAATGAGTGCAACTGAAAACCACATCCAGAAAATTAAACAATGAAAATGAAAAGAATGCTTAATGAGTCAAGGTACTACTTAGTCAAGACCTAATATTTTCTTCACAATGTGCTAAATTTTGTGACATGAAATTGAAGGAAAACAGAACTTTATCTTAAGGAATTCATCTTTTGGGGTTAAATTAAAAGTGCAAGTTATTATCATATAGTCAGGTTTGTGACGCTAGAGAGGAGTACTATGTAATGATGATAGTAATAATAGAAAGTGTAAAAGGTCTTATCTATGCCAGGAAAGCATTTAGGCCCAATACCGATGATATGGCCAGTGCTGTAATTCTTCTCACCTTCAGATGTGGGGGCGTGAAGTGCAGGGGTTAGTTGTCGAATATCATTCAGTGTACTCTAAGACCGTTGGAAGAATCACTCCTCATAGATTAGAGATGGAGAAGTCACGTGGGAGGAAGGGGTTGCCCCGAAGGATACAATAATGCAAGACCTGTGTATTAGACCCATTCAACCAGGTCCCGCTCATTCACACCCTAGGAGAGGTGTGTTGGTCCAGAATATCAGTTCCAATGTTGAGGAACCCTGCAAGGGACACTCAGCAATGCATTTTTCTCCCTGATTACCTGTATACCATAACCAGGCACTGACTTTAAAAGAAAATTTCTCCAAAACAGCTCAGCAGATGACAAATCTCCCTGTTTTCTCACCTTTACCAAATACTAAAACAGGAAACATTTTGTCAACACACCAGGTGTCAGGAAACCAAAGAGGAAGAGAATCACAGCTGCCAGCCAGCATCCAGGAACTTCAGCTGACAAACCACAGACATCATTAGATGGTTCCCAATCACTATTTCTGACTCAGCGATTTCCAGAAAATCCTGTACTGATAACCACTTGAGAGAGAGAGCACCAATACAAATATTATTTAGTTTGTATGTGTGAAATGTCATCTGGCAGATGTGAGTGGAAGCAAGATTAATATTGTAAGTTTTAAATATAACATAATCTTTTTTCCCTTCATGAAATGATCATAATTATTATGTCCAATTGGGTTAATATGTCAAAAAAATGGGTTCACTTTTTCTGGTTGCTGGGTTATAAATTGACACAATTTAGGGAAACAGCAATCTTCATATCTATTGACATGTTAAGCTATAATATATGTGCAAAGATAAGCAAACTGATACAAATTATAGATACTTTGGAATAATGCAAAATGTGGAAAAGTTTATGTAGTACTGGGATTGGCAAAATAGGTTATCACCAAATAATGGGACATTATTCAGCTCTTGAAAAATCATTCTTTATTGAAATGGGGGAAATATTAAAACATTTACTAATGACTAAAGTGAAACTAATCTAATTCATAATATATTTATATCATTTTATAAAGATAAGCATATATAGGTATATAATTTAGAAGTATATGTATAAAATTATATACATGTTTATGTATAAAGCATATGTATATAGAAGTATATGTTAATCATTACTATAAAAACACCTGAGAGAAGGAGTTTAAAGGAGGTTAAAGTTTTGGATCATGGGGTCAAAGGTTTAAGTCCATGGCCAGCCGACTCCATTGCCTTGAGCCTGAGGGGAGAGTAAGGTGAGATAGTGCTGGTCATGTGTGGCATCCAAGAAACAAACAGGAAGAATAGACTGTTCAAGAATATGCCCACACTAGCCGGGTGTGGTGGCGCATGCCTTTAATCCCAGCATTCGGGAGGCAAAGGTAGGAGGATCGTCATGAGTTCAAGGCCATACTGATTCCAGGTCAGCTTGGGCTAGAGTGAGACCCTACCTTGAAAAACCGAAAAATGAAAAAACCAAAAATAAAAAAAAGAATAAAAAGAAAAAGAACATGCCCACAGCACTCAATTCCACCAAGTGTCCCTCACCTGACAGCAGCTATACCACCTCATTGTCTGATCAACTTTTGAAACATCAAGGGATTAAGCATCTGATTATACATGAGCCCTCATAATCTAATCTCTGGAAAGAAGCTTGAAGACAAACCCAGAGGTATACTTTTCTAAGAGAGCCCAGTCTAGTTGCCTGTCAAGATTCATCATCACAGTGTGTACATACAACCACATTAGAGAAGATTAAAAACTAACACTTCACTAGTGGTAGAATTGTTGGGCTGTTACACTTGTGAGCTCACAACAGCCATGGGGTTTCCTGTACACCCCATCTACATTCCATCCATGATGGAGAAAGTGCTTACCAGACCCCACTCATCCCACAGGAGATATTGGCAGTTAATGGTTCCTGGAGGGGGGGGGATCGTGTTCTTAGTAGGATAGGCATGCTCCAATAAATAACTTCTCCCATGCTCATGCAAGCAGCCTTAATTAAACACAGTGCATCACAAAAAATATATTAAAGTAGGAAAAGAGTACTTAGAAATAAGTAGGAGCTTAGCAAGAGTGGGAGGGGGAATGAAAGAAGGTAATAAGGGAGTAAATATGTTCAAATATGTTATATATGTATGAAATTGTAAAAAAGAAACTAATTAAAAATATGCAGTTAACACCCATTGTGTAATTTCAAAATATCAGTAGTTTTGATATAGATTAGTACTAGGTGGAGTAAGTAATTTAATTAAGATATATCAATAAAATATCTTGTGAAATCATTTTTTCATCATTATTTTTAAGTAAACCTATTTCTTCCATTCACATGTGATCTTTCTTGGCCAGTGGAATTTCTGTTCTTCGCCTAATTCCCTTCCTAAAGTCTTTATTAAGGGCTGTTGTGGGGTTTTTGTTTCTCACTCCACTTGTCTAGTAGATATTGTTGTCCTCATCTTCAAACGTGAAAAATTCCAGAACTCCATGTAATCAATGTACTGTTTTGCCACTGAAATTAGTTTTATTTCTATATATTGTAAGTCACGGTTTATTATGGGAAGTGCCAAGCCTGGGCTACAGGTGTTGGGCTTTGTTCCCATTAAGTCCTCCAACATTTAAAAAACATGAGATCTAGATTAAAAGCAACATCTGAGGGCTGGGGAAATGGCTTAGCATTTATCAAAGGAACATGTAAAGTCTATAAAATCAGTAATTAAAACAGTTTTTTAACTGGCTTGCAACTTCATTGGTGGCAATACAAAATTATTTATAGTTGAACAGTATATAAGTATTTATTTATTCAGACTGTGCTTTAAAGTTGAAAGGTTCTCCCCAACTGCCTCTGGAAAGAGGAGTTGGAAAATACTGAAACATAAAGAGGAAGCCAGTTTTATAAATTTGTAGGAACCAGAAACCAGAAAAGCAGGTTATCTGGGAATACTGTAAGGGGCAATGATGTTCTAAACTGTGAGGACCTGAGGCACCACAATGTGCAATTAAAAAATAAAACCTGTGAGAAGGCAATGTGGGAGAATAAAAGCCTATCGCAGGCTCCTAAGTGTTAAGGCTCTAGCCAGAAGAACCATCTGTCAAGAGAGTATGAAGAAGGACATTTCTGCAGGGATTTCCCCCTGAGACCATATGAAGTGCCAAGAAAAGGTGTGTGGCATCAGGAGTGAGGACAAATTTGAGTCCTCAGCAATGCTTCTCCCAGACAGAGAGGTAACCATCACCCACTGGCACTCCAAGAAGGCGAAGAGAAGGGAAGTCTATTGTTTTTGATCAGAGAATTAAAGTTGTATTGAACAGAGATTGTGAAAACAAATCCCTTTTAAGGTATGTTAAACTTTATTGCTTTGAATTCTTATATTTTTCCATAATTCAATAGCATTCATTTATTTTACTTAATACTAATAGCACTCATAAAAATGAATGTTAAATTGAATAAAATTACAGATGATCAAAAATACTTGCGCAAATGTAGAGTGTTACTTTTTCAAAACTTGAATCTTTGTAATTTGTGGAACTATTCTACATTATTTAGATGAAATGTTCTACTAATATGCTATTTTCCCTTCCTTCTTCAAAGTAAAAGCTGGGTGTAAAGTTATCAAGATAAACTCATGAGTATTTTCCTGTAGAGAATTAAGTTCATTCCATGCTGTGAAACAATTAAAAACCATACACCCATGAAAGTTACAAGAGTTAATAATAAGGACACACATTTAGAAAATTCCTAGAGTCATGTCAGGAAAAGCTACATTAATTTCAGAGTTCCATATAAATGGTAGTTTGTATTATTTGACTTATGTTTTTATATTATAATAAATTGTGTTTTAACAGAATAATTATTCTCCATTTTCTTTGGTGATTGATTGTATGTTCTTTAAAGTAAAATGTTAATTATGATATAATATAATCAAAGAATAATTATCATGGCTACCAGATAAGCATTGGGTAGGCTTTTCAGATGTTTTAAGGAAAAAGAAAGAGCTATATCTTACAAAGCATTAGAAACTAGGTCTCATACTTCTGTCAAATGTTTTACAATCTGTTTTATTAATGAGGAATTTTTCATTAGAATAAATGCAACATACTTTAATTCAATCTCATTTTCATTATTAATTAAATTATAATTGAAAGATTAATTTGTATGGATTTATTATGTGTACCATGTTCTAAAGTGTATATATATTGTGAAATGGTTAAATGCAGCTAATTAACAAATGTGTTAACATCACATTAACTATTGTCATCAAGCTGTCCTATAGGCCTCCTGAATATATTTCTCCTATCGAACTGTGAGAATGTTTAGTCTTGATCAAATTAGAGACATAATGTTTACCACACTGATTACTTAGAGACATAAGAATGACCAAAACAGGGCCACAAACTAATCTGTGCTAAGAAAGAACAGAGTGAAAAGATGCAGCCGAGTCTGAGTGATCACCGTGATCCAGGGTGGATGCTGGCACTGTGCCCGTATCAGATTACTGAGTCTGTAATTGGAGAGAAATTATCCTGTAAATTTAAGTCAAGTGATTTTGTGAATTCAGTTAGAGTGGACAATTAATTTTAATAAACCAGGCTTTTGAATCTTCTTTTCTCTCCAACAAATGAATAGCTTTGCCTGAATTAAAACAATATAGTTTATATGCTATTTTGTATTTCATTATTTTATTCATTTTTCTACTCGTTCATTTAATCAGTATTGTGAGAGTCAAGTGCAGGTGGAGGATATTAGACAGCCAAAGATAAATTGGCCAGTTCTTTGTTCTCAATGGGCTTACATTCCATTACCCAGAAAGTCTCCTTTTGGTTTCCAAGTATTTTAAAAAAGAAAATTAAATCTTCTTTCACCAATATGAATTTAGGGTTTATGGAAGTTAAGTGAGAGTGGTAGTAGGTATCTATGTTCCCAGTAAAATGCAGACTGTCACTACCTCTATTGTAATTGTAGCCTTTAAAGTTTCTTTAAATTAACAATGACTAAAATGTGTTACTTATTCTTCTCTCAGCTTTACAAGACATCTATTTTCTTCTTCTTCTTTATTTTATAGTTATTTTTATTTTGGAGAGAGACACAGAGTTAGAGAGGGAGAGGATAGAAAATGGGCACGCCAGCAGCTTCTCAGCCACTGTGAATGAACTCCAGATGTGCGCGCCCCCTTGTGGGCAAGTGTGGCATTGTGCCTTTGCGTCACTGTGTCTGGCTAAACATGGGACCTGGAGATTGGAACTGACGTTCTTAGGCTTAGCAGGCAGGCGCCTTAACCACTAAGCCATCTCTCCAGCCCTATTTTCTTCATCTTAACACCATAAGGCACAGGTTTAATTAAAAAAATTTTTTTGTTCTTACTATAAAAAAGTGAAAAAAAAAATCCAAAGATTTATTGTTTTACAAGGTAGACTTCACTTGGAGACATACCAATATTTTATTTTCTCTGTGTTCACTCTTATCTTCTCTCCATTTAAATTGAAAAATAGGTTGTTATCTGTTGTATCCACTGTGATTCCCAGGCTTAATTTGGGTTTATGTATATCCACAGCATTTTTGGCACTATTTCAATAATTTGTCTTGAGGGAAGACAAAGTTTGAGTTCTTGAGTGGCAGAGATCCTTGCCAAAGGCAATAATTTTCTTGGTTGGATGTCTATGGAAACTCTCAACTAAATTGTGTTTAGGAGAGCGAACACTCCTTTTTTATCTTCCTAAAATAATGAAATACTAAGTTTAATCGTTACTATTTTGATTAGGTAATATATAATGATATGAATACAGTATGCTTTTCATAGTGAATGGTTTGCTGAAAATGGAACAGGTTAAACCCTGTGGTTGTTTGAATAAATGTCTCCCAATAGATTAAGGAGTTTACTAAAATTTCTTGGATTTCCAGCCACCTGGCTGGAGGAGGTGTCACTGGGCAGATTTTAGGGCCCAGCCCTAAGTGTGGATAGATTTGGAATTCCAATCTAAAGATTTATAAAGTGCCTAAGTCCCTCCTGGAATTCCTAAGTGTGCTGTGTGGTGTGGCTTTGGGGCTTTTTGCCTTGTGTCTTCTCTCTTTTGCTTGGACCTGTGAAAGCAGGCCAACTTCTGTCATTGTGGAACTTCCCCTGGATCTGTAAGCTTCAAGAAAGCCCTTCCTCCATAACTGTGCCTGGTCTAGACGTTCATCTCAGCGACCTCTATTTTCTTATGCCATATATTTTTGAATATTTATGTCTTTAGTCTGTTATGTATATGGGATTGAATAATGCATTTAAATATTACTTTAGAGCTGGAGAGATGGCTCAGTGGTTAAGGTGCTTGCTTGCAAAGCCTAATGATCAGGGTTTGATCCCCAGTACCCACATAAAAGCAGACACACAAAGTGGCACATGTATTTGGAGTTCATTTTCAGTGTCTAGAGGCCCTGGAGTATGCATTCTCTCTGTGTGTTGCAAATTAATTAATTAATTAATGTAAAAAATTTAATTATACATATTTATGTGGTACAGTGTGGCAATATCATGGACATATATGATGTATAATGATCAAATCAAGGCAATTAGCATTTGCAAATGCTTGAGCATTTATCATGGTATTTATATCAGTAAACTTCAAAGTACTCTTTCAGTTTTTTACAAAATTTATTAAGTTTTGTAAACTACAGTCACTTTGTAATAGAAATCAATGCTTATTTCTTCAGTCCACCTGTACTTTGTTACCTATTATGCAGCCTTACTCTATCCTATCTCCTTCTGCTGAAAAACTGTCTAGAAATCTAGAACTGGTAATCTTTGTTTTTCTAAATATTTTTATTTTTATTTATTTGAGAGAAAGAAAGAGGCAGAGAGAGGGAGAGAGAAGACAGAAAGAGATAGAGGAGAATGGGTATGCCAAGGCATCTAGCCAATGCAAACAAACTCCAGACATATGCGCTGCCTTGTGCATATGGCTTATGTGGGTTCTGGGGAACTGAACCTGGGTTCTTTGTCTTTGCAGCCAAGCTCCATAACTGCTAAGCCACCTCTCCAGCCTTAGAACCTATAATCTTTTATTTGTCACTTCTGGGAGGTGTTTTAGTTTCGATATCTGTGAGACAATATGTGTGATATGCCTGTGATTTAACTTAACACCATATCCTCCAGTTCCATTAATTTCTACCAGTTCCAAAAGCACATTATTTTGAAGTTGTGATACAATGAAAAGAAGTTGTCAGAGTCTCCTCTATGTCTGATATCTGACTGCTAACCAAAAGAGCCTGTGTACCACTGTTTAGATTAAGTAAACCATGTGAAGTGGTGTGGAAATACAACTGAGCTTGAGGTGCTAATACTGAAGCCCTGGGGTTTAACATTAACCCTGTTTATTACTACTCATGTGGGTAGCTCTCTGACCTACTTTCCTAGCTAGAAGTGGGGACAACAATGACACTATTGCTGCTTTAAAACAATCAGATGATATAAAGTTTGCATGGTGCTTATGTTATTCAGGGGCAGTGGTAGTAATAGCAATGATGATGGCAGAGGTGATAATTAATGATGAGAAACTGGATTCTTGTATCAGGCCTTATATTACATAGATTGGAGTTTATGGATTGCATTCCATCCAAGCCACTGGTGTTGGCTTCCTAATCCTGCAAATTTAATGATGTTACTTCCTAAAAGTGGCTCTCGTTCGCTTTGGCTGACGACTCCGGTGTGGAATACAAGGCTTTTACTCCCCTTTTCACCCTTCTGAATCTTGACTCCTACCACCCATTTGTCTGGAACACCTATTCTTCTTCCCCACCTGTCTAATATAGATCTAACCTTCAACACTTAGCTTAAGCTGCCAAAAAGGCTTCAGGGACCCTAACTTCATGCTCCCTACCCACCCACTCCCTATACCCAATAGTATGCACAAGTCAATCTTGGCTTAAATTTTAGTCTGTCAGCTTGTCAATTTCTGTAAAGAAACTGTGAATTATTTGAAAACAGGGGCTATATCTTTTCTCATTAACTCAGAATAAGTACACTTTCTGCCACATAGAAGGTGCATATAAATATTAATATTTAGGTGAATGTTCTTGTGAGCTGAGCTGGGAAGGAGAAGTGGTTTCTCTCATTTTACACCTATGCTTGACTTCTGGGTATTGTGTCATACAGAGGCGCTTACATAAACACACAGATCCTTGGACGATAAGACAAGGCTGACCACAGCACATTGTGGAAGTGACTCTTGTCCCTTAAACCAAAAGAAAAATATACCTTTATTTCTTTAGGCTGTGAAGTTGGAATTAGAAATTCCTTTCGAATACATTAATTTTAAAAACAATTTTAGAAAGTAATGAATTTGCAGTAAATAATGATTTATTTTTGAAAATTTTGATCAAACTACTTGTATTAGTGTATGACCAAAGTGAGGGAAAGAAACTTAGAACCCTTAGTGATTACTCTCTCATATAGAAGAATTATATTGACTTTTGTGTTTGAAAGTTGTGGGTGTAATTGTTATTCAAATCATGACATCAGTCTGTATTTAAAAATAATATCAGAAGATATGTTTAACATTCCCTCATAACTATATTACACTGTTAGTTTTATGAAAACATTCAAAATGTTTATGAAATAACTGAGCTGTATTGTGAGACTCCACTTAAAATGCTCCCATTATACTGACATTGTGAATATGGGTTGGAATTTTAATGTAGATTGAATGTTTTTGAATAAGCAAATGTATGTGGCTAAGGGATGATTTCTATCCCTTCTCTACCAACAGCAAGATGCTTCTAGAAGCTTCAATGTTTAATTTTCTGTACTTTGAAAAATAATATTTCCAATGTACAGTACAAACCTATGTCCAAGTTCTTTACTACCCACTCTGATGACTGCACTGTCAGCTCCTGTGGTTCTTCTACCTGTTTGTAATTGCCTCTCTGTGGTTCTATAGATTTATAGATATCATGGAAAATTTCTGTCAATACTTCAAGCTATTAAACAGAGTTGGCTATGTACTATATGTAGGGAACTTGAGAAACTGTGGGGATTCAAATTCATTTTTAGAAAATTTGAGATGTTTTCAAGATGTACAACTTGTCTTTTTCTGAAGTTATCTCAAAACTCCAGCATAATGGAGCACCACAAAATTTCAGTTATTTCCATGAAATGCAAGTCAACAATTCTTTTTTTTAAAATTTTTATCTTATTTTTATTTTTAATTTTAGAGATAAAGAGAAGAGAGAGGGAGAATTGGCACACCAGGGCCTCAGCCACCTAGTGGGCATGTACAATCTTGCACTTGCTTCACCTTTGTGTGTCTGGCTTGCATGGGATTTGAGAGTCAAACAGGGGTCCTTAGGCTTCGCAGGCAAGCACCTAACCGCTAAGCCATCTCTCCAGCCCAAATGTTTTTATTTAATTATCAAGTGAAATGCTAATTTAAAAATATTTCATGAGCAGTAGTAGTAATCTAGATTAAGAGAATAATAGTTAAAGAGAGAAACTAAGAAATCAAATGACACATCTTATCTGTGTGTATAATTAAATTCTCATTTCACTTTTTGTTGTCAGAGCAGTTTCCTAGCATCCATTCTGCACAAATTGCTGAAACAAACACCTTACCATTGGCTGAATTCTACAAAATTATATACAATATTATTTGGTGGTGCGTGTATGCACAGAATTATCTTTATTAGTAACAGTAGTGGTCATAATGAGGGGGTATTGATTATATCTTATATTATTATTTTACATACAGACTGATGTCATGATTTGAATAACAACACTGTGGAGGCCTGCTTTTGTTTAATGGTATGTGTTTTATTAGTCAAAAATGTTAGTCATGTAAGGGACCAAGGCAGCACTGTAAACAAATACTTTCATTTTATAGATGAGGTGTTAAAATACCATAAAGTTTAAATTATTGGTCAAAAGTTAACTAAAATTATCATCCAGAGTTATGTTTTGTTATATAAAAAGCAGTTACCCAGAGGACACTCAAGGTCATGGTTGCTATCTGACTTTATCTTTTTAAAAATGAATTTAATGACTTAATTAAAATCTAGGGATGTATAAAAGGCAGCAATACTATCACTCAGTTAACAGAGATTTACTTATCATAATTTTGAACAAGGAATTCATCAAGTTCAAATTCTTTCCAATGAGCAGAATGTCCTGTATTCAAAGAACATGAGGGCTATATCAGCCATCATTCCTTTGATGAGAACTTTCACAGTTTTTTCTCTCACTCTCTGACTGAAAGGGGGCTTCAGTGTCTCAGTTGGCTCAATGTGTAGAAGCCAACTAAAAATAAAATTGCATTAATGCATTGGTTTTTTAGGGAACCTAGTTGCTCTCACCTTCCTGCCATTTCTATGTTGTGCCAGGTTTCTATATTCTCTTTAATTTTTTTTTTTTTTTAGGTTTTCAGGGTTGCCTCAAACTCTCCACAATCCTCCTGTCTCAACTTCCCAAGTGCTGGGATTACAGATGTGCACCACTACACCTGGATTCCATACTCTTTAGTATGACATTTCTGGAAATTCGAAGGTGTTTTCCCTTTGAGGAGTGCAGAAGGCTGAGAACTGGCTGTAGTAGTGCAGCCAGCTCAGTAGCTCAGGACCATTGGCTATCTAGGAGTAAAAGGATATTCAAGTACAAGAAGACAATGAATAAGCCCCATCAGTCACCCCAAAGGAGAAGTAGTATGCACACATACACATACATATCGACGCACACAGACATGCATACTACATGTACACATGCACAAACATGTACACACAAATAATTGATGGAAAGAGACATGCCATGCTTCTGAAGCCTTGATCATTAGTAAAGCATTAAGATTTTGTGAAATGTAATATAATTAGAATAACACCACCATGACTAAAATAGTAACAATTTGAACATGTTTTCTTTTCCCGGGTAGAGGGTAGGAGCGCTCTGAATATGGTTTAGTGCTTATACCAGCCCCATTGCCTACCTGCCATGCCTTTCACATTCTAAGAACATGCTGATCATATAACTCTTGGAAAACTTTTCAGGTTTTAAAAACATTTTTATAGATCTGCAAAGACAGTATGTAAGATGCAGCCTTTTCCAAATGTATCTGACTGCAAAATGCTGTCTGGTTTGAAATATCTCATGATTGCAGTGTTCTGTGAACTGTTCTTGGGAACCTGTGACTTCCATCATCTTTTTTCATCTTTCTTCAAGCTTACATTTAACTAGCATGAAAAAGCCTTCTTTCATAATTATACCTTGGGGGTGTGTGCGTGAGAGAGAGAGAGAGAGAGAGGGAGTGTGTGTGTGTGTGTGTGTTTGTGCAGTATGTGTGGTGTGGTGTGTGTCTACTGTGAGCACTTGTGTATTGCAGATGTGCATGGCCCATCTGGAGGCAGGAGAGAACACTGGGTATACCTCCTCTATTTCTCGTGTCCATTTGTTTCTTTGAGATGGAGTCTCGCTTGATTCTGAAGCTTGCCATTTTCCTGAGCTGTCACAGATATTCCCCACGATCTGCTTCCTACAAGACTGAGGTTAATGAGGTGATTAGCCAAGTCTTGCTGTTTATGTGGGTACTGTGGAATTGAGCTCAGGTAGGCTCAGGAGTCCTCCAGATCCTCATATTTGTATGGGAAGAACTCTCGTTTGCTAAGCCATCTCTCTAGGCCCTTATTTGTAATTTTGTGGCTCTGTAGGATGACCCTGTTGCTATCCTTACATGGTTATCCAGAATGAAGATGACTTTGGCTTTCTAGGGTTTATTTGTGTGTGTGTGTGTGTGTGTGTGTGTGTGTGTGTGTGTGTGTATCCACATGTGTGTGGGCATGTGTGTGGGGGAGCATGTGTGCAACTGTGTACAAACATGTGTTTTCATGTGCATGTGGAGGTGAGAGGTTAACCTCCAATAACTTTCTTGATTAACCTCCGCCTTATTTACTGAGACACAGTCTGTCACTTGAGCCCAGAGGACACAGATCTGTCCAGTCTAGCTAGCCAGCTTGCCCAGTGGATCCTCTTCTCTACTTCCCTAGTGTTAGCTAGGTGGGCCACTGCAGCCACCTGACATTTTATTGGGGATTTGATCTCCAGTCTTCTTGCTTGTGAGGCAACTACACTATCCACTGAGCTAAATCACCCGAGTCACAGTATCACAACAATAAAGCACCAGTAAGATTTTCCTTTAACATAATTTTTCTATACAATCAATATGTAAAAGGAATACAAATAAGACTGATTTGATTGATTTCAAGATAGGGTTATGGGGTTTTATTTTTCTTCCTAGTCTCTTGACTCTTCTTCCATAGTCTGTGATATGTATATTTGAAAAGCAGAAATAGAAGAAAATTGAATAAAATGATACTTAATAAGCATTTTTCTGAGCTGCTAGTTCTGCAACATTCTGTGTTTTGTAAATGTTGTTTAATAAAGCACCAGAAAGCCAGGGCTTGGCTTATTTTTATAAAACATCTGCTTCTTTTATTATAATCAGAGCCTATATTATAGCAAGGGTTCAGGGACTGTAAAATGGTTATTCAGGTTTCTAGAATTGAATTTTTGAATAGTCTAACTAACTAAAAGTGAATTTTTTCTTATGTAATTCCTTTACAATATTTTTAAAGGAAGAATAATTCAAGTGCACAGACAAAATTTTTAAATATTGTGTTGGTTATCAATTATTATTGTAAGAAATTTAAGTATTTAAGTATTAGAAATTTATTACCTTATAGTTGTACAAGAAATCAGAAATCTCATATGTGTATCTATATCTATATCTATATGTATCATCTCATATATATATATATATATATATATATATATATATATATATATAAAACTTGATATAACTTGGTTAATTTTCAAATCATTGGCAAGCTGCTTTCCTTCTGGTTTTTCTGGGGAAGAATCTGTTTGAGTTTCTCTAGTTTTAGAGGTTGTCTGCATTCCTTGGTTCAAGTACTCTTCCATGTTCTAAGACAACAACTTAGTATCTCTCTGATTCTGTCTCTGTTATCACAGATGATTTTCCTCTAAGGACTCATGTGGTTATATGGGCTCTACCTAGATAACCTAAGATAGCCCCCCCCCATCTTAGTCTACTATATCCTTAATCATATCTGTAATGTTCTCTTTGTCAGGCAAGGCAACATAGTCACATGTTTCTGACATTAGGGTGTGATCATCTTTGGAGATCCACTATTATTCCTTACAAAGTATTTTAAGTGCTTTCCTCAGATCCTAAAGTCCATCATAACAGAAGAAGCTGGCTCACCTCCCTAGATGTATCCACAGCAGAGAGAGAAAAATCAACACCAGCAATAAAGAACAACCATCGCTCAAACCTGCTTCTTTATGCACTTTAGGGCTACACTCTAAGATCCACCCCCCCAGTGACATTTTCAGCTGGCTGCTAGAGACTTAAGTAGGAACCTCAATCTAATAAAAAATACTTGAGGCTATTGGGGGTGGGATTCATTCAACATTCAACCACCACAGAGAACAGGTAATAAGTCTCCTTTAATGTGGAGTTCTCAGTCATCTCTGGTTTTCTGCTTTGGTGAGTTTTGAGTCTCTTCAGTATCTACCATCATCTCCCTGGAGGATTTCTCAGGCTAACAGTGTTCATTTTCACCTCTTTCACTTTGAAAACCACCTCTGAAACAAGTTCCTTAAACCCACATTCAATTTCTTCTACACAGAGCTCCTGGAATTATTCCTTTACTGTAATTCAGATCATGGCACAACCCTTCTTAAATCCTCCAGTGGCTTTTCCATCAAATCCCAATTCTTCCTTGAATTCAATGGCTTTAGGTAGTCTAGCCTCAGTTTCTTCAGCCACACTCCAATCACTGCTTCTCTTCTTAGCTGTGATTCTAGCGTACTGGGCTAGCTTTTATTCTTTGAGGTCTTCAAACTTGTGTTGGCTTTATGCCTTGCACTGACTACTCTGCTATATGAGATACACTGGCTCTGTTGTCACGTGCTTGATTTCTTGTCATCATTTATGACTTTTAGCTAAAATATCAGCCTTTTCTAAGGCTTTTTGTTGTTTTTAAATTATTGTGTGTGGTATAAGCACATGTGTGTGCAGATGTGCATGTCACCTATTCATAAATGCAGAGGCCAGAGAACATCAGGTACTCCTCCATTATTTTTATATTTTGTTTTCTTGAGACTCAATCTCATACTGAACTCAGAGCTATGGTTTTCAGTCAGATTGGCTGACCAGAAAATCCCAGAAATTCTTCTGTCTTTCTTCCACACTGGGATCACAGGCTGTGCACCATGTCAGGCTTTCTATGTGGATGCCTGGAATTTAACTCGGGTACTCATACTTGCAATGCAAGATCTCCTACCTGACAAATCATCTCCACAGCCTTCAGAGTGCTTATCTTACAAATGACAGCTACTTTATCACTTAACATTGCCTGATTTTTAACTCTTTTCATCTTATCATGACCATCAATATCTGATGGTTTTAACTGATCTTCTGTTTTACCTCCACATAAGATAGGACTCCAAGTAAGAGTACAGTTGTGAGGGACTTGTTTGATTTTTTTCTTCCTTGTGTGAATGTGTAACAAATTTCCAACGACTTTTTACTCATGTTTATTTTTAATGACAAGATGCTAAGAAATTGTTTTGATTCTGTGGTGGTTTGCATGTAAATATCTCCTACATCCTCAAGCACTTTTGTGTTTAAGCTTCATACACAGTGCACAACAGGTGGAGCCCTGCTGGAGGAGGTGTGTCAATGAGGGCAGAACTTGAATCTGTTCTGCTGTATGTTAAGAGGTAGCTTGCTCAGATTGCTTTCTCACTGCTGAAGACGTTAGAAAACACAACATGGCTGCCATGCTTTCTCCATCACAATGAAGCTTCCCCTTAAAACTTCAAGCTTAAACTAAGCCTTTTCCTCCTACAACTTCTTTCTGATCAGATGATTTCTCCAAGCAAGGAGAAGTTAACTGCTACAGATTCAAACTGGCAGTTGATAGAAATTTGTTAACTAGATTTGAGGATTAATGATAATGGAGAAAATTTCACTAAACTTATCTCCCTTTAACTCATAATTTTCTTTTCATTTATTAATTATGTGAATTGGCTTTATATTTGGCATATTAGGTATTAAAATGATTCATATAAGCCTTGGTGAATATCAGCAATAAACTGAAGTTTGATTTTAAGGAAGACATAGTTTTTATATATTCTGCACTTGGCTGAATGAGAAATAAGAAATACACAGAAAGGTCAAACTTCTAAAATTTTTTCACCTTTTATTTTATATGTCTAGGCTTTCAGAGGCAGGATACAATGTGTAGATTCAAAATTATGCCATTGTTTTTGTTTTGTTGAATTATATATTGCTTTTTTCTTTAGTTTATTACTTATGGGGCTTAATTTTTACTAAATAACAATTACAAAGGGATACCAGCCAAAATTCAGTGCAGAGTTAAGTTACCATCAATTTGTGATATTAATAAGTAGAGTCAATGACAAGAAAATTAGCTTATTTTTATGCAAAGCCTAATTTTGATCATAATCACATTGTACCATGTGACTTGAAACTATATTGAGCAATTAGCTTTAATAGTCTAACAACAAATGTGCATCAGTTTCTGAAAACACTCTACGTAGACACACCCCAGGAAACAAGGACAGCATATTTGGGTAACTGTAACACACCTCATTATCAGACCAGATATTGAGACTGGAACATACCAGAAAACATTGCTAACTCTTAATCTGCCCTAGTAACACATTCAAAAAATGCATAAACAATCAGCTGAAGAAAAATCAAAGTTCTATATACACTCCCTGTCTGCCTCTAAAATTTGTGCCTCTGACTTATCTGAATGCTGCTAATCATATGTGAGGAAGAAGAAAAGCATTCATGTGAGACTTCTGTCCTATGTTTCCCCTGGTCCCCAATGTCCTGCCAGTCTTGACTGGCATTAAATAAAGTCTTTAGGGTGCAGGAAGGCTGGTCATTTGCACCAAGTCTATCAGAAGCAATGTGTGATAGTGTGGAACATTTCTGCCTGGTCTGTTGGATTCAATGTGCCAAAAGAGACCAGAAGGAATAGAAGTGCCTTTTGAAGAAGCTGCGATTCTTCAATGATGTCATTTCTCTAAGTTTTAGATCAATGCCTGGAAGATGAATCAGAACATGTGAGGAGAGTCACTGAGGGGAAAGGTGGTGATGAGGGTGCAGGAGTGAAGCACCCAAGGCCAGAAGAAAAAAAGTACAGTGAGATGTGTGAGAAGGAAAAACGAAGGGCTGAGTCATTGGAACCCTAATTGATAATGGCACAGCTGTGACAACAATTTGCTGGCTGCCTGACCTGTGTGATGAAAGAGCCTTCTCTTTCCCCGGAACTCCAGAGCTGCAGTGGCTCACGGAAATGCACCACTCCTATTTCCAGCCGGTTCAGCCTCATAAATACCTAAACTCACAGATGACACTTTTAATGCCTTGCAATTGCTATTCTGCATTTATATTTATTACAATCCAACATATCCATTAGTGCATCTATCACTGATAAATTTGTCACTGCTTCAGGAATAGAGTCCATCATGTGCATCAATTCCCCTTTACAAGCTATTAATGTACTATAATGCAGCTCACAATATCATGTGGATATATTTGGTTAGAGAGGTGGCAGAGTCAATCAGATTGAACTGAGACTTTCAAAAGGACACAAACTCTTAATTTATTTACTCTAATGATGAACAGCCTTGGTGCACTGTGTATGTGTTAACATAACAGGTGTATCTCCTTCACTTTCTCAAACAGACACCGAAAAGAACAAATTTAAGCAATCTATTTTGACTTAGTTTGAAACACAGCAGACTTGCAATATTTTGTTGACACTTGACATGTTTATTCTTTTAGCACAATCATATTTTAATACTTTCTGCATTCAACTAGCAGCTTTATTCAAGAGACAATGATATCGTATGAGTCCAGAAGATAGGACCAACTATGGACTTATGTAATAGGGGAAATAAAAACATTAAACCATTGTTAAGCCGGGTGTGGTGGCACACGCTTTTAATCCCAGCACTCGGGAGACAGAGGTAGGAGGATAGCAGTGAGTTCGAGGCCACCCTGAGATTACACAGTGAATTCCAGGTCAGCTTGAGTTAGAGTGAGACCCTACCTCGAAAAACCAAAAAAAAAAAAAAAAAAAAAAAAAAAACATTGTAAATCAAAGACATATTTTCAGTATATGACTTGAGATATTTCTGGATGCTGTAACAATTTCTGTTAAAAAATAAACAAAAACAAAAGGCACCTGCACTACAAAAAGGTGAGATAGAGAAATTAATAATATTCATGAGTGTGGACTACACAGCTCCATTCTGTACTTACAATCTAGAAAATTAATGTTTGTGTCCATGAGCTCTAGGGACTTAATTAGATAGATCAGGGAAATTTGAGCTCTTAACATTTCTGGCCATAATAAAATACTTGAGTCATTATAAATTTCATTGTTCTAATTATAAAGTATAGTGAAAGACCTATTGTTATACACTAAAAGATTGGCTTGTGAAATGCTATGAACATACCAGTGAAAATTCTTTTTCTTAAGGTATTATTAATAGCTTCCTTAAGAACAGAAAAACATTTATGCCCTTATAGAATTATTTTTCTAATGTGTAGTATCAGAAAATATAATGATTTCTTTAAACTCAGTTGTTTGTATGTTTAATAAAGATGATAAGACCTCATCTGTAGAGCTGCTCATAAAATTAAATGAGTTAAAATTGTGTTATATCCAAGCTATGATATACATATAAGGAAGATACAAAATGAACACTAAGAACAAACAGATTCATATATATAATGTTAGCATATTATATATAAGTGGGAAAACATAAAATGTTACATATGCATATCAATTAGTGTAGGATATACAAATTATGGAAATCTGTATTCACATTGGATAGTAGAGTGAGATTTTCTTTTCCTAGTATGCATTTTTTAGAAATAATATTATTTATTTATTTGAAAGCAGAGAGAGAGAGAGTGTTGTGAAAGAGAAATAGAGGGGTGGAGGGAAAGAATGGACATGTCAAGGCCTCCCGCCACTGCAAACAAACTCCAGATGCGTGTGTCATTTTGTGCATTTGGCTTTACGTGGGTACTGGGGAATCAAACTCAGATAGTTAGGCTTTGCAGGCAAGTGGCTTAATTTCTGGGCTATCTCTCCAGCCTCTAATATGTCTTTTAATACTATTAATGCATTCAAATAGTATATTGGTAGAAATATTCCTATTAGTTGTATTATTTTTATGAAAAAATCAATAGCCTATTTTTTTTTTTTTTTTGGAGACAGACAGAGAGAGAGGGAGAGAGAGAGAGGAAGACAGACAGAGATGGGTGCGCCAGCAGTCTCTCAGCTGCTGTGAACGAAATGCAGATGCATGCGCCCCCTTGTGGTCAAGTGTGGCATTGCACCCTTGCGTCACTTTGCATCTGGCTAAACGTGGGACCTGGAGATTGGAACCGCTGGAGATTGGAACCAGCATTCTTAGGCTTAGGAGGCAGGCACCTTAACCGCTAAGCCATCTCTCCGGCCCCAATAGCCTATTTTTAAAAGATATCATTTATGAAAAAGATTAGCACATGGTCTGACATATAGTTAGAGATTAGTAAATGTTGACTCTGTATAATGCCAGTCATAAGTGGCCCTTTTCTCCATGAAATGTGATTTGCTATTGCTGTAATAAGGTATGCTAAATTAAGTTTTGAATTTGAATCAGAGTTGCACAGAAACAGATGTGTATACCAAGTTCATTTGATGAATAGCTCTAAGTTATAATATATCCAAACTCAAGGCAAGAAGAACTGTCAGAGGTGGTGACCACTGGAATAACCCAAAAGGCAACATAGTGCTGAGAAGAAGTGACAGAGGAGTGTCCAGCACTGAAATATCACTATAACACCCTACAAGGCTCAGGGTCCATTGTGGAAGAGGTGGTGGAAAGAATGTAAGAGCCAAAGAAAGGGTAGGACTGCTTACAATGCAATCCACCAGAGAGAAATTGGCCTTGATATCAATGACATCGTGGTGCTTAGCACTATCTTCACAATACCCCATAATAGGAGAAAAAGATGATGACATCAAAATGAGAGACTAATGGAGAGAGGGAGGGGATATGATGGAGAGTGGAGTTGTGAAGGGGAATGGGGGAAGGGGATGGAATGATCATGGTTTATTGTTGGTAAGTATAAAACTTGTCAATATAATTTTTAAAAGTCTCATAAAATATTGTGGGTGTCTTTCTACTCGGACTCCACACAATGAGGGAGCAAGGAGTTCCTGCTCACACTCAGCAGTCACAGGACTGTGGAACTGTGCGTGAGGTGGTTTTCTATTTTAGCAGAGATGATTATTAATAAACTAAACTATGGACAGTGTAAGACATGCAGGATGGTGTAAGGAGAAGGATCCAGACCTGAAGGACCTGAGCAGTGGAGGGATGGAAGGAAAGGAGGCTGTTATAGTGACCATTCAAGGGCTGCAACACAGAAGAGGGATTCAAGTTAATCAGTTCTAGTTCCTCAGGGCAGAACCGAGACCACTGGGTAGAAGTTCAAAAGAGATATATTTCATATTACATTGAGAGCTAAAACCTAGCACGTCATGATTCATAGCAGCACATGCCACCCTGGGCAAGGATAGAATTTTCTGTTAAATTCTGAAGATAAAAAATGTACCAAGGCATCTGAATTCTCACAAGAGTAATGTCCCAAACCTAAACTAAGTGAAGAGTCCCTGTGAAGGTGACAGGTAGACTTTGGGTCGCTGCACCTAAGCCGGTTACAGAGCTTCCTGCTGTCCTTGGCTCCATCTCACTGCAACCCTTTGAGTTTTCACCAAAAGACTATCTTTTGGATTTGGCTTTTTCAATGATTTTAGGTCCCATTCTTTCATTCTGGCATCCCGTCCTATAGATCTCAGATCCTGGGCACCACTCAACTCTCATAATGCATTTGTTTTTCTATCTCCAATTCCTTTTTAAATTCTCTGTGGTCCCATGTGGGAGCATTCCTGTTTCTGTTGTCCTAACTCGTGCTTTATGTTAATGATACTTCAACGATACTTTTGGTCCTTCTCATAGGAATATAAACTAATTGAGGATATATATATATATATATATATATATATATATATATATATATATATATATATACACACACACTTTTGTTCCTGCTCTCCTAGAATAGAGAAAGCCTCGGGAAATTGGACATAGCCTTCATCAAGATTAAATGGAGGCAACTATGTGTCGATGTAAATGTCTGTTGGAACTTCTTTACCACCTGTTTCCAGTTCTTAGTTTCTCTGGAGATTATCTGTCACTGATGGTTGTAAGCAATAGCAAAATACAACATAGACAGTCAGAGATGAGTTTAGATAATGGTTCATTTCAAATGTATGGACACATTGAAGGCCCTTACAATTCAGATATACATTATTCTTCAGAATTTGAGGGGTTTGAACCTTGGGGACTTTCCATTTGTCCAAAAGATTACATTCCATATCTTTTATTCAGCCATAGTCTCATAAAAACTGACATTCTGTTGAAAAGGGGAAGGTTCCCTGTTGCACGAGGCATATACTCATTGTCTGAAGAATACATGATCAGAACTGGAAAACCTTGGTTTAAAAATGGGCACATGGACTATTTCTTAATCATAATGAAGCTTTTCAGATTAGTCACCATTTCAGGACAGTGCAGATTTATGTAATGACAGAGCTTTTCAGCAGAGAGTTTTGGATAAAAAAAATTCAGGTATTATGTGTACGAGGTCTACAATGAGGGATGTAGGGCAGGACTACAGACTGTACAAAGAAATAGGGACCCATGAAGTACAATCAACAGTACAAGGAACTATGTCAAATGTTTGCCATATTCTTCTAAGAAATGTAGCTCATGTTTGAAAATATAGCACATTAATATAGTTTCTCATCTCTTAGAAATATTAGTATTCTTTTAAGCATTCATTTAATAAATGAAAAGCAAGCATATTTTGGGGAGGAAAAGACATTCCTTTGGAAATTGTATGCATCAAGTTTTTCTTATAATTGCCTCAATAATACTACAGGAGTTATTTATGTACACATTATCTCAGTGTAACAAACTTTTGTTTAAGTATCCATGTCAGATACGCCTGATTACCACTAGATGCATACAGATGAGATGAGTCATCTACGCAAGAAAACACGATCTTGTGAACAGGCATTCATTCATGATAGTTCTCAGATTTATAATGTTACAAAAATATTTTAAATTAAAAGTTACCATCATTCTTTTAATTTATTTTTGGAGAGTGACACAAAGAGATACAAACAGAGAGGGAGAGGGAGACAGAGATGGGCACGCCAGCAGTCTCTCAGCTGCTGTAAACGAAATCCATATGTGCATGCCCCCTTGTGGGCAAGTGTGGCATTGCACCCTTGCATCACTGCATCTGGCTAAATGTGGGACCTGGAGATTGGAACCGCTGAAGATTGGAACCAGCGTTCTTAGGCTTAGGAGGCAGGCATCTCAACTGCTAAGCCATCTCTCTAGCCCTTTTTTAAAAAAAATATTTTTTCTTTAAATATATTTTATTTATTTATTTATTTGAGAAATAAGAGAGAGAGAGAAAAAAAGAGAAAGAGAGTTAGAGAATAGGCATGCCAGGGCATCCAGCCACTGCAAATTAACTCTAGATGCATGCTCCCCCTTGTGCATTTATCTGGATTACATGGGTCCTGGAGAATCGAACTGGGATCCTTTGGCTTTGTAGATGAGTGCCTTAACCACTAAGCCATCTCTCCAGCCCTACCATCATTCTTAAATGTCACTCCATGTAGGCAGAAACTTTTTCTTCCTTGTTCATCAAATAATTATTTGTTGAATGGGTAAATGGATAGGTGGACAAATTATCATATTTCAAGAAAGAAATAGTAGTATTAGTAGCATTATTAGTGACAGAAGAACTCACACTGTACTTGAATTCAAGGTAGCATCTTACTCATTATTATATGCTAGTTTAGGACTGGAATGTCCTCAGATGTTCACAGCATAGTTCAACCACCGTGACACTATTGGAAAGTGGTTGTCACATTATAAAATGGGACCTAGGGGCTGGAGAAATGGCTCAGTTGTGAAGGCACTTGCCTGCAAAACCTAACAACCTTGGTTTAATTCCCCAGTACTCATGTAAAGCCAGATACACAAAGTGGTGCGTGCATCTGGCATTCATTTGTATTGGCTGGAGGCATTGTAGCACTCACTCTCTCTCTCTCTCTCTGTGTGTGTGTGTGTGTGTGTGTGTGTGTGTGTGCATGTATCTCTCTCTTTCTTCTTGAAAATAAATAATTTTTTTTTAAAAAGCTGGGACATAAGGAGGCTTCTACTCATTAGGGACAGGCCTTGACTGGGGCAGTGGGATACCAGCACCTTTGCTTTTCCTGTGTGTCTCACTTCTGAACTATGAAGTAAACAGATTGTCTGTGGTCCACGTTTCCCACCATGATGTATTCCTTCACCAAAGGCCCACAAGCAGCAAAACCAACCAACCACGGGCTGAAACTTTAAACTTGTGAGCCAAAACCTTTCTGCACTTAAGTTGGTAGATGCAGATACTTGTTACTGTAATAGCTGAGTAGAACAAAATGATAATTTATGAGTATGTCATGTGGGGATATCGGTAAACATTTATGTATATAGATAGTTGATCATATTGCGATATATGCCCCTATCCTTCATCCCAAACATCCTAACATTTAAATTCCCAAAATGTATCAGGAGGTCCAGTAGAATATAAGAAATATAAAGTCCAATTAGCACCCTAACTTTCTTCCCTGCAAAACCTCCCTGCTCTTCATAATGACAGGAAGTGGGAGCAATTTTGGGCTTGTATTTACAGAATCGAAGCTGAAGATATTTCAAGCCATGCGTATGAGTGTGGGCACTATGATCAATAGATCCCTGCAGGCAGTTACACAGGCACAGTAGGAGTGACTTAGTTCTTTACTACCCTAGCAGCTGTTGGTGGGGAATCCTTTTGCTGCTTGTAATCCTGATTGTATACTTACTTGTGGACAGTGTGAAGTTACTTCCCTAGTGTGAGTCACCCCATTTCTGATTGCTACATGCTAGCACACAGTCCTGTTGCTGCCCATAAAGTGACAGCTTTTGCTTGTTACCTCTGGTGGTGCCTCACAGTATCCCCATTGCTTGTAATCAATAGCTTTGCTTCCCTTCCCACTGTTATGTAATAACTGTCTCTATTGGTCTTCCTCACACTGCTCCTGGCCTTGATACCAACTGACTGCAGAGGAGAAACTCAGTACTCATGAAAGACTCTCACAGTTTGAGGTGACAGTTGGACACAAGAGGTGCTGAACCGGGGTGTTCCCTTCAGGGCTGAGAGAGTGAAGAACTTGGGGGTGGTTTTATTTACTAAGAGCTTTATTATTTTGGTGCCAGGTACATCAGCAAATCCTTTGAAAGGATCTCCCTAGTGATAGATCCCAGATCATTATCATGAGTATCTTCTATGCCTCGGAGGTGGGCAGATGGTACATATTCAGGGGTCAGGTTCTGAGCATGAACACCATGGGGACTGTGTAAACCCGTAACCACCAGCTGTTTCTCCTTTCTCTGGAAACAAATCATATCTATTGATGACTACTGGACTTCAGGAAATCACAAGCTGGTGATGTGGCAGACTGTGTGGCATTTGCACATGTTCTTCAGCACATATTCTTAGAGTACAGTCACTTATACGTACATGTCTCTTCCTTAGTGTCATTTGGATATCTACATTAGGGGTGATATTAATCTAATCCCAGAAAACAAGCCTACTAATGGCTAGCAATATTGGCTTTGTGTATGTTTATTTACACTTAACATCTTACCTTGTAATTTATAATGATCATATATTGGTTGATGTTATTAATACCCATAAGAAGCAGATGAGGACCATTCATGAAAGGCTAATCTTTGATTTTAAGTGCAGAACAACTTGTCCCTCTGGAGAACTTAAAGTATTTCTTAAAAACTAAATATGCAATTTTTAAAATCTATTTCTAGGTTGTTTTTTTGACCTGACATCGAATGTTCTATTTACATTAACCAAGCATCTTTGAGTTTTAATTCCACTGTATATTCATTTAATATTTATATTCATTTAATCTGTCTCTAGAGACTCTGTATCTACTTAACCTGGGCTCTAGATTGATAGATGTCATCTATTATCCACTGAATCCAAACATGAGCTGAACAAGATTAGAAGGAAGAAGTAGAGCTCAGATGCCAGAGTCTGATGAACTCTGTTCCCAGTGAATCCTGGCTTCACTCAGTCTGTGTCTCTAGACTGTGCCTCATGTCTCTGATGAGAGAAGCTGACTACCTCTATTATTCTACTACCTCATTGGACATTCTTGAATCAATTGCTCATCCTGATCCAATCACTTGAATTCCAGAGGAAAGGCCTAGTTTTTCTATCTGGATTTGGCAAGGAGTAATTATTTCTCATCCTGCACTTGCCCTCAAAAAGGATGATCATAACCTTAAAATCAATTTCTTGAGGTTAACCCTGTTGACTTGATCATGACAAATAGTAGGCATGTGTCAAGTGATCTCACCCAGTAAATTTGTTTGGAGGTTTGAAAAATGCAGACAGAACTTTCAGTGATAAGCATATAATGAAGCGCGGGGGGTTCTTTACTAGGATTCTGGGAAGTTTCTGTTAAGGCTAAGAAAAGGCAAAAAGGGATATGATAGCATGATTCTTGATGATATGAGAGGCAGAGAAAGTCACACACAAGGGACACGGAGGCTTTTGGGGGCAGTGGAGTGTGAACAGTGAAGATATAGAAGAAAATGAAAGAGCAAGAAAGGGGACAGCTAGAAAGAGAGTGAGAGCACATGAGAACACATGTGCATGAGAGAAAGAGAGAGAGAGGGAGAGAGAGAGAATTGTATTTTCTTTATAAAGGGAAAAGGGACACTTGAGAGAAGGCATGTTTTGGGTCTTTTTTATTTCTGGAATACCTGCAAGGTATGAAGCACTAAATAAATATCCTTATTCCATATTTCAAGAATGCTAAAATAAAGGTCTACCCTTTCATATTGATTCCATTTCCTAGCTATTGTGAATACAGCAGCAATGAACTTTGGATGTGTAAGTATCTCTGTAGTGAGGATACAGAGTCCGTTGGGTATATGATCAGGTGTGACATATGTGAGTCACATAGTATGTCAACCTAAATGCCTAACAACTGATGACTAGATAGTGAAAATGAGGTACATATATACACAATGAAGTTTTATTTAGCTGTAAAGAAAATCAAACTTATTAAATTTGTAGGAAATTGGAAAAATTATACTAAGTGTGGGAACCCAAGCACAGAAAGACAAAAATTATATGTGTATCCACACTTTTAATATTTGTATTTATGTAAATGAAGGGATGTGAGATTGAACATGGGCTATGATTCCAGGTAGGATACCTCAAGAAAGGGGAATTGACTAAAGGAAACATGTACTTTGAATGTCAAAAGGAGGCTAAGTTGAGGAAAGAGCAAGAAATGGGAGTAGGAAAGAGGAAATAGGGAGGTAGAAGAGCAAAAAATAGTTATAAGAGACTTAACTATTTGTAAGTAAATGAAACTACTAATTTTAAGAATCCATACTTGGGACCGGAGAGATAGCTTAGTGGTAAAGGTGTTTTCCTACAAAGCAAAAGGACTGAGGTACAATTTCTCAGTACCCACATAAACCAGATACACAAGGTGGAGCATGCATATGGAGTTCATTTGCAGTGGCTAAAAGCCCTGGGGCACCTATTCTTTCTCTGTCTGCCTTTCTCTCTCTCTCTCTTCCAAATAAATAAATAAAAATTTTAAAAGTTAACATTTTAAGGATGTAGTTTGATTGGATGTGCAAAAGAGACATTGCTCACCAAGATAGGCAATAATACTTATGCTTAAATATACATAATTAAATACACATTAGTTGAAATATTTTATATTTTTGTTCCTTTCAGAATCATGCCTGTTCTTTTCTACTCAAACTACTATGAAGGAAAGAGATAGAGATAACACATTTAACTCAAAAATAAATAAAAAAATTAGAAACTTGGGTTTTAGTGTTTGCTTCTTTGAAAAAAAAATTGTAGTCTAATAGTTCTAAAATACATTTTTCTGATTCATCAAATGATTATTAATGTTAATAGAAAATAATCTGATATATAGAAATGCATGAAATGGAAAACATGTGCCAGTGTGAAGTTAGGATTCAGTTACTATCTATATGCTGGTTTTCAGTATGTAATGTAGAATGCTAGAGAAATATACTATAAACCAAATATTAGTTATAGTGTTGCTGATATTAGTCCATCCTGGGGCTCTTACTCTTCACTTCTTCATCACTGTTTTGGAAGATCACTAGTATCACTCATCTTTTTCTCTGTCCTATTTTCTGACACACTAGGTGGGTGTGGGTTTCTCCTCCCACACATCCACATATTCAAGAACCTTCTGGGTTCACTATAGAAACAGAAGCATAAGCTCCTTTCCTTTTGGAGATCTATTGCTAGGTGTTGCTTGAAAACAAACATGAAGAACCAAACTCATTCATACTGGGAGGATACATCAGCACCAGTATCAGGATATTTGGCCCTGGGCTGTACTGAGACACAAACGTGGCTGGCTCTTTACCAATTCTGCCATCTCCTCCATAGCTGTAGAAGGCTTTCATGATGTTATGATACTGTTAATATTTTAGTCCCTGATTTCTGGGGCTGGATCTCCTAAAGGTCTCAGTGAAGTGTCTCTAGTGTTCAACAAACCTGGTTTGAGTAAAGTCCTGCGTGTTCTCTTCCTTCCCCAGCACCCTTTAATGTTGGTGTAAAACTTTCTTTCTATAGAGGACGAACTGAAAAAAAAAAAAAAAAAAAAAGACTATCAAGATAAACTAAGACATCCTAATGTACTCAAAGTCAAGCATATTATTTGTAAATAAAGGAAACTCTTGGCAAGCACGTGTAATTTTAATAACCCTTTGTGTCTCTGAGGGAAGTTTCATCTCAGGTCATTTTTTGACACATTTATTTAGAGTTTCTATAACATAAATCAAATAACAGGACCATGTTTGTATGGGTTTATACCATCCTTTACACTGCAAAAAAAGATGATGGCTTTCCATTAACTTATCAAATGACATTTAATATGTTATTTCTTTAGTGATAGATTCTCAAGGAATGTCTGCAGTCTTAAAATAGTATTGTTTTTTTGAGCTACTCAAAAGAAACCAAAAGTGATTTTGCTTGTTTTCTTAAAGAAGAAAAAGTTAGTTTTTAATATATTCATGTTCCCTCTGTGAGAGTATGTTCCAACTGAGATATGGGACAAAACAGGAAATACTTTATGATTTTTTATATAAAAAAGACTGTGAGTATATTTTCTGTTTAGCTTATGATCTCTCAAGTTTTGCCAGCCTTTCATCCATCCCCTTCTGATGGGATATTTCTTAACTCTCATCATACACATTTATGCAAATGGGTATTAACAAAGGAAAAATTACATGAATTATTTAGAAAACCCAAATGCTTTATGCAATTACTATGAGAAGTCATATTTCATCATTATCATTCTGATCCTTTGTGTATAAAAAGGCAATATTTATTTACTCTGGAAAACATGAAATACATCCTTCTGCCAAAGTTATTGAAGAAAGTTTTGTGTATCATTTGCTGCACATATATTTCTAATAAAGTGAACTTTTTCCTAAATTATTGAATATGTAAGTGTTATGTGTGGGAGTAGTATTTAAAAACCATTTATTTAAGAAAACCATAGTAATTCCTTTCACATAATGTAAATCATATGAACCACTATCATTAAAGTGCTTTTAAACAGTAAAATTGTATACAAGTAAGGAGCATTATTATTTCTTCCATGCTTTATTTATACTCTTGAATACTACTTTCTGCATTTTATGCATTTTTTATTTTTGAAAATCATTTCAGAACAATGAAATTTCCAAAGATAATGAACTATGCATATGAGTAAGTGCTCTGATAAGATCATTTCAAAATTTTTGAATAATAAGCCAGGCGTGGTGGCGCACACCTTTAATCCCAGCACTCGGGAGGCAGAGGTAGGAGGATCTCTGTGAGTTCGGGGCCACCCTGAGAATACATAGTGAATTCCAGGTCAGCCTCGATCAGAGTGAGACCCTACTTTGAAAAATCAAAACAAAATTTTTTTTGAATAATAAAAAATAAAATCAGCCTCTTTGTGTGAGTCCCTACTATGCTTTGAGCCCAGTGTGACCATGCTATGTACTGATCAAAGGAGTGCACCACATTATTCCAGAAAAGGACATAGAGCATGATAAACTTTACTTTATAACCTTCCTTTGTCTATTAAGTCTACATTTCTCTCTCTTCTGTTGGCCTTATTAATGGACTTTAACAGTGAGAAGAAATTCTTCAACCTTATGTTTCACAACAATATTGGTAGAATTACAGCATACATGAAACTTCCATTTATAGAGGATATTACATTTAATGACTAATCTACATTTTAAATATTTTTAAATTTTTATTTATTTATTTGAGAGCAACTGACAGAGAAAGAGGCAGATAGATAGAGAGTAAATGGGCATGCCAGGGCCTCCAGTCACTGCAAACAAACTCCAGATGCATGTGCCACCTTGAGCATATGGCTTATGTGGGTCCTGGGGAATCGAGCCTCGAACCAGGGTCCTTAGGCTTCACAAGCAAGCACTTAACCACTCAGCCATCTCACCAGCCCCACTAATCTACATTTTAATGTATTCACATTATATAAGGAAAATCTTGCTCAATGAATAGCTTCCTTACTTCATGATTATTTATATAAACTTCTTATTTAGAAACTGAAAATTCATTCAACACATATGGGCTGAATTGTTGTTTCTGAGGTGTTTTCACAGTACTTCTTCTGCTCTGTTTGCTGTGAACCATGCTACATTTGCATGGCACCTGCTTGCTGTCCAAAATTCTAGAAAAGATCCGATAGTCAAGGTTAAGTGAAGAGCGGAAATGTGGCATTAAGAGGAAAGTTTAGAGAACCGAGAATGGAAGGATCTATTTTATTCCCCCAAGAATGCTTTCTGCCACAGTAATTGTTTTTATTTTCCTTTTTTTTTCAGAAAAAAAAATCACAACATTTCACCCAAAGGAAAATGGATTGTGATAAGTAAAAGGCAAAAGATAATGGGCTGTATCATCAGGAGGCTTCTGTGGAGTAAGTGGGACTCTAACATTACTTTGAAGGTTGACCTAGAAAGGGTATGCAACACATTTCAAGCTTAAATCAACTTGAATTACTAATGTTCAACCATTCCTATTTTTACGCTCTACTCAGATAAGTAAGCACAAGGCCATGATGGAGATAATAGCATTATGAAGTATAAGAAGTGCTTTGAATTCAACACCTGAAGCTGTTTGCATTTTATTTTTTCCTGTTACATGAGTCGCAGTAAAGGTTTCTGGCTTATTGTAACTTTACGGAAATTTCACTTTGTCGTTACTGAGCATATTGTGAAATACTCACATATATACAACTTTTGAATTTCTTATAAGTGAATTGAGACTGCTGTGAATTTGTTAATGACCCTGAATCATTCAGAGGAAGGGCCAAAGTATTTCAAATGAGATACATGAAAAAGTGATTTCTATGTTTTGTTTTTCTTCAGTTCAGGTTTCAGTTGTGCACTTGACCTGTCATGTGACCTTAAAGAAATATGGTATTGCCGTCTTCTCATTTTTACACACACATACACAGTATTTATATCTAATTGCTTTATATTTATACTTAACATAAGACAACTAAAAATTAATTATCTATAATGCTAAGCATATTGCTGCTTACATCCTTCACAATAAACTTAAAGGGAGAAATCAGTGTATTCTATAATAAAACACCTCAAGAATTTGAAAATATTTTTCCATTTGTTAGGACAAAAACCATCAAACCAGTTTGCCATAAAATGTGCATGCTGTGGTCATTACTTCCTCATTGCTAGGACAAACATCTTCCCAGAAGCAGCTTATGGGAGAAAAGGGTTTATGTCAGGCTTACAGAATCCAGAGGAAACACTGTCAATGGCAGAAGACTTTGGATCACTTCCATAGATCAATAGCAGAGAGAAAAAAAAAAACACAACAAAAAACAACAAACAAACAAAACAAGACTAAACAAAAACAACAACAAACACACACACACACACACACACACACACACACACACACACACACACACACACACACACACAGCACACACAGATGTAGCAAGCATGAACAGTCATAGCTCAGACTTGGCTGTCAACAAACTTTAGTAGGGCTGGCCTAACACTTCACCCACAATGACTCACCTCCTTCAGCAGGCTGCTACAGACTTAAGGAGGACACTTAACCTTGATCAAGAATCCTGGAAGCTATGGGGGCCAAGCATTCACATTCCAGCCACCACACATGCAAAGCACAAGAATGCAGTTGAAGATGTGATACCTTTAGAAATAGATGCCACATGTCTTTCAAAATAAAACTGTTCTTACAAACTTTACATATATATATATTCCATGTCTACTTCCTTATGTTTTGTTTTGTAAGCCAATTGCAAGACAACCCATTTTCTGCCACCAATAACATGATATTTCCCAGCTTTTAAATATGCCAACAATAAGTAGGTCTTTCTCAATTGTCTTGATCAAGGAAGCAAGGATGTTTTCAAGCAGCAGCTGATGTAAGTGTTGTCCAAAGATCAAGTTTGGCACACCTTGTTTTAAGTACTTTTCTCTTCCGGTCTGTGTCAGCTGGAAGTAGGCTTGCATACGTTAGGCCAGTCACAGATAGCTTGGCTTGGTTTAGTGATTTAATCCAGGGAGGCAAATCCAAAAGTATCTTCCTGGCATCCAAAGTATCAGAATATCTCACCAAATTTATTGAAATATCTGGATGAGAACTAGAGTAGTCCCTCAAAAGAACAGAAAGTTAAAGCCGGGCATGGTGGCACAGGCCTTTAATCCCAGCACTTGGGAGGCAGAGGTAGGAGGAGCACCGTGAGTTCGAGGCCACCCTGAGACTACATAGTGAATTCCAGGTCAGCCTGAGCTAGAGTGAGACCCTACCTCAAAAACCAAACAAACAAACAAACAAACAAACAAACAAAAAAAGAACAAAAAGTTAAACGTGTAATTACCAAGAATGTGGCCACCTTCTTCCCTTTTGGTTCCAATTTTATCTCCCTGTGCTCTCTCTAGGCAAAATAATAATAATAAATAAATAAATAAATAAATAAATAAATAGATAAGCTTCCTTTATTCTTCCCTAATTATTACTGCAATAATCCAATTCCCATTTCTTCTGATTCGGAAATTGGCTTCTCCGTTTCTCCACTTGTTATAATTCCACATCAGCCTTTAAAGTTCAGTAAAGCCCACGTTCCATAAAACTTTTATTACTGACTCAATTTGAAAGGCACTGTCTTTTTCTCTTAAAAATTGTGGTCTGTATGACTCATTTGGTATTTAATCATCAAGGTTTTGTCTTGTGACATCTACTTTATTACATGTTTGGGTTTTCTAACATTGTTTTTTCAACTTTTCTTTTGTTCAGTTCATTCTTCACATAGTATCAAGAAATATCTTTCTGGGGGCTAAGGAGATTGCTCAGTAGTTAAAGGCACTTGCATGGAAAGCCTGGCAGCCAGGGTTCAATACCTCAGTGGCCATGTAAAACCAGATGCACAAAGTGGGCACATACATCTGGAGCACATTTGCAATAAGAGGCAAGAAACCCTGGAATGCTCATTCTCTCTCTCTCTCTCTCTTTCACTCCTTGCAAATGATTAATAAATATAAATATTTAAACACCTCTCCAAATTCAGGTAGGTCTACATTCCTTACCTTGACTTAGTAAGGCACATGGGGTCTCATTGAAATCACATACTACATTGAGCTCCTTCCTGCCTTGTGCCAACACTGTTCTTTCAGCCTCAGTTTTCTTTTTTAATGGATGATTCTCTGTGATTCCTCAATGTCCCACCTATGTGTAACCTGCTGAATTGACTTGCTCTGATGTTATTTTCTGAATATGATTCTCTGTGACTTATCTGTAGTTTTATGCTATTTGTCTTTAAAACTCTATATTTTATTATTTTGTGCCTTGCCTATTGCCCAAAATATTGGTCATATGCACTATTCCTGGTGAATTAGGAGTCAGATTATTCTATAATACTCTGGGGTCATAAAAGGGGGAGGATGGGAAGGAAAAGGCTTGACATTGATTTCCTGGTGTAGCAGACAGCTTTCAGGTTCTCTGAGATGAACTTCTAGACCAGGCATAGTTATGAAGGAAGGGATTTATTGAAGCTTACAGATCCAGGGGAAGTTCCATAATGGCAGAAGAAGCTGGCCTGCTCTTACAGGACCAGGCAAGAGAAAGAGAAAGCCAAAAGCCAAAAATCACACAACACAGCACACCTCAGGAACTCCAACTAGGCACACTTTGCATATCTTTAGATTGTAATCTCAAACCCACCACCACACCTTAAGATTCACCCAGCGACACTGCCTCCAGCCAGGTGGTGAAGATGCAAACTACAAACTAATAAAACACTGAGTATTGGGGGCCATTTATTCAAACTACCACACCTGGTTTGCTTCTTTAAGGTCATCCAGTATTGGCTGTTCTCTATAAAGTAAATACTACTTCTTTCCATTTTGCAGATGAAGAAACTCTATTCAAATTTAAACTTTTTTCCTATATCCCTCGGCCCTAATATATATATATATATATATATATATATATATATATATATATATGACAACTTTTATTTCTTCGGCCAGTTCAAAGCATTAGTGCAGGATTCATTTGTCTCTCTGCTTCTAATTTCATTGTGTCTTTGACTTATATTCACAGCAGAGTGGAGGAAAAGTCACCATAGTATTAATACTATGAATGGACAGCTGTAGATTACGGCAGATTTATTATCTAAAATGTCAAAACAATCATCTAGCTCTATAAGTTCCCAATAATTGACTAAATTTTAAAAAAAGTAATAACGGGCTGGAGAGATGGCTCAGCAGTTTAGGTGCCTGTCTGCTAAGCCTAAGAGCACTGGTTCCAATCTCCAGGACCCATGTTTAGCCAGATGCAAAGTGATGCAAGGGTGCAATGCTGCACTTGCCCAAAAGGGGGAGCATGCATTTGGAGCTCGTTCACAGCAGCTGAGAGGCTGGTGGCGGGCCCATTCTCCATCTCTCTATTCCTCCCTCTCTCTCTTTTTCTCTCTCTCTCTGTCTCCAAAAAAATAAAACATAAATAAGTAATAACTATCTTGAATTATATTCTGACAGCATATATAATGAATGTTGTTATAATAATAATAACTTACTTTTAATAATTATTTGAACATAGTTTTTAGATATATAAAATTGCTTAAGATCTTAGCAATATAGAATTTTACATATTATAGATAACACAACATCGACCAAATTCTCATTGAGAGAAAAATTTTAAATCATCCTGCGCCAAACCCTTTAACAACAATAATTCTACCTTGTATTTCATTAACTAGACAAAATTAATATTTGTGCTTTGGAAATTACAGGAACAATTGTAAAAGCTAGAACAAATTCAGACAGAATGTATAAACTTTAGAGTTTAAATGACAGAAGTAATCTGAAGTTGAATAATCTTATAGATCATAAAAGTTTGAATCTTTCACATGGATTCCTAAAACACTTCATGTCCAATAACTCTATTCTTTTCTCAGATATGAGGAGCAGAATAAAACGGCTTTTATTCTCTTAGGTCCATCCATGAATTTCCTTAAACATAGACAAGGCAAAACCATGAAGGATTAGAATGAGGTCCGGTGTAAGTGCAGACAATCTGGAGACAGCTGTAGCTGAGTAGTTATGGGATTGGTTTAAGAAATGAAACCTCTGTAGTAGTTCACACACACACACACACACACACACACACACACTTTAGATTTATTTATGAAACAGCATCTTCTAAACACAGAACCTTGCATTGCAGAAAAGGCAATTAAATAGAACAGCATGAGGTTGTCAATCACTTCAGCAACTAACAAAAGCCTCTGCTATCAAAGCAAATAATGTAAATGTGCAAAAAGGTACTTTGCTATCAAAGCAAATAATGTAAACATGTGAAGGGAAGGAATTCTTTATATCAAATGTCACCATATTAATGTACACTATTTTTTTGTGGTTTTGCATGTGCATTATACTCAATCAGTTATTCTGAAATTTGATTCAGAATTAACCATTATCATTTCTTTGATGATTTGGTCACAATGGTGTGATGGTTGTGAAAGAAGGTGCGACTTCTTCCTCTTTTGTTGTTGTTGCTAGTGTTGTACAAATAAATGGGCAGTCACAGTTTATCATTACTTAACGATGCATGTGCATGCTGCAGTTTACTGAAACGTGATTGGCTGCTACATAAATCAATCTGATAGCGATCAGTTCCATGAAGAAGAGATAAATCATTAGCCAGAGCTTTGGAATGTAATTCATGTTAGATAGTGATTATTGATGATTTAATTTCAGCAGTATGTGTACATGTCTAGGCCATTTTATATAAGATGTTAACACTGACGAGTATATTTATTATAAAAGTATAAAGAAATCAATTAGAAGTTTACATGTAAAACATCCTAATAGAGTTGAGCCATCCGCAAAGTTGGGTTTATTAAGTAAAAAGTATAGTCCATCTCCAAGGAAAAAGTTTTAAATAGTCTCTAAAACATAATATCACAGAAACACTCAGGGACATTTTGGCTGGACATCTTCCTGTTTTACCCTCCACTTCTACTGTTCTCTGTGCCTTTAGACACCCCCACAACTTAATTGATTTAAGTTCAACTGTGCTTAGTGCAAATTCATCCCAGGAAGGATCTTATATTCTGAACTATATGCTGTATTTTCTATCATGGATGTTAGTTAGAAAGGAGGAACACAAGTTCATTCACTGGTGCTAACATCGATACCTCTGGGTGACAGTGGCATGAGACTGGCAAGCTTACTGATCACTAGAACCTCTCGACAGTGCCCAGTCTATACATGCCAGCTGGGTGGTTCCCAAGGGTACAGCCTCTCAGAAACACCAGGGATATTAGGAAATCATGATGCAATAATTATATTTATTAGAAAATCATTTTTTTCCTCTGGAGTTAAATTGTTTGAGACACTGTCTGTGTGGAGGAATAGGTCGCATAGCTGGTCAGTAGAATCTGTTCTCTGCAATGGACTTGATTTACTGAGTGGCATCTTCGTGTTTGGGTCAGAGGTGAAACTGCTAACAACAGGAATCTTCCTCCTTCATCTTTTTTCCATAGAGTCCTGCTCTGAATAAATGTGAAGAAATATTTTAACTATAGTGGTTTTCAGGGACACCAATTACCACCCTGTCCAAATGCCTGCATATTTTGCTCTCTGCAGAAGAAGTTTGGTAAAAGCTCTGTTTCTGTCTCCTAAGACCTTTTTTTCTCTCTCTCTTAGAGAAATTTTATTTTATTTTAGCACTCTGGTCTCTGCCTCTGGCTAGCAGAGTTAGTCACCCTGAGTTTTTTTTTAATTAGCCCCTAGACATGCTTTTTCACCAAAGAGCTCCACCCTGTTGTAATCCTAGTTTCTGGTCAGTTTTGGAATACTCTTTGTGACCTCTGCCTGTCCTCAGCCTACACTGGCTCAGGCTTGAATGGAGACCTGCCAGCCCTAGCCTCTTGCCTTTTCCCTTTGCACTTGTGACCTTGCTACTCACACATATCCATTGATTCTGAGTGATCTCAAGGCACCATGACCTCTCCTTAAATCACAGTGCATGCTTCATTTTAGACATCAGCTCATCAGTGGAACAAGGTGTTCAAGTAGACACCAATATTTGTTTCAAAATTAATGACTGAGAGCAAGGAACACCCTGCCTTTAAATGGCACAGCTTTTATTACAAACAAGAAACTTTGTAACATTGGAGAGAAAAGCTGTCTTGCAGGAGAATAAAAAAGGCTTATATTCTTTGCCCATCATACCACGTTTGCTATTAAGAAAATAAGTATTCCCCTTTGTTGGGGTCTCAAAGGATTTGAGGGTCTTCACTCCAAATGAGAGAGAAGTAAGTGAGTCAGGTCAACATTTAGCAAGAAGTATGTGTGTGAGAGAGACAGGGAAAAGACATTTAGTGGAGAACTTCTGAAAATGTACATATTTCAGTAATGTCATGAAGCTAGTATCCCACTCCATCTTTCTTTCAATTTGTCATTTGTCCTGTAAAAAGGTGGGTTTTTTTTTTTTTTACTAGCATCCTTAAGTGTTCAGCACAGTTTTGTTAAATATTTCAGTCTGCTACATGATCATACTATGGGGAATAATGAGACGGTTCATGTCCACAATTAGCACAAAATGGCAACAGGGCAGCAGAAATGACTTTAGGAAACTCTGACCAGGACAGGGAGAGGGTGCCTCAGAATGAAGAGATAGATGTTTGGGAAGGGAAAAAGTGATAGCTAACACACATTCTGGAACATATAAGCAACTTCTGGGATTTTCAGAGTTACCACAGCACAAAAAATTGCTAAAAGATTGAAGTGTCTCAGGGTGGGGTCTCACACTATTGTTGTATAGTCATTAAAGGGAAGGGTGACCCCTGGAGGCCAGAACAGCCTACAGCATGAACTGGCTTCAGTCAGATTCCTTCAAGACTTATTCTTCAGTAAATAATAAAAATGCCCACCCCCTTTCCAAATGCCAGCTAAGCATTTTGAAAATGCATTATTTTATTAGACTATCTTATTGAATTAATGTACAGTTAGAGCTAGAGGAATAAATGCAGACTTAGCAGTGTTTCGCCTGCCAGGCACCACCTGCACTTGAATCTTCTGAACCAGGGCTTCCTGAAGACACCACCCCCATTCCCACATTCCCAGAGGTGTACTCTTACCCCTATCCAAAACTTGTCTACCACTGACACCGTGATGGCTAATACAATGTGTTTGTTCGAGTTTTATTTTTTTTTAACAGCTTAGCAAATAAACTTCTTTAGATTTGAATTTATGACATATTTTGACTCTAGTGGCAAACCTGTTAAGGCAATTCTGTGTAGTGGACAGTATCTCCTTACTGGAATGGCCCAGCAGGAAAGTGACATTTTCACCTGACCTTCGGGTTTGTATGCTGCTGGTCCCATGCTAAAGCGGGAACATGTGCATAAACTCTAGCAAATGCCTAAAGGCTCCTGGCCTGGTGGATTATGTTCGAACTTTTGACAAATGCATTAGTCTTTTCCCAGCAACATTCTCAGATTCAACATTTCAGAGAGAGCTTTTGGGTCCTTAAATATAACTACAATTGCCAACCAGCTCATAATCAAAAAGTAGATTTGTTCTGTATTTATTTCTACTTCCTCTTTTTAAGCTAATTCATAACTTAGAAACACACAATATCATAAATTTATTACAGGCTTTCTCTACTGATCATATTTTCTGACAACCAAAATCCTTAAAAATTAATTTGGACTAATTTTTATTAGAGTTACCATAAACATCCTACTAAGGTATGATATATTATATTTAGAACATTTAGTCTTCTCACAAAGTTTATGATTTTATCTCCATAGCTTTGGATCACTCACTGCAGCTGTTTAGGTACCACATGTTTAGGTAATATTAATTCTTTTAGACTTCAAAAATTAGAGCAAAAGGTTGTCACTGTATTCGGACTCTAAGTAAGTCTCTTAATGCTACAAACTTTATCTAAGTGATATTTTACAGAATTGCTTTTCAGAACCCCAGAGGGTAAATAGTATTCTCAGAATAAACAGAAAAATGCTGACTGTGTCAGATTTGGCTGCTGAAAGCCAAGCTGTTTTAAGACTTGGAGAATCAAGGATCATGTTATAAACAATGAAGATAAAAAGAGAGAGAAGAAAGAAAAAAGTTGGAAAGAAAAAAAAGGAAAAAATTGAGTTATGCTGTAAATCATACATATGTTGACCTTGAGAAAAAAGAACAAGATATTTACACAAAAGTCAAGCAAAAGAAAAAAGAAATCATAAAACCTGAGCCCAAAACTGTTTGAAAAAATTAAAATGTTTCTTAGAGCATATTTAGAGCCGGAAATGAGTCACTTCAACTTCATGTGGTTTTGATTTCAGAAGGGAGAAAGGTCAGGCTCCTTTGTTTTATGCGAGCTGGTCACTTGCTCTGAAGTGTAATATGATAGGGGTCAAGCGCCCTAATGGAACAAGCCTTTCCCAGACACCCACTGCTGCGGGGGAAGTCCTGGCAGTGGCCTGCCAGGAGTGCACCGCAGAAAGGTGTTTTCCATACCGCTAACACGGAGCTTCACTCTTCCTTGCCTTTCGCCATATGGACATAGGATGCAGAAATAGATAACCCCTTGCATATATTCATAAATTACCATGCATTAGAGAACCACAGACGGATGTTTTATAGTACCACTCACACCTAGGTGTTAGAGCTATGCATTTCATACAAGTGATGTTCTCTGTTAGGTCTAGCAAAACTGAAAACTGCAAGTGTAAGGAAAGTTCTCATTGCTGAGAACAAAAGAAGTGGGTTGGTTGGTTGGTTTGTTTGTTTGAGGCAGGGTATCGCTCTAGCCCAAGCTGACCTGGAATTCACTATGTAGTCTCTGGCTACCCTCGAGCTTATACTGATCCTCCTACCTCTCCTTCCCAAGTGCTAGGATTAAAGGTGTGATCCACCAAGCCAGGCAGAAGTTATTTTTAATAAAAAGATTACCTATCCTACTGTTCCCAGCATCCTTCCAATGGGACTGTAAAAACGGCATATGTATAGAAAGATGGTGGTGCTGAGATTGCCAACAAAATAGGTTTTAAGAAGTGAGCCCCATCCCTACTCCAAGTCTAAAAAGCCAGCAGTGCTTTAGCCAACATCACAGAGTATATCTCTTGCCATATTCTTACTGTATTTCCTAAGTGAGGAGATGTGCATTGTGAGGAAGGAATTTAGGAGGAAAGAAACAATTTGTCTATGTAGTTTCACATGGAGGACTCCCCCAGTTCCTCTGCTTCATCCATGGCTAGCCACTCCTTTGCTGGCCTCCTTTCTCCATCTGGTGCATTGTCCTCATGTGTCTGGACTCTGGGCCTCTTCTGGTAAGACCTTTGAACTCTAGGCTGGTTCTTCCTGACATTGACTGGCCAACTTTTCAGGCCTGCTTGCTTCCCATGTGCAATATATTCACTCTGGCTCATCACTACCATGCCTGTCACCATTTTGCTTAATGGTTTCGGTTTGAAGTTTTGACCTTGGGTTGAACTCAGTAATGAATAACTTCTCTATGCAGGCCCAGTGGCTGAATTATCAGTGCCTTCGCCTGACAATGCACATGTTTTCAAGATTACAAACACAGCCTCCATGTAAGTGCACGGGGTGACATTTGCATGGGGCTGCACTAGTTGCAGGTTCAGGGCTGGAGATGTCCCAGCACATATGGTTCAGCTTAGAAGCGCTTTATATTTGTGCTTTGGATAAGGTCAGATGCTGTCTAAAACTCTGTTTAAATTTGTTTCACCTCATACACGTAGGAACTCAGAGAAATGTTTAGTATCCACTAGAAGCATTTCTGCAGAGTTCATATAGATTTTTCATATGTATTCAACAATTACTGAATTTAGAACTTAGAAGTAAAGTTATTGACCCCTCATATTATACCACTAGTAGATGGGAAGTCTAGAGCAAAGATCATGTCATATTTCACCCTGTGCTACACTTTTTTTCCCATTCCATGTTTTTATTCCATAATTTCTATGAGAACAATAACTCATAGTTGCAAAACTTCAGAGTTGAATGAAACTTTAGAGAACATCTAACTCTACCAAATTATCATTATTTGTTATTATTTCTATAACTACAACTGACAAAATTTGGCGCTACAAAAGAAATGACTTACATAGAATTATCAGAGGGAAATATCACACTTTCTAATGTTAAATCTCACAGGCAATGAACAGACAAAGAAGAAAAGGAATTTGAGTGTGAAACTAATATGGCTTAGGGAATAATAATGAAAAAAACATGGATGTGGTCACTGGTGTCATAGTCCTAAAAGCCAAGCAGATAATTCACTCTTAACTCCAGAGAAGATAAAAAGCTTAAGTTTTAAAGCAAATTTTTCGAAATAGCTTGTTTAAGATTTTCCTTATTGACTGTCTTCTAATTATTGAACATCTGACTATGATAAGGGCATAATCCTCACTCTTGGAGACCTTTTTCTGTTATAGAGAATCGTGGCCATTTTAAACCATGGCTGTGAATCCTTTGACATTCCTTATCCTGAAATATGGAGTCCACTATCTTTCCAAGGATGCTAGGTGGACATGGGATTGCTTAAACCTATAATATTGACGCAGTACAATACAACGCATAGACTATGGAATAAGGACCATGATCTGGTGACCTGAAAAGAAGGAAAAATGCCAGCAACCATGAGCAACCATACTTGAGAAAAAAACACACATACCTTACATATAGGCATTGGCACTACTTCTGTTGATGGGGCCAGCAAAGACCAGTATCCTGTCAGCAGCATCCTCAAGACAACAGACATGTGAGTAGAGATATCTTTGACTCCTCAAAACAGCCCAGTGACCTGCTGAATCGCACAGACTCCTTTGTAAATCACTTAGTACAGAAGAATCACTTGCCAAGCCTTAGCCAAATTTTCAATCCACAAAAATCAAGAGACATAATAGGACAGATGTTGTTTACATTTCCTAAGTTCTAGCATAGTTTATCACATGATGATAAATAGCCTTAACAAGGGTATAGTACATGTACTTTAAAGGCCTTTATGCTGTAGTCTTAGAAGAAGTAGTACATTAATAGGAATGATACAAGACATCATCCTGCTCTTTAGAAGTTTACAAGTCATTTGGGGGTAAAAATTACCTATGAAATAGTCATAGAGGTCATTAAAAGCTGGTCAAGTAAAGCAGACTTAGGAAGATGTCAAAATTGAAGTTGGTCTTTGAGAGATAAAACATCTTAGTGAATAGATAATTCAGGAAAGAACAATGTGCTATTTAGAGAACTTCAAAGTAGTGCTTTTATTGTGATAATAACCATGATTTATTTAGTGTTTATTATATTAAGAAGTCCAAAAAGTCCTTTATGTATTATTTCATTTTATCTTTTAAATCTATATCACCTCTTCACCTGAGAAGACTGGATTGACTAGTGAACACAGGCAGGATGTGGTAAGCTCTTCAATGAAAAGTCCAATTCTGTGGCCTGTGATTTTAACCAGTGGTCCACTGTGAATCTCTAACATCTCCTTTACAAGTATCAGAAATGTTACCGTCTTATATGCACATTTCCTCAGGAGCAGGATTCATATTAACAAGATATAAAGTGATTTAGTTAATTTTCTAGGTCTTTAACAAGTAAAACAAATATGACATATATTTAATTCTTTTTGATTCTGACATTGATATCTGGCAATTAAAATTCATTTATCATTGGGTTAAAGGTATATGCATATAATCCAGGACTTGAGAAACTAAAGAGAATGATTATTGAGAGTCCAAGGCCATCCTGGGCTGTGTAATGAGATATGTTGCAAAAACAAACCAACAATAATACTGACGATTATTTATCAAGATCTTGAAAAGCCATACAAAAATAGGATTTAATTTATGGAAGTTTAAAATACACCAATGGTTAGTTCCTTTAATGTCACTTTGATCAAATACCTGACAGAAGCGACTGTGGAAGGAGAGTTTTATTTTGGTCCACAGTTAGTTTGGGGGGGGGCATAGTTCATCACAGCGGGTGCGGGGGGCATTAGGGTTGAAACAGCTCAGTCATGGTGGGAGCGTGTGACTAGGCTTATTGCACCTTGTCAGTCCAGGAAGCAGAGAGAATACCAGAAGTAAAGAGGAGCTGTAGTTCTCAAGGACCACTTCTAGTGGCTAATATCCTCTAGCTAGGCCCTACCTCCCCAGAGTTCCACAACCTCCCAAAACAGCACCACCAACTGGGCACAGTGCTTACAAACATATGAGCCTGTGTGTATGGGGGGTGGGGGGTGGGAGTGGAGAAAAGGTTTCAAAACCAAACCTTTGCAGTCAAGTTTTTCAATGTCAGTCCTTTCTCAACTGTCTAACTTCAGCTGTTTTGTTTTTAAATCTTTTGTTTACATTGATGTATACTGACATTTCTGAAAGGCCTATTTTGGGAGATTTTCCTTATATATCCTAAAAATTGTGCTCTGTTATGTGGCAGAATGCAGATGTGTTTTTTTTCATTGAATTATTTTCACCTCTACAAATTATAAAGCAAACATGAAAAGATTTGAAAGAGCTAAAGTTTTAACACACTACAATAAATGAATAATCAAAAACATATTCTTAGTTTTAACTAAATGAAAACACATGTATAAAGATGCAAAGATCAGCACAAAGATGAGTCTAAGAGGTCAGCTGATATGCAGGTGATATCACAGTGTCACTTAACATTGTTTTCTGTAACTTAAATTCTTATTAAAAGCAGTCTGCGTTTTGAATGATAATTACAAAGTTAAATTTCCTTCTAGGAGTGATTCAGAAAGTGTAAACTTGTTCTTTCAGGAGGAGAAAGTAGTAATACTGTACAGGGGACTTACCGAGGAGGCAACTCTGCATATAATGAGGGAAGGGGAGGTTCCTGAACATCTTTCTAATATGGACTCTAGTTCATTGCAATTTGCTTTTAGTTTTTAACCACCAGCTATGCCAATATATTCATTGCAATTTCTTTGTTACAAATCAGCTATTGTAATGTCTTCTAAATTTGTAAGATTTAATTTCAAAAGAACATTTAAAAATATACCTTGAATTCATTTTGATACATAAGAAAAATCACTAATTTGTTTCTATAATGCAAATATATACACATTATATATATTGAAAGTTACCAAGTGTACATTTCTTCAAAGTCATTACCTGTAGTTTCTACTCCATATCCTAATGAAAGTAAGAAGATATTTGTAACTTTTATCTAGAATTGTCTTCAATGCTAGTGGACACAAAACACACAAACACGCCAGGGTGGGATGTGTAACCTTGCTTTCATTTTGATCATAAGTGGGAAGACTCAGCTTGATCACATACCACTCAGCAGACTTAGCTTTGATTGGCTTTTTTCCTCTCTAAAAATAGAATCTGACCTCAATTGGTGAAGATGCACCATCACAAGAATATTTCAAAGGGTCTGTACCAAAAATATCTAAAAACTCCCAAAAGAGGATTTCCAAAAATATTCTCAGCAGTAGGATAGGAATCTGTCCTCCTAAAGTGACTCATTGGAAGTCAACAGTTTTCATTTTGCTTCATTCGTTCTGGTTTTATTGTTTATTTCTTGTTTTCATTATTTTATAATTATTTGCTTCATATTTGTACTTATAATCAAATTTATAAGGGAACAAATCTTAAATATTAAGTATCTCTTATGCGAGTTCAAAATGTTTCAGGTAATTTACAAGGACAAGACAAAGAAAAACAAATGTATATTAAAGCATGTTGTGAATGCACATTTGTGTGTGTGTGTGTATTTTAAATAGATTAATTTTGTAATGTTATAACTCACAGACAGATACGGACTTTGTGCATGGAATTCTTCTTATGTGTATATTCTTTTCTGTTTTATTTATTGGGAATCAATAGCAAACTTAGGATATAATACATTAGGATAATTTTAATATGCTTAAATTCTAATAGCACAGTCTTTATGGGAAAGAGTTATTTTCCAGAAATTTCAAGAATTTAGAGATTTATGCTAGGAATTCAAGAAAAAGAAATCTTTAATTCAGAGATTACAAACTAATTTACCTCAGTGCTTATTCACTTAAATTTTCTTTGCTCCAATGCAAAAGCCACTGAATAAGCTCTGTACACTGAAGCTAAAACAAGGTTACCATAAGATGCTCAAGTTTGCCACCCTCAAATTGGAATGGTTTAAAATATTAAGCACTAATTAAACTAGTATGGCCCATAAATTGGACATTTCTGGTTGTTCTGAGAAATGGGCTCTGACTAGAAAGAAAAGGGAGTAGATTACCATTCATATGTAAAAGGAAGACAATGGAAGAAATGTATTGATTTTTACCTCTGGACTCCACTAGTTTTGTGACCTGTGAATTCTTCATTCCTGCCTTAAAGTTCAAGGAATCTAAGAATTTGCATCAATTTCTCTCTGGTTCAGGGAGTTTCAGGAGCATCAGGCCAAGAGAATGAGTGAAATGCCCCATGATTCCCATCATCTTCCTACTCCGGGCTTTATTCTACACTGTGACAAGTCATGTGTGTTTGTAGATAGAGATCATAGGAAGATACTCAAATTCAAGCCCCATCCACCTTCCACTTTCTCCAAAGCAAACTCACATCTACGGCTCAGGACTAATGGTGATCACACAGATTGTGTTATATCAGGTACAAGATAATAGACAGGAAAGTATTACACAGACATCTGAGAGGTTCTGGATCATTTAAGAACAAATCTAAAAAGACAGGGCTCAAGATGGGGATCTTTTCACAGCACAGTCTAGAATTTAGATAGGTTGTTTTCTTAGCATAATGTATTAGCTCTATGGAGAAATGCTCGACTAGAGAAAAGTCACCAGAGTTCTCTATAGCACTTAAACCCAGGCAGGGGCCTTTCTTAATTCAGTCTTGTTTTCAGTCATTAGAAGTTTTATGAGTCATGCAATCTTGGTTCTATATAAGTTGCGTTGCCCCATGGTTAGAGGGGAAAAACATCTCAAAATACAAGGTCCAGACTTTGGATTAATATATACAGCAAGTTTTTTCTCTTTCAAGTGTCATCATTTAATCAATTTATTGACACCAGTAAATGACAGACACTCTATAAGATTCCTCCCTGTATTCATAGGGAGAGGAAATATTGAGAAAGGAACTTACAAAAGTATCGCTCATTTATATTTAGGTGATACAACATTGAGGTAGGGAACGAGAAACTTAGATGGAAGCTTGGGCACCTAGAGGTGACACTGGAAACTTCTCTGGTTCATTTACCTTGCCTTTGGCAGATGGTGTTTTTAAGGACTGCACAATACAACTGTTGGAACATAACATCAGTGACAAATCAGTGATACAGTGGTGTTGAAGAACAGAATATCATGTCACAGGCACTATAGAGAATAGGCCAGAGGTATTTTATTTTTGGTTTTAACAAATACATTTTATTTTCTCACATGTTGCTGGCCAGAAATCAGAGATCGGGGTGACAGCACACTCCAGATCTGGTGAAGGCTCTCCTCTGACTTGTACACAGTCACCTTGTCATGGTGTCCTCACATGATGGGAACAGACACATCCCCAGTGACTTACCCTACCATTCCAAACCAGTTTTGTGAGATTTCTGTCCTGTGACCTTATTTACCCTGAATCACCTCCCTGTGTTACTATTACAGATGCATCAAACTTTGTTGTGAAATAAGCTTTCAATGTATAAACTTGGGATAGAAACAGGTCAGTTCATAGCACTCAAATGGATAATATAGCATATTACCTCTGTATATGAGATTGTGCCTAAAATATTTATTGCATTTCATTTTTTCCTTCATTAAATGATAACTTTAAAATATTTAAAATTTGTTTTATATTTATGTATATCACATTTCTATTATAAAAATAATTTATTGTTTATCGCAAGGATTAGACTCCATTTTTAGATGTATCACCCTAAATTTACTGAAAGGAGAAAGACATTTTAAGGTCTAATTATTCTCCAGTTTATTGGTTTTCTTTTGTTTATTATATTTGGGTCAGAAAATTATACCCTGGGGTGGAGATAAAGCCCATGGTTGAGTGCTTGCCTAGCATGCATGAGACCCTAGGTTCAATCCTCAGTACAAAAACAAAACATACAAACAACAACAGCCCACAACAGCAGAAGAGAACACCACCAACACGGGGCATGACACTTGGGTATTCCCAGTCATTTGAATGGAACACGATCTTTCAGACTATTGCCTGTAGTTCTCTAACTGCCTTTTCCTTCCTTTGGGGCTGAAGAATTCTTTATTCCCAGTGTGAGTCAGAGACCATGGGCATTTTTAATTTACATTTTGAGCTTCAATGTGGCTGACCCAGAGCTATAGCTCTCTGCCATTTACAACAATGTGAAATAGTTTTGTGCCACACATCACCAACTCAGGAGTAGACCTAAATTCAAATTGCCAAATATGTACTCTCAGGAAAGATATAGTATCCATATGGCTTTCTCTTGGTGAATTAAAGTCTTAGGCCAAAACCACTGGAACTGAAAACTATTGCAAATTAAGGGCACCTATGTACAAAACCTGATGAAGAGGTGTTACAAGAGGCCATGAGAGGTACTCTTTAACCACTGCAGCCTTGACAACTAACACAGCAGTTGGTATTTGAGTAACAGATATAAAATAAAAACGGGCCTCACCCATAAACAGGAATGTCTACAGCAAGAAACTCAGCACGTGATCAATTTCATCTCCATATCTGGGCCTTCTCATTTGCATTCTTTCTGCTCACTTAATATATCAACACCTGCTTATTTTTTATTTTATTTCCATTTGCTTGAAATATCATTTTCCAACATTTCACCCCAAGGACATGTCTATCTTTAGTTGTGAGGTGAGTTTCTTGAAGACAGAAGATAGAAGGGTCCAGTTTTTTGATCCACCCTGATAACCTGTGTCTTTTGATGGGTAAGTCAATTCCATAAACATTTAAGGTTATTACTGTGAGATTTGAATTAATCCCTGCCATGATGAGGTGTTTTATAGGATTTGGTGTTTTCTTGTGTTTTGTACTATTTTGAGCCTAATCTATTTGGGTTACTGTGATCTTCTTGTTGGCTCTTGAGATTGGTTGTTTGACTGTACTGTGTGGAGTATTCCCTTAAGCATTCTCTGTTGGTTTGGCTTTGTATTTATGTAACCATAGAGTTGACTTTTTTCATGGACAATTTTTCTTTCACCATCTATCATGAGGGATATTTTTGTTGGGTAGAGTAGCTTGCGTTGGAAGCCATAGTTTTTCAGACTTTGCAGTGTTTCATTCCAGGCCCTTCTGTCTTTCAGGGTTTCCAATGAGAAATCTGACTTAATTCCAATGGGAGTTCCTTTGTATGTTGTGAGTTGTTCCTCTCTTGCTGCATCTAACACTCTCTGTTTTTGTTGTTCAGAGTTTTAACTATGATCTGCCTTGGAGAGGTTCTTTGGTTTTCTCTGTTTGGTGTTCAATGGGATTCTTGTATCTGGATGGACCTGTGTTTTGAGAGATTTGAAAAATTTTCTTCAATAATTTTGTTGAAGATGATCTCTAGGCCTCTGTCCTGGATTTTGTCTCCTTCTGGTATACCGATGATCTGGATGTTTGGTCATTTTAGGGTATCCCACAGTTCCTTCATATTCTGTTCACTTGATTTTTTGACTTAGCAAAGGTTTTGGTCTCCTGATTAATTTCTTCTGTCTTGTCTTCCAGGTCAGAGGTTCTGTCTTCCACATGAGTAACTCTGTTGGAGAGGGGTTCTAGAGTGGTTTTTAGAACTTCTATTTGATTTTTGGTTTCTGTTGTGTTATTTTGCATTGTTTCCATTTCTTTTTTGATATATGATTTCAATTTGAGTTCTTATTTTGTTGATGCTTCCTGGAATTCATTCTTGCATTTGATCATGCCTTCAGTAAGCGTAATCAACTGGTTTGTTAAGATCTTCCATTTCTTGACTCACCTTCAATTTGTTCATATCTCTTTGAAGGGTTCTAACATTTTCTTTAATCAAGTTAAGCCTACTGTCAAAAGCTGACCACTTTAGGAGATGATTCTGTTCAATTTAATTGATATGATTGTTGGTTCTTTGATGGGTTTGATTCCTGTTTAGTGATTTTTTTTTTTTTTTGATCAGGGTCTCATTGGTTGTTGTGTTTTCATTTTGGGAATGAATTTATGTTGATTTCTCTATGATTTCATTGGAGGCTTCCTTGGTGGAGATCTCTCAGTTTTCTGACTTTCCTTTTATTTATTTATTTATTTTTGCATTGTTGTCTACCCATTTTAGAAAGCCTCTATTTTATTGAGGAAGAAGCAAGTTTTTGTCCTTTGGCCCATGCACCCTCTGACTCAGGTGAACAGAACCCAGTAGCCAGTCAGGATACCAGAACAAAGGGCCTGATTCCACAGCTCACACAGGGACTAGGTCTCCCCAAACAAGGCACAATGGGACCTACTAGGACCAGGGGACTTAGAGGAGCCAGGGATGTGGGATCTGGCCTACTCACTCCACATTGCACCCACCCACACATAGTCCAGCCTGCAGAACCTGGACAGGGGAACTGGGAGGATCCAGGAAAAAAGGGTCTGGCCTATTCACTCCACATTGCTGCTCAAGCCCACACATAGACTGGCACAGGGAACCCAGATCAGGGAATTTGCAAGAGCCAGGAAACAGGGGTCTGGCCTACTTACTCTATACCCCAGTGCCCTCACACGCACTGTCCATGCAGGAAACCCAAACCATGGAGGTAGGAGGAAACAGGAAATAGGGGTCTAGCCTACTCACTTCACACTAGCATGCCTACCCACACAGAGACCAGAGCAGGGCTCATTTACACTTCTTAAATCTGTAATATTATAATTGGCTTAAAGTGGGTACCCAGCCATAAAGAATTGGTCTGGCTTTCTTGCCTAAGAGTAATGGCTGATGGAGGGGTATCATATGAAGAAAATTAATACTGAGGGTGTTGTATATTGCAGGTTTGTCTCAAAAGAAAGTTTAAAGATAGAGCTTGCCATAACAAGAACCTCAGCTCCACATGTCTTATAGAGTCCTGTCACTGGACCCCTTCATTGTGTTCATTTTCCTTAAACACATGCTTCTTCCTGATCATGCTTTCACTAGACTCTTCTAAGTTATGAATCCTGAGCACATATTTTAGTCAGCACATATTCCTCCTGAGATCCAGATCCAAGCATCCAACTTTTAAACAATTTATTATATCTCTCTTAGATAGCAAAAGAAAAAAAATCCAGTTCAAAAGTGATTTCAGTTTTAAACGAAATAAATCACTTCCCTCCAACATATCTATCTCCTCCAGTAGTCTCCTTTAACAGGTAAAATTGAATATTTTTTGAACTCGTAGGAAAAGGTAGTGATGCATGTTAGAAAATCCTCCTTCTCATTAAAATATATATATATATATATATATATATATATATGTACATAAAGGGTACTTTGGAATTTGGGAAAGAACCCTATGATTGGAAATTTCCAGTAATATCAAATGTTAATAAAATGTGTGTCCCCAGTACAGCTGAAACTAATGTGCAATTTTTAGGGATTGAATTGATGGGCTATTGATGTAAGACTTTGTATTCAGTTGACCTTTATGTTTTGTATCTGAAATGTCCCCCCAAACCCCATGTGTTGAAGGTGAATTCCCCAATTAATGCAGAAATGACAAACATGGGATTTTTGAAAACTTACTGGCTTATGAGGGTTCTGATATTTTTGTAGAAATTCTCTGGAAAAAATCACTCCAAAACCAGTATAAGTGAAAGTAGAGGAGTTTATTAACCTAGGGCCAAGGAGCTTGAGGTAGCACTCCAAAGAAACTCTGGCCCCAAGCTGAGATTTCATTCCATTTTATAGTTTTCATAGCCAAGGGGAGGGGTAAGTGAACAAACAAGATGTGACAATTTGCATATCAATCATTTCTGTAGTCAGGTTACCCTAACAATGAACTCCATTTCACTTTGCTTAAACCTAAACTGTCTTTCCTTCTTATCATCCCTTTGGGCACTTTCTGGACAGTTCCTTCTTTGAGATTTTTCCATCTGCTGACAAAGATAAGTTTTAGCTCTTCAGCAATTAACTTTTACAGTAACTCAGTGAATCAGTTCAACTTTTAGCTTCTTTTCTACCACATTCCCTCCTCTTTATCATCATAACCTTGATATTTTGTATGTAATGATGGGTATACCTGACATATCACTTGTATTTTAATTATTTCCATCTTAGATTGGATGAACCTGGACAGAACATTTAGAACATAGAATTAAAAAAAAAATTATTTATTTCAGAGAGAGAGAGACAGACAGATGGAGACAGAATGGGCATGTCAGGGCCTCTAGACGCTGAAAACTCCAGATTCATGAGTCCCCTTGTGCATCTGGCTTATGTGGGTATTGGGGAATCAAACCTCTGTCCTTAGGCTTCACAGGCAAGTGCCTTAACTGGTGAGCCATCTCTTCATTGTTATTTATTTATTTATTTATTCATTTATTTATTTGAGAGAGGGAAAGGGGGAGACAGGAAGAGAGGGAGAGAGAAAGAAAGAGAGAGAATGGGTGTTCCAGCACTTCCAGCCACTGCAAAAACACTCCAGATACATGTGCCACCTTGTGCATCTGGCTTACATGGATCTTGGGAAATCGAACTGAGGTTTTTTCCTTTGCAGGAAAGTGCCTTAACTGCTAAGCCATCTCTTCAACCCAAGCACAGGATTTTTAACATGAGTCCCAGAATAATTATTATTACAGGCTCCATTAAAGGAGCTAGCCAGTGTCCCCATATAGACCACATAAGGGGCAGGCCAAAGGTCTGGGTTATATCTACTGAAAGACCTCCAGAGAATTGGGTAAGCGTGACCTTGAGGGCCAAGCATGTGTCAGTTGTCACTGGGAACACTGACACTGTTACATTACATCTTGTATTTAATGTTCAGCAGCAGGAACTGGTTCATGAGTATTGTCCTTGAAAATATGGGTGGCAACACAAAAGAACTATTATAAAAAAGACAGAGAACCAGGAGGGCCTTCTCTGTACCAGATTAGTCAGCAGGAGTGACTGTGACTAACTCTATTGTGATGAGGAGAGCACACGATATTCTTGCAGTAGAGGAAGGGGGGTTGTACCACATACCTCAAAAAGAAGCAGATATTCCCGTGGAAGGAAAAGGATATGAGGCAGTAGCAAAGAACTATATCTGTTCACGGGTAAAAGACATAAAAAGTCTCTTGGAACAAAAGTTTCTCTATGGATCCCTTGAGGTTATCAAATGAGCTGCTTCATCCAGCAAATGGAAGAGGTTAGGATCCTACCCATGTGTTTGACTTTTTGGCATCTCATGTTGCAACCTTCGGGCTTCTGTCATGCATGGAGCAGGACCACAGTCTTCTTAGCAAGGGCAGATAGCCTCCATAACTTGACTTTGAGGGGACCGTCTGGGTCCCTGGTGACCTCTTAACTGTTACAGTTGGCTGAGGATATTGTCTTCTTGATTATGGTATGCTGAGTTTATGTCACTTGGCTATTTGGTGTGGACAAAAATTCCCATGGGTATGTGGGTCCCCTTGTGTTACAAATTGTAAGGAAACATCATCAGTGGCAGGAGAATCTGGCTTCCCTCTATAAATCTAAGCAAAGTGATACCATCAGACAACCAGTGCCACTAATATAAACAACTACAAACCGCCAGAATTCTAAATTGATTTTACAGCTTAGGGGCACACTCTAGATTTTCCCTAATGTACTTTAGGGCTGGGCTCTGAGATCTGTCCTTAGTGATATACCTCCTTTTAAGAAGACATGTCAAGGAGAGATTGGACCAATACAAATCAATAACTATCAGGTAACCATACTCAGTGAGGACAATTTTGGATCTTTGATTTAAAGGCAAATAATGGCTGACTAATCAGGGCCAGGCAGAGGCAGAAGACATGAGTTAATAGTTTAGTACTATAAGCCAGCATCAGGAAGGGCAATCTATTTGTCTGAATCTTGGTTTGTATTTTAATATCTTGTAGTGATATTCTCTTACTGGGTGTTTAAGACCATGTAGGTAGCAAAATTTAACTAGGTTTTATATTTTAGAGGTCATTCAAGGCTCTTAAGGAGAGGCTTTAGGGACCTGTGAGGAATTCTATGACTCTCAGCATTGTCATCTTTTAGTTTCTTTTCTACCACTATGCCATCCACTAATAATTCATTGATCGGCTCATAATCTGATGGGCTTTAGTGAAATTATTGAAATGTAGGAGGTGGGACCTAGTTTAAGGGAGTGGGTCCTTGTGGGCATGCTCTTCAGGTATATAGAATTATTGATCCCTTCCTGTTTCTTCTTGACTTTTACTTTTTTCCCCCCTTAGAAGGAAGCAGATTTCTCTACCACTGCCTCCCATTGCCCTGAAATTCTGCATCACCTCAGGCACAAGAAAAAGGAGATAACTAATCATGGCCTGAAGCTTCAGAACCCCTTTGCTAAACTAAACTTTCAGTCCTTGAAGACACTACATCATAGTAACAAAAAGTTGACTACCACAACAATAATAAAACCCAAATTTCTAGAAATTATTCTAAATTGTTTCTGTTGGCCCAGTATCCTGTCTAGTTATACATTTTCTGCTATTTATTTATTTATTTATTTATTTATCAGAGAGATAGAGTGAGAGAGAGAGAGAGAGAGAGAGAGAGAGAGAGAGAGAGAATGAATGGGCATGCCAGGACTTCCAGTCACTGCAAACGAACTCCAGACACATGCCCCTGTGCACGTGTGCATCTGGCTTATGTGGGTACTGGGGGATCAAACCTGGGTCTTTTGGCCATCCCTCCAGCCCCCCATGTTTTATTCTTAATGAAGTACTACTAGTGGTTGAATGACAGTAACCTTGTCTAGGTTTCATACCACCCCATTATTTCTCTTGCCTTCTGTCAATGTCTCATGAATGAATGAGGTTTATATAGACTGAACGGAGTTCTCTAATATGTGATCAAAGAAGTTTTACATGACTATTTTAATCCATTTCTTCTTTCTGAACTTTTCTAAAAATAATGTGACTCAAGTTTCATTTCATCTGAAGGTAGCTGACTCTACATGGTATCAGGTGGTAAGAGGAAGGACATTCTACCCTCCCTTATAGGCTTTTTCTAGATTATTGGCCTCTGCTTCCAATTTTTGGCTCCAGCTCACTCACAAGTCTATGCATTTTTAACTAGGATCTACATATGAAAGAGAACATGCAACATTTGGCTTTCTGAGCCTGGGTTACCTTACTTAGTATAATCCTTTCCAGATCCCTCCATTTCTCAGAAAATTTCATAATTTCATTTTTCTTTACCACTGAATAGAACTCCATTGTGTAAATATACCACATCTTTTGATTCGTGTCCTAATATATGGTCTATTTTAGAGAGTGTTCCATGTGCTGCTGAGAAAAATGTATATTCTGCAGCATTTGGATGGAATTTTCTATATATATCTATTAGGTCCATTTGTTCCATGACATCATTTAATCTAGATGTTTCTCTGTTTATATTTTGCTGGGACAACCTGTCAAGTGATGAGAATGGGGTATTGAAGTCACCCACTACAATTGTGTTTGGTGTTTTCTGTGACCTTAATTCTAATATTGTTTATTTGATGAAATTGGTATCCCCCATGTTAGGTGCATATATGTTTAGGATTGTAATGTTCTCCTGTTGGAGTGTTCCTTTAGTCCGTATAAAATGACCTTCTTTATCTTCCCTCACTAATGTTGGTTTGAATTCTATCCTGTCAGATATTAGTATAACAACCCCTGCTTGTTTCCTAGGCCCATTTGCTTGAAATGCCATTTTCCAACCTTTCATCCTAAAAAGGTTTCTATCTTTTATTGAGAGGTGAGTTTCTTGGAGGCAACAGATGGCAAGATCCTGCTTTTTAATTCTGTCTGCAAACCTGTGTCGTTTGGTTGGGGCATTGAGTCCATTGATATTAAGAGTTATTATTGAAATACTTTTATTTATTCTCACCACTCTTCTTGTTTTTTAGTGCTTCCTGTTTTCCCTTTACTCACTTGTCTTAAATGTTATTTGAGTATGGTTTATATTTTCCTATTTCCTTCTCTGTGTGTTTTCCTTTCTCCACAGCATGAAGGATTCCTTCAGTATTTTCTGTAGACCTGGTTTAGTTGTCATAAATTCCTTTAGCCTGTTTTTGTTGTGGAATGCCCTTATTTCATCACCAATTTGGATAGTTTTTCAGGATAAAGTAATCTTGGTTGACAGTTTTTCTCTTTCAGAACTTGGAATGCATCATTTTTAGCCCTTCTGTCTTTTAAAGTTTGTGTTGATTAATCTGCTATTATGGGCTTGCCTTTGAAGACCACTTGGTTTTTCTCTCTAACTGCCTTCAATATATTTTCTTTGGTTTGAATGTTAAGTAGTTTAATTATATCATGGTGAGGAAAGGTTCTTTATATGTTTTGTCTGTTTAGAGTTCTAAAAGCTTCTTGTATCTGCATTGGCATTCCTTTCCCAATTTGGGGAAACTTTTCTTCTATGATTTTGTTGAAAACACCTACGAAGCTTCTAGATTGAAATTCTTCTCCTTCTACTATACCCTGAATTCTTATGTTTGATCTTTTCATAGAGTCCCAGATGTGTGGGAGTTCCCATTCATACCTTTCTATTAGCTTGTCTTTCTCTTTGTTGTATTGTATTAGGTCTGTCACCTGGCCTTCTGGTTTAGATATTCTGTTCTCTACTTCATTCATTCTACTGGTGAGACTTTTCATAGTATTTTATTTTTTTATTTTATTTTTTTATTTTACTGACTGTGTTCTTCAGAGCTAGGATTTCAACCTGGTTTTTCTTCAGTATTTCTATTTCCTTACTCATGTCCTATAATGACCTTTTTATTTCATTAATCTGGTTTTCTGTGCTCTCAAGAGTTTGTTTTCTTTGAATCCTTTCATTTCTTTGAGTATAGATAGAATCATTCTTTTGAAATGTTTGTCAGGTATTTCATATAAAACAGTCTAATTGGTGATCATTTCTGATGGATTTATAAGTTTTGGTGGGATTGCATTGTCTTGATTCTCTGTGTTTCTTGTATTATAATGTAGTAACTTTTGCATCTTGAATTGATTTGATGCTTGGGTTTTCTACTTGTCTGCAGTGTTCTTAGATGTGGTGATCTACCTTTATATACTTTCAGGATATAAGTTTAAGGTGCCAAGTGTAGCTCTTGTACCCCAATCCAACTGCAGAAGTAATGCTAGGTGTTGATCTTGCTTGCTAAGCAAATATTCTAGGGGAATGGGTGGAACAATATACTGGAAAATTCTAAACTTCAACTGAGCAATATACACATTCAATAAAACCAGCACAGAATATACAAGTCTTGGGATTAAAACAGATAGTCTTATAAGGCCAAAATCCCTAATGGTGTGTGTTGCTCTACACCCTAAATCCTGTCAGTTAGGAAGTAGAGAAATCAGTTCTGAATTGGGTTCTATGTCAGCCTGGATCTGGATCAGACCCTGCCCCCAATAATGACAGAAGCAAAAGAAAAAGGCCCTATAAATCTGTAAGCATTAAAGGCAGCAATATTCAACCCCCCAAGTACAGCTTATTTGAAAATGGTAAGGCCAATCAAAAATATGTAATCCATAATCTGCCCTGACATGGAAAGAGAGATTAGCACTTCCAATGCAGGCCTATTTAAATGTTTATTTATTTATTATTTTATTTTATTTATTTATTTATTTTGTCAGTTGGCCTCATTACCTTTTGGTGTGGTTTCCAGTCTTGTAAATTCTGAGTGCCCATGTCAATCCCTCTGTGTTGTTCTGTGGAGCTGGAGCTCTGTTCAGCTGTCCTGATGTGCTTCCGCTGGGGTCTGAATGCTGGAGGTTCATGGTTCTGATGGTTGGGGGATGGGATAGTCTAGGAAATCTGGAGTTGCTCACACCACCCCCCTCTATCTCTTTCAGTAGCTCTTTAGTTGAACTCAGATGACTTTTCTTTAGAATTCTGGACTCTGCAAGGATGCTGATGAGGTTGGAAAGTCCCCTTGTTTGTTCTCTGCTGCTGCTGCTTGGTGTGCCTGGCAGGTGGTGCCTGCAGATCATGGCCACCACAGATCAGGGCCACACGCTCCTCAGTGGGATTTTGGCTGTTTTCCTTCTTTCTGGTGGATCTTGGTCTCTCCTGCTCCTCCTCTGTGTCTAAGAAAAACCTAGACTCCTGCACTTTTCAGAAAAATAGTGTAATTTGTTGTGGTTTTGCTTAAATCCTTCCTGGGCTGTTTTGTCATGGCTCCTATGCCACCATCTTACCCAGAAGTCCTATTTATTTATTTTTGAGATAGTGTCTCTCTCTAGCCCAGGCTGACCTGTAATTCACTATGTAGTCTCAGGCTACCCTCAAACTCACAGCAATCCTCCTATCTCTGCTTCCCAACTGTAGGGATTAAAGTCATGTGCAATCACACCTCATAAGGAATATTATTTACAACTCGCATATGTAGTCAATTGTATTTAAATGTCACTCTTAGAAAAACAAAGTTTTGCTTAGATCAGATGACAGCTAATTTTAATTGTACCTGTTTTGCTGCTAAAATTTTCTGTGGATATAAAATGTAGTAATAGCTAGGTATTAAGCATTGCTAGAAGAAAAAAAATCCACCACCAGCTAAATGATGTCAATCTTATATCACTGTTATCAGATATATCAAGTAGATAATTATTTTTCACTCAGTTCATGGAATAGGTAAATTGTTTGGAAATATATACTTTTTGGAAATATATTTTATTATAAATGAAACATATGACTTTATTGGAAATGTAACTGCCATTGGAACATAAAATTATTTCTTCTACTTTTTTTGTACAAGTATCATAAGAAAATAAATTTGGCAATTGTACAACATTGTATGAAAATAATTTTCCCCATAAGAAAGTCAAATAACAAAAGCAGAAACAAGTTGGAATGATCATAACATACATATCACTCAGAACTTTGTCTGAAATAGCAGATATATTATCCTATTCAAATTGTAATTGGTATGATTTTAGAAATTTAATTTTGAATTCATTTTCAGTAGACCTATTTTATTTTCTATCAATAAAATATAAAGTTTGTCACACCAAATATTTTTAAAGTTATGGAATGTCTATTATTTTAGGGATTTCTTTTGTTCTTATATTATTTTATTTATTATATTATTATATTTCTTTTGTTTTTAATTCCATCTTTGTTTTTGACTAATCATGTGGTTTCTATATATATATACATGCATCATTGACAACCCATTCAACCAAGACATAAACTTAGAAGTCACTTGAGACTCTTCCTCATTCTAACATCCAGTTATTAAGCAATCTTAACAAACCAAGCCTTCTTTTTCTGTGTCTGCCTTAATCAAATACTCCATAAGTACTTCAGATGACTCATCAGCTGTCTCCATCTCCAGTTGGTCATGCTTTCATTCCATCTTCCATCCTTCTGTTAAAGTGATAGTTTAAAACCTGTGGCAGCTCACAATTTCCCACAGAATGAAGTTAAAGTGTCCTGTTATAGATTTCTGTTTAGCTTTTATAACTTATTTTTTCTGTCTTTCTCCATGTAGCCTTCAATCTTGCTGTATCTATTCATCAAATATATAATCATCTTCAGTATACATGCAGATGAAATTTACTCACCTGTATTTTCGTTCCATTTTCTCTTAGTATCTGGGACACATTGCTACCCTATTATTTAATATTTGTTACACTGTAGCTCTATTCAGTTTGTAGATCTCCTATTTTTCTCTCTTTAAACGGTTTCATTAGATCCATGAGTTTGTGTCTTATATTCTCTGTATTTACAGCACTCTCTTAATGCATTGCATACAGGTGTCTTGAGTACAAGGTGGAAAATAAATGCTGAGAATAAAGTGCAGGCAAACTGCAGGGTGAGAGTAGGCAAAGGAATGAATTCTTTCCAATTAAGAAGAAAGGGACAATTTCCATGGAGTTTGGCATGATAAATCTGTCTTGTATGTATAGTATTTGGAAATGAGGAGAAAGAAATTCTAGGCCAAATGTATAATACAAACTCATGGGAAGTATCCTATTGGCAGGGAGAATTTCAGTGTCATCAGAATAACATACAGCATGTGGCTGAGTGGTGAGAAAGATTTAGAAAGTCTAGACTTAAATTCATGAATTGTAGTTAACATAAAGACTACATAGTCTATATATTACAATATTCCAAGACTTAAAAAGCAGTCATATACCTTCACTTAGTCTGAAATTATATACGGATGGTTTGCATTGAATGACAAAATAATAGATGGGGAAATGGAATGTAGCACAATGGTTTTACATGTTTGTGACCCTGGGTTTAATTCCCAGTGCAGATAATGAAGAGAATTAAATCATTTATATTTATATAATGATAACATGTAAACATTATAAATAACATGATAAAATTACAATAAATACCTCAAAGTTATTCACTTATAATTATTTTACTGTGCTTTCCTATTATCCAGGTTCTCAAAGATACATACCTAAAGGGTAGAAATAATACAAAAGAATGTGTCATTACCAATTTCTTCCCCAAAGTGAATTTACAATGATGACCTGAAGTTAGTCATGATGGAAGAGTTATACAACAGTAATGGGCAAGGGACACAATCATGACTGGATTGATCATTTTGTTGATTTGCTGGACTTAAGAAAGAAATGGAGAAATTTTCAATAATGCAGATTAAACTTAAAGTATGGAGTATTTATAGCAAATAAATTCTGAGCTAGGCAAAAAAGATCATTATATTAAAAATTACTATTCAGAAGTTGCTCAATGATTATTAAATTAATTTTTAATATATGTGTTTATTTCTTCACAACATTCACATCAGAACTATTCATTGACTGACAACATATATTAGTTGCCTCTGAATACAACCTGGACAAAAATCACCAAAACATCCTGTGAGAATCAACTAGATTTATGGAATCTATATTAAAGTCTGTTATATTTATAATTGACATTTTAATTTTGAGTGCTCATTCATTATATTAATAAAATGTATAATGAAAATATGTGCATTTATGTGTTTATATGCACACATGATGCATGACAGTTAAATATTTTCTAGCACACTTCAGGAAAAATAGGAAGGAAAAGATAATTTCAAAACTATTTTGAGGTAATGTTAATGATATGAAAACATTGCCAAAGTAATGACCCACCTATGAATGAGGTTTGCTGACATATTCAGTTTGGATAAATATAAAGTGCAAGAAAAATATTTATGAAATTTTAGGGTTCAGTTTTTGACTACTGAATTTTCCACTGGGATGTGCCCAGTAACTAAGAGCAAAGGACTCATATCTTGAGATGTAATGATGGGATTCATTTACAACCCCTTACCCTCATTGAACAAAACATGTAAGAAAGAAAATGAGATATAAAAATCTGTTTGTGGAAACATAATACTAGAGGAAATTAAAAAAAAAAGAACTTTGCTTAGTGTGGTTTGCAGTCAGGTTGGCATTGCTGGCAGAAATCATCTGACCAAGAGCAGCTTGTGGGAAAAACAAGTTTATTTAGGCTTACAGACTTGAGGGGAAACTCTTGATGGCAGGGAAAACGATGGCATGAGTAGAGGTGGACATCCCCTGCCCCCCACTAACATGCGGTAGACAACAGCAGTAGGAGAGTGTGCTAAGCACTGGCTATAACACCCATAAGCCCTCCCCCAACAATACACTGCCTCCAGGAAGCATTAGTTCCCAAATCTCCATCAACTGGGACCCTAGCATTCCGAACACCTAAGTTTATGGGGCACCCTGAAGCAAACCATGATACATAGTTAAAGTAGAAATAGAACAGAGAACTGAGTTCTACGAAGCCAACTGAAAAGGGCATGTCAAAAGGATTTTGTCAATAAAGATAATAGCACCGAGAATTGAACACTACCCTCCCGTTAATATTTTTACTTGAAATAAGTAATTAAATTGGAACAGGAGAACCGCTGGGCTCACTGCAAGTTCCGAACATACAATGTGAATGTTCACACAAAAGATGCAAAATTGCCCAGGTACTTTATCTTTCAGAATACCTGTGGCTTTTCCAATAGACACTGATCCCCAGTCAAGCACCTGCTTTGCTGACTCGTGAATGTGGGCTGTGAATTTTTCAAGGGTATGTAAAAAAATTTACATGCCGAATACTTTGAAATGAAGACATGGCAGTTAACAACTTCTGCTATGAGGAGATCTTGCTTATTCATGTGGTAGCGTAATTGAGATGTTCATCCCAGCATTTTAGAGGTAAAAGCCCTGTGAAAGACATACGTAACACAGGCATATGCCTGAAATTGTGCTTTATTTGAAGAGTGCCGTAACAAGAGAGAGGGAGGCATATGGCCCTACAGCATTCCCATATTTTGAGTGTTATACCATGCTGAATGTCAGGAACCAAAAGATTGCAATATTGATGGGAAAAAAAAAATGTCATTTACTTTATTCAATTTCTTATACATGATTCAATTAAGAGAAAGTGATATTTAAAAGCTATTGCACCCCACAAATGCACATGTAGGAACAGGGTTTCATAGAAACTGGAGAAATGGTCCAAGATGGCCTATATGAAAAGTCTGGGAATTTGTGGACCACATGTTCTAAAAACATTACACTGATCATCTTTTTGAAGAGAATTTTCCCTACAGAACATGGAGATCTATATAATTGTTTTGCATTTTATTATTATCTTAATATTATAATTTAAAAACTTTTTATATATATATATATATATATATATATATATATATATATATATATACACTAATGTATAAAATATTTTTTCTGGCCCAACTATAATTGTATGATCATAAGCAATATTTAATTTTTTTGTTATTTTTCCTGTACAATACATAATTTTTGTTGTTGTTTTCTGAGGTAGGGTCTCATTCTCTAGCTTAGGCTGACCTGGAATTCACTCTGTATTCTCAGGGTAGCCTTGAACTTATGGCGATTCTCCTACCTCTGCCTCCTGAGTGCAAGTGCTGGGATTAAAGGTGTGTGCCACCATGCCCAGCCCAATAGATATTCTTATAATGATACTTATGTGTTTCCTACTGTGGCTAATGGGGCATCCAATATATATTCTTGTTTTTCTTTCTCTCTTCTTTCTTCCTCCCTCCCTCCATTCCTTCCTTCCTTCCTTCCTTCCTTCCTTCCTTCCTTCCTTCCTTCTTTCCTTCCTTCTTCCCTCCCCCTCTTTCTTTCTTTCTTTCTTTCTTTCTTTCTTTCTTTCTTTCTTTCTTCTTTCTTCTTTCTTTCTTTTTCTAAGGTAGGGTCTTGCTCCAGTCCAGTCTGACCTGGAATTCAGTAAGTAGTCTCAGGCTGGCCTTGAACTCAAACTGATCCTTTTACCTGTGCCTCCTGAGTGCTGGGATAAAAGGCATGCACCACCATGCCCAGCCCAATATATATTCTTTTAAATATACATTACATAAATAGGCAACAGAACAGAGTAAAAGGGGTCTTAATAAATTAAACAAGAAAAATAAATCTTATTATATGCTAAATCCAGCAAACTTATATTAGAAATCAGTACAGTGTTACAATCTCTCCAAGTATTTTGAAGTGATAATAATGTTTTATGATCTCATTTTAAAAATGTCAGTAAACATCTTATAAAATGCTATGAGCAAATTAATCTTTTTGAATATTGCAATCTTTAAGATGCTATAAAGTTATGTTATATAATGATATTGACTACTGGTTGGCACAATCAAGTAAAAAGATTCAGCACAATCACTCCTACTAGATAGCCAAAGATTATTTAGCTTATTATTTTATATTCCTTGCCATGATCCCTCTAAAAAAGTAAGTAAAACAAACAAACCTGTAGATATAAAAGGAATGGCAGTGTAAATACTTTTTCTACATATGTAAATGTTCCTTTTTATTGACTATTTACTCAACTCTGATGTAATTGGAACCATTAGGGAGGCAATAGCAACTCAAATTCCATCAATATATGACCTTTAAAATAGTGGGCATGTTCAGGGTTATTGGATGTTGATTAAACTAGCCCCTTCATGGCACTGGAGCTGTTAAAGAAAATGCAAGCAGGAGCAGAGGTTCTGTTCCTTGTTGAAAACTTTTTTGGGGGGTGGTAGTGGTGGTAAAAAGCACAAGTCCCCTGCTGCAGACATGGCGTTTCAAGAATCAGACAAAATATATTTCATGGAAAATCTATTTTGAGCTCGACATTCATTTGAAAATCTATAACTAGCATCCGGATAAAAAAGGAAGGGATGAAACATCAAACCGAAAATATCCTCGTATATTGTGACATTTGAGCACATGTAAATGAAACCACCTTTAAGGCTGTCACAAGCAAAGAAATCCAACTGAGGTCTTGATGACTGAAGGGATGTTGAAGAATCTCTCATCAGCAGACCATAAACAATAAAGCAAAAGCTATCAGTAATGTGCAGATGTTATCAGGATATGACTTCAGCACAACCCTGCTTCCTAACGAAGACAAAACTGCAGATGTTTAACGTAGTACAGAAACCAACTGCAAATTCTCTGTTGCTTCTCCTACTTTATAAGGTTTGACTATTTTTTTTTCTTTCTTTTAAGATACATGAATTGAACTTTGGGCAAGATTTCTCCACCCTCAATCAGTCTAAAAATCTAAATGCTTACAACTAGAATGCTGAGAGTTCTGGGTAAAGTGGAACACAAGTTACTATGTGAGTATGGGCAGTGTGCCCTCAGCTGAGGAAAGATGTGTTTACCATCCATATGCAGGTGGTGGCCAGAGAATTCTCAGTGTTGTGTGGGAATGGAACCCTAAGTGGGAGGTAGAGACCTAGCTACTGACTTGAAAACAAGTCTGAGAAATCTGCATAAGTCTTGGCAAAGCAAAAGAACTCATAAATACTCCAATGAAAGTAGACCACATTTGAGGATGGGAAGAAACATTTCTGCCCAGATAATTTTTTTACTTTTCTTTTAGCTATGACACTAAATTTAAAAAGTTTCTGTATAGTTTCAAAACAAAATGTTGATTTTATTTTTTTTAATGCCCTTCTTCTTGGTGAGAATTCTCTTAAGTAACTTCTGGGTTTTATATTCTTACAATTACAGAATCAAAAAAAAAAAGGTGAATTGTTTATTTCTCATGGTAGTTAGTTTAGACATCCTCATTTTCCAAGAAAATTTTGTATGCCAACAAAACTCACTCCATCTATTCTGTTCAAAAGTGGTTTGCTCCTGTCACTAAGTACGGGTCAACAGGAGGGGTGAGGCCTCTTGCTGGTGCCCTTTTCTGCACATAGTGGACCTCTGGTGCCCTCTGTACATCTCTACCACAGCAGGCAGCTTCACTCTCCAGGAGGACTTGGCTTTTCAGGGTCTTTACTCCGAGGACCCAACTTCAGCTGGATGGTATAAACATTATGGAACAAAAACAGAAAAAGGAGATAAGGCATTTTTTTTTTTAAAGAATAGGATGACCTCTTTTATTAAAAAGATAAGTCACACTAATTTATTTGGGTTGAGCCTTTACTTCAGAAAAACAGGTGATTTATTCTAGAATGAGTTAATATCAAGAAGCACGCCAATGGAGTACATTCTATTTTCTGGTGCAAGTCTGGAGTTTAACAAGATGAACAATCATAAACGGGTTCTTACAATGAAGATAGATTTAATGTGAATTTTCAACATATTTTTCCTTAAGGTACAATGAAAATAAGTCTAGAAGAGTGTCAACCTACTTCACTGTCCAAATTTGATGATTTAAAGGCAAAGCAAACCAAATTCAAGACTATTCTTGGCTTTACAGCATATTTCCCTACTGCTCTCCACGTGGATTGCCTATAGCAGGAAATAAACATGGCTCATCTTTCAAGGTTGATTCATAAGGGAACCAGTAAACCATTCTCTTTCTTCTGTCCCTGGTGACAGAAGCAATGCCTTGCACAGGGACATTGTTCAGTCATGTTATGTTTAAACTGGACCACTGAACAAGACCTGATTCTGAATAGTAGGTTAAGTAATAGATTAAAGTAATTGAGTATTCCAACATTTTCTGTATAAAGGGATATCTGAATTGTCATGTGATTTTTTTGTGCCAGGGTAGATAACTACAGAGGGAATTAAAACATTCTCCAGGAAGTTCCAACTTTTGCCAAGATGTGGCCAGCTGAAAACTCAAAACATTTGGAAGAGATGCTATGTGCCATAGGGATTATCACAATACATGTAGGATCAAAGAAAATTCCACATTTTACCCTGGTGATTAGCTGTAATTAAATAAAGTAAGTCTTTTTAAACTTCATTAGCAGCAAGACGTTTGCTACAGGAGAGTGGGCACAAATCATCCATTCTTAATTAAAAGATAATCCACAGGATGACCATAATCTTCTTCTAAAAATACACCACCATCTCCCCCAGAAAGGTTTTCTCATCAAATAAGGATAAATAACAGTTTCTATGAGTCGGAGCCATGAAGGAATGGATGTTCTCCTGCTTGCTTGAGTGAGTGCTGAATGTGGCTGAGAGCGTCACTTTGGCATGCTATTATCTAAAATGGTAGAATACCTCACTTCAGCAAAGTCTGACATAAATCTTTGAAAACAAAGACATTGCATATGTATGAGCTGAAATAGATATGACAGTGTTGGCACATTAATATTCCTGTCACTAGGGGGTTTCAAACTTTTAAGGAAAGGATGGGAATGAATTCAGACTGTAGCTAGTGTGATAGGACGACATACAGTAGGACAATTAGGTGATGCTGACCCTAATAAAATCTGTGCAGAGAAAGGGTTCCCTGGCTGCTTGCCTTTGGTAACGCATGAGTGTAGAATTTTCTCCCAGGACTGCCAAGAATAATTAATTTGGCTTAAAGATTGCCATGGTTGTTATAAGCATACTAATCAGGGTATTTTGTAAAATACAGTCCCAATCACTCAGAGGCCACTGCTTTTTCTTGTGTAGCCACTGTAGTGGAGCATAGGTAACAGGCGTTTCCACTTATTCCATAACCACTCTCATTGAAAGTAACTGTGGGGCTTAACTGAATAGTTCTCCATATAGTTGTATCTATGCAGAAAATATTTCTACTCCTGTATGTTCTGTAATTATTTCTTTTCTTCTTTTTAGGTGTTGGAATGAGCTATCCTGTAGACATTTACTCTATATTTCTAGAAGTGAACAAAATCCAATTTTCTTTTTATTCAACATTATTCTATACCGACATACTATGTGTTGAGAAGTATCTACTTAGAAATGCCAAAAACATTTTTAAAAGTCTTACAAGTCATCTAATTTTGAAAAAAAAAATCACTTCTGGAGAAAATGGCACCATATTGTATTATTGCCTTCTATATGGGAGTGGCCAAGAGTAATTTAACCCTAAATCATACTGAAACTTGCTGTGTCCCAGTGCTGGTATTTGAGGCTTATGTTGAAATGTTAGAATTTTCTTTTTGTAAAACATATGTGTTGAACTGGAGAGTAGACACTAGAGGCTGCTTTAAAGTCTTTTTCCCAAAAGCTTTCTGGACACATTGCTATAGCCTTGAAAGGCTGGAGCTGAGCAGACATCAGTGGCCCAGATGGAGGAAAACAAAAGCTTCAAACTTCCCCTTTAACAAAAAAAAAACATGAAATAATATCTGACAAAGACAGTTCCAGAAATCTATATGTGGAACATCACAGAACAATCTTACTTTCAAATATATTTTTTCTTTTTCTCAGATTTTACTTATTATATCTCATAGAAGTTCTTAGTTTAGTATATTAAAAACATTTTAATACATGACTATGTTTTAGATTGGCTTTATAACATTAATATTGTTGGTTATTTCATGCATTTTTCAGCATTGTGTTTGGATGGCAAAAAAGGTAGGGGGGAGGTAGTGGAGGGAATAAACCAAGTACAAAGACTCTTGAAGTTTTCTATTTGCAACTGTGTTTTAGAAAGAAGGAAATATTCCACTGAGATAAGTTAAATGCCATTTAAATACAACCGTTATCTGAAATGTAGCCATATGTAGATTTATAGAAGACCTACAATAAATTACATAATACTGAAAAAATTGGTAGCAAAATTAAACAAGTTCAAATTGTGTAGCTTAAGTCTTTAATATGAAATTTTCTAAAAGTGTACTGTTCTTGATCTTCAAAACTTGGAAAAAGAAAGGAGTCAAACAATTACATTTAAATATGAAGATATTTACTTTCTCATAGACTACTATGTCATGCAGAATTTAAAAATCAGTAAAATGAAAATTAAACCTTCTTCTGAATGAATCTCATTAAAAAGATGCATGGCATATATAAATAGAAGTCAGTTTTAAACAGGATGAATAATAAAAGCCATACATGGAATCCAAAGAGATTTCACAAATACCTGAAATATAAGCTGCATCAAAGTTTCTGATGTTTTGATTTCATAACAATAAATACATGACAAATTGAAATTAAAATATCTTAAATTAGCAAAATGCTATAGCGTTAACGTATTGATAGAACTGTAATTGAAAACAAAACCACTTCATCTTTCAAAATGTTCTCTTTTATGTTGAATTATTGCAGAACAATAACAATTGCAGCCCCTTCCTCCCCTGACATGTTTGGGATAGTTTGAATGACTTTGAAATGACTTGAATATTTTACCACCCACTCACAATAGAATGTTCTGAACAAGGGAAGAAAAACTTTCATTTAATTTTGCTGGGATTATTTGTAATTATCATATTTAGTGCTTAGCATTAGAGGGTCCACTGTTTAAAAACAAACAAAAATACTCAAATTTCTTAAAATATATTAAAGTGATATGCAACAAACCCATGATAAGAAGCAAATAACCTGTTTATCACATGATCTGCAAAATGCATACATCGTTAAGTTCTCTGCTGCCTACATGTGCTAATCAATTTACTTGCAAAATGACTGCAGAGAAAAACATCCCTAAAATTATGTCAATAAATATTAAATATCATTTGAAAAAGTACAAAACAGATGTAATATTTCCCAACCACATTCCCATAAAGTAATTTTGCCTGTAATCTCATAATTTATCAGGACTACCTTTTTGTTCTATTAGAACAGATACATTGAATTTATTATAATATTATTCTATCAGGTAAATAAGAAATATCCAGAATTCCAGTATTCCACTGATTAAATATTATATTCCTTTGCTTATTGTTCATAATGCAGCTACTATGATTTAGATATTTATAAAACAAATATTTATTGAAACATTCCAGATATATCAACATGGCTTTCAAGCATAAAATAGGCCTTTTCAATTTATTTGAATTGAACATGTGCCTCATTTTTTTAGTTCACCATTCTCACTCATTTGACATGAGCAAAAACATCATGGCTATGCATGCAAGGAAATGTCATAATGAACCCTCCTAATTTTTATAATTAATATACACCAATAAAATGGTCATGGTTTGATTTTCTATGGAGATGAAACATTTTTTCAAATAGTGATTTTATATGAAATTCATATCACAAATACCTACAAACAAATGTGAATTTCATATCATCCATGAAGAAGACATTGGTGCCAGTTAGTGCACATTATACAGCATTTTATTATTTAGCAAAACAAATCTTCCCTCTTCTGCTACTATGTTAATAAAAAAGAGTGCCTTTCTTCTCCTTACATTGCAAAACCAGATATGTTTTAGAAAAGCAGTGGTTATATTAAGATATATGTCTTCTTTCCTTCAGAAGACAGATTAGTGTCTCAGCTGCCACTAAAGCTATCGTTCTTTATAACAAAATGTAATGCTGCATATATAAAAATGTGAAGTGTAATGTAGAGTCAAATGTCTCTCAGCGCAAGAGTTGTTCGTTTTAGCACCCATTTTGTTGGTATTTATCAACTTACTAATTATAGGCAAATTGCTTCCAACACGAAAACTGTGATGATTAGCAGTTTTTTCTGCTAACTCTAGTCTACTGTAGTTCCGGTAAAAGAATGTCAATAATCCAGATTCCTTTCTTTTTCCTGGCTTAGAATATACAAAAATAAATCCATCAGGCTAGCATTTCTCAACTTTTAGGAAATATGGTTTGGAAGGATCAGGGTGGGAAGAAGAAAAGGGTTGGATACCAAATCAAAAACATCTACTTGCTGTCTCGCATAGATTGAGAAATCTTCAATACTGACTGCAGGCTGATCCACCACAGACTGGAATTAGGGAATTCCTGATTTACTAACAGAGAAAATGCACTTGAAGATTGGAAAAGAAGTCCATCAATTGCTCAAACCCAGCATAAAATCTGTATATTAAGGAAAGGAAGAGGGGACATCAATCATAGGAGCTAGTTTATCTACCATCATTGATGGGCAGAAAATATCTGCTATGTGTTGTTTTAAACCCCTCATATAACCATGAAGCTGAGCTGCATGACATTGCTTGGTCAGACATAAAACAGTTTGTAACCCTCAGCCCTCCATTACAATCTTTTAAAGTGAGCTCAAATGAAAATGAGAGTAACATGCCATTCTAGAAAGTGTTTTCATGACATGCAATACAATAAAAGGTTGGATTTTCTATCACCATTGCTAATTTTGCCCATTTGTTTCTCATTACAATAAGTAAACAAGATTAAATGGAAAATCTTACAGTTCACAGAGTACATTACACAGCAGAAATGTCTGTAGCAAATACTGACTTAGTGTCTTAACCAACTTACATGCCTCTAAGTGACTATTTCTCTCTGCTATGAAGTTTTTACAATTTTAAAGTTATATTGGCAGGTTCCAGTCAACAATAATGTCTGCAGTGGCCTTCTTTCTCCAATACATTGCTTTTAGTCTAATTGCTTATTTGCAGTCTCAGCAAGCAGAGAGCAGAATTTTATCCTCTTTGCCTTGCCTCTGAATACTAACTAGCTGGCCCAGCCAAGGCTCTTTAAAGAGAGAAACTGCATGAGAGAAACACTGCATTTGACACAGTCAAGAGGTAAAAGAGCAAAACAAAAGTCTATTCAGGACCAAGTCCTCTGATATGCCCCCTCCATTCCCTAGCCCCTTTACAAATAAAGTGAAAGGGGGGGGGCATAAATCCATGCCTGAATGCCTGAAGTTGTCAGTTAATAAAGGACAGTGAATGACAGGTGACTGTCAGTATAATTCTCAGTCACCAAGTTATCACTTTTTGGCATTGTTGAACAAGAAAGGTGTATGCATAACACGGAAATATGTCATAATTCTCTATGAATGCAGACAAGTTCACTGTAAGAGAAACAGCTAAATATTTCCATACAGGCACATGGATTCTAACCCTCCCCCCTGTTATGTGTTTTTTTTTTTTTTCTTCTGATAATAGTTCTCCAAAGTTTAAGGGTTCTACTATCTATTGACAACAGTGCTACATAATTTTGGATATAATTGCCATAGTTTTAAAACCTGCATATCTCCTAATTTCTGTTCTTTAATTTTTTTCTTTTAATTGGAGCTCTAACTTGATATGTAAAACTTTCACATGTTGCTGATTTTTTTTAAAGGAGAAGCAAAATATGAGAGTTTTATGTTTGATTTTTTAAAAAGGCTCCTCTAAGGCTATTTTCCCCAAGATCTCTTTATACTTTCATCTTTGCAGACTGCCTTAATCCTCCTGTCTTTGTTGTTTCAGTGTCTGATCGGTTTATTTTCAAATTGCCTCTACATCATATTTGCTAGAACTGAAACTTGACTTCAGGCTCTTCCAGATATAAATACCTAGAAACACACAGGTTTCCCAGAGAAAGGTGGAAAGTGTCAAAGCAGGAAATATTTTTATGGTTATTTCTGTAATGTATGTTGTTATCCATTGCATGGACTATAGGTATTGAGAGATAACAAATTTCCAGTGATAGAGTAATTTGTAATTGAAATAAGTTTGGCCTCTTCTCAGATTCCTGGCACTCTCATCTGTTGACCATCTGTAGTGGAAGGAGAGATGCTATTCTCAGTTCCATTGGGCTGGATAAGAGAAGCCACTACTAACAGCCCTAAGTTTCTATGTCTTGCCACAGTTGGAACAAAGACGGGTCACTGTGGCCAAGCTGCCAAAGCCAAGTGCAACTGGGCAGTGTACAGACCAGTGTAAAGATCTTAAACTATTCATGGCAAAGATACACAGGGCAATTTGAGGCTGGGGCTTCGCTCTTCCTACCTCAGTACGTGTTTCCTCCTAAACATTTTACATCCTTTGAAATGAAGAAAGAATAGAGAAAAACATAACTGAAACAAGAGAAGAAAGACAGAACGAGGTTGGTTTCCTCATCACATTTTTTTTTACCTTTCCCTGTTATAAAGAACAACAATTTCTTTAAATCTTTCAACCTTAAAAGAATGCTATTTTATTATTAAACAGTGACAAAACTTGAGTTCTTTTATAGCTTAGAAATTAGAAAGTATTTGATAGGGAATGTTGTCCTATACAGACAGCCCAGACTTCAAGAAAATAATTTGTAAATAATTTGACATAGTGATCATATAAGAATATTCCTAATTGCATATCACATATACTTTTGCATTAAAAAGTAAACAGAATAGCTGGAGTCCTTTTTTCTTTTTCTTCATTTAGCAGTTGATATAGAATGGAATGGCAGTAACTGATTGTCTAATTTAGAAGCCTATGTACAAATTATTATATATAAAACCTAAAAATGTTTTCATATCCTTATTTTATTTTTTTAGCCTTGGTTATGATTCTAGTAAACATTTCTAAGGAAAATAAAAATTAAAACTTTTTGAGATGTAATTGTTATTACCAGGATTACAGGTATTAAACTTGGAAGTCACAGAGAATTATTTGAAAATTTAGTGGAGTTTAGTATTATTTTTGATTATTAGAATGCATGCATATAAAAATTATGCTTTAGTATGAGCAAGACATTCAGTTTGAGAGAAAATAGGCCAACTTTCAACTTTGAAAAATGAAATCAAATCTCTACACTTTAAAAGAACTATTTTCTGTTGTGGTAGAATGTCAACTGACCAGAGAAATATAGCTTACTACTGAGTATCTGCATGACTTTTTCTTACTCATGATATAATAAATTATGACTTTAAAGTGAAGGACTATTTGTGGGATATATGAGTATATAATGTTTGTGTGTGTGTGTGTGTGTGTGTGTGTGTGTTAGAGAAAAAGAAGAGAAGACATAAGTTGGGAATAGTAACTGTTTCATATGAGAGACTTCTCAAAATAAAAATATGTAATCCTGCATTTCATTTATATTTAATAAGTTACCCACTATACAGTTGAGAGAATTCCAATTATTTTGAAAAATAATGACCTATGGGTCAGTCATATTTTGACAACTCCTGGTGAGGGTTCAAGGAAAACCTCAAGGTCTTAAGAATGCAGAAATGTAAGTAGATCACCATCATCATGGGATGGCAGATAAGGTTATATATTTTCTGAGGAAGATGATTATTTTATGAGCTAGTTATAGCTGCAAAGACTTGTAATATCTTTTTATAGTGACAAAGAATCAGGTATTCAAGAGAAGGGATAAAACATTTAGCCCATTCTTATCCTTTAGTAGTAGATTATAAATGTTTTCCTTCTGAAAAAACAAGTCAAAATTATTCGCAACTGGGTTTTAGCCAATATTTATCCTGTAGGTTATAATGATACAGTGCTAGGGCTGAGAAGTACACCCAATTATGACTGTGAGCTGGAAAGTCAGAAAGGAAGCACCACAAAAGTGGATCTAGAACTCTAGATCAAAGGAAAGGAGGTTGAAGGTGTTAACAGAGAAGATGAAAGCAGATAGATTAGGTCAAGAGAAATATACATAGCTGATAGACTATATAGTAAGGTATAGAGTGAGATTAGATAGATAGAGATAGAGGATAGTAGATGATAGATAGATAGATGATAGATAGATGATAGACAGATAGATACATACATACATAAATACATACATACATACATACATAGATGTGAGACAGATAGGTATAAATAAATACTGAATGAAAAATCTCATAGTAGAATGTGGAACTGTGACACTATTTTAGGAAAGTCTGTGCTTCTCTACTGATATTTAAATTTCACAAAGAGGGGTTTTATCTTATAAAAAGTACTGAAGGATACTTGTAAACATCACAATATAAATTTTTATCATAGTTATCATATTGCATTTTATCAATTTCTGACTGAAAATGAAAACTCAGATCAGGAAATCATAAAGCTAAATGATCTCTCAAAAAATAACAGATCCAAAGTTTTGAAAATATGTATATTCAAGCCATTAAACATCTTGGAATTAATACAAAATAAATCACATAACTTGAATAATTAAAATGGATTCAGTTTAAAAGTGAACTATATAGGCTGATTAAATAGAAATTATGTTAAATCAGAAGGCCATCATTGTCCAGTTCCAACCAACCATGAAGATATCAAAATCCTTGACATATGTTCTGTTAAGTGAAATGGAAGAGTTACATGGAGCAGCATTTGGTCTATTCTTGAATAGACTATATGGTAGTCTATATTTCATGCTGATAACATGGCTAAACAAGAGAGGTAGCTCAGGTGGAGAAAGTGTTTAAAGCATAAGTTCAGTGACTTGAGATTTGATCAACACAAATCATGTAAAGCTACACATGGAAGCACATTTTTAATCCAAGAAGACCCACAGTGAGATGGGAGGAAAAGACAGGAAAACACCCAAAGATGGGGGCCAGCTAGCTTGATATATGTGGCTATGAACAAGAGATCTTGCCTCTAGCAACTTGGAAAGCAAGCACCAACACCCAAGAGATCCTTCTGATCTCAACATGGGTACTATGGCACATGGGCAACTCTCCTCCCTCCCACACCATCACACATGAAAATTAAAAGTAAAGATAGTGGGCTGGAGAGATGGCTTAGCAGTTAAGGTGGCTGCCTCCTAAGCCTAAGAACGCTGGTTCCAATCTCCAGGTCCCATGTTTAGCCAGATGCAAAGTGACTCCAGGGCGCAATGCCACACTTGTCCACAAGGGGGAGCACACATCTGGATTTCGTTCATAGCAGCTGAGAGGCTGCTGGCACGCCCATCTCTATCTGTCTTCCTCTCCCTCTCTCTCTGTCTCTCTCTGTCTCTCTCTCAAAAAAAAATGTAAAGATGATTAAACAAGTTGGTACAGTTTGTACATGAAATGTCCTCAAAAAGCACATATGTTGAAAACCTGGATATCAGCTGGTGTGTCTGATTGTACAGAAGTTACTAGATCATGAACACTCTGTTCTGAGAAACCAGTGGATTACACCAGTGATGGATACATGACTTGGTATCATTATGCAGAGATGATGGTAACCTCTGGAAGGGGGCTCTAGATGGGAGGAGGTGAATCACTGGGGTTGTGCTCTTGGAGTCTACATCTTGTAGCCTCATGCCTTTGTCTTTCCATCTCTCTGTCTCTGCCTTTCCCTCCCTTTCTCTGTGTCCTGGTTGCCATGAGTTGAACCTCCCCCTTTGCTATATGTTACTGCCACCATAATGTGCCATCTCACTTGAGACATAGTGAGAGCAATAAGCCAGCAGTCCATGGACTGAAATCTTTGAAGCTGAAAATTGAAATAAACCTTCCATCCTTTAAATGGTTTTCTTAGCTATTTGACACAGGGCCTCGATTTAACCATCTCACAAGTTCATCATCTTTTTTTTTTTCTTTCTTAGTTATGTACATAGTGTGTATACAGCCATGTGGTACCATCATTAGCCTCCTCCCCCCTCTGAGGGGACCCTCCTCATTTGGGGAATGTTGGTAAAGCATTGTGGAGGTAGCCATCAGTTATGGGGAAGAGGCAATATCTCTGTGTATAAAGTCCCAACTTGTGACTCTAACAATCTTTCTGTCCCATCTTCTGTGAATTTCCCTGAGCCATGTTGAGTTCCTTTTAGGTCTACTTCAGTGATGAGTTTTTGGGAGCCTCTGTGGCTCTGTATATCTGGTTTGGTAGGAGTTGAGTGTTCTCTATGTCTATCTCTTCCACCCTTGTGCTGGCACCAGGTTCACCAAGAAAGTAGCACTCTTGCTCATTTCCCCAGTTACTCTATGGTTTCAGGTGGGGCCCTGGTAAAGTGCTATGGGCTGATTCTCTCCTTAGGTTCTGTGTTTATCTGAAAAAGAGAAGCAAATTCTCCAACAGAGAGTGAAGTCAGCACCTGATAAATGGTATAACCATTATTGTTTTAGAGAGAATTTAATAGATGTAGGCCCTCTTGTAGCCCACGGCTGGTGGGAGCTTGATGTCGGAGAGTGGGCTGGTTTCTTGGATATGGCTCTGACTTGTTTCCCAGTTCCAGCTATGGGTTCCATTCCACTGAGCAGATCTGTTAGCCAAATCAAGAGCAGTTGGTTACCCACCATGGCTGTGTGCCACTATTGCACTTGTGTGAGCATCATGTCAGGTTGTTTGCTGCTGAGTAGCTTAGACCAAAAGTTGCTTGGACAAATGTTGGTCATTTTCCCCCAGTTGCTCATGTAGCACCTTCCAGGACTAGACAAGCTAACTGTCTGGGGACTATCTTCCAGATTCCAGCCAGGTCACTCCATGTTCCATACCAACAGCATATGGTGTCTTTGGCAGTTACCATTATCCTTTGGTGGGTCATCCAGTACTCTGACAGAAATCTGTATTCTTTTGGGAAATCTTGCTGGTCTCTGCTCAACAACTCATAGTGGATGTCAACTGCATGCTGGTACTGAGAGTTATGGGCCAGTGCCAAGGGAAAAGAAAGAAGAAACTATAGGTAATATAAAAGAGAAAGAAAGAAGAGAGAGAGAGAAACAGAAGATATTAAGTCATCACCTTACCCTCTTTAGGGCCCTTTGATTCAGGTGTTCCCTCTAAGGACCTGATGAAGGTTCAACCTTTTAGTCTGTCTCTCACGATATAGAATTTTATGGTACCATTTCCATTTGGGTCCAGTATTGTGTCCTTCTCCCCATCCTTACCCTCCCCTCCCACTCTACCTGCCCTATTGTCCGTTCCTCAAGATGCTTATTAGATATGTCAGCATCTTGGGCAGATTCAGGTGAGGAGCCACAGATGAGTGAGACTATGCAACGATTGTCTTCTGTGTTTGGGTAAATTCACTGACAATGATCTCTTCCAAGTGCAACCATTTTTCTTCAGATTTCATTGTGTCATTTTCCTTTACTGCTGTGTAGAATTGCATCATGTAGATAAACCATATCTTGGTTATCCATTTGTCTAATGATGGATATCTGTGTTGATTCCAGTTCTTAGCTATTATAAAATGAGCAGCTATAAACATGGTTGAGCATCTTGATCATGTCAGTCAGGGAAGCTGTTCCTCCATACCACATGTGGCAATTCATCATCTATTTCTCTCCAGTGGGAAGGTCCAGTTTGGTTATGAAATAGGAAACAATTATTTATACCTAGAAGAATTTTAAATAGGAATACTATGGAAAGATACTGAAAAGGGACCCAGTTGCGGCATTGCTCACCTTTAATACCATTTAGGAGGAAGGTGAATGCAAAAAGATTGCTACAAGTTCAAACCATCCAGGGATACAGAACAAGACTCTGCATCTTTGTAATAAAATTTTATATATATGCAAGGTTATTATGAAAATGCCTTACTGAGGATTGGAGAGATTGCTAAGTGGTTAAGGCACTTGCCTGCAAAGCCAAAGGATCCAGGTTCAATTCCCTAGGACTCATGTAAACTACATGCACAAGGTGGAAAATGTGTCTAGGGTTTGTTTGCAGAAGCTGACCATTTTCTCTCTCTCTCTCTCTCTTCTTTTTCTCTCAACCTCTCTCTGCCTCTTTCTATCTCTCTATCTCTCTCAAATAAATAAAAATAAAATATTTTAAAATGCCCTATAGAAATAATTCTTGCTTTACTCATGCCGTGATGAATAATAACAAAACAAAAACAATAAATGTTAAACCTAAAACAAAAACTGGCTAAAATCTGTCAGAAAGAAAACAATGACATGAGTAAGAAAAATGAGAAATATATAATGAAATCACAATGGTAAATTAAGTTTTCCTTCAGATATAGGTTATATATTTTCAAAATGAATACTTTTACACTTACTCAAAGTGTTAAAGTGAGAATCAATTGAAGCTAGACATTCTCACAGCTTCCAAGGAGTGCTACCCTTGAAGGTTTCAACATCTGCTCATTACAATTCTAAATGAATATATTTAAATCTAACATTATTTTGTCCCTTCTACCTGTAAATAATACAGTAGTAACACCAAAAATTTCTTTAGAGAAGATATTGTTTCTTCACAGAAGAGATTTGGGGTAGTGGACACAAATCTTTTGTAAATACACTATTTTTTTCAAAAATATTTTATTTATTTTATTTTATTTGCAAGGAGAGAGAAAGAGAGAGAGAGAGAGAGAGAGAGAGAGAGAGGGAGAGAGAGAATGAGAAAGAGATGTGCCAGGGTCGCTAGCCACTGCAAAAGAACTTCAGACATATATGCCACTGTGTGCATCAGGCTTTACACGAGTACTGGGGAATCAAAACCATTTGCTTAGGCTTAACCACTAACCCATCTCTCCAGTCCCTTGTTAACACACTTTTAAGTACATTGCTCTACATTTGAAGAGGGTTTGCTATTCTAAGACCAGGCACCTGATCATGCTGGCCTCCATATTCTCACAGTGCCTTTAAGAAGATATTAAGCAAATGGCTATTTCCAAAAGAGCATTCCATTTAAGTCCATATGTTCATTATTCCCTGAGTGCTTTGCCCCTTTTCTCTGCCTAGAGTATACTTTTTCTATCCTTCAGTTTCTTTTCTTCTCTTCCCTAATCTCTGTCCATCTGTTATTAGCTTAAGTCACTATCATTTCCCACTTCTTTAAGCATTTTGTAACTTTGTCTATGTTTCTTTTCTAATATCATATATGCTATCTTGTTTTCTTTCTTTCTTTCTTTTTTTTGAGATAGGGTGTCACTCTAGCCCAGGGGGACCTGGAACTTAGTAGTACCAGGTTGGCCTTGAACTCACAGAGATCCTCCTATCTCTACCTCCCAAGTGCTGGGATTAAAGGCATGCACCACCACACCCAGCTTTATATCATATATGCTATCTTGGATGCTAATCTATTTTTTACAATTATATTCTCACTATATCAGCGATGTCTCTTCTCTGCTTGTTAGCAGTCGAAAGAAAGCAGCTCTAGCTAACAAAAGGGAAATGGAACACCTGAGCCAATATCAGGGAAGAGTTGGGGACACAAAGCATTAATGAGTTTATAGACCCAGCTTCAGCTCATGATCTAAGAAAATTCTGGACAGATAGAGTTTAGGACGTAGGAGACTCAGTAACCTTATAGTAGTGAAAGTGGAACAGTTGGAGAATCACCATGGTGATGACTATTCTTGGGCCACTTAAGTCTGTCCCTCTGTCTTAAATGCAAGGACCTAAATGAAAAAATGGAAGCCATAGATAAAAATCTTTGTAATGAGCCAGAAAAAGAATTCTTTCACCCCCATGTCATTCTAGGTAGGGGATCTAAGGGAAGAGAGAGAAAGACAGACAGATGGGGAGAGAAAGAGGGGAGTACAAAGAGAGAATATCTACCTACTTAAGTTCTATAATAGTCATATTAGCTTTTACAATGTTTCATCTGTTAAAAGGACCCACTAATGTCTTAAGCAAAGTAAAGACCAAGTGTTAGCTAAAGGAAAAGATGGATGGAGAAAGAGAAAATACTAATATTTATTGAAAATTATATGACTGAGCTACAACTTGTCCTTGAATGCAGTTAGTTTTCCAAAGCTGATTTCAGTTCAAAGCCAGAAAAACAGTACCCATTCTGGAGACTGCCTTCAAATATAGGTTCCTAAGGCCCCTGTTGTTGCAGTCAGGTTTGCATTGCTGGCAGAAATCACCTGACCAAGAGAAGCTTGTGGAAAAAAAAAAAAGCAGCTTTTTTTTTTTTTTTTGGCTTACAGACTCAAGAGGAAGCTCCATGATGGCAGGGAAAAACAATAGCATGGGCAGAGGGTGGACATCACCTCTTGGCCAACTTCAGGTAGACAACAATGACAGGAGAGTGTGGCAAAAACTGGCAAGGGGACACTGGCTATAACACCCATAAGCCTGCTCCCAATTATAATACACTGCCTGCAGGAGGCATTAATTCCCAAATCTCCATCAGCTGGGAACCCAGCATTCAGAAAACCTAAGTTTATGGGCCCACTTGAATCAAACCACCACACTTATGTATGGAGACTATGTGAAAATGGAAAATCTACACACTAAAAGAAGATGCACAGTCTAATGCTGTTATTATAGTACATGATTAAAGATATTTGGAAGGTTGTAGTTCTTTATAATAGTAGTTTGATATAAAGCATCATCCATTGGTATAGAATGGAAGTCTACTTTTGCCTTTTTCTATTAATTAGAAAATTAGTATGATTGCATCATGTGTTGATACCCGCATTTCCCTTCTCCCTGCCCCCCACTGCACTGGGGACCCTCCTTAGTAGGATGGCTAGTATTCTCCATCTAGTTATGGGTTAAGAGCAGTCATTTATTGTGGAGGTGACAATGCCTCTGGATATTCCCTCCCACCCTGTGGCTCTTACATTCTTTCTGACCTTCTACTGCAAAATTCCCTGTGATTGGCGTGTGTGCCTTGTCTATTATGTTAGTGCTGAGCTCTCAGCAGCTTCTGAATTTCTGCTTTGATGCATTTTGAGTGTCCTCACTGTCCCCACCATGGCACAGAATAAACATTCACACTGCAAAAGATGGCATTGGGCAAAGCAAAGAAATATTCAACCAATAAAAGATTTTAAACCACCAGGGCAAACATCAAACTCTGTAATTCCAAGTCCATCAACTCTAGTCAGTGACCAATCTCCAAGTCTGATAATTCTAACCAGCAACAGGTCTCTGGAGTTCCAATTCCGACCCCTCCAGCTAGGCTACTCACAGTCCTGGAAAACTTCATCCGGGGCCAGCAGCTTTTCTCAGTAGCCATCTCATGGTCACGGCATCTCCACTGGGTGCCCGCTGCAACCCACAGTCCATCCTCATGGCCCCATGGGATCTCCATGCAGGCATCCAGAAAACTTGCTTCACACTGCCCATGGCCATTTCCAAAACACAAGACTGTGTTGCAAACTCAATGACCCTCTCTTTCCTGCATTTGTTATACTCCATAATACCAGATAGAGTGCCAATTTGAATTTGCATGATTACATCATGTGTTGATACCTGCATTTCCCTTCTCCCTGCCCCCATTGCACTGCAGACCCTCCTTAGTAGGATTGGTAGTATTCACCATGGAGTTGTGGGTTAAGAGCAGTCATTCATTGTGGAGGTGACAATGCCTCTGGATATTCCCTCCCACCCTGTGGCTCTTACATTCTTTCTGTCCTTCTACTGCAAAATTCCCTGTGATTGGCGTGTGTGCCTTGTCTATGTTAGTGCTGAGCTCTCAGCAGCTTCTGAATTTCTGCTTTGATGCATTTTGAGTATCCTCACTGTCTGTCCCCACCACTTTGGGATAGGTTGTCACTCTTGTCATGGAAGCAGTATTCTTGCTCATCTTGGTTTCACCTGGGCCCTGGTTGCTGTGCTAGGAGTGGTTCATCTGCTGACAGGGAGTCAGCTACCTATTCTTGACTTGTTGGTAGATTTTGGTTGTCCTCAGTTATTGCTGTTTTCTGAAAAAGAAAAAAAACAGATTCTCTAATGGAGAATGAGATCAGGATTGGTTAAAGGGGATAAGCATTGCTAATTTAGAGAGATTTTGATGGAAGTAGCCTCACTTTTGTCCAAAGGCTAGTGGGAACTTCTCATTGGAGCCCATAATCTTGATCTCCATAGGATTATGACTTGGATCCCAGTTCAGGCTATGGGTTCCTTTCTACTGAGCAGATCTGTTAGCCTACAAGAGAGTGGTTGGTTACCCACCTAGGCTGTGCCACTATTGCACAGGTGTGTACATCTTATCAGTATGGTTGCTTTTGTATAGCAGGGTCCCCTGCTTGCTGACAACATTGTTGGCTGTTTTCACCCAGTAGCTTATGTACACTTTCCAGCACTATATGGGTTAACTATCTGGGAGCTATTTTGTCTTTCTTTATTCTCCATTTTCTGATAAACTTGCCCACAAGTCCCCGCAGATAAATGAAGCCTTGTGTTTGAACATGTCTTCCATTAGTACAATCAGCATTGCTGGTGATTCTCGAGCAAACTGTCAGCTATTAAGTAAGTTAAGTTACATATTTATATTATTTTTGTAATTACACAATGAATAAATTTCTCTGGCTGCTACACTTGAAAAGTAAATGTTACTAACCAAATACTTTAGTGCTGACAAATAGCAATAAAAACTGAATCCAGTAAATTTGATGGGAAATAAACCATTTACCAGATATTTTCATTGTTCTGGCATGACTTAGTTACTTCCTTACTTCAGAATTAAGCCAAATAAACACAGGGAAGATGACAATGGCAGGAAATCTGTCATCCTCCTCCTGACCTGTGACTACACCAACCTTTAGGATGCAGAAAAAAGTTGAAAGGTCAGCAGTCACCTGTAGCAGATGTGTCTTCATTGCAGTAAACACTTGGATGCTGGAAACAGTTACATTTACAGATCTTTTACAATTTAGTTCCAAAATGGAAGTGTGAAGCAGATCCACTGCTGGGAATCTTATTTCATATTTGAGTGTAGTTAACCAGCTGATTAAACAGTCTTTTTATTTTTTATTTGAATGGCCAATGCCCATTCATTTGGGACACTATCTTGTCAAATGGGAAACAACAACAATAAAGTTTATGTATTTTTGCTATCATCTGTCCTAAAACCTGCAGTAATCTCCTGTGTTTGAGTTGAGAAGCTGAACTGATCATGCAAAATAATTATTTTCCAGAATCCATCTGATGGTGAAGATATGTAAGATTATCTTATTTTGAACTAGAAAAAAAGGACTAAGTAATGTCATTTTATTTTAATGACTCTTTCTTTTAGTATAATCAGAACAATTGAATTTTAAAATTCTAAATTCTATGCTCAGATATAAAGAAAGTATGTATATCTACATTTTAAAAGATAGTGTAATTTAAAAAAATCATGATAATATATCATTACCTGAAGTACTTAGGGCCATTTTCTGAACATCTATTATTGATAATGTTAGGGAAATTTTCCATTATTCAGGATTTGACCCAGGCCATAAAGTTTACATCTTTTTCATCTTTCTCTCTCTTTTCCTCATTTATTTTCCAGTGAATTACATTTGTATCTTGAAAACATTCTATAAAGTAAAGTTCTCTCCTCCTATTTTGGCTTAATATGATAATTTCATAAATGAAGAGGGCACATAACTCATAACTTGTTTTTTTCCCACAGTGATGACTAAAAGAAAAACCACCCTCTTCTCTTCCTCTTGCTTAGTATCCCCTGAGAAAAAAGGTCAAAGTGAGTTGTGATGCCCGTAACCATGGAGCAAATTTCCTGTATATTTTGTTCACAGCTTTGGTAAAGTTACTGCCTCCACAACTGGTAAAATTTGAAAAAGCATGGAAATTATATTAGCTGTTATATGTTGAGTCAGACATAACTTTCTCTGCATTAGAAAACAAATCAGTGTGTAGTTTTTAATTCCATTCCCCTCCAAGTGCTTATTGAGCAATAGTGTAGTCTATTCATTTGAGGATAAAAACATGAATGATGAGTGGATACAACTCTCAAGGAAATAAAAATGTAGCATGTTGGGTTGTACAGGTGGTAGAGGTTGTTAATGGTGGTGGCTTTGGTTTGTTTGTAGGAAATATTGGAAGTAGATACATATCTGTTTATACATTATGCAGAAAAGATTTACTAGTTTAAGTTATTAATCTGTTTCATTTATTATCATAATTCTGAATTGTGATATCACTTAATTATTGATGACATAAATCTTAAAAATTATTTATATATGAATGAAGATAAAAGTTTTTCAAATGATTTCAAGGTTAGTATTTCAAGTATTTTAAATTTATAAAATTTAAGTATTTTGAATTAACATTTTAAATACTTTTTTAAAAATGTAGAAGGTAAAACATGTTTTGTAAAAAAATGGTCATTAGGCCTTGGGAAATGGCTTAGTGGTTAAGGCGTTTGCCTGAGAAGCCTAAGGACCCCGGTTTAATTCTGCAGGACCCACATAAGCCAGATGCCCAAGGGGGGCAAATGCATCTGGAGTTTATTTGAAGTGGCTGAAGGCTCTGGCATGCCCATTTTCTCTTTCTCTCTGCCTCTTCCTCTCTCTCTCAAATAAATGAAATAAAAATTTAAAAAAATATGGTCGTTAGCATAAAGAATGTAATTTTTGTGAGGTTGAGACATTCACATATATGAGTTCCAGAAAATATAAATATGTGAAACATGCTTTTGTGCATTTATACACAAGAACATGTGAATCTCTATGGTGTGAGCTATGTATAAAAGTGCTACCCCAGATCTGAATAACAGAACTAGTAGGATGATACTGAGCATGGAAAATGTGATATGAAATGATATAAAACAAAAATATTAAATGTAGTTGGTAAAAAGATGAAAAGAGAATATGCATATCTGCAGTACAAACATGGAAAAAGGAGTGCTAGGGTGGTACGCAAGCTTATAATCCTAGCATTCAGGAGCTGGGACAGGAGGATCACTGTGAGTGTCTTGTCTGGTCTCATAGTGAGTTCCAGTTGATCTCATGCTAGACTCTTTCTCAACACGCCACCCCCACCCAGCAAAATCAAAAGGAAGAGAATCCATACAGTGTGCTTAATTTAATTGTTAAGGCTGAGAATTAAAAATACACCCAGCATTTTTCTATGGACAAATAATTGGACCTGGCATAGTTTTTCTCAGGTTGCAATCATCATAAGGAATGACTGATGCTAACATGGGTTATTTGCATCAACGATTATTTTTCCAGTATTGATGATTCTTGATTTTTCTTGTTTGTCACTACAGTTTACTTGTTAGCCCAATTTGGAAACAGCTATGATCAACTGTGAATTACTTCTATGGGACAATCTTTTGGCTTATTTTCACAAAGCATACTAGGAATGTAAGGCCAATTCTGTCTTGGGAGTTACTTTGAAGTAATTTGTATCCCACTCTCTAGAAAACATTTAAAATAAAATTACTCATGATATGAAAAGGGACATGTTTTGTTACTAAAGGGAAGACTGAATTTGTATCTAAGGGCCTTCTCAGGAACTTAGGAGGAAAAAGAGAGTATCAGCAATCAAAATTGGCGCTTCTGGCCTGCATCTTAGGAGCACTATGCTTTATAATGCTTCCTCCCCAAATGCCAAGTCCTTGTGGGTGAGGGCCATTAAGATGCCATTAAGATTAGGCAGCCTGAGCCCAGATCACAGCCATTTTTTTCACACAGTCTTATGACATTGGACATTAGGCTACCTTGCCATTGTTGATATATTGTTTTTTTTGTGTGTGTGAATCTTTTTGTGGATTTTTAAGTGAATCTCACCTATTTCAGATGAATTAAGGCCAACACTACTGATAGTGCATCTTGAATCCTTCCACTTCAGCCATGCATGAGGAAGAAATAATCCTTTCTCATCTTTATGTCAAGACCTACTGCTTCCTCCCCTCTATAATATCAGGTATTGGAGGGAGTATCAGATCACATTTTGTATCTTGTGTGATGCTGTATCTGTCCCTAAAGACAGTCATCCTTTTCCTTGGTTAGACTCTTGACCTCATGCTGAGTAGAACTTAGTATAGGGTGGGTCAGCATGCTTATCTATTCAGAGATTTCCAAACCATAGTTCTATGATTCCGGTCAGTACTTTTGATGTAAGTGCTGTCTTGCCTACAGTTAACATGATACATAATTTCTAGAGTTAGTCTGTGGTCTATGTCGATCACAGGATTCCTCTTTTGAATCCTGTCACTATTTTTGCTGAGCTCATGAAGCCATCACCATGCTTTCTTAAAGGGACAAGAGAGAGAGAGAGAGAGAGAGAGGTGTAGAAAAATTTGAAAAGCACTAAATCATAGGAATGTAATGATTTGTGCTAAAGATTAAAAAAAAGGCATGTTTGAAAGGTATCTAAGCTATAAAATTCTGTATGATAAAATCAATAAGACGAAAATGAATCATTCATATTTTTTCTCTCTCTCTCTCTCTCTCTTAGCACAATAGTAAATGATTTCATTCAAAAGCAAAAGTCCAGAGTAGATACAAGGCAAGAGGAGCAGTGGGCTCAAGTGAGGCTGCTCAAGAGGGCTGAAGTACTTCTTGGGGCTTCCTTTAATGGGTCCAGGATGATAAGGACTTTTTATTAGGGTTAGACATGGGTGTTCTGGGGGTTTTGTTTTTACAGGATTTATTCACTATGTTCTTTCCTGTGATATAACTGAATTTACACATACACATACAAGCCTAATCATGAACATGGATGTAATGGTAACTATGGGATTTTCCTAAATGTTCATTCTTGGAACACTGTTTTCCTTAATGTGCATACACCTAAAACTGGTCTGGGAAGAATAGACTCACAGGATACAGTGCCAGGATGTGTTCTGGAATATGTTTGACCACAACTAGTTGTAAAGGGAAGCTTCTAGGATGAATTCAGAGTTCCTTGGTTTGGAGAGGGTGTGTATGTGTGTAAGCAGCTCAGAGCAGGTGAGTTCCTAGGTTGCTAAGCTATCATTTCAAACTGTCTGAATCACATGCCATTTATGTACACTTGAATGAGAACAATCACATAGGCTGATATATGACATAACACTTATCATAATATACATGAAATAGAGTTGCATTTAATCATAACTTACAGTTTTTATATGTTGTGTGTAAAACTCACTTTTTAAAGTTATCTTTAAGGAATTATAGTGATGATCCTTGATGGAGTCAATAGATACTACTGTAAGGCCCCACATCATGATGGTGTTATGGAATTGGCAAAAGCTTTATCATTTCATAAAAAAAAAAAAAACCTGTTATCAAGAAACATGACATTGTGAGCAGTAATGGGGTGGTTGCATTTCTCATGCTGTGTGGTATGAAATTACTTATGAGCATATGTATTAGACAACAGATAAAAGAAGCACACAAATACTGAATGTGAAGATGAAGAGGCGATGCATGGACCCTGGAAAGAATCTTCAATGCACCAAATTAGAAAAGAAATAAGCACATAATTACTTCTTCTCTACCTATTATTCTAAGTCTGTATCTCTCTTAATACATCTTAAATAATTATTCATATAGAAAAGAGGGCTATGAAAACTTCTTCTTTTTTTTCTTTTTGGTTTTTCGAGGTAGGGTCTCACTCCAGCTCAGGCTGACCTGGAAATCATTATGTAATCTCAGGGTGTCCTCCAACTCACTGCGATCCTCCTACCTCTGCCTCCCGAGTGCTGGGGATTAAAAGCATGCGCCACCACACCTGGCTTTTTTTTTTTTTTTTTTTTTTTTTGGTTTTCATGACCACTTTTATCCAGGTTCCCTCAAAAATAAGGTTTGCCGGGCTGGAGAGATGGCTTAGCGGTTAAGGCGCCTGCCCACTAAGCTTAAGAACACCGGTTCCAACCTCCAGGTCCCATGTTTAGCAAGGGCGCAATGCCGCACTTTACCACAAGGGGGCACACGCATCTGAAGTTCATTCGCAGCAGCCGAGAGGCTGCTGGCGCGCCCATTCTCTTTTTCCCTCTCCCTCTCTCTCTGTCTCTCTCTGTGTCTCTCTCTCTCTCTCTCTCAAAAAAAAAATAAGGTTTGCCATAGGTAAATATAGCAAGAGCAATGATATATTATGTAGAGAATAGTATAGAAGATTCACTGGCATTGGGTCCATCAGAAACATGGTAATTGTACTTCCAGTGCTGGACTTTGTAGGGTTTTGTATGAGTTGACTCTTGCATTTGAGTGGTGTCTCTTGCTAAATTAACACACACACACACACACACACACACACACACACACACACACACAAGTGATCTGGCAATGTCTTCTTTTAGAAAACAAGCAGTAGTGTCTTACCATCTAAGGGACTAGAATTTCAGAATGTAGGTAGATAAGTGAAATTTATGGTAGAATTTTGAGGCCTCTTTCAGTAATTGCCACCAATATTTGTTCTGTACCAATGATCTGTACCAAATTTTTCTTGAAAAGAAAAAATTTGATCAAATTTAATCCTTTAAGTAAAAATTGTATATTAGTCTATGACTTCAAAAAAGGAAGATAGATGCATTGCAGTCAAATTCAAGTAATGATTTTGATTCAGTAGGGATCATTAAAATACATTTCTCAAATGTGTTTTCAGCAAAGTTAATAGCAAATGCAGAGCTTTAGCTGGCATGTCTGCTGGATTCAGACACATAAAGGAACAATACTATGGTTTGAGGCAGCTTATGTGTTGAGATAGCATGTAAGCTTACTCTCTATAAAAATGTATTAATTGGGCTGGAGAGATGGCTTACCAATTAAGGTGCCTGCCTGCTAAGCCTAAGAACTCCGTTTCATATCTCCAGTTCCCAAGTTTACCAGATGCAGTGACGCTAGGGTGCAATGCCGCACTTGCCCACAAGGGGGTGCACACATCTGGAGTTCATTCACAGTGGCTGAGAGGCTGCTGGTGCACCCATTCTCTGTCTTCCTCTCCCTCTTTCTCTGTCTCTTTCTGTGTCTCTCTCCAAAAAAAAAAAGTACTTATTATTTTTGAGGGCTGAGAGAGAAAGAAAGAGAATATATGTGTGTGTGTGAAAGAGAGAGGATTGAATGGGCGAGAAAGGGCCTTTTGCCAATGTAAACAAACTCTAGACACATGCACCACTTTATGCATCTGGCTTTATATGGAAGCTGGGTAATCAAACTTGGCTTTTCAGGCTTTGCAAGAAAGTGCCTTTAAACACTGAACTATATCTCCAGCCCTGACTTTTCTTTCTTTTTTTTTTTTTTTCCAGTAAAGTTCTTTTATTTGGATTCAACCTAAAATAATTTTATCTCTCTTTGACAGAAATCTCCAGTCCCATAGACTATAACAGAAAAGTACTGAATTTGTATATTTCTAATAAAGGTAACATCTAGAAAGGCATTTAAACCTGTAGAGAATCATTATATATGCAGGATACCTATACCAATATCCTTTTGCTGTTCAAAGTTCAACTTATTTACACATAATCACCATGAAGCAAACATGATTCAGAGATTCAAAACAGTTACTGATCAGCCAGTGGGGCCATGCTGTATGCTACATATTTAAATATCTTTAGAAAATATTAGAATTAGCAAAAGTAGACATTGGTTTTCTTCCTGTATCAATCTGTTATGCATGATGCAACTTGTGTTTGAATAATTTTCACTATTATTACTTTAATAAATACTTGACATGCAAATGTTAAATTTAAAATTCTGTTATGTTTTAAATTGAGTCTTTCCTCCAAAATTACTAGACATGATTAAAGTTCAACTATAAAGAGAAATTAGATTCACATATATTATCATCTAATGAACTCAGAGCAAAATAAGCTCTACTAGTATTTATTAGTCTAGTCTAAAAGGTAAGGGATAAATACAGCGAGAACACAGTTAAGAAATTATAAAGTGATAGTTGTAACCCTAAACTTCAACCAACATGATATAATATAATGCAAAATTTGTTTAATAAATATTTAAAAGGTTTATTTTCATTTACTTCTTTTTATATTCAAAAACTTTAAAGTAAGGCATAAGAAATTACTTTTGATTTCCATGAAGTAAATTTCATGTCTTAAAAGAAATTAAATGACTTAAAACCATAAACAAAATAAGTGGTTCAGACCAAAATATATTTTATCAAAACATAATCAATGTTTGAGGCACTCAGCTGCCATACTAATTTTTGCCTTTTTATAAATTACTATTTTATGCATTTTAATTTTTGTGTCATAGGCTCTTCAGAATGACCAAGAAAAACAAAATATCAGATCACATTTGATTCTTCCAGACATCAAAGGGTGTTTTCTTCCAAAGAATTATATTTCCAGCTTGTTTGCCTTGGGGAATGTCAATTAAGTCCAAATCATTTTATGACAGAAATTTTGCCATTTTTAGAGACAGGGTAAGTGAACTAGAAATAACAAAAATCAAATGAGAAATGAAAAAATTAAACTTTGATATTTACCTTCCAATTGCTTATCCTTCAATTAAGTATGGGTTTACCCTTGCCAAAATTGTCCCCATTTGCTGATGTCTATTAAAAATAAGATGTTTTAGGCTGGGCGTGGTGGTGCACGCCTTTAATCCCAGCACTCAGGAGGCAGAGGTAGGAGGATCTCCATGAGTTTGAGGCCACCCTGAGACTACAGAGTGAATTCCAGGTCAGCCTGGACCAGAGTGAGACCCTACCTTGAAAAACAAAGAAAAACAAACAAACAAACAAAAAAAAGCTGTTTTAACTTCCTACTATTATACAATTTATTCTTTTAAAATAAATGGATCCTGAACAGCTTTGTGTTAGCTCTGCTATCTGGTACTTAAAAGATCACTTTAAACAGGTGTGGCCTATTTTCTAACAGTCTACTAATTGGCCAAATTTTATGAGTTTTAGAAATAGACCAAAGGATTCTTTCTACTACCTGGCAAACAAATCCTTAATTTTTGTCTCTTTTTTTCTCAGTATCAGTCTTAAGCAGAAAAGGTTTCTGTTACAGTCCATTGAAGGATTTACTGACATTTAGACCATCAAGAACATTTTAAGGCTTTATTTCATCTGTTATTCAAAGTAGGAAATTCTGTCCCTTAAGAACTGGCACTCTGCCATTTGCCTCCAGAATATTTCTTAGTTCACTGTCAGGATGGCTGCTTTTTCTAGAAGAACATATGGGCCATTTTTGAGATGTTTTCTCCAACATTCGAATGCTGAACATGCATCTATTTACATTTGGTTTCAATAAATATTTTTTTTCTAGAATTTAAATACCTTGCAGTATCTTGGGAGCCTCCTGATTAATATTGTAGAATGTGATAATACTCCAGGAATGTTGCAATTTGAATTAGAAGGGATAAGTTCAATCAAAGCAATTCATTATCATTATGTGTTTCTGTTCCTGTGACATTATTATATTTCTTACTGAAGTGATTTTTCTAGAATTTTATTTTGGTGAATTCAAATAGTCACTATAAAAAAAAGTGAGGAGAAAATCTCTCCTGTACTTTGTGATGTAGATAAATAAATCATGGGCATGTAGTAGGAACAAGCACAGACTTGAAGATGATTTTATCATTAAAGTTTCATCCAGTCAACCAGGGAGTACCATCCTTGTTCTGTGGACAGCACTTTCACTGAAACACCTGTTTGGTCTGATTGTGAACATTCTGAGTCACAAGAATCAAACAAAATGCACTTAGAACAAGCAATTTTAAAAGTATAGCTATTGTCCGAATAGTGCGTAAAACCCTAATCTAGTTTTCCACCTTTGCACATAATTGTGTATTGTTTATTAGAATCTGGAAGATTCTCTTAGAGACTCATTCCCTATATTACTATGCTGACAATTTGTCCCTTTACTGATTGCTCAGTGTGCAAGTCCTTGATTTACTAAGGCATGGAGTTGGTTGCTGCTGCTGCTTCTTTGGATCTTTGTGGTAGGGTCTTGATATAGTCCAGGCTGACCTGGGATTCACTATGTAGTTTCAGGCTGCCCTTGAACTCACAGTGATCCTCCTACCTCTCAGACTTCCAGAGTGCTGCAATTAAAGGCATGTGCCCCCATGTCCTCCATTTTTCTTTTCCTTCTCCTTCTTCTCCTTCTTTCTTCTTCTTCTTCTCCTTTTTCATATGTATCAAGCTAATCTTCAACAGTAGAGTAATGATACAGGAAGAACAAGACATAAAATTAAACAAGAGAATAAAACTCATGTTCTAAATTTGGAATCTTTCACTGCATTCCTGGTCAGGGGTCTCAGTATGGAAATTCTTTTGCACAAGCAAGTCTGGCATTAGCAGGTAAAAAATTGAGCAGAAGGACAGAGGTGTTGATGATTGGAGCAAGATAAAAACTAATCAAATATACCTGAGAAAATATCTATGAAATTCAGACATAAAATCAAGGTAGACATTAGAAGAGGGTGCCCATTGTGGAAATACATGAAAAGCATAACTTCAATTGTTTTGTTCTTCGTATGGTCCCAATATATGTTATCTGGTTGTCATCTTGACAGGAAACAGGGAAGCCTGGGAAGGGTCCCAGTTGGCAACAGACTGGGTAATCAGCAAAATTTCCTCCTCCCAGGCCACACAGAGTGAATGAGACAGTCATGTGGATTCACTCACTCCCACAGCAGGACAGCGGGTGGATGAAACAAAAGAGGAAATTATTTGTTCACCCTCATCTGTAAAAATCAGAAGAAACAAGCCAAATTATTGGAGAAAAGTTCAAAGTAGTTGTTTATTTGTCTGATTGATGACTGCATTCTCTGTTCTCATAGACTCTAATGTGATTATACATGAAATAATGAATTATATATGAAATATTTTGCAGAAATGAAAATAGTGCTTGAGATTGGTGTTTTCTACTGAATATTTGATGAAAGGAAATATGTGTGCCTTTACTAAGTCCCCACCTAAAAAGCAACATTGGTGGAGGGCAACATATTGTAGACTATTGATACATTCAGCATTGTCTACCTATCAATCACTGCCCCCAACCTGATCGTGCTGACAATGATTTTTTTTTTTTTTTTTATTTGCTGAAAAACAAAGAAAGTTACAATTCGAACTTAATGTTTATGCAGCAAGGTCTCTCTAGAGCACTTAACCAAATACAGATATAAAGCTTAAATTTTTCTAGTCTAGATTTTGGCCTTTGAGCATCATGTTTTAATATGTGTTAAAAGCAACATGTTCCACATTGAACAAAGTTTTCCAAATCCTGAAATAGATTATATGATAGACAAATGTAAATCATATCACCCAAAGAAATTAAACTTATATTTCAACCCCACACTAGTAGAGTACAGAAATGTCTTCATTTCTAAACCTAGAAACAAATGATTCTCAAAATGTGTATTTTGAGTGAAAGAATTAGAGAATGAAATATAGATATGTAGATATACAGGTAGATATATGAACATAGATGGTAGATAGATAGATACATAGATAGATAAATACATACATACATACATAGTCTACATAAGATACCAGGTGACAGTAATTGGCAGCTGGGATAGGGTCATTAGGTAAAGAAGAAGAGGCTGAGAAGCTTCTGTATACAAATTAGGTTAGTATATTGATATCTTGGATTTTGCTCAGAAGGAATTTAGGTTCTACACAGTCCTTGATCCACGACATAGTGAAGTTTAATCTTCAACATAATCTTTTTAGGTTGCATAGTTTCATTTTTCCCTTCACATAAAAAAATAGTGCTTCTGGGGATTGTTTATATTTATCAGATCTCCTTCAATAGCCTTATGTTTTGACTGTTTACACACGCCTAACTTTCAGGGAATAATGGGAGTCAAAGAACAGAGAGAGAAAGCTGTGACAACTTTAGTGTCACTATGTCTTCTACCCTGCACAGGAGGCATGCACCATGTTCCTACAAGAAGATAGATCATCGAACAACATTCCACTCATAGAATCTTTATGGGACATTAAGTTAATAAATTAAAAATAATATTCAATGACTAATAAGTCCATGCTTTTAGCTCTAAAATGAGTACCAATGATGAGTATTTTCAAAATATCCTTAATGAAAAAAGATAGTGTATCCCAGATATTTACTAACTTGTACATGTAGGGAGAGGGGTAAAGGGGATTGGGTCACACTATTATTGAGCTACATCTATAGCATGATATTTTAACTTTGTTTGAGACAGAGATGTATTAATTTACCTAGAGTGTCCTTGAAAGAGTGTCCTCTTCAGTAATTAGGATTTATAGGCATGAGCCAATATGCCAAGTCAAAATTTCTTTCTACAAAGTTTATGATGAGAGTCACCTGTTCTGTACATTTTTTTCCCTAAACCAGACAGACATAATGAACATTCTTCTACTTACCTGTGACTTGTAGGAGAATAAAGTGACACTCCGACCCCTAGCTTAAGAGACTTTAATTCTGTGACATATAAATCTGTGTGCTAGGAGGAGCATAATCTGGAGTATGCATCACTGGAAAGATTGTTTAATTATCATTGTTGAAATATTATCAGGTGTGTGTTATTGTTGCATAGAAAGTAAACACAGACAAAGCATGTAGTTTGAATGCAATTGCATTTAGTTATTATCACTAGCAGTAATTTTTCTGCCCTTGAAGAATAGGGCTGTATTATATTTCAGTATGAATGTTCACCATGTTAGAGCTGAGCTTTAAATTAATACACAGAATTCATTCATCTAAAGACTATATACTAAATGTTGGCTGGATTTAATTATATAGCCCAAAAGCCTCAGTATGCATATACCATCTTTATCTTTTAGCTACATATTCCTATTATGCTATAATGCTTTAGCTCCTAAGAATAATTTTTATTTTGTTTAGTTAGAAGGAAATTTTAAAATTAGGTTACTCCTTAGAGTCTCATAAAACACCTGTGATTTCTGTGGTGAAATACACTCGAATATTTCCAATGGCTAAGGCAGCTTCCTCCTTGACATGCTTAGAGGAGGCCCTAACTTTGACTTTTTATGCTTTCAAATGCACTATGAATCATTCTGCCAAACTCCTGCCTTTCATGTGAATGATATATTTTATTTACACTCTTGGAAAAAAATCCATGCATGGCTATTATTAATCACTCATACCTTTAAGAATGATCTTACCATTTAGCTATTCATCAAGATCAGTATCCTTCCTGTTAGAAAGAGACACATCATAACTGATGTGCAATCAAACTGTAGATGGGTGCAAGTACACAGCTATTACCAGAACAGATGTCTCTTCATTTTAGCTTTAAATACCCCATCCCCCACACAATTCAAGTCTCTATGGGCAATATACATTCTGGAAACTATATTTAAAACACTAAGCTGTTAAAATTAGGTAAGTTTGCAGGTAATATATCTGAATGGTTCTAAAGAACAATATACTATTTCAAAAAGATGCTTCCCACCTCAAGTAAGGCCTAGACATTGGAGGACTGGAATTCACAAAGATTCAAAGGCGTCTTCCAGAAGATAGTAGAATTAAATAGAAACAGTTTTGTGCTTTTATTAGTACAGAATAGTTTTCTTCATGTATGTATAACTTTATCAAGATCAGTAAAATAAATATATCAGGAAGGAGATATATAAATGAAGACAGACAGCACTTCAAAAGTACAAGATCAGGGGAAACCTGGTGGAATCTTCAAAGCTTTGAATCCAAGGAGGAGGATTCTAAGTCCTCTCTTTTCATCAGAATGTTTTATTCTTTGGGCATTAATGAATTCCTTAACAGGAAAGGAAATAAGCCACAGAGGAAAGTGTAGGCAGCAGTAAAGCTTCTTAAGATTGGATCAAACCTAATATAGTATAGTGAAAAGGCAAAATGAGGGACTATTCATTCCAAAATTCTATTTATGAAGATTTTCTAATTATTTGGCTGTTCAAATCTTCCAAAAACAAAGGTTAGAATATTGAACCTGTCCTGGGTATCTTTGTGACTGACCACCTGTCTTTATGGAAGATCTCAGTGTAAGACATTAGATTGAACCCAATTTAGAATTTTACATCAAACCCTAAAGAACAGAAAGGTAGTCCCATGGGAACAGTGAGATTCAGGGGAGAAGGGTACAAACACATATCACCATTGAGTGTCTTCAGCACAATGTAGCATTTAATGTTTTTTTTTAAGCTGAATTTACAGTGCACCTGACATTGTGTAGAATATTGGTAAGAAAAGAAAGTTAACAAATACAAGCTCAATTATTAAAGGAGCTTAATCAATCTAGTCAATGAGGTGCATGTGAAAATAATATCACAATACAGCATGAGCCACAGTGTAGATCCCACTATGGCACTATGATCAATATTTGTGATTTGTAAAGCTTCAAGTAGAAATTATGTAAAATCAGATATAAAAATAATCAGTTGGGCCAGTAATGAAAACTGTTTGGGGCCAAAGAGATGACTTAGCAGTCAAGGTGCATGCCTGCAAAACCAAAGGACCCATGGATCACATATTCTTCAAGATCATGCCTGCTATATGTTTTTAATTCTTTTTGGAGACACACACACACACACACACACACACACACACACACAGAGAGAGAGAGAGAGACAGAGAGAGGGAGAGGAAGACAGGTAGAGAATGGGTGCACTAGCAGCCTCTCAGCCGCTGTGAATGAAATCCAGATGTGTGCACCCCCTTGTGGGAAAGTGAAGCATTGCGTCCTTGCGTCACTTTGCATCTGGCTAAATGTGGGACCTGGAGATTAGAACTGACGTTCTTAGTATTAGCAGGCAGGTGCCTTAACCGCTAAGCCATCTCTCCAGCCCTAAATTTTTATTTTTTTATTGACAGCTTTGATACTTACAGACAATAAACCAAGATATTTCCCTCCCTCCCCCTTTCCCCTTCAGAACTCCACTCTCCATCATATCCCCTTCCTCTCTCATTAGTCTTTCTTTTAATTTGATATCATCATCTTTTTCTCTTATTATGAGGGTCTTGAGAAGGTATTGCTAGGCAATGTGAGGTCATAGATATTGAGGCCAATTTCTGTCAGGAGAGTTGTATTGTAAGGAGTGGTACCCTTCCTTTGGCTCTTACATTCTTTCTGCCACCTTTTCCGCAATGGATCCTGAGCCTTGGGAAGTGTGATAGAGATGTTTCAGTGCTGGATACTCCTCCATCCCTTCTTCACAGCACTATGTTGCCTTTTGAGTCATCCCAGTGGTCATCACCATCTGAAAAGAGAAACTTCTCTAACCAGAAGCGAGAATAGCATCAATATAGGAATATGAACATTAACTGTAGTGTTTTCAGGGCAGTTTGGTGGGAATAATATATACATTTAGCCAGACAAGAGCAGGCTTTACACCCCTAAGGCTCATGAACTCCCGTGCCATAGGTTTTTTGATTAGGTTTTTCAGTACCAGGCATGTATTCCTCCCATAGAGTGAGCCTTCAGTCCAATTAGAGAGCAGTTGGTTTTCTCCAGAGCAGAAATGCCACTATTGCATCCATTTGGTCATTTGGCCTGTATGGCCAAACTTGAGGTTGCTCGTTTTGACTGTTTTCACTGTTGATGACTTCTGTCTCCCATAGGGCTGCATGCAGTGTAGCTTTTTCTTGCTGATCTATAGGAATAAGGTTTTCTGCTCAGCACCAGCTTGATTTATCAGTGACTTTGCCACTCAGGCAAGTGAAGTCTTTAGCAATAGGGTCTTACCATCTGTTTCTCAAGGGAAACCAAGGGCCTTGGCAATAGCCTGTAATGTTTTGGAGGCAAAAGGGACATCTCTGGCTAACAACTCACTGCAAGGTATCCCATCCCTGGCTCTGAAAATTTTCCAGTAACATTTCTATGGCTTCTGGATGTGCCATTATTTATATGTCTTATTCAGAATCTCTTGAATTTTGATTGACCTCCCCCCTGCCCTTATTCTATATATTCTCTTCCACTAGTCTTAAGTCCTTTCCCTCTTGTCCCTCCCTTACAGCCCTTTTCTAGCTTACTGGCCTCTGATACTGATTTTTGGTTCCTGCTCACCCACAAGTCTATACATTTGTAGCTAGGATCCACATATGACAGAGAAGATGTGACGTTTGACTTCTGGTCCTGGGTTACCTCACTTAGTATAATCCTTTCCAGTTCCATCCATTTCCTTGCTATAGATTATTTTAAAATTTTAAATTTTTTTAAAAATTTTTTGGAGAGAGACACAGAGAGAGAGAGACAGAGAGGAAGACTGATAGAGAATGGGCGTGCCAGCAGCCTCTCAGCTGCTGTGAATGAACTCCAGATGTGTGTGCCCCCTTTTTGGCAAGTGCGGCATTGCGCCCTTGTGTCACTTTGCATCTGGCTAAACGTGGGACCTGGAGATTAGAACTGGTGATTTTAGGCTTAGCATGCAGGCGCCTTAACTGCTAAGCCATCTCTCCAGCCCTTTGCTATAGATTTTTAGCACAATGTGGAAAAGCTCTCATTCAGTAAAAAAACAAAATAAAACAAAAAATCCTCCTGGGAACGATAAACTTTTGTGATCTTAATTGTGCTGCTATTTAAAATTCTCATTTAGTGAGGATTCTACTTTAAGTCATGATAAATTCAGAGAAGCCACATGAATTATCTTATCTTTGATGATGGCACCAGCCAGGACATCCTTTAAGGAGCTACATCTCTTGCACCTTATATCTCAGCCATCCTACCTGCCCAAGATACCTTCCGATTAGTCAACAAGGAGAAAATTAGATATAAAAGCTCTCATTTTAGATAAATTTAATCTAGCCAGCATGTGCTCTTTGGTCATTTTATAAATATAGCAGTTTAGAACTGATTGTGCTGGGATCCAGCAGTGCATAACCAGCACTTTAGCTAAAATATTCAAATAGAAATAAAAATAACTCCCCAGAAAGTTGCTGGCATTTGTGTTGCCTTTGGAGAATAATTAGAGAAGTCAGTTTAAAAGCTAGTGCAAGAGAAGTTGAATATCACCTAGCACCCCCACGGAAATGTGAATGATTATTTGTATTATAGTCTTAAAGCACAGGTTCCAAAGGTGTCATAATTACTGGGCATAACCAGACTTTCTAGAAAGAAACAGCTCCAGGAAACTGAGGCTCCACCTATATACCTGTCTCCTAGGGCAGCTGAATTTATCCCTGAAGGTTTAGTATTTCTAATCCTGTTATTTTCTAATCCTATTACCATAATGTTTAGGTGAACTGAATATATTGACTTCTTTATCTCTGTGCAATCTCATGTATTTCCTTTAGTATTGACTTTGACTGACCCTACATTCAATTTTGTTTCTTCAATTCTTGAAAAAGAATATGTGTATATAAATTATATATATATATATATATATATATATATATAAAATTATGTAATATATGTTCATATATATGTATATATAGTTACATACAGTCCTGTGTTTCCTTATAATGCTTCATGACAAGGCTGGTATTATAATAACTATACATTTAATCCATGATTTCTTGCTTTTTTATTAACACAAGTTATTATTGCTTCAAGAATCTGGTTTTCACCGATTTCAGATTCCGTATAAACAAAGTAACACTAAGTGTGTGAAATAGCTACACAATGCGTTATGTAGTTGTATATAGAAAATATCCTGGGAACTACAAATTACCATGATACAATGTCATCAAGGGCTTGAATGGTGACATCATAAATCACAAGAGCAAGGTGTAAAGGACTTGTGATTTCCTAAAACCCTAAGGTAATGCTGGGTCTGTGATTTTGAAAGTCTTGGTTCATCCCAATCACCATTTCATTGTATACGTAATTTTCACTTTCTCTAGTTCTCTGCTTCTCCTCATCATGTTCAAACCCTTTGAAACCTAGAAAGACTCCATGTCCCCAAGTCTATGCTATTGAAGCACTGATGTTTATCTGACTGTCCCAAGTTAAAACCTAACAAATCTGACAATCTTGCCATTCTGGGCTAAATGTAACACTCGTGCCATATGATAGACAGGTGACAATATATATAAGAATTAAGAGATATTTTTTCTTCTTGGATGGCAACATACTTTATACACTTATTCCTTTCTCCTCAGAGACCAGGAAATCTAATTACATATATGCTCTCTTTATGACTGCAAATAGAAATGACTTTACCAGTTTGCTTTTTGTTTCATATCTAAAGTTCAGTGAATTTAAGAAATATTTTAACTTATTGTCCTAAATGAGTCCCTTTTCTCTCTGATGCTGTCATACAGAGGAATATATTAACATAAAATAATAAGTGGCCCAATGTTTTGTCCAAATTTAAATATGTAATAGCAAAGCCAGCTTTATTCTAATTGCTTTTATGTGTCACTTTAAGGCTAAGAGACCCAACCTCCTGGCAGCTTTGCTTTGGGTCTTAATTAGCCACTTAACTGCAAATTGGTTGGCACCCTAGTCCTTTCATCAGTTATTACCCAAATAGCATCACTGACTTAGGATATAGAAAGGAAGATCCCACATGTAGCAGGTCTTTCCATCATTATTGCCCTTTAATACAAAAGGGGTGGGGGCTCCCCACTCTAATTAAGGCTACATTCTTAATAGGCAATTGGCATCTTATTTAACTTGCTCACAGTGAGATGTCTTAAAGGAACAACAGCCATGGTAATCTATATGTGGTACTACATATTTTATAAAATATTTTCAGCAACTTTATCACCTTAATATACTGTCTGTTTTATTTGAGTATTATTAAATGTTTCTGTGATTTAAGATGTATATTTTTGTTTCTTATTTCACTTGGGGACACACACACCAGGCTATTTCATAAAACTATCCAAGTTAGTCACCAGTATTTGAAAGGGAGTTAACTTTCTTTTTTCACACTTCTGGAAAATGAGCAGATTGATAGCTATATTACCTGAGTAGGTACTGATTGGCAAAGCAAGATTAAACAGTGGTGAAAAAAAAAACAACACTGGTATTAGTTATGAAAACAATCAATGAAGTAGGAAAAGAACATGGGGTGTTTTGTTCTGTAAATACATAAATAAACACATATGGGAGAAAGAGACAATAGATAAAGATTGTATTTTTTCTTTCTACCACAGAGTTGAATGCCCTGCTGGATGCATGATCTTAAAACTTAACAAAAGAAAGTGAGAATTAAAAAAGAATATGAGCATGTAACTTTTCATTTTGCATAACAATCCCAATTGATGCTTTTCATAATTGTATGAATCGTATGGCAGCACTAGGTTTCTGCTACAGAAGAAAGTAAATAATCACTGTGCCTCCAATAAAAGTCCATTAGCATTAGATTCATTGGAATCAGAGCAAATGTATCATGAACTTAGAGATGTAATATGTATTAAAAATATTGAGTTTTTCCATCTAGGTAAATGTCACATATTTTGTTTTTTTGGTACATTTTTGTGTTCTTAAAAAATGATCAATATGTGTGTGTGTGTGTGTGTGTGTGTGTGTGTGTGTCTGTGTAACTTAAACTTTCAAACTAGTATTTTTTTATTTTGTTGTGTGGTACATTTTATGTATTTATTTTATGTTTTATTCCATAGTTTTAAATTATTTAGGGATTGTATTTGGTTGTGTAAATTCAAACTTCTGCCTTCTGAAAGACATGAAATTGAATTTTAACAACCTAAATTTCCTCTGTCCATCACAACTCCTTGAGTTGAGAATTAAGTTCATAGGGTAATCAAGAATAGCACTCTTTATTTATTTTTATTTTATTTTATTTATTATTATTTTTTAAGAGAGAGGGAGAATGGGCATGCCAGGGCCTTTCAGCCTCTGTGAATGAACTGTAGATGCATGCATGCCCTTGTGCACATGTCAACATTGCAAGCTTGTGTCACTGCATCTGGCTACACGGGACCTGGAGATTTAAACATGTGTTCTTAGGCTTCGCAGGCAAACACCTTAACTGCAAAGCTATCTCTCTAGCCCAAGGCTAACATTCTTTACTCCTGTGAGCTTCTGAAAATTTGGAGATAGCGTATTATATTTATGTGATTCGTTTCTAAATTGCACTGGCACTAATAAAATATTAGCATTTACAACATCTTGCAAAAATAAACATAGCATACAGAGAGCCTCTTGATCAGAGCTTCAGTCACAGTGACCTCAGACATTTGTTTTTCATGGGTTGGATTTCCTTGGCAAGCAACTCAACAGGAAAGACAAGCCCACCATCACAACATGATGCCTGATGCTGCCCAATTCTTCAGTCCATGTTGTGATGAAATTAGCCCCTTACTTTCACCCTAAACACTTAATACTTCTTTGCAAGTCTGTTGCCTTTTGTTTGAAGTGTGATGAATAATAATGTGCAAGTCGGGCCTTTGATTAAATGCAAAGGGAGAGGCAATTGAAGAATATGTTGATATTTTTCCTTTATTTTACCCCTGCAAGCAGAATATATAGCCGGGCATGGTGGCACATGCCTTTAATCCCAGCACTTGGGAGGCAGAGGTAGGAGGATCGCCGTGAGTTCGAGGCCACCCTGAGACTACAGGTCAGCCTGGGCTAGAGCGAGACCTTACCTCGAAAAACAACACAAAAACAAACAAACAAACAAACAAACAAAAATATACAATTAAGTATCCAAAGGGATAGATGTATGTATTTAGGGAAAAATGTAAAAACAGATTATCATTTTTACTTTGGCAACTTAATATCAAACTTGTTTCTTTGAAATATATAAATTATTAATTTTAGGAGCACTAAACTTTTCCCCTCCCATATATGATTATAGTTCACTCTGCTTTAAGGAGATGATGCATTTGAAATTACCCAATAAGTTTTGTCTCCTAAATAAGGACAGGCAATTTCTATGAATGACTCAGTAAACTAGGGATATCATTTTTCCAAATCAAATAAATACTTGCACTTTATCTACTGGTTTTCATTTAGGAGGCATTGGATAAAATGCTTTGTTTAAATTTTTAATTATTTATGTGTGCATGTGTGCATGTATGTGCATGCGTGTGCATATGTATGTATGTGAATGGGCACACCAGGGCCTCTTGCCACTGCAAAGGTACACTAGATACTTGTCCAGTCTACCAGGGCATCTGGAGAATTGAACCCAGACTAGCAGGCTTTACAAACAAGTTCTTTTAACCACTACCCCATCTTCCCAGCCTCGGAATAAAATGTTTTTATAAGTATTTCAGAAGAATAAATTAGGTCTAACATGAAGTTAATGCTATGTGGTTCCATTTTTTGTAGTTATTGCATATTAAAATTTTTTTTTGTTTCCATCTTTAATATGAAAGAATCTTGTTTTAACCACTTCAAAAGGAAAATCACTTTGTTTTTGTTTACCTACCCGAATCATCCACAGTGCAGCTGCTTGCCTACAAAGAACCTTGGATAAAGAAGGGTCCACCTGAAACCAGTATGCAGCCAAAAAAAAAAAAAAAAATGTGAAACAAAACAAAACAAAATCTTAGTTGCTTCTGAGCATTTGTTAGGTCTTCCATGTGGTAGACATTACTGTGAAAAAAAAAAAAGAAAGAAAGAAAAGAAATGGACAGTCTCTTTCCTTCTCATCACTCCACATGGAGTTTATCCTGGACAAAAGCAACATTCCAGAGCTTTTTAATTTCCTCATTGGTGGGTCTATTTGGATATGCAGACATAATAGTTGGTCAAGGTCAGTAAGTCAGGATTCAAAATGCCTCAACTCTCTTGATATTAATTTTATTATTATGACTTTTTTTGGTTTTTCAAGGTAGGGTCTCACTCTAGTCCAGGCTGACCTGGAATTCACTATGTAGTCTCAGGGTGGCCTCGAACTCATGGTGCTCCTCCTACCTCTGTCTCCCGAGTGCTGGTATTAAAGACATTCACCACCACACTGCCCTGATATTAATAACTTTTATATGAAGATGAAGTTTATCAAGTATTCAGGGTTGTTTTTCCACCTCAGCCGTTTTCACAGAGTCCGCTGACCACACAGGATGTCACCACACAATAGGTGGGAGTGGAAAAAGCTGCTTGATGAAACTCAAAAGAAAAATTGCCAGATTCTTGCAGTTTCCTGAGTAAAATCCTTCATGGCAGATGGCCATGAAATACTCATGTTAATCTAGTTGTGAATTTTACACTGTTGATTCTAAACCTGTGTTTTGTGAGAAGAATTTAACAGTGAAATAAAATGGAAAGCTTTTAGCTAGAAGTGCTACAGAAAGTGAAAGGAATGCATCAAGGTCAGGTCAAGTTCTCTAAATAAAGGAAATTATCATCTCTTTGTTATTTGTTTCATCTTATTTTGAATTGTATTAAAGTACAGTGGCTTTTATCCTCATAAGTTTATAAACTGGATTTATGAAACTGCCTTATATAAATAAAATATCAATCCGGGCATGGTGGGCACACACCTTTAATCTCAGCACTCGGGAAGTAGAGATAGGAGGATGGCTGTGAGTGCGAGGCCACCCTGAGACTGCATAGTGAATTCCATGTTAGCCTGGGCTAGAAGGAGACCCTACCTTGAAAAAACTAAATAACATGTCCAATAGAATGGCTGTTTCCAATAAAAAGACTAGAATATTATAATTATGTATTTTTATTTATGCAATGGTAACTTTTCTTCAAATGTAATGTTTTTGGCTAAAACAACAAGCAGAGCTTACTTCAGCAGGCTGTCATTAAGAGTGGGGAGGTATTCCCTTTCTGTATTTGAGCACCTTGAAAACCCCTGATAAATAGCATACCTTAAATCATTGGATGGGTAATAGCCAGTGATTGTCCTGATAAAAGAAACAGATTATAAACTCAAACAAAACAAGAAACAAGCTCTTCAAAAACAAGAGTCATAAGGTAGGTAGAAATCTGAGTGTTTCAGTGTTGGTGTTTTCATTAATCACTAACGAGATGCAGAAAACATAAATGAATGCATGGGTTTGAAATTAAATCTCTTTTACAAAGGAATGCGTGTAGATATTTTATCTGATTTACCACCATGAATTTCTATGTAATTCTCTATCATTGTCTATTAGACCCATGACTTTCATTTTTCTTAGCAGTCTGGCCACTAAAAACTTTTGAGTTAGTGACCCATGACCTACATTTATAAGCTCATTACAGAACTTGGACAAAGTCTCTATTTATATGAAAGTTTCAGTTTAATGCTTAGGTTTTTTTTTGTTGTTGTTGTTGCTGTTTTAACATTCCTTGAAGAAATATACTTTTTCACTTAAGAACAGGAATACCACGAAAAAAGTCGAACTACATGCCTTTTAATGTGTCTTTCAACTATGAACTCCCATGAGGCCATTACTAAAGAGCCTCAAGTATTTAGTAGAGTTGGGAGGTTTCCAATATTGTTTTCTGAAAGAATATGACAGAGGAAATGATAAATAATAAATAAATACATGAATAAGGTTTATGCCTTGAGAACTGGAAATAGATTCACCTTTACAGTCAGAAATCTTATTAGTTATCTTAAAACTTTGTATTGCTTTTAAAACAAGAATAGCGCACTTAACAAAGTAAGTGTTACCTTTCAGGTTACTGGTGTGAAGATATCTTTATGAGTTCTAAAACTAGCTTTAAGCTCTGTCTTCAGCCTCATTTCCTGTCATCTCACTGAAATCCACCCATACTGATTTCAGTCCCCGAAACAGAGCATGGACTCTCTTCTTTTAGTCCTGCTTACATATTGGTATTATCACTTGGAATATTGCTCTCAGTTTCTCTTGGTTGATTCTCCTCTTGTGCTCTGATAGGAAATAATTGCATTTTCCTGAGGGAAGAAGAGGTTCATTATACGCCACCTGCCACTAAGTGGCTGACTGCTTCAAGAAATGATGCTCTACCATTGACTCAGATCAGTCTCTCTGCTGGTACATATTAAGATGTGATTGGTCTTGTTGGGACAGAAGCCATACATAATTGCATAATATCTACCATTTCAACCATGACCAGTCTATTTTGTCCCAACTGCACAAGTACATATAGAGTGCAATATCCAAGGAAACAAGCTGGGTGTTATCCACAAGAGGATCCATTGCGTTCATCTATTACTGAGTGCTTACTCAACACTCAGTGTGGATTACATATTCTGGTGAGGAGTCACAGGTGGAAGAAAGCTCTGTGTTCTTTACGCGTATCCTACAAGTCCATCTGATTATCTTTAGTCAAGACTTCCTGTATGGCACAATACAGGCCTGGTCCTAACCAGACCACATGGCAGAAGAAACCAGGAAGTTGCTTCTGTGAACATGGCATTCTGCGCAGGCTTGGCATGACAAAAGCTACAATCCCATGCTCGCAAAAGCCTGCTACCCTGCTATGAGATGTCCTGTCCAGAGACAGGCTGTCATTGGTCACAAAAAGGGGACCACCCCATACAATGATTGACTAGCCAGGCCCCTTAAAACCCACGTGCACTTCCTCAATAAACGAGTTTGTGGCAGCTCGCTCTCTGCTGCTTCCACCCAACTCCCGGAGTCTGTGTCGTCATTTCGCGCTGCTCACCTCAACTCAGCAGAGACCCTGCTGTCCGTCCTGGGCTGGCCTTAGGGTGGACCACAACAACTTCCTTATTGTCAATCCTGCAAATATATTCCTTTGACCATTACCAAAAAGAATTTCTCACTATCTATGGATTCATTTTTAACCACACCTCATTCTACTGCTTCTGCCTCTGCCTTTTTAGAAACATAGTTTCCTAATAAATAAATTATCTTAAATGATTTATAAGTGGGCATGCTATGTGGTGCTAGTCTGTTTTGGGCTACTGTGAACACACAAGAAATTCCCAAATTGTTGCTATTCATTAGGTGGTAGCACCTCCTTACCACACAATAGTCCAGAGTGCATTGAGAAAGAAGTGATGCTTAACATGTCATATAGGTGCAGAGGCAGAAAATTGACCTGAAGTGGTCAAGTTGTGGTCAAGAAGTTGGTCAGGTGTCTGGAGAGGACACATGCAAGACATAGAAGACCTGAAGTGGCAGGTAGGTGGTGCCTGATGGATATTATTGGTGGTTTCACAGTGCTGCCTCATAGGGAGACCTTGAATATTTGTGGGTTTTATCATATGAAGCTAGATACCATTAACACAAGGGGAGGAGATTAACTATTCTGAGACATTCAGGGAAGTGAACTTTTAGAAAACTTTAAACAAAGAGAGATGAAATTAAGATGGCAATAGTAGATGGAATTTAGGCAAAAGCAGAGCCAAGAAATGATGTACAAGCCAGCAAGGGTGACTATGAATGTGAGCAGGGTTGATGGAGTAAAGGATGAAGGCACACAATTCTGATACTATGGCAGGCAATGTAAACCTAGCCATGGCTTGCACACACCAAGAGGACCAGAGGGACGTGTAGGGAACATAACATTTTAAAACTGGAGCTCAAACTCAGGCCTTTATGCTTATAAGACAGGAGTTCTACTGACTGAGGTATATCACCAGCTCAAATGCAAAATTATATTTTACTTCATTGTAGTAGCTCTACTATGCTGTCTCTATGACAGAGGCTAAGACAGAAGGTACAGATATCACACTATAGTATAAAACCATGGTTTCATGCATTTGGATAAACTTCCACACTTCTATTATCCTTTTAGAAATTACAAAGAGAAAAATATGGCGTTCATTAGGCTTATAAAATCTATATTGAAATAAAACAGAATAGTTTTGCATCATATATTTATCATTTGAACAAAAGAATGTTCCATTCATCCAACTACATGTATATTTTCCTGTAAAATTAGATCACTCAGATGTTTATATCTAGATTTTGTCGTATGTCAGAATCCTTAGAAGTGATCTAATGCTTTTATCTGGCTCTTTTCTTCCTGTAAGTATGGCACATTGTAAATTGTCCCAAATGTCTTATTACAATGTTTAGTTTTTAAATCTCATGTCAAACTGAAGGTTAGTCTGACCCATATTAAATAAGGGTAGAAAAATAGAAAAGAAGACATGGGTGATAAACAGTGTTTAATTTCATTTTGGAGAAAACAGTCAACTCTCTTTTCTGCAGGATAGCTGAAAATGCCAAAAGCACACACAAATATACAGTGCTGAATCATTCCTGAGTTAATAAAAACAATTTATATGCAGGGTAGAGAACATGAGGAAAGTTATGGAAAACATTTCTCAACCAAGGACAGTGTACCAAATGTGCTAAGACTTATGGGAGCAATCAGAAGTGACCAAATCTCTGTGGCGGGCCTTATTAAGTTAGACGGTGACCCAGCACCTTCAACTTATTAAGCTGTCCAGAACTTCAGTGATTAAAACCAAAGAAAGGTCAGATGCAAACCTTCAGACTATCCTTGCACTGGGGTTTGCTTGTAGGCATTAGACATTCACAGAGATACTTTCCTTATGTATGCTTTCAAAAATTAGATATTTAAACCGGGTATACTCAGAGTGTGAGGGTAATAATTTTTGATGATGTTAGCTTTATTTTACTCACATGGCTTCAAAATCTTAATTGGCACGTGAAGAAGGATCATCATAAGGTAATTTTCATTATCATCACAGATTCCAGGGTATTCAAACACGTTAGGTTCTAGATAAAAGTGAGAATGTAGCTACAGACAGAAATACTGGGAATACATTTTCAGAATAATACAATTACTATTTGTGCAAAGCATCACTAAGTTGACACTCGATGACAACACCAAATCACATCCTAGCTTTAAATAGTGTTTCAATACCTTTCTTCTGTTTTGATTGTTTCCTCTTTTTCTCCAAATGGATCTAGCACTACATTTTTGAAACATAATAGTAAACTCTGAATGTATTCTTATTTATGTATAGGTGTGTAAGGGTGCCATGTTTATGTAAATAACTACCATGTGTATCTGAGATAGCCTAAATGTTTACCCTTCCTGTTATCTCAAAGTTTAATAGCAGTATCTTGCTGCTCTGCCTCAGTAGCACATGCTAAAACTCCATGGAACTAGATTTGCAAAATGTAGCCTGGTGTTCATCTCTAAATTCCAGCACAGAACTTCAAAGGACCAATTCCTCATACAACGCTTCCCTTCTTTCTATGATATTTCCCCCTGACCTCTTATTAACCTAAAACTCTTCAAGATAAGAGCTTTGCATTGTGAAGATTATATAAATTGCCTGGAATTTGAATTGCAGATCTAAGCCAGTGCCCTCTGTTGGAGAATATTGAAGGCAGCATATAAATGAAGCTAGGGTAAAATAAAGACGTAGGCAGAATCTCCGTGTATGCAAAGGACTAACGACAGACACCCCAGAGGAATGGGGCCTTCTTCATGATTTCTCATGAAAATACAGCCAGGCCAAGGAGTCACCTGCAGCATGCAGCTATATAGAAGAGGGTTGACTACCACCACTAACATGGGTGTTGGTATGAGGTGTCTCTGACAGCCAGTTGGAGAAAACTTCTGAGAAGCCATGAAGCCCCCCTCTCCCCATGTGAACAAGGGACAGAAATGGTTCATTTATCCTGCTCACTCGGCTGAGAAGAAGCATTTGCCTAGAAATTTGTTAAGTATAGCATAAGTATGTGTGTAACAGGGTAGAGTCTGAGGAGAATATATAGCTAGTAAAGGGTTTGCCTAAGAAGCATGAGGACCTGAATTCTGTGCTTGGAACTGATGTGAAACAGGCTGTCTGTGGTGACATGTACTTTTTTTTTTTTTTTTTGGAAAGAGACAGAGACAGAGAGGAAGAGGCAAAGAGAGAATAGGTGTGCCAGCAGCCTCTCAGCCTCTGTGAACAAATTCCAGACACATGCCCGCCCCCTTGTGGACAAGCGTGGCATTGTGTGCTTGCATCAATTTACGTCTGGCTAAACGTGGGACCTGGAGATGGAAGCGGGTGTTCTTGGGTTTTGGCAGGCAGGCACCTTTAACCACTAAGCCATCTCTCCAGCTATGGCGTGCACTTTGAATTTGTAGTGCTGGGGAAGAAGAGACAGAATAGTCCCACAGGCTTGTTGTCCAGAGAGTTTAAGTCTACTTGTTAAGTTCCAGGAACATGGAGACTCTGTCTCATACAAGATGGTGAGTTGCACACGTTAGCTTGATTTCTGTCCACCACATGCACAGGTATTCATGTGCAAATGCACACTCAAAACGGCTCACGTACACATGTGCACCATACATGCACTCACAAAGGAAGTATAATGGTTTAGCATGGACACATGTAAATGGCTTCCATTGAGACTTTTTATATAATGCTATTATGATTAATCTTGAGATTCTGACTTGATTTGATTGAGAAGTTTCTATGAAATTTGTAAACCATGCCTTTAGGTGTGCCTGTGAGAGCATTTCTGTAGGTGAATAACTAAGTGGACAAGGCCAGCCCTGAATGTGGGCAACACTATACAAGGGATGGAGACCTAGATAGAATGAAGAAGAAAAATGGAGAAAATTGAATTGTAAAGGTCTCTCTCCCTGTCTCTCTTTTCCCTTCCTTCTTTCCCTTCTTCCTTCTTTCTACCTTCCTCCCTCCCCTGGTGCTGATAGTATGAGTTCCTTCACTCCACACCATATTCCCTCTGCCATGATGGGCTGAATTCTCTGAAGTCATGAGACATAAAATAAATAATCCCCCATTATAGTTGTTTGTAATAGGTTATTTTGTTATAGTGACAAAAGTCTGACTGAGACAACCTCTCACAGGAATGTAACAATCTTTCTAGTGAAGAAACAGTAACATTAATAACTGACCAAAGCTCAAATTATTTGGTGTTGCATTTTTTTCCATGAATCACTCTCTAGAAATTAACCAAGCCTGTTATTATGCTGTTCTTCACCATGATAGTTCTAATCATATATATCTAACAAGATGATGGTTAAATCTCTGGTAGAATCTCGGTCTGATGGAGAAGCATCACATAACCATTTAAGGTGTTGTTTTTAGAAATCAACATCCAGGTGAATGAGCAGAATAAGACTCTGAGTTAAAAGAGAGTGATGCAAATTTAAGAACAATTAGGGATTTGATTTAAAATGTTTTAGCTATATAAAACAAAGACTTAGATAAATGTATTTAAACATTAAATATTAACAAGCATTATGCTTGGTGTTTGGAGTGAAGATGGGTAATTTTATGTTTTTCTTTGCAAATGTATACTTCTCTTATTTTAAACTTTCCCATTTCTTGTCAAATTTCTTTATTTGATTTTCATATTCTTTTATTGTCATGGATTAGACCTTAGTTTGAACTGTGCCTTCTAACAATATATGGAATGCAATTGCTTTGTGATGTCTATAATTTGAGCTATTGTAACAATGGCTGCATTAAGGTGAGGCAGTTATGACAGGTTTTCCTCAGGACTTCCTGTGAGTCTCCAGGAAGCCCATCTCTATAATTATCTCACTGTTGAAATGTCAGTTAGAGCAACTGAAGATGAGCCAAAGTGTAGACTTATAAGAGCATGGATGAAGCTGGGTAGATTAGTTGTCCACATTATACTTTGAAACTACTTGATATTAAACCCTGTTATTTGTCACATCTAATCAAATTTAATAAACTATAGAAGGTATATATAGAAGGTACTCTGTACTATAAAAAGTATTTTATTGTTGCCCAAGTTAAGTTATAATTTTTTTTTTAATTTTTATTTATTTTTGGAGAGAGACACAGAGATGGGCACGCCAGCAGTCTCAGCTGCTGTGAATGAAATCCAGATGTGTGCGCCCCCTTGTGGGCAAGTGCAGCATTGCACACTTGTGTCACTTTGCATCTGGCTAAATGTGGGACCTGGAGATTGGAACCGCTGGAGATTGGAACCAGTGTTCTTAGGCTTAGGAGGCAGGCGCCTTAACCGCTAAACCATCTCTCCAGCCCTAAGTTATAATTTTTTAAAATTGTATGTGGGTGAGAGAGAGAGAAAGCAAGAGAGACAAAAAGTAGAAACACACCCCCAGTGTGTGTGTGAAGATAAAAAACAGTGGTGGGGGTTGATTTTCTAAACTAAATACAGGTGCAGTCTTCTTGTTTAAGTCTTTTCTATTTTTGTCAAATTTCTTTGTTGATTCTTGTCAACTTTCTTATACCTTGTTTGAGTCAGGGTGCCTTATTGTTCACTGCTGCATTTGTCAGGCTAGCTAGCCTGAGAGGTCCTGGGGATTCTCATGTTTCCATCTCACAGACTTGCACATCTGTAATCCCAGTCCTCCAATGCTGTGTCTGGCTATGAACTCAGGCCTTGCACTTTCAGATCAAGTACTTTTACCCACTCCACCATCTTCCCAGCCCCAACTTAAGCTTTTGAATTTCTTTCTTACAACAGACTTTCTTTTAAAGAAAATAAAAAGTTTTCATCAGAACTAGATAACACAGAATGAGAAAGAGAAGAAATTTGCTTCTCAGCCTACCCAGGCCTGAGTCGCAGTATGAAGGAGCACAAGAAGGACCATCTCTGTTACCATCTTGTAGTGTCTTCCTGCATTTGTAGGTCACTAATTACCTGCTCACATGAGCCAAACAAATAACAAGTCATGGAGACGTTTTTTCTCACATGACTGTCCTGCAGGTCTGCCCTGAGGCTAGCAAGCAAAAGTTCAAATCATTATTTTCTCCAGGCATTTGTAATATTAACTATGTTGTATTAATATAGAATAATATTTGTTGATATAATTAAGTTTCTACTACTAAACATGAAGAGTTTTGTAGTTTTCTGTTTTAGAGTAAAACCTATAAGTTTATTGCTATATTTTTCCATAGTCTTAGCTGAAAAACATTTATGGGTGAGAACAAGAGAGAATATTGATACCATAAATTGTTACGGTTATATCAGAGAGTCAAATTAAAGCTAAGAATAACCAGACTTAAATGTCCATAGGTACCCTTCCCACATGCAAATATCTATTTTCTATCTGTTTCCATAGCTTTCCACATTTAAGTGTATTTCTCAGTATGATAACACATTCAAAGTTATGTGTTACCTAATTGCTCTTTGCTGAGTTATCATTCTAAGAAGGAAGGCAACCAATCTACTTTTTTCTGTCTTCTTAAAGCCTCTGAACAGAGTCAAGCAACTAGTAATTGCTTGCTTAATGAATCAATGATTCATCAAATGATCACTTTATTTTGTTATCACATGAATCTATAGTTGATCAACATGAAAATGCCAAATGTTTTTATGAACTATTTCAATTTTGCACCAGGTTACTAAATTTAGAAAATTTCCTGTTGAAAAATGAAATGGCTGTTTTCACTGTTTCTCTTCAACTTGCAGGGTAAATCCATGTTTGGTTAGATGAGTAAGTGTGTTTAGACATTTATCTGGCAAACTTGAATAAACTCCTCTGGGACGATACATCAGTGTACTGTTTTTAAAGTAATGATATAGCATGTGGATTTTTCTCTGACAGCTTCTAGCACCACCAATAGCTAACATTTCCATAGCATTTTTCTATGTGCCAGGCTACTAGCTGACTCAAAGTACTTGCTAGGCACTATGTACAGACTTTCCATCGATTAGTGTGTTAATTCTCTCAACAGTACTGTGGAGGTGGGATTATTTATTCCAATTTCATGTCTGGCAAAACTGAAATTGGAGGAGTTAAATGAAATTCTCAAAAGATATGTACCCGCTATGTGGTAAAGGTTACATTAGAGATCCATCCATTTGGCTTCACAGTCCACATGTCAAACGTCTTCAAAGGCTTCTATTCCAGGTAATATTTAAATGCAGTGGAAAATATACTAAATAACAAAGCTTCAATGACACACGTAACCTCTCTTGACTTCAATAGTAACGTTAGGCTGAGAGATGTATCATATGCTTTTATTTCACGTTGTTTTCTTTTCTTTTTTTTTTTTTTTTGAGATGAGGAAGGGATGCATTTTATGATTACATACTTCCTAATCCAAAACATATTTTGGTTTTATTTATTTATTTGACAGAGAAAGATAAGAGAGAAAGAGAGAGAGAGAAAGGATGGGTGCACCAGGGCCTCTAGTCACTGCAAACAAACTCCAGATGCATGTGCCACCTTGTGCATCTGGCTTATGTGGGTCCTGGGGAATCAAACCTGGGTCCTTTGGCCTTGCAGGAAAATACCTTAACCACTAAGCCATCCCTCCAGCCACCTGTCACATTCTTAAATGCAGAAGTGTCATTTTTCTTCAGGCAAGTAGTGTTAGTTAATAAGACAAAGTCCACCTGGGCAATCACTCCTCTTTATGTCCCCAGGTCCCCCTGAATTTTGCCCAAGAGGATGATATACCTTAAAGTGCCAGCACATCCTATGTTATCTATTTGTCCCTCAGCATTGTCCCATTCATACACTGCCATGCCCTTCAGCTTGCCACCAACCACACTGTCATAGCCGTGTCCTCTCTAGTTGCTACCTAAACAGAAAACATGAAGCATTCAAGTGCTGTAGGAAATAAGTGAGCACATAACAGTAGTGATTCGTGTTGGTTTAGGAGAGGAGACACAGACTGAAGCAAAACAGGAGAGGGCTCATGGGTGGTGCAAAGAACCCTGTTCCCTGCCAGCTGTGCTCACCAGGCACTCACTTCAGGACTGGGTTCCCCAAGACACATTTGCATAGCAGTAAACCTTCCAGAATTCAGTTCTTCACAAACATATGTTAGAAGGACACATGATTCAACTTTCCTCAATTCCCCTTTTAACTGAAGTATGACTCATTTTAAGACAATTTAAGCCATTTAAGATAATTTCACTTTTCCTAGAATTTACATTAATGGAATTACATGAACTGTTTTTCTAGTTCCATTAGCATAAGTAGGTTGCATTAGATATGCCAAGCTGGGAAGGAATATCATACACCTTTTGAAGTATGAGTAGTGTCTTGCATTGATATACCAAAGTTAAACCACTGATATGTCAATTAACATTCCGATGGTTTCCATTTTGGCATTGTTATAAATAAAATTCCTACAAACATTTATGTACATTTTTTTGTGTGTGGATACATACTTTTATTTCTTTCAGATAAATACCTGTGTCTACATGGATCAGCATGTAGCACATGTTTATTTCACTTTCTAGAACATTATAGAATTGTACTTCATTGTAGAATCCCAGCCATGGTTTGAGAGAATTATAGTTCCCGTACATTATTGTCCACATTTAGTATAATCCATACCTTTTCTCTCCTTTAGGAACTATAGTTATATGTGACTTAAAATCATGTTGTACATTAATGATATTTCTTCATTTTTTTATTTTTTACTTTTATAAGTTTGACTTAATTTTCTTTGTATCTTCTTACCTCTGTTTAGCTTTTGAGCACACATGATTTGGTTGTTAAAAAAAAAAAAAGAAAGAAAACCTCTTAATACCCTTGTCTACTGATTTTAACATCTGTGTCAGTTCTGTGTTGATGTCAGTTGATTGAATTTTTCCTCTTTATGGGTCTTAATTTCTTGTTTCTTTGCATGACTGGTATCTTTGATAAGATGCCTGACATTATTAACTACTGTGTTGCATGCTGGATAATTTTGTATTTATAATGGTATTTTGTCCCTTATTTCATGATGCTCTTAAGTTATTTAGAAATAATTTGATACTTTGGGGTCTTCCTTTCAAGATCTGTTAAATAAGACCCAGGTAATTCTCTGTCTGAGAAGCCTGATGACTGACTACTTCCTCCCCACTCTACTGGATGGCCTGTGATTTCAGAAGCTATCCTGTTGGTCTGGAAGTGGTGTTCGGTCCTGAAGTGGTTTAGGTGCGTTGGCCCTAGTCTGGGGAATGTTGTGTAGTTTCTGTTTGTGCATGTGTTGCTGCATACCCAAGTGAGTGCACAAAACAGAATATACATCTCCAGGGTTTTCTTCCTTGTCCTGCCACACCTTTCTGACATTCTTCCCTCTGGTTTTTAGCTGCCTGTATCTCCCTGGACTCTCTGCTCAAGTACTTATTTCCCCCTAGGCTTCTTCTTCCTGTGCCACAGGACAAAGTCTCAAATGACACAGTGAGCTGGCTTCATGTGTCTTGTCTTTCAAGAGTCACTAACTTTTTGGCCTGATGTCCATTGTTTTATAAACCATAGACCTCAATTTTTAAAATTTATTTATTCATTTATTTGAGAGAAGAAAGAGACTGGGGCGGGGAGAGAGGTGCACCAGGACCACACACCCCCAGTGTGTGTGTGAAGATTAAAAACAGTGGTGGGGTTGATTTTCTAAACTAAATACAGGTGCAGTCTTCTTGTTTAAGTCTTTTCTATTTTTGTCAAATTTCTTTGTTGATTCTTGTCAACTTTCTTATACCTTGTTTGAGTCAGGGTGCCTTATTGTTCACTGCTGCATTTGTCAGGCTAGCTAGCCTGAGAGGTCCTGGGGATTCTCATGTTTCCATCTCACAGACTTGCACATCTGTAATCCCAGTCCTCCAATGCTGTGTCTGGCTATGAACTCAGGCCTTGCACTTTCAGATCAAGTACTTTTACCCACTCCACCATCTTCCCAGCCCCAACTTAAGCTTTTGAATTTCTTTCTTACAACAGACTTTCTTTTAAAGAAAATAAAAGGTTTTCATCAGAACTAGATAACACAGAATGAGAAAGAGAAGACATTTGCTTCTCAGCCTACCCAGGCCTGAGTCGCAGTATGAAGGAGCACAAGAAGGACCGTCTCTGTTACCATCTTGTAGTGTCTTCCTGCATTTGTAGGTCACTAAGTACCTGCTCACATGAGCCCAAACAAATAACAAGTCATGGAGACGTTTTCTCACATGACTGTCCTGCAGGTCTGCCCTGAGGTTAGCAAGCAAAAGTTCAAATCATTATTTTCTCCAGGCATTTGTAATATTAACTATGTTGTATTAATATAGAATAATATTTGTTGATATAATTAAGTTTCTACTACTAAACATGAAGAGTTTTGTAGTTTTCTGTTTTAGAGTAAAACCTATAAGTTTATTGCTATATTTTTCCATAGTCTTAGCTGAAAAACATTTATGGGTGAGAACAAGAGAGAATATTGATACCATAAATTGTTACGGTTATATCAGAGAGTCAAATTAAAGCTAAGAATAACCAGACTTAAATGTCCATAGGTACCCTTCCCACATGAAAATATCTATTTTCTATCTGTTTCCATAGCTTTCCACATTTAACTGTATTTCTCAGTATGATAACACATTCAAAGTTATGTGTTACCTAATTGCTCTTTGCTGAGTTATCATTCTAAGAAGGAAGGCAACCAATCTACTTTTTTCTGTCTTCTTAAAGCCTCTGAACAGAGTCAAGCAACTAGTAATTGCTTGCTTAATGAATCAATGATTCGTCAAATGATCACTTTATTTTGTTATCACATGAATCTATAGTTGATCAACATGAAAATGCCAAATGTTTTTATGAACTATTTCAATTTTGCACCAGGTTACTAAATTTAGAAAATTTCCTGTTGAAAAATGAAATGGCTGTTTTCACTGTTTCTCTTCAACTTGCAGGGTAAATCCATGTTTGGTTAGATGAGTAAGTGTGTTTAGACATTTATCTGGCAAACTTGAATAAACTCCTCTGGGACGATACATCAGTGTACTGTTTTTAAAGTAATGATATAGCATGTGGATTTTTCTCTGACAGCTTCTAGCACCACCAATAGCTAACATTTCCATAGCATTTTTCTATGTGCCAGGCTACTAGCTGACTCAAAGTACTTGCTAGGCACTATGTACAGACTTTCCATCGATTAGTGTGTTAATTCTCTCAACAGTACTGTGGAGGTGGGATTATTTATTCCAATTTCATGTCTGGCAAAACTGAAATTGGAGGAGTTAAATGAAATTCTCAAAAGATATGTACCCGCTATGTGGTAAAGGTTACATTAGAGATCCGTCCATTTGGCTTCACAGTCCACATGTCAAAAGTCTCCAAAGGCTTCTATTCCAGGTAATATTTAAGTGCAGTGGAAAATATACTAAATAACAAAGCATGACACACATGTAACCTCTCTTGACTTCAATAGTAACGTTAGGCTGAGAGATGTATCATATGCTTTTATTTTCACGTTGTTTTTCTTTTTTTTTTTTTTTTTTGAGATGAGGAAGGGATGCATTTTATGATTACATACTTCCTAATCCAAAACATATTTTGGTTTTATTTATTTATTTGACAGAGAAAGATAAGAGAGAAAGAGAGAGAGAGAAAGGATGGGTGCACCAGGGCCTCTAGTCACTGCAAACAAACTCCAGATGCATGTGCCACCTTGTGCATCTGGCTTATGTGGGTCCTGGGGAATCAAACCTGGGTCCTTTGGCCTTGCAGGAAAATACCTTAACCACTAAGCCATCCCTCCAGCCACCTGTCACATTCTTAAATGCAGAAGTGTCATTTTTCTTCAGGCAAGTAGTGTTAGTTAATAAGACAAAGTCCACCTGGGCAATCACTCCTCTTTATGTCCCCAGGTCCCCCTGAATTTTGCCCAAGAGGATGATATACCTTAAAGTGCCAGCACATCCTATGTTATCTATTTGTCCCTCAGCATTGTCCCATTCATACACTGCCATGCCCTTCAGCTTGCCACCAACCACACTGTCATAGCCGTGTCCTCTCTAGTTGCTACCTAAACAGAAAACATGAAGCATTCAAGTGCTGTAGGAAATAAGTGAGCACATAACAGTAGTGATTCGTGTTGGTTTAGGAGAGGAGACACAGACTGAAGCAAAACAGGAAAGGGCTCATGGGTGGTGCAAAGAACCCTGTTCCCTGCCAGCTGTGCTCACCAGGCACTCACTTCAGGACTGGGTTCCCCAAGACCCATTTGCATAGCAGTAAACCTTCCAGAATTCAGTTCTTCACAAACATATGTTAGAAGGACACATGATTCAACTTTCCTCAATTCCCCTTTTAACTGAAGTATGACTCATTTTAAGACAATTTAAGCCATTTAAGATAATTTCACTTTTCCTAGAATTTACATTAATGGAATTACATGAACTGTTTTTCTAGTTCCATTAGCATAAGTAGGTTGCATTAGATATGCCAAGCTGGGAAGGAATATCATACACCTTTTGAAGTATGAGTAGTGTCTTGCATTGATATACCAAAGTTAAACCACTGATATGTCAATTAACATTCCGATGGTTTCCATTTTGGCATTGTTATAAATAAAATTCCTACAAACATTTATGTACATTTTTTTTTGTGTGTGGATACATACTTTTATTTCTTTCAGATAAATACCTGTGTCTACATGGATCAGCATGTAGCACATGTTTATTTCACTTTCTAGAACATTATGGAATTGTACTTCATTGTAGAATCCCAGCCATGGTTTGAGAGAATTATAGTTCCCGTACATTATTGTCCACATTTAGTATAATCCATACCTTTTCTCTCCTTTAGGAACTATAGTTATATGTGACTTGAAATCATGTTGTACATTAATGATATTTCTTCATTTTTTTATTTTTTACTTTTATAAGTTTGACTTAATTTTCTTTGTATCTTCTTACCTCTGTTTAGCTTTTGAGCACACATGATTTGGTTGTTAAAAAAAAGAGAAAGAAAACCTCTTAATACCCTTGTCTACTGATTTTAACATCTGTGTCAGTTCTGTGTTGATGTCAGTTGATTGAATTTTTTCCTCTTTATGGGTCTTAATTTCTTGTTTCTTTGCATGACTGGTATCTTTGATAAGATGCCTGACATTATTAACTACTGTGCTGCATGCTGGATAGTTTTGTATTTATAATGGTATTTTGTCCCTTATTTCATGATGCTCTTAAGTTATTTAGAAATAATTTGATACTTTGGGGTCTTCCTTTCAAGATCTGTTAAATAAGACCCAGGTAATTCTCTGTCTGAGAAGCCTGATGACTGACTACTTCCTCCCCACTCTACTGGATGGCCTGTGATTTCAGAAGCTATCCTGTTGGTCTGGAAGTGGTGTTCGGTCCTGAACTGGTTTAGGTGCATTGGCCCTAGTCTGGGGAATGTTGTGTAGTTTCTGTTTGTGCATGTGTTGCTGCATACCCAAGTGAGTGCACAAAACAGAATATACATCTCCAGGGTTTTCTTCCTTGTCCTGCCACACCTTTCTGACATTCTTCCCTCTGGTTTTTAGCTGCCTGTATCTCCCTGGACTCTCTGCTCAAGTACTTATTTCCCCCTAGGCTTCTTCTTCCTGTGCCACAGGACAAAGTCTCAAATGACACAGTGAGCTGGCTTCATGTGTCTTGTCTTTCAAGAGTCACTAACTTTTTGGCCTGATGTCCATTGTTTTATAAACCATAGACCTCAATTTTTAAAATTTATTAATTCATTTATTTGAGAGAAGAAAGAGACTGGGGCGGGGAGAGAGGGTGCACCAGGACCACCAGCCCCTGCAAACGAATTCCAGATGTATGTGCCCCCTTGTACATCTGACTTAGGTGGGTCCTGGAGAATTGAACCGGGATCCTTTGGCTTTGCAGGCAAATGCCTTAACTGCTAAGCCATCTCTCCAGCCCAGACCTCAATTTTTTTTTTTTTAATGGGAAGGTAAATCAGGACCTTCTAACTTTATTTTAGCAAGATGAAGCCATTCCCTAACATATAATAATAGAAGATTTTCCTTATTTAATCACAATTCTAGCATTTTACTTTCCCTAAAAAAAATTATTTGCCAGGAAAAATAATCTTGAAGAATAGTGAATTCAAGCATTATTTCATAAAATGTTGAAATAATAGAATACTGTTTTAAAGAACTACAAGATAGGGCTGGAGAGATATTTTGATGGTTAAGGCACTTTTTAACAAAGCCAAAGGACCCAGGTTCTATTCCCCAGTACCCACATAAAGCCAGATGCACAAAGAGGTGCATGTTTCTGGAGTTTGTTTGTAGTGGCAAGAGGCCATGGCATGTCCATTCTCTCTCCTTCTCTCTCTTTCTCTCTCTCTCCCACTTTCTTTCTCGACCTCAAATAAATAAATAAAAATATTTTAGAAAAAGAACTAGGAGATAACTAACTGGAAATGTTAGATGTATCTTCTGAAATATTCTTTTATCTTCTTTTCAAAAACTCTTCAAGGGCTGTAGAGATGGTTAGCAATTCAGGCACTTGCCTGCAAACCAAAGGACCACGACTCACATAAACCAGAAGCACAAGGTGGCACATGTGTCTGGAGTTCATTTGCAGTGACTAGAGGCCCTGGTATCCTCATTCTATCTCTATCTGCCTGTCTCTGTCAAATAAATAAATACATATATACAATATATTTTTAAAAGTCTTCAGAGAGTGAATGAATATATTTTAAAAATTTTAAAAAGAGCTACCTAATTATAGTCACCTATATGACTGTTAATGTTTTTAATAGAAATCATTTATTAGCTTCAAAACTGCTATACTATAAAATAATTGGAATGGTTCCACCATTTCCCACTTTGAAAGATTCATCTGCTTCTTTTGACAAGTACATATAACCATACCCATAAGGACCAATTTTACAGACATCACATATAGTCCAGATAAGCACAATCCACTAGTCTATGTGTGCACTTTACATCTCGCAGACCATCTGGATGAATTTTATAAATGGCATCTTGCTAAAGTCCTCATTATTCTGGTGCAGTTAATATACTTCATGTGAATGACTTACCGTCCATCATTAATAATGACCAAGAAGCGGGTCCAGCGCTGCTGCTTTCTAGTTGTGTGATTTAAGCAGGTTCCCTAGCCTCTCCTTGGCTCATGTCCTCATGGATAAACTGGCAAAAATAATAATAGTATTTCTTAGGGTTGTGCCTTATAAATAATTAGTGCTGTGTAAACATTTATTAAAGTAGCTAATGGATGTAGTTGATACTGAAAAGAGTTCCTGGGAGGAGGTGCATCTGAGGTTAGGCAACCCAGGGCAATTACGGTTTCCTTTCTAGAGGTTATCTAGGATCTCAGACAGCATGACGCAGGAGCCTTGTGAACTGATGTGAACAGCAATGGGTATGTTTTCAGAAGACGACCTGAAATAGCGTGCTATGATTCCTGCTACCCTGAGCCCTGAGCACTATGAGAGGATCTTTCTCTCAAGAAGAACAGAGAAGTGGCTCAAAGCGGGGCTGGGGCTGGTCCAAAGAGACATCATGAGTACCACAAGGACTGTGTATCTGAAAGCCAATGAAGAACCGCAGCAGTAAGCTGGGGATGCACTGGGGATTGAGCTGAAGCAAGACCTTTAAGCTAAGGGCTATATTTTTAGTAGTAAGAGTTGTATTATAGCGCTTGCCCCACAGTCCTGAGTTTTCCCCCTTAGCTTCCATGTGATTATGTAAAAGTAATCAGAAGATTACTATGAATGAACAGATAATCAATAATGAGTTTCTGGAGCATCCATGAAATACAGGTTTATATTAAAATAAATTCCCTCAAAGGTGGTGATGAAAATCAATGGGTAGGGAAGGAAGTCAACATACTGACCTGTAGTGTATGTTTTCAGAGTCAGCATGACCTAGCAAATTATTTAAGACTTCCTGGCTCAGATGATTTGTATCTCCACAGTATTAGGAGTATCAGGGTAGGTGGGAATAACCTGAGACACCATGTTTCCCCCATCCCTGCAGAGAGTGACTGAGGCCTCTTGACCCCCACAATAAATAGCAATAACCCCACCAAAGACCCTTAGTGGAATTGGGGCAGGAAAGAGAGAGGTCTCTGTGTGAAAACGTTTTATTTAAAAAAAAACAATGAATTAAAATATATATATATATATGAAAACGGTATTCTGCAATGCAATTGGGAAAGAAATGTTGAATATTTTCCAGCATGTGATCTAGCTACTGGAAAATTAAATGATGTCACACACAGACATATACAGGAATGTCCATGGTGGCATTAGTTGTAATAGTCCAAAGCCAGAAATAACCTACATGTCCACCAACAGGTGAACGAGTAAATGAATCATGGTATATCCATGCAGTTGAATACTGTTCAGCCAATAGAAAGGAATGAACTATTGATAAGACGGATGAATATCAAAATAATTAAGAATGAAAGAAGTCAATTTTTTAAAATTGTCCAGTTCTATTTAAATAAAATTCTAGAGAGATGGCTTAGTGGTTAAGGCATTTGCCTGTTAAGCTAAAGGACCCAGGTTTGATTCCCCAGGACCCACGTAAGCCAGATGCACAAGGGTGGTGCATGCATCTGGAGTTTGTATACAGTGGCTGAAGGCCGTGGCACACCCATACTCTCTGTATCTGCCTCTCTCTCTCTCTCTCAAAATAAATAAAATAAATTTAAATAAAATTCTATTGAAAGTAAAAAAAATACTAATTCACTGTTTTAAGCATCATTTTTCTTATTTGAAAAATTAGTTTGTAGTGAAGATAATAAATCATGCATATAGTAAGGGTCTTAGGCATAGCAGAGCCTCATCAATAAATGACTCCTTTTCCCATAAGCATATTAACACAGTTTAACCTAGCAACACAGTTGGAAAAGTTGAGACTATATCAGCATCTGTAAGACAGGAATGTGCACACCAGGATTAGTGACACACAAGATCGTAATGTACATTGATAAACACCCTAAACAAACTATGCAATTGTTTTTTGAAGACAGGAAAAAGTCAAAAGAATCAACTGAGGAAAAGGGGCAATGAATTACTCATTTCCAATGCATGGATGAGAAACATGGAAAGTGTGGGGTGGACTTTAAATTGACTGTAATCTCAAAGATGATATCCAGCTTAAGACAGCAGACTTGATAGGTTTGTGGTGGAGTGTTAAGCTCCTCCCCTTTTAGGCTATGAGTTAATTCTCTCATATAGCACTGACAACAAATATACCCAAAATAGTAACCTTCTTAGAAAAAAGTCAAGATTTTGCTCCATTACTATGAAATAAAAGGAAAGCTTCAGACTAAAGACAAGCTAAAAGCTCAGAGTCTGGGACAGACTAGAGTCCATAGCAGACAATAAAGCCCAAATCCTAAATTACAGAGTGTCTTTTCAAAGGGAAGAAAGAAACATCTATTTTCTTTAGGTAACTGAGAATAGTGATATGCTTGGTACCTGGAGATGAGGCCCCGGGGATGGTGAAGGTTCCCTTAACGAACCAATGGTCATGGCTTTGACCTTGAGAGTCATGTAATTAAATATGGTTTTGACATCCTGTAAGAAAATCTGTTTCTGGTAAACTTGGAAGAAAGTACAAGACAAAGGGGAATCCCAGAAGCCACAACTGGCCTAAACATCAGCAAGAGAAATTGTCCTTATCTTGAGCTAGTTACATTTTAGGGAGCAAACTGATAATATTTGAGTCTAAAGATAGGCCCTATCTATCTGTCTATATGCCTCCATGGCTTCCTAAGAATTATCATTAATTTCGTACTTTTACTCGGAAGAAAAGTTTGGAAATACTCAACACATGTCATTAGCATCATGTTTACAAATTAGACTTTCAAAAAGAACCAATGAACTGCTCAAGGTAATTCCATAAATAATGAAGTGGGAACTGAGAACTCAGGTCTTCAGTAAACAATGTGACTCTTCCTACTACAATACACCACTGGCTTCATTACTTCAGCACAAGAAATAACTTTAAGTAAGAGAATTCCCTAAATTCTTTGCATAGAAATGAACCTTATCAGGTAGTCAAATCCAGGTAGTAGAATAGAACTTATACTTGGATGGGTAATTTCAGCTTCAGACTCACCATTGCCATTATAAACTACAAGTCTGATATAACCTATATGAACTGTGTTGGGCTCTCAGTTTCCCTTATAATGGAGTTACTCAAAGTCCCAAAAACTATTTTTATGAATAATTTTAGTTCCTTTTCCTCTTCTTCTTTTAAGGAGAAAGTGGAGCTTTTCTTATTGGCATTTCAAATAAAGAAGTACTTAATTAAGCAGAAAGACTTCTCCTTTGGAGAGGCATAATTCCTGGCATAGACCTGTGGGGGGAAACACGACGTATCAATAGGTCAAACATCTCTCCCATTCCTGAGATGTTAAGCTGATTCATTTGAGACATTAGAGAAATTTTCTATTTCTGAATTTCATCTGTGAGGTAACCTTAAAATGAAATGCATTATGAGATTGAGGGAACCTGGCATTTTTTAAGGTCATTTTGTCCTCAAATGGCCTACAAGAGTAAGGGGGAAATAGGTGTTTTTTTTTTTTTTTTTTTTTTCTTTCCAGTGATTCTAGGGATCTGTACAGCTCCCCTGTTCTTGTGGTTATTAAAGGCCCCGGAAATGTCCACGTTTGCTTTGTAAACTATACGCCTTTCCCTTTGCTTACATCTTGTGGTTGTAAATCGTCAATTATCATAAGATTATAAATAGAGCAGAGGGTATGAGAAAAAATGTGGGCTTTCTGCACTCCCACAAGCTGAGTCCGTATTTATTGCTGATTCCAAAATTAAAAGGAGAGAATACTGTTTTCCTTCACAGATGCATTTCTAGAGACCCTGTGAAATTTAGGCTGAAGTCTTTATCCGCAGCTATGTGCACTTTTGACCAAGCCTTACTATATTGAGTAGACTGGGGATAATGCCCTCTATCCAAGAAGAAGGGTCATGTCCCCTTTTTATCTATGTTCCATTTCATTTCGTATGCGTAGTGGGCATAGTGCCACTCTGACTTTTAACCTTAATGGAGCGAGCACACAAGTTGACTGGGACCCTCTAGGGAAACACAAGCTTTAATGACAATTTGAGTGTAAAATCTGGTCTCTGGTAGAAAGGTCACCACATCTGCATAGCCCCTGGAGTCAAGGCTTAGAGCCCTGTCTGTCTTCAAACACAGAAGCATTTTCCTGTGTCTTAAGGCTGCTTTAGTTTGAGGTACAAGAAGCACATGACAGAATCAAGGGAGCTGAGTGATGTTCGTGCATGTTTGACTGCACTCTGCATCCTAAGAGAAGACTTTGGAGAAACCCAATCAATACTACAAGCATGTCCCAGACAGCAGCAATGCTGTTTCCACTCTGTTACAATAATGAATTGAAGTCTCCCAACAGCAGGTATAATAAGCACTACTCAACCCTTGATATTCAATCACCTTTAACTGGTTATATATATCTAAAATTCACTGTTAACTGTGGTTTTACAATACCCCATTGGCAACCTTTTATGGCTCTCTCTGCACAAAAATGCAAAAACATCAAAAATGCCTTTCAGTGCCATATAGTCAGGGCTTCCTTACATTTGCTAAAATGTTTTCCATTTTTTATTTAAAGTCCAGTGGAAGACATTCAGGCATTGCACACAAAATGAAGTGGTTTTGCCTTCAGTTTGAAATTATTTTTGCCATTACTGTTAGCCCAGAGTTCATATCTTCATCGTTCATGGTTGGGAAGTGACTTCATGTTATGTGGATACCCCAAAGCAAGCTAATCTTTTATAAATAAAAATGAAGAGAAGCTTATTTTTTTTTTCAAAAAGCTCACTTGCATTTTTTTTGAGCATCTGATTATTTATTTTAAGCACTTTTTTTACAGAATGAAAGGAAGATTAAAACTGTAGTTTATGCATAATAGGAATGAACCTTGTTTTATCACTGGAAATGAGAATAAACTAAGGGCTCCTGAAATGTGTGGTAAAATTCACATCCTAGAGGAAATCTAGGTTTACAATTCACAGTCTAGTTTTTCATTTGTTTTTAAATTTAATGTTAATTACCAAGAATTTAATGTTTTGTGACTATTCTAACAGGCAAACCAAAAAGCCCAGACAATTCAATTGTTACAGGGTCATATAAGCTAATATTGTTAAACATAAAACTTCAATTTGGTCATTTCATACTGTTTTATGTAAATAGATAACTTTGACCAAAATCAGATTTTGTGAAGGCAAACTGACCTATAGAAATACCTGTTTTAATGACACAAACTAGTTTATAATCATTATACTTTGATTTTCAGTTGGGCCCATAAATTTTACAGATAGCATTAATGGATTCTTTGAGATATTCCATGTATTGTGCTAAAATTCAAAATAAGGCAGCAATAAAAAAATCCCAAGTTCATTATCATAACAGCAAATGTGGTACTAAATTTTATTTCATTTCATCATACAATACAAACATTTTGATCTCAACAACAGGGAAAATTCACAATAGCTAAGAAAGATAGTATGGGAAATAATTCCTATGATAAATTTTCTAAATTTCAGTTTCTGAAAAAAATCAATAGTTTAATAATATAATAAAATATTTTATACATCTATTTGCTTTGCAGATAAGGATTAAAATAATCAGTTTTACATTTTATATACTGAATTCAGAATAGGCAGGCTTCTATTTCTGCACAAATAAAAGCTCAAGATTCCATGAGGGTGGTGAAACTAAACTTAGCTTTCATAATAAAAATAGTGTCAAATTCAATTTCTCTTTCTACGACCAAGTAATTCTGAAATGTTTTGAACTCACACTAGGCTGCAGAGCAATGCAATCTGCAAAATATCACCAATATTTTCAAACATGTGGTAATGATTTTCCTCACACTTAAAAGTAGCCCTCATTCTAACAATAAGCATGGTTGCTTTAGAAAAATGTTGACATTGACAGGTTTGCTAACCATTTGTTATTAAGCTTATTGAGAGATCACTAACTTTTTCCAATACTTCAAAAGATCCTCACATTTTGATAGTTACAGGGTGGTAATCACTGTAAATCCTTATTGCCCAAGACATAGTCCAGGCACTAGGCTAATATACTAATGAATTAGTCTATTTATCTTAGAGGTTTTTGTACTTATAATAATCATTATTTCTAAAATTGAGAAAAGCATATAATATACTCTTCTCTCAATATTTGTAATATAATGTACATGCCTTAATTTGCATAAACTCAAGACATTCAGCACACCTATAGCTGATAAAGCACTAATAGCGTCTCATAAATTCTAAATAAATCTGAACTTTTAATATGTGAAAATGCATTGTAACTTATCTCCAAATATTATAAAAGGAGATAAACAGACACGATGACCTTTGCAATACTGAAGTAAAAGAATTTGAGAGAAAAATTCAAGACCATGTTCTTGCAAAAGTGCTTGAGCTCTAATGGAACAAACAAAATGATGTGGATTTTACATGACAAATTAATAACTGGAAGCTTGTGAGTTTTTTCATTATGAATTGAAATAGTAAACATTTTTCTTTTTGATATTAGTTCATTCAAGGTAAAAGGTAAAGAGCTTTGAATTTTGGCTGCTGTAGAGAAATGTTTCATAGGTAGAACACAGAAATGATTAAACACTTTGCGTGAGGCTGATTTGCATGAGATCAGCACCTAGACGGTAACCGGTGGTAATGGATTGTTGGTTTGATTTTATACCACTTGACATCAGATTACAATACACTGAATAAATGTTAACCTATAATCCCTTTAGTAAAAGCAAGCATTGTTTGTCTTCCCTTGTGGAGACCACATTGATTTTCTTTTATTGGATGCTCAACTACTACCCCTTAGATTGATTACTTTGAATTAAATGTGCAGAGAACATTTTTATTATTCTAAACAGCAATCTCAACATCAAGGAGATGCTCTTCGTCCCATCCCCTCTGTGCTAGAGAATGTATACACAGACATGCCATTTGGATTTCTTTAGTTTCCCATTTTGTTTCAGGGCTGCTGTGATGCTGACCCCAACTCTGACCCCTGATCCCTGACCCAGACACATCTGACCAGTCAAGGCTCTGGAGGTGGCAAATTAATAGAAGCCCTGCTTGTTAATTGCATAAAAGAAAAGCCAAAGAATTCATCACCTCAGTCATGGCCATTGCTTCCCTTTGACCCCCCTTTCCCACAAGGCTGCTGCTGGTGGTCACATCTGTGGTTTTCCTATAGCCTACACGTTTGCCATATAATTATTCAGCATCAAACCTTATTAATCAAATCGATGCTGTGTTTTAAATGGAAATTGCAGGATTAATACAAGCATTCATTTCATCCTGAAAATCTTGATGGCTTTAGCACATGGAATCCAATTGGAATATAAAAGAAGGGATGTAGAGACCTGACTGAATTAGGGGAGGCATGGTGCACATTAAATTACATATGCCAGCAGGGTTCCATGCTTTTGTAATAAAATACTGCTTTGGAGTCCACATGTCATATAGTCTTATGATTTTCTGTTGCTCACTAGCCCTCTCAAAAAGAGCAAGTGCATAAAGGATTCCATATTTTTATAAATCATAATAATATTCGATTTTTTCAACAGAAAAAATACTGCCATGTGACTATCTTCTTAAATATAAGAGATCGTCACTAGAAGATCTACTTGAAACTAAGTATATTTTCAATTACCTGGTGCTTGATATTTCTTCTCGTGATGAATGAGGACAGATGAAACTATAAGACCAACTTTTAATCACTGTCCATACTTTGAATGCCTTTCCGTACAAAGATAGTATTAAATGAAATTAATGAATTAAAAGTACTTGTTTGGAGGCTGTTTTTGTCTGTATAACACTATTTATTATAGAAAACACTGTTTAAGGCTGGAACTTCGACATCAGAGCCACATTCAGATCATTATTGGCAAGTACCACTAAGATATTAGCCAAGCTCAATAGTTTATTCTTTGGAGTTAACCCTGACCTAGTACAAGATTAGCATCAGCACATCAATAACCTGTGGAATTAAGGTCAAATTATATCCTTTAGTCCCTCAATTTGAAAATTCAGGCACATTCTGAAAATATTCTTCTCCCATAGAGATTTCTCAGTTCATATTTTCAAATCTTCGATAAGTATGAAGGAAGAAGTGTCTCTGTTTTAACAGATCTACTATGGATGTGCTGTTGACACATTGATGCATGACTACTGAAAGGGATTTAACTAATAATAGTCATACAAAGACAAATAGTTACAAAATAGCAAAGCAATTCGGAAAACAGAGTATACCAAGAGGGAAAGTTGCCATTTAGAAATTGGGTATTACTGATGTCATTCTAAAACTTCTTAGCTGTATATGACTCAAAGACCCTGCTTTGTTCACACAAGCATACTTTGGAGGTTGGCTATAATTTTTCTTTGTTTTGTATTGTTTTATGTTGTTTGTGATGGGGACATCTCCCTGCACTGCCCAGACACATCTGAAACTTAAAAGTTCAATTAAATGATTCTCCTGTCTTTATCTCCCGAAGAACTGTCACTACAAGCATGTGCTAACACACCCAGCTTGTTTGCTTTTGTTTTAACCAGTGAAGCCTGGGTCGTTCTACAACTGCCCCTGATAATACATATGTATAAACATTAAAATTTTAAAGAGTCGCAGCCTTCATCAAAACACAACCTCATGCCTGTATTCTTGGACTTTTTGTCTGTTTTTATCTAATGTAAGAAAGAGATGTCTTTCCAGTACATATTAAATTTCATGTCCATTCATGCTCATGGTTAAGGTTCAACACAGTGTACCACTTATACTATTTTACGTGACAGACCATAGCTAAAGTTGAATGGAAGTCCTTACTTGCTATCCATTAGTTACTGACATCCTACATTTCCTGTTTCCAAAAACAACTCCAATAAAATTTAGAAACACAACATGGAGAATAATTTCTGATAAAGAATTTTTCTGTAGAGTATATCAAAATGCCAAGCACCTGCCCTTTTCAACATCCTCTACTTGGGTCCACTTAGGTGCCTCTATGAGAAGAATGACTTTGAGAGACTCCTGGCTACTGTGGCTTAGGTTAACCTGCACTGCCACTCTATGTCAGAGCTTCAACATTAGCCATGTTTATCTGCCCTAAAAATTAAAAAAAAAAATTGAAACTCTGATTTTTATAGGAATATGATTTTTAAAATAAGTTGAAAGTTACACAAAATATCATAATGACTTCAAATTTTCAAAACTTTATTTGACAATCCTGAGAGGCTGGTAGAGTATATTTTCAAATGCATCATTTCAATGCAATCCTTGTAAGTCAGTGGATTTTACTTATCAAACATTCTATATACTTTATGCTCCTTATAAAAGAAAATTAGCTGTAAAATAAATCATAGCATCCAGACAGGGTTTTTAAAAATAATAACTTGATATACAATACTGTCAGTGGTTATTGTTTAAAAATAAATAACAACCCAGATTCTTCACTTAAATTACCATTGTTCACTATTTCTATATGGCCAGCCATTTGATTCAACTCAAAATAGACTCATAGCTTATAGTTTTCCACCAGGATTCTATTAGGAGATTAGGTAAAAATGAAAATCTTCAGGAAGAATGAAATAATTAATACACACTTAGTGTTTCATTGAGCTTGTTATGATTTTGTGTTCGAATAAACATGGAATATGAAAGGGTGTGTATGCATGAGCATTGAGCTCTTGTTGGAAAGGAGGGCAAGAGTAAAGGATCTGTACAAAATAAATTCTCCACAAAGTTCTGCCAATATTTTTTCCAATTTATAAAGTTCTATAAAACCAGTCTTCTTCTAAATAAAAAATAATGAATCAATTTGATGAGAAAAAGAACTATGAAGTACACATGTGATATATTAAATATTTTTTAAAAAGGTGCACAGAGAAAAGTAAATTTCAGTCCCTTGTAAGTTTAATATAAATTTTTCTAAACAAAACATAGAAATGGTCCTTCTGTAGGCCAAGTGATCAAAAAATTTGAGTCTCACTGGGGCTGTGCACTAGTTTTGTTTTGGAGTAAATTAAAGCTTAATCTTTTTGCTACTGTGGCAAAAGTAATTATATTCTACATATATAATCAGGTACAGATATGTCAGGATAAGTAGTTACAAATCAGAGAATGTCTAAATCATTTATTTCATCTATCAAGTAGTTAGTATATGGTTTGGATATGAAATGTTCTTGAAAACACTTATGTTGGGAGCTGGGAGTACTTTCATGGAAGACTCTGAAATTATAGGTTGAACTAGCTAGAGGTAGGTCACTGTACATATGTGCTCAGGGATAACTTGTGCTTGGCCTCTTTATGTGTCACTTTGCTTCCTATACATTACAGATAAAATATTTCCTTGCTATGCCCAAGCACATGGGTTCACATAACATAAGTGGAAATCTCTGAAACTGTGAGCTAAAATAAATCTCTTCTCCCTTAAGTTTCTTTCTCAGGTATGCGGGTCATAGTGATGGTTAAAGCTAATGAAGGATTTGAGGAAAAGTAAAACCTGCCTCAATCAGATATGTTTAGGGTTGACCAAAAGAATCTTCCCTAGTAACAAAGCCATATCTCTGTTGGAGATGGGAGCTTATTGAGCGCAGATCTTCAAGAATGTAAGGCAAGCAGTAGACATATGCAGAAAAGAGGTAGAAGTTTGGATAAGAAAAGGTGTATAATTTATCCTTCTTGAGAACATTGTCAGTATTCTGTAGTAAGCATCACCTCAAAAACCACATAACAGTATTTAGAGCATCTCTTAAAGTTATACAATAGTCTAAAAATTCCAGACAAGGGCTGGAGAGATGGTTTAGTGGTTAAGGCATTTTCCTGCAAAGCCAAAGGATCCCAGTTCGACTCTCCAGGACCCACATAAGCCAGATGCAGAAAGGGGTACATGCATCTGGACTTTGTTTGCAGTGATTGGAGGCCCTGGAACACCCCTTCTCTCTCTCTCTCTCTTTTCCTCTCTCTCTCTCTTTCTCTTTCTCAAATGAATATAAAACAATTCTAGACAATATTACATCAGGTTCAACTGTAATGTTCAAATTATAATAATTACATTCCCAGTATATGAATCACGGGGAAATAAATCTTACCAATAGTAGCTAACCTAAAGAAATATTGTCCACAATCATTTATGCATACTCCTTTCACTATTTTTACATCCCAATTGCTATATGAAGAAATAACCTCTATATGAAAATAGATAAATGAATAGCCAGAGTGCTAGTTTTAGAAATTCACACTTATGTTCAACATTTACCCTGAAATATAGTTTAGAAGCAATGGATTAAATTATTCAACTTGTCAAGTGATTGATATTTCTTGAAGCCATTCTATGTAACTCTTGTCCTGGTGTTGGGCAGCTGTGACTTAATTTAATCGATCCACTTGGGATATAGGTGAAAAACTGCATTTGGACAAATACTTACATTTTTATTTTATCTGAGCTATCTCTACACTTTTAGAAGTACACTATTACAGCATGCAATGTACATTTCAAGACAATGGCCTTATCTATGGCTGAGGGAAATACATCCCTCTTTGCCGGTTGCCTTATGAAACAAAGAAATCTCTAACTTGTGAATGATTTGATGTTGGATTAAATGCTTTACATATTGTTGTTGTGTCATTGATAAATTTGGAATATAAAATTAATAAATAGCAGTTAAATAATAATGCTTTCTTAACAATAATGTGCAATGATAATGAAAAGTATGTTCTAAAATCCCAGTCACAGATAACAGCCATAAACATAGAATGATTCAGTAAAAACATTTTGAAACAAGAAACTGATAAAAGCTAGCCAGTTTTTCAAAAATGCATTTCCAATGTACTGACAATGTCATATGCTTTACCAGAACCTTTAAAAGTGTGATGTTAGAATTTTTCAAATTATGCACACTGTTTGAATCTCGGTTGTGCAATGTGCAAATTGACCACTGCAAATGGACTCTCATGTTGTGCTGTATTTACTTCAAGTGGCCACAGGAAATCACAAGAATGGGGATGTTTTATTTGAATACAGAGTTTTACAATCAAGTTCTAAAAACTTTAAGAAAAAGAAGTAGAGATAAATCTATCCATTCAGTAATCTCTTTATAAAGTCTGCTTCTAACAAGGAGTCCGACATTCTTTAATGAAGGCTCTTCTCACTAATAATGCACTCTGTGCTTTTATGGACCAAGCAATGCCATAAACCAAAGAATCAGACTGGGATGATATCCAGCCTTGCACCAGCCCCTCAGATAGTCCAGGACATCTCAACAAACACTTGAAATGCTACCAAACCCAAGCCGCCACTTCACATGATTTATGATGTCATTAATGTCAAGCTATCAGTGGACAAGAGTAAAAGAGACAACAGCCAAGCTGACTAAAAACAAATAGTTTTGATTAAACTCAAGGACGTTCAGTACAGCTTTCAGCAAAAAGGCATTCATCATTTCCGAAGCTGACCTTGTTTTTTTTTTTTTTCCTTCCCCTCCCCTTTGTTTTTAAAATCCTAAATGCAAACGTAATGCACATTGGTATTCTTGCAGACTTGAAACCCTGCTGGAGATATGTCCATTCCTCAGGGGAAAATGAATGAAGTAAAAGCTACTGCACCTTTGTCTATGGGGCTGATTGGGTAGCTAATTGACCTTTTTCCTTAAACTCTCCTTTCCTGTATCCTTTTATTTCCCAGAAGAATAATGTCATTTTTCTTGTAAATCATTTCAAAGAGTTGAACCTTCTCTCTCCAGACTACATTTTTAAATGCTATTTTCATATTCAAAAGAGAAATACACAAAATTGAGGTATAATAAGAAGGCTAGAAATGCATGTAAAATAAATGAAAGAGGCAAATGATTTTGCTGCAGAGTACTAAGTACAGACAAGCCAGGATACAAGCCTTGCTTTCCAGCAACCTCAGATTGCTCCTCAGAGCATTAGTATGTTTACGTCTTGTAATAAGCAGACCCAATCCCCTTCCTCTGGCATAGACTCCATTTAGTGTGTACCAGGTCTTGCTTAGGCAGGAATTAAAACACAAAACAATAGAGCTGAAACAAATGATATTTCAGAGACTTCACTTTTTGTCAACATCCAATTGGACCAACTCACCTCAGGAAAACTCATTGCATATCCTTGAAAAAACTCTATAACTCACCCAAACAACAGAATGAAACTAATAGTTTAGGCTTTAAAGACATTTTAATAAAAAGCTGCTAGTAAACCTCTCTGATTTCCTCTTAAATTTTTCCACTGAAGTTCAAGCCTTGATCAATGGTGTGCTCCCCAAGCACCTGATATCTTCATTTATCAGGATTCTCATTCATTAAGCCCCTTATATTTTATTTTATTCATTTAACACACATAAAAACCATATGGTTCTGTTAGCTGATATGGCTTTTACAGGCTTTAGCATAAGATAATTTCTTCATATTAAAATAAAATCATTTACTATGACATTAAATATTTAATTATACAATGTACTTAAGAAATGAAAAAAAAACAATATTTCACAAAGCTTAGGACAAAGGCTATCACATCATATTTTTAAATGATTGGAACATCCTCAGAAATTTTTAGCTCATGTTACTTGTTCATAAACACTTAAAATGATCTTTCCAAAATTAGGTATATTTGCTCTGATTAACAACAACAACAACAAAAAAACTTTCTGCTGAGAATTTTTATGGGAAATAAGACAGGCTGTTTTATAAGTATTAACTGTGCATGAGAACATTTGTAATATCACCCTTGGAGAATAATAAACAGATACTAGAGATTGAAATTCTGACATAGTTTACAGAACAATAATCCAAACATCTGTTACAATGACAAGGGATTTGAGCAGAATAGATCCTACATGGGAAAGCGATGCTACTTTTAGTACAGTTGTAATGTTAAATCAAAGCATTGCAGTCAAGGCAGCTTGCTGCTAATATAAACAGTTTTCTACATATTCCTGGGCCACAAGCCAGATCTCAAGATTTAGTTACAAGCACAAGGTCAAGAGGGAATGAACAGTATGAAATTACTGCCTATGAATCAAAAGAATAAATGGATAATTAAATACAAAAACAAATTAGAAAGTATACTCTCATTTAACTCATCAAATGAGTTTGTCAAGCATCTGTATATATGGAATCTATTATTTTTTTTTTTGTCTGAGAAAGATCAGTGTAAGCTTTAATGTATTTATTGATTAGACTTGAGCTTTTAGCATTTTCCCTGAGTCAGGCTCAGTGTATCATTTTTTTTTACATACATATTTGATTCCTAAAGAAAATCCAACATCTAATAAAAATCATAAATATCTAGTCATACCTTTCTTCATCAAAGAAAAGAAATGATGCAAAAAAGCTGTAACCAATGCCTTTAGGCCTGAACTCAGAGACATGGTGTTGGATGGAAAAATAAGAAGGCTCGTCTTCTAGGTCGTTCATGATTAAGAGCTAATTCGACCTTCACAACTATTTTCTGTGAGCTCAAGCTCACATTGTTTACTCCTCCTAAAATCTAATTTCCTATAAAAGTTAGATTAACTAGATAAAATCTATGATACTTTCTGGGATCAAATATATATGATTAAACAAAAACTGTGATAAATGTACTAGTTATCTTTGGAATTAAAATGTCTAATGAATTTCTTAGGCTAATGATGGTGCTAACATATCATATATCCATACAACATTTCTACTTACTAAAAAGAAAGAATTATGAAAGTTTAATGATTGTTCAGAACTGTTCTGAAATGTTCAAAAGCATTAATTGTAAAAGGATGTTCATACAGATCCAATAGAAATAAATACATTCACTTTTCTTCCTCACTGGGTGCAGGTGTCCAAGCTGCATGGATTGCAAACATAGCATTTCGGAATACTGCTAAGTACATGTCAGCAGCAAAGCGCATCAAATTTGAAGGCTTACTGAAAGGACAAGTCTACATTTTTCTCCTCTAGCATCTCTTGACTTGAACATAATGCAATCAAAGACTTAGTCATGAACACTGTGGCTCAGATAAAATTACTGGGGGAGTAGCTCACTAATCTGGTTTGACGAAGAGAAAAGGAACCTTCTCAAATTCCTAAAGTATGACTGGAAACATCTTTTTGTTTTCCTTGTGCTTTTTCTCTGTTCTGTTGTATCCTAGCCTCATGAAACCCTGCAGCTCAAAGTCTAAGTGAAAAAGGAAAAATCAAACCAGCAACCAAACAAACAACCTCTTTTTTTCCCCAGGTGGAGCTGTATCTATAAGAGGGTTGGGATAAACACTGTTGATAATTTTCTTCTTTGTTTTGTTGAATTTTGCTTTTGGTCTTGCCACTTGATTATGGAGGCTATGCAATCACAGAAGAGGTAAATTTATGAAGATAGGACTAAAATGTGAAATCCAGTGGGCTGGAAGGAGCCAGCCACACTACAGAGGGGATATAACCAAGAAAGGAAACAATTTTATTTTAATTTCTACATTGGCTTCTGAAGCATCTGTATATGAATCAGATCTTAGTTAGCATATCAAAGACTTTGAGTATGATCTAATAGGTAGAACTATAGTTAGATCTCAGATCAACTACTGGGTTAAACATATGCAGGATAGAAAAAAAAATAGCCCTGCCAAGGCTGTACAAACTGACTTTGGAACTATAGTGTGTAGAAGTATAAAAGCAATCCTTAATATTTCCCCTGGGATATAAGTAATTCCCAACATTTCAAATGTTACATCCAAAATGACCACGACACAAACAAAAATCAGTTGGCTTGGCATCTGAAGAATCACAGAAATTTCAGCTTATCTGAGAAGATGAAATCAAGAGATTATTGTGATAAGAGAGGTTGAATAAATGAGACAGAACTTGAAAGAAGTCAAAAAAGCATTTCAAAGGGCAGTTGCAAACACTTAAATAAATATTGAAATAAAGTGGCAGCAAATAAAAAATGTAAATAATATATGTAAGCTTATACATATCTAATTTATAGACAGAAATAAATGAATCAAAATGGAGAGAATTTGATAGACAATTTAACAATGCTGAGAAAAAGTCATTCTTTTTGTATGCTTTTTATCAGTGATACTCCACTTTTAATAGTGGAGAGTAAAACAAAGCCCACAATGAAAGAGAAAACTTGAACAACATGCTAACGCAGCTAGATCCGACATATTTCTACAGAACTAATACATGCAGCAACAGAATCAATAATATTGTCAAATACATAGGGAATATTTTGTAGCATATGCTAAGTTATAAAACAAGCTCAACACATCTAAAATGATTGAAAACTACAAAATACGTTATCCAAACACAGTAGAATGAATTCAAAACCAATTAAAGTGCCTGCATTCTATGTCCTTCCCGCTTGTCTCAGTTCTATGCCACTATAGGTGAGTTTCTCATGCCTCAGAGCACTACCCCATCTATGTCCATGCCTACAAATTACTTCCACCTGCCAAGTCATGCCATGTGCTGTGGGTTATTTTCCCATTCCTCAGGTCCTCCTATCCATACCTCCTTCACTTCTCCAAGCATGGCACCTGCGGTGGAGTGAATGTGAAGTGTCACCCTGTGCCTCATGTGTTTGTGATTAATTCTCATACTTAATGCCCAGCTGGCAGGAACTTTGAGAGGTGCAGCTTGCTGGAAGAGAGGTGTTACTGGGGAAAGGTTTTGGGTATTAATATACCCTAGCTCCCCATTGCCAGAGCTCACTCACTCAGATAACTTCCCTGTGTAACATTTCCTTGCTGTACTTTATTTTGTTTTATTTTATTTTATTTTGCAATGGGAATGTTCCTCTGTGTCATTTTTTTTTTTTTTTTTTTGAGCAGGCTCTGAGGTATCATGGACCAGCTCTTCCTTGCCAAAGCTATCTTGCTCAGAATACTGTTTTCTTCCGATGCCTTGCTTGTGCTATGCTTTCCCTGTCTTGATGACATTTCCACTCCAAACTCTAAGCTGGACATAAACACATTCTTCCTGCAAGCTGCTTCTGGTCAAGTGTTTGGTCCCAGCAATGAGAAGGTGAGTGAATCCCACCATCCCGTTCTTCACTTTAGCACCTTATAAGACCACACAGTTCCCTCTCAGGTACTTCTTCCATGATGCCACATGTAAAGCTAACCCAATACCACTCACCTCCTCTTAGGACAACTTTACAGCTACCCTGAGTGATCCTCAATATTTTTGACAAACAGGATGCCCAATGCAAAACAAGTAACATAAAAAGTGAAGGCAACATATTTGATACATATATATCAAAAACAACTGACAAAATAAACTAACATTTACATGAATAGAATGACATATCATGTTGAGTGTCAAAATATTTAATATTGTTATGATGTGTCCAAATTGATGTACAGATTCAATATATGACAGTAGACTCACAGGGTGTATTTTTGTAGATATTGAAAAGTTGATCCTAAGGTTCATATAAAAATTTAAGAGAATTTAAGTATCCCCAGAAATGTATTTTTAAAAGTTCAAACATGGGATATGCATAATTTATGATATAAAAATTTCTTAGTAAGCTATTGTGATCAAGAGAATGTGGAGCTCATGTAAGGATAGACATACCTATCAATGCAACATAATTGGGAGGACAGAGATAAACCCTTCATGGGTCACTTAGCCTTAGGCATGAATTCCAATACAACTCACTGGGAAAAATCTTTGCAAATAGTGATGAGATTATTAGATATCTACATGGATGGAAAAAATTAATTTAGACCCTTACCTCACAACAGACACAAAAATTAATTTATGGACCACTTACCCAAGAATAAGTATTGTCTCTAAAAATGTAAAGAAAAACATAGAAGCTATCTTTGTGAACTTGGATTCTCCATAAAAAAAAAAAAATCATACAGCCGGGTGTGGTGGCGCACGCCTTTAATCCCAGCACTTGGGAGGCAGAGGTAGGAGGATCGCCGAGAGTTCAAGGCCATCCTGAGACTACATAATTAATTCCAGGTCAGCCTGGACCAGAGTGAGACCCTACCTCACAAAACCAAAAAAAAAAAAAAAAAAATCATACCAAATACCTACAAAAAAAGAAAAAAAATGAATTATAATTACCTTAACTTAAAATTATGTGCTTCAATTAACAGTGTTCAATACAAGACCCAGATGATGAGAAAATATTAGCAAATAATATGTATATAATATATATCATATACAATCAACTTTTATCATAAATGTATAAAGATTTTTGTCACTGATAGCAAAAATACAAGCAACTCTAATTAAAAGTGGGTAAAGTATTTGAGTAGGTATCACTCCAAAAGTGTACAAATGGCCAATATGTACATGAAGAAAGGAACCACACTGCACACATTAGTGTGAGCATGCTAAATATTATAGACAATTATAAGTTATCATGAGGATTAATAATTGATTGATTAATGAATGAATTCCTCTCACAGGTGTGTAGATACTATGATGTTGCACTTTTGGAGAACAGTTTAGCATTTTCTCAGAAAGAGAAACATAAACATTTGCTTCAAATCTACTCCTTAATGCATACTCAAAAGAGATGAAAAGTAAGTTCTCACTACATTGCACACAAACATTATTAGAAGAATTATGCATAATAGTAAAACATAGAAATAAAATTTCTGTCTTCTGATAAATTCACATAATATGGTATATCTGTGAGGTAAAATATTATTTAGTATTAAAAGGGAGTGGATCATAGAGTCATGCCAGGGCTTGGGTAATCTTTGTGAAGACTGTGCTCTGTGAAAGGAACCAATAAAAAGGCTATCACATATGGTTATGTAGATACAGAACGTTGTTTAGAGGTTTACTAAGATAGAGGGACTTAGGAGGAAAGAAATAATTCCTAATGGAATCAAGGTTCTTTTTGAGGGGATAGAAGGTCACTTGTAGTATTGAGCACATAACTAAACACCTACCAAAATTACTTAATTGTATATGTATACACCATAAGCAAATTATATAATATGTTACATATACCTGAGTAAATCATTAAGAGGTAGATGCATTTGAAAATTTTATATTATAAAAATAATTTTAAAAAAACTAATGTAGAACTAGAAAGATGAGTCAGTGGTTAAGGGAGATTGTTTGCAAAGCCTGCCAGCATGGGTTCAATTCCCCAGTGCCCATGTGGAGCCAGACTAAGTGTCACATGTTTTTGAAGTTCATTGACGTTCATTGCCCCGGCGTATCCATTTATCCCCTCTCTTCTCTCCCTCCCTCTCTCTCTCAGTGGTTAAAGACACTTGCAAAGCCTGATGACCTGGGTTTGAATCCCCAGAACTCACATAAAGCCAAAGCCAGAGGCACAAAGTGGTGCATGTGTCTGGAGTTTATTGGCACTGGATAGAGTGCCTGGCGAGCCCATTCTCTCTCTTTGTCTCCCTCCCTCTCTTTCTCCTTTTATCCCAGGCTCCCTCCCTCTTTAACTCAAATAAATTATTAAATAAAAATTTAACATATATATATATATATATATATATATATATATATATATATATATATATATATACACACACACACACACACATATATATATATAAAATATAAACCTTATATAACATTATATATATATAGTATCTGATAATCACAAATGAAAATATATTTGTAATTAATTCTGTTTTCATTATTTTCAGTTTAACTATGCTTTATTACTCAGAATGGGAAATGTCTAGGTTAATTATTTTATGAGAAATTGAAAAGAGTATATTCTCCTTTTGTTGAGTGAAATATTCTATAAATGTGATTTTTGTGTCATATACTTACTGATACAATGCCTGCTTTATCTGTCAGTTACTGGTAAAGGAGTGTGTAAATGTAATACTGAATTGTCCATTCCAGGATTTCCAATTTTATTTTGGTTCATGGAGTTTGACAGTCTGGTAGGTGCATGCATATATAGGATTCTTACCTGTTCTTCGAAGAAAACATCACCATGATGCAACGAATACTTGTATCTTTAATAATCTTCCTGGCTCTGATATTTACTTTGACACATAGCTGCTTTAGCACTCCCTTGCTTATTAATCCTTTAATATATTTTTGTGAATCCTTTTACTTTCAAAGTAGATTGGGATTTTTTTCACACAATTTAAAATTATCTTTATCATATTTTTAATCCATTCAATCAAGTTTTATTACTGGAATGTTTTGACCAGTACATTTTAAGTAATTATGAATATATTTGGTGTAATATGTGCCTCACTTGTAAGTTATGTTCATTCACATCCTTTATCTACACATTTTCATTTCTCCACTAGCATTAATTCTATAATCCCATTTTATTTCCTCCTAGAGTTTATCAATTATAGTGTTTTTAATGTTAATTACTGTTTTAGAAGTTAAAATACATATGTTTAATTAAGCTAGATCAATTCTCAAATAATACTGTACTCCTTCAAACATAGTATAGGAAGTATAAGAACATATTTTCAACTACTTTCTCAAATTCCTTGTGATAACATGTTGGTTTTTTCTTGTTCTGGACTTATAATTATCAGGTATGTACTTACCATAATTAATTTAAAATAGCTCATTTAGGATATATAAGAATAAGGAAACGGATTTATTTTTCTTCATTTATTTCATTGCTGCTATTTTAATTTTTTTTCAAATATTGGTCCACATTTTAACCTACACAATTTTCCCTTAGCATGCAGAAAGCCCTTTATGTTTTCTTATGACTGGTCTTCTGGTACTGATACCTTTACTATGCTCCATTATAAAAAGTCTGTGTCTTTCTGTATTTTAAAGGATGATTTTTCCTAAAATCCTAGGTTGGTTGCTATTTTTTCAGTTTTCAGTATTTGGCTCATCCTGCTTCTTGCTTGCATGGTTTCTTTTGAGAAGTCCTTGAATTATGAGGCTTGTTCATCAGCAGGCAAGCTATTTAACTTGCATACCACATTTTCAGTTTTATGTAACATTTATTTTTTTCATTTTTTTCCATTTTCCATTTTTGGGAAGGGAGTGGTGGAATACAGAATTTATTCAGCATGAATTGTTTGGTTTTGAATTTCATCTACTTGGTGTATTCAGAGCTTCTGTATCTGTTGTTTTGTGTCTATTGTGAATTTTGGAAAGTATTCAGGCATAATTATTTAAAATATTTACTGTTCTGTATTTTCTGTTTCTTTTTCTTCTTCTTTTCTAATTATAATTATGTTATACCCTTTAAAATTTTAGCATATTCTCAGATGTTGTTTTTATTTTCTTTCTCCGTTCTTTTGTCTCTTGGATTTCAGTTTAAGAAGATTTTGTTTGTTTGCTTGTTTTTTCTCATGATTTTGATGTACAGTTTTGGTGGACCAACATTCAAATTCTGTGATGTTTTATCTCTGAACCATTTTGTAGCTTTCAAAAGCATTCATTATTTGTAATACTGTAGATTATTTTTCTACTATATTCTCTTTGTCCCTGTTAGAATGTTTGTATGTTCACTTATATTACAGCCTCTATTTGCATGTTTTTTTTTTATATTGGTGTCTTAATATGGCAATATTAGTTAATTTGAAGTTTGTTTTTTCTTATTTTTATTTTCGTTTTGGTTTTTCTGAGGTAGGGGCTCACTCTAACTCAGGCTGACCTGGAATTCACTTTGTCGTCTCAGAGTGGAGTCAAACTCATGGCGATCCTCCTACCTCTGTCTCTCAAGTGCTGGAATTAAGGCATGTGCCACCATGTGTATTATATTTGAGTTTTCTTTTTTCCATAGTGATTGATTTTTCTGTTCAGAGTTGGTCTTGTATTTTAGTATTCCCTTTAATTTTCTTGAAAAATCAAGGAATGGGAATTGGTGCAAATAGGCCTTCATGTGAATATGATAATTTAACTTGGACTTTGACTACTTAAAATATTCTGTAGTTATTAGTGTCAAGGGCCTCCCATCCCCCTCCTTATGTGGTGGTCGCCTTTGCTCTCTTCCTCAGATAGAGTCTGTATTCTTTTCATCTCTTCCACCTCTGTGATCTGTGATTGTATCATAGGAGCTCTGTTGTGTAACCTAAAGCATGGGCAAGGAGGTGTTCTGTATATCAGAAAAATACAGCAGTACGTGTGTCTTAGGGCTGGATTCTGTCCAAGGGCTTCTCTAATGGAATATTCACCCCCACTCAAGTCTTCTTTTTTATTTTTAATTTATTTTTATTAGATATGGACATAATTAGCATGTAAACATGTGTTGGTACCATCCTTTCCCTGCTCCCTGCCCCTTTTCTGAAAAGGCCTTCCTCCTTGAGAATGCAGGTCAATGCCATGGGGATTGTAGGTCATGCCTTATGGGGGCAGCAGTCAGTTATGGGGGAGAGACAATGTCTCTGTACAAAATGTCCCTACTTGTGGCTCTAACAATCTTTCTGCCCCTTCTTCCACAAAATTCCTGAACCATGTTGGGTGCATTTTAAGTCTACTTCAGTGATGGGCACTTAGGAGCCTCTGGCTCTCTGCTTTGGTGGGTGTTGAGTGTCCTCAGTGTCCATCTCCTTCACCCTTAGTGCTGATATCAGATTCATTAAGAAAGCAGCACTCTTGCTCATTTCTCAAATTCCTCTATGGCTTTGCCTGGGGCAGGGGTGGAGTGTGCTGAGCCACTTATGTCCTCAGGTCCAGCTTCCATCTGAAAAAGAGAAGCAGATTCTCCAGCGGAGAGTGAAGTCAGCACTGTCTAATGGGATAACCGTTATCAATTTAGAGAGAATTTAAACAGTGTAGATCCTCTTATATCCCAAAATTAGTGGGAGCTTGACAATGGAAAGCAAAATCGTTATCTGGATATGATTCAGACTTGTTTCCCAGTTCTAGATATGGTTTCCTTTCCACTGAGTGGCTCTGTTAGCCAATCGAAGAGCCATTGGTTACCCACCATGCTGTGTGCCACCGTTACACTTGTATGAGCATTCCATCAGGTTGTTTGCTTCTGAGTCGCTTAGACTTTGAGTTGCTTGGACAGATGTTGGTCATTTTCCCCCAGTAGCTCATGTAGTGCCTTCCAGTAGTAGATGGGCTAACTGGCGACTGGCTCTCTTCTGGATTCCAACCAAGTCTCTCCATGGTCCATGCCAACAGTGTCTAGTGTCTTCAGCAATAGGGTCTTACCATTAACTTCTGGTGGGTGATCTGACAGAGTCTGTCTTGTTTGTTTTGAAAGATCTAGTAGGTCTCTCTGATCAACAGCTCATTGTGGATATAAACCACAACCTGGTACAGGGAATTACAGGCCAGTGACAAGGGAAAAGAAAAAAAGAAACAGGAGAAATTTAAGGTTAGCAGAAAGAGTTCTTTCCTTCTGCTCGGGATGGGCTTTCTAGGTGAGCCTTAGCAAGTCTGCCTGGATGGTAAGAATCTGCTGTGGAGTAGACTACTGGAGTATTACACAGTTGTCACCATGTCCCTTGCTGAAATCACAAAGGTTCTTCCTCAGACCCTACAATGTGTTTTGTGAGTTCTCAGAGGAAAGAACTCACAAAATGCCGTTGCCCAAGAGGAAAAGCTCAGCTTTGGCCTCAAGTCCCTTTTCAAAATTACATACTGGGCTTAACTCATTGCAGCTTCTTTGGTCTGATCCCTACTAGTCCTTACAGACGTGTTACCTCTACACATGTTTTCCTAATCAGATTCCAAGGTGGCCCTTTCCTAGTGAACACACTATTCAACATTTCATGTTTTTTTCTGACTTGTTTTCTTGTTGGAAAAATGTGAGTGACCACTTTCAAATTCTTCTTCCTTATAAAAGGTAACACTGAAAATTCCTCCTCTATTTTTTCTTCCTTGTATTAATGCATTCTAACATTTATTAATGTATTGGCATATTTATTCATGTCTTTGTTTATTTAAACTTATACACAAATCAGCAAATAAGCTTCATGAAGGATGGGCTTTGTCATTTTAAGAGATTTTATTAGTGTATTATTAACATTTAGGCTAATGAATTAGTTACTATTCTCATCGCTGTGACCAAATTCCTGACAAGAAGCAATTTAAGAGAAAGATTTACTTTGGTTCATGGTTTGAGAGAGTACATTTCTTTACGGTGGAGAAGGCATGATAGAGTTCATGGCAACAGAGCCATGTGGCTGGGACTCGTTATATCCCAAACCAGTAAGCAGAGAGTGGGGAATGCTGGAACTCAGCCACCTTTCTCCTTTTTCCAGTTTTATTCAGTCCAGGATTCCAAGGCATGGGATGTGGCCACCCACATTTTGGGGTGAGTCTTCTGGCTTCAGGGAAATATCTAGAAATGTCTGCAAACACACTTCTAGAGGTGTGTGTTTTTGGAGGGGAATCCTACCACTGATGCCCTGCTAAACAAATATATTGTAAAATCACATATCTGTGTTTATACCCAAGGGCAAGGGCTACTGTCGGTCTTGGTGAGGAACACTCGTTTAGTTTTTGGTTGTGAGCAGAGGTTATTGCACAGGATAAGAACTGATCAAAATACTGAAAACAAGTGACATGGGTACTCTGACTCAAGTACTCAGTCCTGTACCAGACACCTGCATCACACTCCCCACCAAAATCCCAAGGGTCATGGAGGTAAAGAAATGCAAGAGCAAGAGGATGGCAAGGACTGCTATGGAATTTTGTTTCCTGAACATGACATGGCCATTGTGCTCATGTACACAGCACCCGACTTACCTGAACTATACCCTCAGAGTCATGAGGCCCTATTTCTCTCTGAGAGCTAATGGAAATTAATTGTTGCAGGAGGTAGTGGTGTAGCCACTGATATGTGGTGGGAAGAGGCTCAGCAGGACTTAGAGGGAATTTGGGAATATGTATAATCATATTGCAAGTATGAAATTGTAAAAAAATAAGCAAAGAAAATAATTTATATATCATTTAATTATTGATATCATTGATTATAATATTAATCACTTTTATATTATATATTTATTTATACAAATAACTTCACCTTAATTTAAATTCATCCTAATGGATAAAATATTCCTTAATTTCCAGTAACTATACTGATCTTTTTGTTAATATGAGTAATCTTAGGTCAGCCTATTTATATTTTACTTGCATTTTATCCCAAATGACATATGCTAGATTTTCCATTTGAATCATATTTCCATTAGCCTTACAATATTGTATCCACCAGGGTCAAATATAATCAATTTGAAAATAATTTGAGTATATTTGATTTCTTGGAATTCAGATTAAATGTCTGGGATTTAACATCTTTACTTTGGATAGTAAGAACTAATAGCAATTTGCTATCTAAAGTTATGAGCATAATTACATCCCTACCAAAGCCTCCTTAATAGTATTTCCATCTAAAAATATTAAGGTGGGCTTTGGTATTTTTATTGCATAAATGTCAGCAAAAATATTTTAAACCTCATGCTTTTTATATCAGGGCAATACTATCAGCAAAATAATTTGGAAAAAATAAAATCTAAAATTTCCTGTTTAAGTCTAAAATGTGTTAGTGCAATGTCCTCCATTCTAATTGCAGGATGATATTATGTTTGTTATCTTTTCCAAGGAAAATTTCAACACCAGACAGATAGGCTTCTTGTCCTTCAGCAATACAGTATTGTTGTATTTTCGTTGTTTTTAAGTAAATGAAATTAATTCAGACTATTGGTAACATTGGAAAAGGAACCCTGAGTTGAGAGTAGTTTGGATTAGATTTGCTGATGGCTAGAGAAGAACAGCGAAGATGACAGGGTGCTTAGCTGGATGAACGTGGGTTGGATCCATGCCTGTTTTAGAAATTCCATTGTATTATCTTATAGAACTGTTCACTATAACTGCTTGACTTAGGTCCTTACTGGTCTCATTCACTGTGTCCTTTGCATTTCCTTGCATTGGCATTTCAGACTGAGAGTAAAGCATAAAGTGAAATGAGATCAAGTCCCATGTTCTAAAATGTGCTTTGAAGCTATTGGATATATTAAATTCAAGCTTCAGATAAAAAGAATGAGATATGTTCAGTTTCAAAAGTCATACTGCCAGGCATGGTAGTGCACACCTTTAGTCCCAGCACTCTGGAGGCAGAGATCGGAGGAATGCTGTGAGTTCCAGGCCAGCCTGGGAATACAGAATAAGTTCCATGTCAACCTGGGCTAGAATGAGACTAGAGCTTGAAATCCACAACAGCATCAACAACTAGGGGGGGAAAGTCACTGAACCGCCAGGTATGAGTAAAGCTTTCCTTTCCCCTCTCTTGACTGGCCTGGCTTTGGTTCCATGGAGGTGCTAATTTTCTTCCATCCAGTTTAAAAATATGAATTATGGATGTTAAAGCAAAGAATTCTTCCTGGAACAACATGCCATATAAAAAGTGACATAGTGAAATAAACTGCAACATGAATGCCAAAGGCTTTAGTTAGGTAAATGAATACTGATTGGCTAATATTACTGTAATTAAAAGCTTTATGTAGTCTCCTACAAAAATTTGAAAACTGCATCTCAGTTACAACTGTTTTGTCACCTCTTCAAGGTGTAGAGTTTGGGGCTGGAGAAATGGCTTAGAAGTTAAGGCACTTGCCTGCAAAGCCTAAGGACCCAGGTTTGATTCCCCAGAACTCACGTAAGCCAGATGCATTTGGGGTTCCTTTTCAGTGGTTAGAGGCCCCAGTGTGCACATTCTCTCTCCCTCCCTCTTTCTTCCTCTTGCTCATAAATAAATTTTAAAAAAATACTTTAAAAAAAAAGAGCTGGAGATAATGGCTTAGCAGTTAAGGCCCTTGCCTACAAAGTCGAAGAACTAGATACAGTTTCTGAGCTATACAATGAAGAACCAATGCAAGAAAATCATCTAAACAAATAGCACCTTTGGCAAGGTCATTCATGCAATATAATCGTTTATAGAATAGGTCATATATAAAAGTGGTTCCAAAGAAGACAATAGTTTATTCTTATTGAATATCAAGATTGTCATAAGCCCTTGTTATGGCATATATTTATATATGAGACACATGTTATATATAATCTAAATAACATGTGTTGTATTATATTAATTATAATTAATGATCTTTTTGCATATAAATGATAGAATATATGAATCATATATTTAAGAGGGGGAGAGAGAGAGTCACACACTTTCCACACGTGAAACACTGAAGTTCAAAGAGCATAAGTGACTTACCCTGTAAGGACACATGGGTTGTTGTTGTTTTTTTTTTTTTTTTTTTTTTTTTGGTTTTGGTTTTTCAAGATAGCATCTCACTTTAGCTCAGGCTGACCTGGAATTCACTATTGGTCTCAGGGTGGCCTTGAACTCAAGGCGATCTTTCTAACTTTGCCTCTCCAGTTCTGGGATTAAAGGCTCGTGCCACCTCACCCGGCTATAGACAGTATTTGTTGTAAGCCAAACATACTTTGTCTTTCCTCGGCTTTCAAACAATATCCTATATTTGTAGAAAAAAGGCCTAGATACACAGGTAGTTTAAACGTTAACTGAAGGAAAGCTCTCTTATCACGATGTTTTTCCCTTTGGTTTTGTTCTATACAGATGTCTGTGGTAGGTACTGAAGTGGCTCCCAAAGGTGTCCTTGTCCTAATTACTAGACCTATGATTGTGTGCTTTACATGGCCAAATGGATTTTTTGCAAATGTGATAAAACTCAGGATTGTATGATGGGGAGATTACATTCGACCATCCTACACAGTGCAGTGCAATCACCAGGGTCCTTATGAATGAAAGAGGGAGGCAGGATCATCGGTGGGAGTAGATCTGAGAAGAACTCCACTTGTCCTTGTTGGCTTTGAAAATGTAGCACAAATATTTTAAGTGAAGGAATATAGGTAGCCTCAAGAAGCCAGAAAAGGCAAAAGAACAGATCATCCTATGGAGCTTCCATAGTGAAGGCAACTTTGGCAACATTTAAAAAAATTATTTATTTATTTGCAAGCAGAGAGAGATGGAGAGAAAAGAGGCAGACAGAAAGAGAACAGGTATGCTAAGGCCTCTAGCCATTGCACATGAACTCCAGATGCATATGCCCCTTGTGCATCTGGCTTATGTGAGTCCTGGGCAATTGAACCTGGCTTTGCAGGCAAATGCCTTAACCACTGAGCAATCTCTCCAGACCCCTTGGCAACATTTTGATTTGGGATCAGTGAAAGTCAAATCAGACTTCTGACTTCCAAAACTATAAGAAGATAGATTATATGTTCTCCACTATTACAAGGTGGGAGGTAATAGCTAAAGATTTGGCCCATCTCCGGCAATGACTGCTGCTCTTACAACTCATAACCCACAACTCCCTGGTGAATACCAGCAATCCCACTGAAGAGGGTTCTCAATGAAGTGGGAGCAGGGAGGAGGGGAATGATGGTATCAACACTTGATGTATCCATAAAAAGTTTCAACTTAATAAAAAATTCATGTTTAACAATGAATTAGAACAGTTCCTCCTGTGGCCTTCAAATAATAGACTGTAATTCATACCTGGTAAGAATTTCTTTGGGCAGAGAAGATCGATAGGGACTATCCAAAATTATGACTCAATTTACTTATCATCACAGTTAACAGCAAGTGACTCAAATTTGAAAAGCACATTGTCACGGAAAAAGAGTTCTGTTGCACAGTTAGGGATTTAGAATTATGTTTAAAGGGCCCTCATTAAGTATAAGAAAAATATTTCCTCTGCTATTATTCAGGAAATAACTAAGAAAAATGTTTGTGGGAATAATTTATCAGATGTTCCATTTTATGGTTACAACAATCTTCAACATTTTCTAGAAGGAAAGGTGAGGATACTTCCTTTTGCTTTAGGTCACAGTGTTTCTTATCTGTAAAGCTCATACCTCCAGGAATTTTAGAATTCAAAATGCATTTTTTATTTTTTTATTTTTGGAGAGAGACAGAGAGAGAGAGAGCGAGAGAGAGGGAGAGGAAGACAGAGAATGGGCGCACCAGGAGTCTCTCAGCTGCAGTGAACAAAATCCAGATGTGTGCGCCCCCTTGTGGTCAAGTGTGGCATTGCGCCCTTGTGTCACTTTGCATCTGGCTAAACGTGGGACCTGGAGATTGGAACCGCTAGAGATTGGATCCGGGTTCTTAGGCTTAGCAGGCAGGCTCCTTAACCACTAAGCCATCTCTCCAGCCCTTAAAATGCATTTTAAAGAGACAGACATTTACCCTCAAAGATTAAATCATTTCATTTTCTATTTTATTTATATGTAACTTAAATATTTTCTTGATTCTTTTTTATTATTCTATTAATGTGGGAAACATCACAATATTATCTAGCTATAAGAAGAAAGATGTCCTTTAAATTAATGTATTCACTATCTTATTTGCCATAATTACAATCACACATATTTGACAAAAGACACTGTGGTAGTTTGATCAGGTGTCCCCCATAAACTTAGGTGTTCTGGATGCTACGTTCCCTAGCTGATGGCAATTGGAAATTAAAGCCTCCTGATGGTGGTGTATTGTTGGGGGTGTGCTTATGTGTGTTATAGCCAGTTTCCCCATGCTACTGTTTGGCACACTCTCCTGTTGTTATTGTCCACCTTATGTTGGCCAAGGGGTGATGTCCACCCTCTGCTCATGCCGTTTTCCCTGCCATCATGGAGCATCCCCTTGAGTCTATAAGCCAAAATAAACCTTTTTTTCCAACAAGCTGCTCTTGGCCGGGTGATTTCTATCAGCAATGCAAACCTGACTGCCACAGACACATTGGCGATAAGGCTTTCTGTTTTTTATGTTAGTTTTCTATGGTTATTTTAGCCTTTAAATTCTATGTTAATTTATTACTAGATATATTCTATGATTTAAATGCTCATAGTATCAAAATGTTCATAGGTATAAATGCAATTAAATCTACGAATATATCCATTCATATTGAGTTTATGTTATACAATCTTATTAGCCAATTAAATAATCCTTATAGCCAGATTAAATAAATAATTTTGTGAATGTTGAAAATACAGAAATTTCTAATATGTAATAACCACTCAAAACTCAATTTAATTGTCTGTGGTTGTATACAAGATAAAATAAATAGGATAGTGTCAAGAATAATCTTTTAGTGTTGATATGCAGTGAATAGCTTTGCAAGAAAAATTTAGATTCTTTTGAAACTATCTTAAATAAAGCATCCTGCATATGATAGAGATGGATCACTTGCTCTCATAAATCTGGCATTTAAACTGAAGTAGTTATGAATATTCGTGACAGAAAGATTTAGCTGTATGCCTCATCCCCCCACCAGTGACTAAATAATTAGTCTTTCAGTTAATCTTCATTACCATTGTCATCTTCCACCTTGTCCTTTGAAAACAAGATTGAAGTAGAAGGATATCTACAAATTCATATTGAGAAATATGAGGGCTATGAGCCATTCATATGACAAAGGTGCTTGGAGGAGACAGGGAAAGTTATTTCATCTAATCTATAGATACACCAATGTTAAATTGATTAAAATTTCAAAGGGGATTTCCGTGAATGGTAATGCTGATGAATAGTCCTCAGACAGCAAAGGGTAACATGAAATGCAGGCTAGGAGGAAGCACTAAATTGTCTTTCACATGCTGTGTACTTCTCTAACATTCCTGTCTCCTACCACCACACATCCGGCTATTAGTTCAATTTTACAGCTGAATTCGCAGCTAACGAATTTATGTGATATCAACTAAGGTCATGGATCTGATACTAAGCCTCTCTCCTCAGGTTCTTTAACAGTATAAGAAACTCTGATGGAAACTTACTCTTAGGAATTAAAATTTTCATTACTGGGAGGGCAACTTCCTTTAAGCAATAAAAATCTATAAATTTAAAAAAAATTTACAATGCTATTTATTGAGCAAACAGCAGGCACTAGGCAGTTGGCTTACACGTTGTCTAATACAGTTCTGTCCTGTATTATTTCTTCTTCGCAGACAAGGAAATCAAACCAGAGTATTATAGTAACTTGCTTAAATTAATTTCAAATTTGAAGTTGAAAAGGAGCTTGACCCCATATTTCTAAAACTTCAAGCAATTATTGTCAGATATGTTATATAACTGTACACAAAAACAAAAAATGAATATGTTCAAAATTTGGTTAAAGAAAAAGATTCTGTACTGTAGTTGATTGCATTGTGTTATGGTTTTTATACTGTATTAAACTTATGTTAGATATAATAGCTAGGAAAGTTGGAGAAGTGTATGCTTAGAAATTCTTTGGAGTATGTATCTAGTTTCTTGTGAACCTAAATAAGACTTTTTATTGATAACTAAATAAATGGAGAACATTTTACAGATTATGTTTTCATTAAGCAGTCACCCAAAATACAACATAAAGAAAATAATCTATGTGATAAACAAATAAGTGTATCTAGGGACTATGTTTAAACATTTTTGTGTAATCAATTTCCTAATTTTTTGTTTTAATGTTATAACTTTAGAGAGGATTATGTTCCGAGTTTGACTGTTATGTTGTTGTCTGTTTATAACCTTTTGATCTATATAAGTATGAGACTTTTCAGATATAATAGCAGTTTTATGAATGAAACTATAAAACTACCCAAACTCCATATATTCTTGAAAGAGTGTTTGGGATGCTGGGGAGATGGGTCAGTGGATAAAAAGCCCTTAGTGCACAAGTATGAGAACTGGAGTTTGGATTCTTAGCACCAATGTAAAAGCAGGATGAAGTAGGTGTGTCTGAAATCCCAGCATGATGGTGAGATGCAAGACAGAGTCAGGTGAATCAGAAGCTCACAAGGAAGCTTGATGTGTGAAAGCAGCAACAAAGAGACCCCATATCAAACAAGGTTGATGGCCAACAAAATCCAAGGTGGTCCTCCAATCTTCACGCGTGCCTGGTAGCCTGTGTACACCTGAACTCCCTCTCTCTCTCTCTCTATCTCTCTCTTTCTCTCTCTCTCTCTCTCTCTCTCTCTCTCTCTCTCACACACACACACACACACACACGCTGTTTCCATATCTGTTTAACATATAATGATCTAATATACACTGAATAAATTCCTTTCAGAATTCAATAATGCCATTAAAATGAGCTCTATAACAATAAATTAGAAGTATTTCCTGAGTATTCAAAACATTAACAGAAACTATGTTCAAGGCTTTATAATTTGTCCCCTTTAATATCTAACCTCTCCCAACAAGTAGGCTATTAGAAATCCAGGATTTATTTTTTTTGTTGCTGCAAAAAAATACCTGACACCAATCAACTCGTTTGGGGGAGAAACTAATGGAGAGAGGGAGGGGATATGATGGAGAGTGGAGTACTGAAGGGGAATAGGGGGAGGGGAGGGAAATATGGTTTATTGTCTGTAAGTATAGAAGTTGTCAATAAAATAAATAAATTAATTAAATTAAAAATAAACAAAAAACATTTACAATTTTATATAATCAGGTTTATCAGATTATCTTTATTGGTTCATGTTTTGAATATTATGCTTAGAATATCTCCTCTCCCCCAAGATTATTAACAAAAGACACTATGCATTTTCAGTACTTATTTATTTAAATTTTAAAATCTTTACGTGGAATTTAGTTTGAAATCCAGTTAGGGAAATTCAGACTTTGGCATTTATGTTTAAGACACCTCAGTTTTAGTAATAATGACTAAATTTCTTCATGGTCTAGTGTGAAATTAGTATGTATCATTTTGTAGTAACATAGGTGGCTTTTTGGGGGGATTTACTATGAGTTTACTCTGTCTTAGAGTAATGGTCTAAACCAAAAATTCATGGAATTTAGGCTTTGCAGTAAAGAAGCTTCATTTTAGGATCTGGAGAGATTGCTTAGTGGTTAGGGCATTTGTTTGCAAAGCCAAAGGATCCTGGTTCGATTCTCTAGGACCCAAGTAAGCCAGATGCCCAAGGAAGCACATGCATCCGGAGTTCATTTGCAATGGTTGGAGGCCCTGGCACACCCATTCTCTTCATCTCTCTCTCTCTCTCTCTTCTCTCTTTCTCAAATAAATAAAAAAAAATAAGCTTCATTTTAGGAAATGCAAAGTTCTGAGATGATGCTGAAATTAACACAAATGGAGCATATATTTCTATACTGAATACCATGAAAATCAACTCAACTGAACAAATATTTCATGAAATACTTTTCAGAATTAAAGCATTTTGTAAGAAGTCAGTGTAAGCCTTTACCATTTGAAAACTTATTTTCTCAAGTCACTGCTGAAGAAAGTTGTATCATTTCAGAGAAAGTAATTCTTAAAAGTATAACTCAGCTTAATCATTAAATTATATTAAGTGCATAATTCATTTTATTAAAGACTTTACTTTAAAAGCTGCCTTTTAGGAACAAAGATTTTTAGCCTTGCTACAAAGCAAAGATAGAAGGAACAAGCACAAATGTTCAGTTTCCATTCCCTGGAGGATGCACGCTGCAGAATATCACCAAATGGCCAATTAAGCACTTTGTCAATACCCAAGAACCAAATATTAGATTCAACTCATCTTGGTAATTAGCCAAGGATTGCAACAGAACTTCCATCAAGTAAGATAAACTAAAAGGATTTATACAGCTAGCAGATCTGTTTTATTGTAAGATCAATAAACCAAGACATTAATCTAAAAGCCTGGTGTTTGGTTTTATTTTCCAGTTTTTCTATAGTTAGATTGTACCCAAAGTCAATGTGCTTCCAAAAACCTAAATAATAACCCCAAGATAAACAATAACACTAAAGGAAGTTGAAGGAAGGGCCACTCTACACTCAATACTGAACTGTAAGATATAAGCAAATGTTCACCATTACTGCATTCTTTTTCATAAATATTTGTTTATTTGCAAGGCAACATATATGTAGAGAGAACGTGTGTGCTGGGGTCTCTAGCATCTACAAATAAACTTCTGATGCATCTTGCTTTACATGGATACTGGGGAATCGAACCTAGGTCATCAAACTTTGAAGGCAAGTGCTTTAACCACTGAGCAATCTCTCCAGCCTCATTACTGCATTTTTTTAAAGATTATACTGCATTCAGCACAGAAAGACAACTACCACATGTACTTTCTCATCTGCACTTCCCAACTGGGGTCAACTGGAGAAGAGTGCAAATGGTGGTAAGCAACAGGAATATGGGCGTGAAACTAGAATGAGAGCAGGAGAGAAGAAATAAGGAGAGAGGAGGAGGAGCTACCCAACAAGTTAAGGAGGGACAGAACATGGGGGTGGGGAGAGAATTACCTCAAGGTTAAGAAAACATGAGTCAGTTCCATAGAAACCTTCATTCTGACTAGCATTCTACAGTTATAACCACTAATAAAGGGAGAGGGGAGACAGTCCAGACAGGTGGAAAAAGGTTAACTTTCAAACCATGGAATCTGGCTAGTAAAACCCAGACACAGAATTGGGTGGCCTTCCACAGTGAGCTGTTGACCAGAGAGACCCATGATATCACCAAAATAATGTAAGCCATTGCCAAAATAAATAATTGCCTGCCATAGCTGAAAGGTAAGACCCTATTGCTGAAGGGACCATAGACTGTGGTTCCAGGACATTGGAATATCATGTTGGAACTGAAAGGGAAACTAGATCCCACCTGACTAGCCCTCATAGTGCTGGAAAGCCCCATGGGAGCTGCTGGAGGACAATGATCACTAACAGCATGAATAGGCAGGGGACCCTGCATATTACAAAATCAACCAGCTGGTCCAAAAGCACATACTTGTACAATTCTATGGAGAATCTGCTTTATTTTACAAATGCAGAGAAAATGGAGAAGAACCAAGATCCAGTGATAAGACAGGAAGATAGCCGATGGCCCACCATAAGATTTGCCACCTCTATGACATCTTCTAGGGTCCAGGAGAAAGAGCAGAGAAAGTGGAGATATGAATACTGCTCTCACAGATAGCCTGACAACCAGTTTGAGGGTAATGGTGACAGAGACAGTGATCAGTCAAAACCTATCAGAGCAGAAATCTAGAGGCATCAGAGAACTCACCAGTAAATCAGACTGCTAACACGCCTGCAATAACTCAGGGAACATTGCAAAAGAGGGAGAAGAAAGATAGAAAGAGCCTCAGAGTGGGTAGGAGTGCCCTGAGGCACAGTACTCTGCTACCCCACAGACACTAACTGAGGCCTCCATGACCCCACAGTGATTACCATAACATCACTGAGAAGGGCCTCAAGGGTAATAGGAACTGGAGATAGGGGAAAAAAGAACATAAACTGGGCTGGAGAGATGGATCAGTGGTTATGGTGCTTACCTGCAATTCTACCAACCTTGGTTCATTTCCCTGCGCCCACACAAAGCCAGATGAACAGAGTGGCACATGCATCTGAGGTTTATTTGCAGTGGCTGGAGGCCCTGCCATTGACATTTTCTCTGTCTTTCTATCTTCTATTACTCTCTGCTTGCAAATAAATATTTTTTTAAAAAATAACCGGTTATAATTTATATTAAATACAATTTAAAACTTAAATTAAAAAAAAAAAAAAAGATTATACTACCAGGCGTGGTGGTGCATGCCTTTAATCCCAGCACTTGGGAGGCAGAGGTAGGAGGATTGCCGAGAGTTCAAGGCCACCCCGAGACTATATAGTGAATTCCAGGTCAGCCTGAGTTAGAGTGAGATCCTACCTCGAAAAACCAAAAGAAAAAAAAAAAAAAGAATTATACTGCATGATAGTGAAGCTGTTCTCTGCTGCCTTAGTGAGTTTCTTTTCACAGTTTATTTATAATGATTTACTGTTATACATTTCTTAGTGCTACCCTGTGAATGAAGTTCCACTATGCATTTCTGAGTTTTAATACCAAATAAGTTCAACCAACTAACTTACAGCCATCTCCAAATCTAACTACCAGTCATTATCTGAGCCTGTTTAGCTGAGTCAACTACTTACAAATTCTCTAATTTCCATATCTACCCTTTTGATGTTCTCTGATGCTCAAATCTGAATTAGTTATCTTCTTAATTTGATATCTCAGCATTTTATATTAGCTCCAAAATTGGCTTGTCTGCACTTTATACTACAATATCAATGCTGATATTTTATGAATTATGTCTTGTTATTTTATCATTCCACCAACATGTTGCACCAGGCTGTCAAAGAATGAGTGTTTAGTAAATGTTTAATACAGACAAATCAAACATTGATTATATATTTCTAGTAGTCAAGTATGTTACTCCTAAAAAAATGAATTACAAGTAGTGTGATACATAAGAATTTTTAGAGCAAGAATTACATGCAAAAATGTTAGTTTTACTGTATTCTATTCTATAAAGATTTAAATTTACATGATGTATTTATTTATTTGTAGTTTCATGAGAGTGTGTTTATCTTTAAATGTTAAAATGGCAGTCAGTAACTTGTTTAAAACTTAGGATATGGGCTGGAGAGATGGCTTAGCAATTAAGGTGCTTGCCTGAAAAGCCGAAGGACCCAGGTTCAAGTCCCAAGTACCCACTTAAGGCAGATGCACACAGGGTGGCTCATGTGTCTGGAGTTAGTTTGCAGTTGCTAGAGGTCTTTGTGCACCCATTCTTTCTCTTTCTCTCTCTCTCTCTCTCTCTCTCTCACCGTTTCTCTCTCAAATAAATAAATAAAATTTAAAAATTAAAAAAAATACCTTAAGATGCTGTTAGCGTAATAGCTATCCCTCTCCCAACATATACATAGCAGAAACTTGGCATTCATGATTTTCTACTATTTCAACTTTTCTAAAAGTTTTAGGAAGAAGATTTTCAGAGATGGAACATGAAGAAACTTTCTTCCTTATCTTTTCATAGAGTTACAATTCATCTCAACAAGCTGTCCACGTAGTTCCCTTCATGAGCTCTAAATTTACACAATAAAAAGCTAGAAATGTAATTAATATTTTTCAATAAGAGACAATTTACATTATGTGCAGTGAATTGGGAGTGTTTTTTCTTTTCTTTTCTTTTTTTTTTTTTTTGAGGAAATTGACACATCTAATTTTGAAATCCATGTTTCTACCCTGAGAGAGAATGAAGAAGTAAACAGTTGAGAAGATATATTTTTGTGGTGTATTGCTAAAATTCAAGGGAGGCAGCTTTACATTTTACTTTGAAGATATCAAGCACTAATGCCAATGCACAGTCTTTCCTGTCACACATTTCACTGATTCTACTAGTGAATGAGCCGTGTCTCCTGGAAGCATTACTGCATTTGAATCTCTTCTCTTTCAACTCCCATCTACACTCACTAAACCTGGTGATCCATTTAAAAAAAAAAAAAAGATGTCAAGGACTGTATAATAAAGGACATGTTAGAATGGAGGGAAAAGAAATTGTAGGAAAAGGCTGTAGTGCATATTTAAAAGTGGAAACACTGGGAGGGTACAAGATCACACTGTCCATCTTTGAAGGTTAAATGTATTGATTTTATTCCAGAGGTTCAGTCATACCACCCTCATGTGGCAGGCAGAAGAAGCTTCTAGTTGTTGAGTAACATACTGGAAACTGGGGACCTCTAAGTCATAAATACCAGTTCACTAATAATTGTGACACGACAAACCATTTAATTATTGTCAGTATTTTCTATGAAATATTAGGTAGGTTGAATCTGTCTAATGAAGTTTTTGTGATTAGTGACTGAACTGGCAGTGGGGAGGATATTACTGGAAGGAGGCTTTTAGTTTGGGGGTTTATTCTGGCTCCATTTCCATTGATAATGGATGCCTACAAAATGAATATTAATTACTCTTACTCTCCTGCTCTTTTGGGTCTTGTCCAATGTAGGAATGCAGGATGCTGGGAATTTCAGGAAAGTGTATTAGAATATAATTCTGAGCCAATACTTCACTTGGTAATATGGATTAATACGAAAGGTTAGTAAACAAATATTGTTGGATTTTTTTATTTTATTGGTAACGCTCATAATGTGAATGCATTCCTGTTGGTGTCTTCGATAGCCTCCTTCCCACTCTGAAGGGACTCTCCTCATTGGGGAATGTGGGTTGTGCATTGTGGGGGTAGCCATCAGTTATGTGGGAGAGGCAATGTCTCTGTGCATAATGACCTAACTCGTGGCTCTAACAATCTTTCCGCCCCCTCTTCCACAAATTTCCCTGAGCCATGTTGGGTTCATTTTAGGACTCCTATTGTTTTTTAAAATTTTTAATTTTTTAATTTAATTTAAAATTTATTTTTATTTATTTATTTGTAAGAAGGAGGAAAAAGAAAATAAATGAGAAAGAGAGATAGAGAGAATAGGCACAACCAGGGCCTCTAGTCACTGCAAACAAACTCCAGACACATTCACAGCATTGGGCATCTGGCTTTCCATCAGTACTGGGGAATCAGACCAGGGTCATTAGACTTTGGAGGCCTATAAAACCTGATGACCTATTACCTATGACCCATTCCAGCCAGCAAGGTTAAGGTTCCACAACCTTCCCACACAGTGCCACTAGCTGGGTACCCAGTGTTCCAGATGATTTTATGGAAGACATTTCATATTTAAACCACAACAGTATCTTGGGCTTCCAAATCCAGAGAAAACTGCTTAGTAGGAGGAGAAAGTGAACTTAATTTGGAATAAATGCCACAGTCTATCCAGCCAATACATAGAAATTTGAACCCAGTCAACTATTGATAAGGAAATTTTACAATACATATTATAACAAAAAGATCATTGCCAAGGATAAGCAAATGATAATTATTAAAGTCATTTCACAGGTGAACAAGACTTTTTCTAGTATAATTCTTTATTTCGCAACCAAAAGCAAACAAAACTGTGCCTTCATATCAGGTCTCCTTTCAGCATGAGATCATCTTTGTTTGCTGCTTTTGAAATGCCAAACTGTTTCCCCAAGTTTCCTAGTTATAGTAACTCCTGCAAACTCATAAGACAAACAAACAAACAAACAAACAAACAAACAAACAAACAAACATTTTGCCCCTAAATCTGAATCTTCAAGTAGAGGATTGGTAATCTGAATATTTTTAAGACAGCCATGCCAGTAGTATTCTCAGACATATTTGAGAAACAGCTCTAAATTATTCTTTGAACTTGAGTCCTTTTTCCTATTATACATGAGCAGAGAATTCCACATACATATATTGTAAATCATTTTTTCTTTTTCTGTGGGTATTTTGTATTAAGGGAATCTGATGTAGGGCTTGAAGGTAAATCAATGACTATGTTACGAATAAAGTGTGGAAGGCTAACATAACATAACTTAAGTCCTAAATTCTGAATACTCTTATGTTATTTGTGCAATTCAAGAGAAGAATGATTTGGGCACTCATTGGTCTCACTGTATAACTTTAAACAGATGTTCTAAGTGACTTGCATTTCTCTGATTAAATTACATGAAAATGTTAAATTGGGTCAGTGATCTGTCATCATATTTTAATAGCTTAGAGTGTACTTGTGGAATATTTTTATAATCTTGGTTAATTACTAACTGCCTTATTCTTAGAAAAATGACTCAAACCATGAGGACTAGGAACCTCCTAGAGCTTTTGGTACTAAGAATCCGTTTGGTATTTGATGCTATCTTCCTTTATGATTCCAAATATATTTATTCCTATACTCTTCTATTTACAAAAGATGTGACAATGTATAGTCTTTCCAAAACATGTGTAAATATTTCCAATCTGACTATATTTCTTCCAAAATTTTCATGACAATTTGCCATGACTTGGTAAGTCAAGGAACAGATGCAAATCTACTATGTGTTAAATGGGTAAATAAGTTGCATCTGGTCCTCAGCTTCCCTGTAGCTCATTGTCAGGGTAAAGTTAGAATTCAAGGTGGGGTTTCATCCAGATTTACAAAAGTTGTGAAGCAACCAAGCAAAGAAGAAGGAGGAGGACAAGAAGAAGAATGAGAAGAGAAAGAGGAGAAGGAGAAGAACAAGGAGACAGAGAAGAGTGCATTTCTACAAACTCCCAGAGTTTGGGCACAGGGGCAGGCGCAGGAGGATGCAATCTGGATCCTGACCTTCCTTCATCCTACTGAAGGTCCACTCCTGGAAATGCCTTCCTTTGCATCAAATGTGTGGAAGCCTGGGTCTCCAGACCTTTTGTTATCAGACCAAGCAGACCCATGGTGAAGTTTGCTATCTAATGGGCTGATGCTTCCACTCTACAAAGCTCTAATCCATAGGGACTTCCAACCCACTGTGCTTTGTGCTCTTCGCACATGACTTCCCGGAAGTGTAACCTGTCTTGCTCACTCAGGCCATGCCATGTGCAGTGATGTATTGCCATCCTCTTGAAAGCTTTAATAATGCTCTTACCAGGAGTCTTACGTGTTCATTTTGCACAGCCCTGAAAATTCTGTAGCAGTCCCAATGAACCTCCTCTGTCACCTCAGCATTAGGGACATGAGAGTTGAGGATATTTTCTGCTTTAAGTTATTAACTCTTCAAAAAACTGGTTCATTTTCTTATGAACCTGGTAAAAGTTTCTTTTCAGAGCAGCTTTCCTCAAATACCATTTCTAAAGAAATCCTGTCTGCTTAGTTACCTCCATCTGCATTACTGCTTGCAACTCTGAAACATCTATTAGAATATTGAAATGAGTTACTCATTCATTTACTTATTTATTTTCCTAGTACAGATGTTGCTTCATGAAAGGAGAAACTTTAGTCTTATTCGGTATTTTTTTTCCTCTGTGTCTTACAGTGTTGAGTGAGCATTTATTGTTCAGTGAACTTGACACATGAGTGTAAGGGACCAAAGGCAAAGCATGAAAGTAAGGAAGGCCCCTGCACTGAGGTATTTGTCTTTATCTACCTTTAAGGTCAAAAATTCCAGGGCTTTAGAGATGGCTTAGCTTAGTTAAGATGCATGCCTGTAAAGTCTGAGGACCCTGGTTCGATTTTCCAGGTCTCACATAAGCCAGATGCACATGGTGGTGCATGCTTCTGGAGTTTGTTTGCAATGGATAGAGGCCCTGGTATGCCCATTCTCTGTCTCTGTCACTCTCTCTCTCTCTTCCTTTCCCTTTCTCTGACTTTAATAAATAAATAACAATAAAAACTGAAAAAAATTCTAGGTAATGTAGAGTGAGTTTCAGTATTATAAATTTCAATCTTCATTTTGTAAAATTCACTTCTCAAATAATACTCTACTCATTACAAATCATGAAAAATACTTTCACTGTACTTAAAGGAAAAAAAATTGCTATTTCAACCAATTTGATGCTCAGAGGGTTTAAGCTCTCTTAAATGTAAATAAATATTATCTTTGGGTTATAATGGGGAAAATAGACTAACTGCCATGAGTTTGGTGGTCCTGGAAAGGACTTAGCTAACATTTTGTTAGTTTTTCCTACACTTTTTCCCCTCAATTCAATATTATATCAACAGAGAAAATATCTAATGAAAAGCTCAACAGTCCTTGTTTATATAAACAAAAGTTCAGGCCATCTATGCAAACTCTGATTAGAGTCTAAAACTGCACTGTTCTTTTACAATATGTTCATAATATATTTTGATGTCATTTATTATTTACCCTCATTGCTTTCTTCCTTCCATTTCCCCCCCCCACACACAAACTCTTGCTGGACTCCTTCATCTGCTCAATGATCACACCCATCTTCCTCTACTTTGGTATTGTTTTTGGTGACCTACGTGTTACATTAGGGTTCTTGCATGAGCACTGGTAGAAGATTATTTATCTAAGCATAGGTAACTCACCAATGGTTATACCACCAAAGAAAATACAATGGCATGTCCTTTCTCACAGATAGAATTCCACCGCACCACCTGTCCACTCAACTCTTACCTTCTTGTTGCCTCTACCTCCACAGTGTTCTCTGAGCCTTGGAGGGTGTGACATAGATGCCCCTATGGGGCTGAGCACTCAACAGCCATTTATTCTCACAAAATAAAATGAGTAGTAGAGTAGTGTTGACTTGATTAGACCCTCCCCAGACCAATTTGGAGACTGCCTGGTCACTATGTAGACCACCCAGGTTCAGATGAGTGTACCCCAGTCATGTGGGTACAACCTGGGCAGATTGACAAGCAGGCACATTTAGTGCTCACCCCTCTCTTTGGCCTGCAATATTGCGCCTCTCTTTGTAGGGAGGACTAGATCATTGCCTCACTAAGCTGGTCACACTCCCCAGCCCTGACCTCTGTGCAGACTTCCTGGGCACTGAGTAGACCACTAAGGATCAAGGTGTGCACTCCTACAGTCACTTGACTTTTACAAAGAGGTCAAAAATGCACACTGGAGGAAAGATAGCCTTTTCAACAAATGTTTTTGGAGAAACTGAAGAAGCACATGTGGAAGAATGAATCTAGACACTCATATCTCACTTTGAACAAAAATTAACCCCAAATGAAATAAGGACTTCAGTGTAAGTGTCTGAAACTGAAATCATCAGAAGAAAAAAGAGGAGAGAGCATTCCCAGATGTATGTTTAGTGAAAGGCTTTCTAAATATGACTCTAGTAACCATAAGACAAACACTTAACTGTTGGGATCTTATGAAACTGAAAAGCTATTCTATAGCTAAGCAAATCAACATAGTGAATTGATAACCTATATCACGGGGAAAATCTATGCCAGCTATGCATCTGACAGAGATGTAATATCTATTATATAGAAAGAGCTACCCAAAATCCCCTAAGCAATAAAATTTGATCAAATCATTCAAATAATGGGACAGGAAACTGGACAGAGAGTTCCTAAAGGAAGAAAAACAAATGACCAATAAATATCTTAAAAAGTTGATTAACATCTATAGTCATCAGGGAAATGCAAATTAAAGTTACTTTGAGATTCACTCTGGTCAGAATGGCTATCATGACAACCATTACAGGACTAAAAGGCTGGCAAAGGTTTGGAGAACGAGGAGCCCTCAGTCTCTGTTGGTGAGAGTAAAAACTTTTAAAGCCACTATGGAAAACAATATGGAGGTGCCTCAAAAAAGTCTAAAAATAAGCCGGGCGTGGTGGTGCACACCTTTAATCCCAGCACTCGGGAGGCAGAGGTAGGAGGATCGCAGAGAGTTTGAGGCCACCCTGAGACTGCATAGTTAATTCCAGGTCAGCCTGGACCAGAGTGAGACCCTACCTCGCAAAACAAAAAATAAAAAATAAAAATAAATAAAAAATCTAAAAATAGATCTGCCATTTTACCCAGGTATAACCCCCATTGACATATTTCCTCAAGACTTTACTATTTACTATAGACATAGTATTGTGATTTTCATTTAATAATCTATGGTATTGCCACCCACATAGGGTACCACTGATTAAACTATTTTTATTCTTATAGTTTTTTTTTTTTACAAAGAATTTGGTTTCTATATGGCTTTTTAATAAATTCTCTGTTATTTATTTATTTATTTAAGACAGAGAGAAGAGAGAGAGAGAGACAATGGGTGCACCAGGGCCTCTAGCCACTGCAACTGAACTCCAGACACATGCACCACCACATGCATCTGACTTACATGGGACCTAGAGAATCAAACCTGGGTCCTTAGGCTTTGGGCATGTGCCTTAACTGCTGTGCCATCTCTCCAGCCCACAGTCTTTGTATTAATTAACCCTGCCAATATCCCCAACCCCATCCCTGCTTAATCCATTGCACTCCTAGTGTTTGCCCTCTACTTTCATATCATATATGCTGTACTCTCCCACTACCTTGACACCCCAGGGGCCTTTTCCAGCTTACTGGTCTCTACAGACACTCAAAATGAAACATGTAAAGCCAAGTCAGTGGGTGTATCAAAATGTCAAATAAGAATGATAATATTTCCCACCTACATGCTTCCCAGGGTGCTTGAGAATTGATGTGAAAATGTCTTTGAAGTGTTTTGAATTCATTGGAGTAAAACTATGTCATAAATACAGAATTATCTTTTGGAATTCTGGTTCTAATGGTCCTTATGATTAGCCCTACACCATAACTTTAGAGTTAGAAGACATATATTCACCATCTTCTGAGAGCTTTTTGTTATAGAATTTACACATAGAGAAGTGATTTCCTAAGATACTGTTAACTACAATTACCTTTTGTTTTCTAAACAAAATAAAGCATTTACTCAATGATCATATAGCATTGATTGCAGAGGTTTTCACATTAAAGGATACTGTACTAGTAACTCAACATTAATTAGATAAAATAGGAATGTAAGAAATTATCAGAGTCTAAGTGGCTTAAATACGAGAAACATAATTTATAGTTCAGGAAGCTTGAAGGCTTAGATTGTGGTGTTGACATGTCATTTCCTTGGTTCGTTGATGGCTCTCTACTCGGCTCTTCACGTGATCTTCCTTCTCTACATCTCTGAGTCCTAATTTCATTTTCTCATAAGAACACAAGCTACAGTCACAGCACTCCTGGACATGTAATAAGGGACTCACATTCCACTACACAGATGTTTTCTCATCCCTGCTGATGGCTGCTCTATTCATAATAAACAGGAGAAGGAATCAGCCTAGAGTCCATGAACTCATGAGTGGATAATGAAAACATGGTATGGAACACAAAGTATCCCATCTCAATTACTCCCTCTTTCAAAGTCAATTTGTATTCATTGTGCTAAATGATGGGTTCATATGGGTCTATTGTGTACTTTGTTCAGTTTCTCTTTCCCTACCCTATTCTCCACTGTGGTGGTTTGATTCAGGTGTCCCCCATAAACTTAAGTGTTCTGAATGTTAGGTTCCCAGCTGATGGCAACTTGGGAATTAACACCTCCTGGAGGCAGAGTATTGTTGGGGGCGGGCTTATGGGTATTATAGCCAACTTCCCCTTGCCAGTTTTTGGCACACTCTCCTGTTCCTGTTGTCCACCTTATGTTGACCAGAGGGTGATGTCCACCCTCTGCTGATGCCATCGTTTTTCCTGCCATCATGGAGCTTCCCCCTTGAGCCTGTAAGCCAAAATAAACCTCTTTTTTCCTACAAGCTGCTCTTAGTCGGGTGATTTCTGTCAGCAATGCAAACCTGACTGCAACATCCACCTAAATAGCCTCTATTCTATTTTCCTGTCAAATATATGTATGTATATATATATATATATATATATACATATGCATATATACACATATATCTAATACATATTACCATATATAATTATGTGTATATAAAATTATATATACATGTATAAATATCTCAATATATTCTTCAGTATATATATTTTAAATATATATGAATACTAAATATAAAGTGCTTTGACAATATATGTATACATATTTAAATATATATTTATAGGAAATATATATTTATAGGAATCATGTGATATTTTTCTTTCTGAAGCATATTGTTTTTTTTTTTTAATTTTTTTAAATTTCTTACTTTTTTTTTGGTTTTTCAAGGTAGGGTGTCTGTAGCCCAGGCTGACATGGCATTCAATATGTAGTCTCAGGGTGGCCTTGAACTCACAGCGATCCTCCTACCTCTGCATCCTGAGTGTTCAGATTAAAGGCCTGCACCCCCACGACTGGCTACCAGGCTTGTTTTGCTTAACATGTTGATCCCAAGTCCCATCCATTTCCCTGAAAATTGCATGTTTGATCCTAGTGGCTCCATTGTAAGTAAAACTCCATTGTGAGTATGTGACACATTTTCTTCATCCATGAGTCAGTTGACGGACATCTAGACTGAATTCACAAATTAGCTATTGAGAATATTGCTGCAAAAAAATCAAAATGTGCAGCTGTCTTTGTTGTATCCTGACTTAGAATCCTTAGAATAACAGACACATGGTAATTCTATTTTCAGTTTAGTGTTTTTTTTTTTTTTTTTTTTCTGGAAGTGCCATACTGATTTCCATAGTGGATATCTTAAATTACATTTTCACCAGTGCTATATACATGTTTTTAACCCCATCATGGTGACTTGTATTAGATGTCCCACATAAACTCATGTGTTCTGAATGCTTGAACCCCATGTGGTTGTAGTTTTGGAGGTAGACCCGTACTAGTGTTTTAGAGGGCAGTCTTAAGTGTTTAATAGCAAGTTCCCCCTTGCTCGCTCATTTTCCTGATGCTGCTTGCCACCACTTATGGCAGAGGTGATGTCAGACTCTGTTCAGGCCATGCTGGCCCACGTCATCATGAAGCTTCCTCCAGACTGTAAGCCAAAATAAACCCTTTTCTTCCACCAGCTGCTTTTGCTCAGGTTTTTATTTATATTTATTTTAATCCCAGCATACACGAAGGTAACTACAACACACACACAGTCCATCCAATGTCTATAGATTTTGACTGGGGTAAGATGACCCTATTTCCAAATGTGTTTAATTTAGAAGACATGGAAGATGAGAGCTTCAACATGAAATTCATGAGGTTACAAATTGAATCACTTAGTACTCCATCCCTCGGGGTTAAGCCTAAGAGAAAGGCACTTAATTAATTATTCCATGCAACACACTTAGAGCTTCTTCATACTTTCCATTGCCTTTAAAATGCAATTCAAACTCCATACAAGCTCCATGACTCTTTCCCTTGCTTTTCTCGTATACCATTCTTCCTTCCATCCCACTTGCTTTTCCAGACATGTCTTTGTCCTTTCTAATCCTCACACATGTCCAACCTTTTGTTTTTACGTTATTTGCATTGCCAGTTGTCTAATGGGTTATTATTTTTTTTGAAGCTCTTTGAGACAGTAGTCTTCAGATCTAAGCTTGACATTATTGTCACAAAGCAATCATATTTAGCCACATTATGTAAACTAGTCTTGTGGGTATTCATTAATTGTCCTGCTTATTTTCAGAATAATCTATGAAAAAAAAAAAAAAGAGTAAACCCTTGCTATTTAAGAGAATATATTGTGCTTTAACCAAGGTCTCAATGTCATTACCTACTGATCTGACTTCTGGAACAAATCCATGTTGCTCTTGTGCTAGACATTGGAGCAGTTAACTTCTAGTTGTTTTGATAAAACTCTGTTCCAAAAGCATCTGATGGGAGGAAAGGATTTATTTCAGCTTTCAGTCTGTAGGGAAAACGCTCCATCATGGCTTGGATAAACATCATAGCAGAGGCTAGAGAGCACATCTCACCAAAGCAGCTGGTGTGAACAAGAGCATGAGCTAGCTAGCACTCGCAAGCTGAACTAATAAACCTCCAGTGCCCACCCCGCCACCACCCACCTGGCTTCCCTATCCTGTCCATCCTCGCCTTGTCCATATGTCTTGACAGGCTTGCTGTCCTGGGGGCGGGTGGTAGCCAGGGAGGGTGTCTGTCTTCTGGAGGAACAGCAGCTCCTCTTCCTTGGTGAGACTGAGTTCCCCGAGCACCTCAGCCAGGGACATGTCCTCTGGTTGGCCTGGGGTCTTCCTGGCTGCTTTGGGGGAGTCTTCATTTTGGTCTCCTCACCATCTTCTCCTTATGCCTCCTTTACTTTTAAAGCAGGACTGGACACCTCCATATCCTCTTCCTTGGAGCCAGCTGACAGAGGCTTATTTAACATCTGGCTCTTCCTTATCCTCCTTAAAAAGCCACCAAGTGAGCTAGTGGCGGCTGCAATGGTATGCCCATGGGTCATTCTTCAGCCCAGGGCCATGGATGGAATCATCGTACATCATGCTTATCTGTTTGGTTTCTTCATCTGTTTCCACCCGCCCCCTCTCGATTTTGATGACCTGAGAGGGTCCTATGTCTGACGCATCCACTGTTTAATCTCACTTTTCTTTTTCTTCATCACTTTTTATAAAATATTTTTATTTTATTTGACAGAGAAAGAGGGAGAGAAAGAGAGAGAATGGGCACCCCAGGGCCTCTAGCCACTGCAAAAGAACTCCAGATGCATGCACCACCTTGTGCATCTGGCTAAAGTAGGTCCTGGGGAATCGAACCAGAGTCTTTTGGCTTTGCAGGCAAACACCTTAACCACTAAGCCATCCCTCCAGCCCTCTTAATCACTTTTGCAGGACCCTGCTCAGAGATAGAGTGGGTCTGAGTCACTTGTGTACTGCTCTGCCCCTGTCCATGTCCCACAGGCTGGCAGTCTATGTCCCTTTCACCGTCCTCTTTCTTCATGGCTAATTCCTCCTTGGACTCTTCCTTGATCTTCCAATTGAAGCTATTTGGGCTCCCCCCACAGTGGGGTCCCAGGAGCAGATGAAAGGAAGGTGGCCCGGTGTGAGGGTGTGAGCCGGAATATGGGTCACTGACCAACCAGTCCCAGGTCCCCAGACAGGAGTCGCGGCTCCCCCGTGGCATTTATTTGCCACATGTTGCCTGGTCTGACGTCTCAGCACCCAGCATGATCTCCTCTCCAAAGCGACCTGCCTTATATTACTGTTCCAGGCTCCGCACTAGGTGGAAGTCTGCACCGCCACTTCACCACTTGTTGATTTATCGCTAGCAGTCCTCAAATGTATGTATCTAATGTGCAGGAAACACTCCATTAATATTACATTAATGAATTAAGTCAATCACTGAATATTTATCACTATACTTTCTGTTCATCCAGTTGCTTTGTTTTAGCATTCTCAAGGGCTTCCTTTGTGATATAATTGGAATTTAAGGGGGGAGGACATATATACTGAATAATTGAAAGTAGAACATGTGCACTATTTCCTCCACCAATGGGGAAAAAATTCATTCCAAGAGAAAAGAATTCATTCCAAGGGGAAAGAATAAATATTATTGGGTAAGGTAATGAAAATTCAGTATTAGTGTAAATTAAGGTAACATAAGTAAATGATTGGATTGAGAAAAATAATCCAAAGTAATGTATCATGATCATATATCCTGCACACCAGGATAACAGGGCAGATAAAATAGTCACAAGATGACAATCCAGAGGATTACGATTATATATTTATCATTGTTCTCATTGAAATCTCACTGTAACTGGGATGAAATTCTATGAAAAATATGAGCTGTTTTCTTAGTCATTATCATTATGCAGTTCATTACGTTACATTAATGTGTAAAACTTGTTTTGTACATAATGCCTTTCAAGCCGTTTTTAATGTGCAACAGGTAGACAAGCTAACTGTATCACAACATTACTAAGAAAGAATGAACTTGATTCAAACACTCCAGCATAACTGAGGGTAGTGATCTGTAATCCCAATACTGTGGAGTGTGGAAGGAAGATTGTGAGTTTGAGTTTAGCCTAGGGTACTTAGACCTTTTATCAATCAATCATTTAATCAGTAAATTCATGCATACCTAAACAAAAAATTAAGAGCTGAATGAGAAAAAAAAAGTGAACTCAAATTAAAGATGTTTTAGCTATGGGATAAGAAAAAATATGTTGCACATGAAAGTATTAATTGCAAACTACTTTGATTTTTAGAAGTTAATGTATAAAACAATGTGCAATATGAGAAGATAGAAAAAAATGTATCTGACTTACTATTGATAATTTATTCAGTGAATGCTAAACTAAGATTTATATTTCATATCTGCTTCAAGGCTTTTACTGAAAAAATGTAAATCTTAATTTTATGGTGGTATTATAAATATTGGATTCAATGCAAAAGAAAATTATCTCTAATTGTTTTGTTTATCTAGGATAGCATAGAATGTCATTTTAAATTGCTACATGTAATAATAACATTTACCCAGATGTTTTCAATTGCACATAATCCTATGTTTTGGACTTAATGCAAAAGAAAACAAACAACCACTACAGAAACCTCTGATGAAAGAATTTAACAATATATAAGGATTATTTTTGAAATAGTAACTGGTTTAGTCATGTTTTATAAAAATGAACATAGGCTCACTTATACAGCATTTGCTCAGAATCCATTACTTATTTCATTTATGAAACCAAAATGTAGTGTCCAATAACTAATATGTTCAATAAATATTATGCTGAATGTATTTCTTCTATGGTATGGATTTGCTTGTTTTATTTCTGAGTTATTTTTGTAAGGTGAAAGTTTAATGTTGTTCCATTGTTTAAGCTTTTGAGGACAGTTCATATAATTTTTGATTTCATGATGATAAATCTAAGTTGTGAGTTACATATTCAAAGATCTTTTGGAATATATTTTTTCTATACAATGCTAAATGCTCTATCTATCTATCTATCTATCTATCTATCTATCTATCTATCTTTCCCAGTAGTAATTACATTATTTTATTGATAGACATTTCCAAATTACTCACCAGAAGATAAATACACAGATTCCTTAATTCTGCGTTATTTTCTTTATAGTGAGAACAGGTGTGCTAACTACTATATTAATATTAGAATTACCACCAGAAACAAATGTGTGGGAATTTGTGTGACTTTAAAAAATTGTTTCAAGAGCCATCTTCACACAGCAAGGCAATGAGGCAGCATCAGGGGAGCATTTAAGTGCTTATGTGAAGAATTTGCTTTGCATGATGGTTGCAGATGGAGTCATCATGCTTTGACAGAAGTACATATCGTTCCTTAGATGAGAGGTGACGAAGGGATGCTGGTTGCAATTCTGAGCTTGCCCTTCAGTGGAACTGACCACGAAGAGGACAACGAAATCTATTTTTGTTTGGTTCGCATTAAAATGTTTGACCGGAGTGGCTATCATGCAAAACTTTTCCTATCTCTTTTTTTCTTTAAAATTTGCACATGTAATGACTATGGCTCAAACCAGGGCAGGGATTCATGTTGCTTAAATTTTGCCTTCCAGAATTTTCCAGAATTCCTAGTATTTGGGAAAAAACAACTGGTAGACTTATTTTTATGCACAATGGTTACTTTTAAAATTAAAGAAAAAATATTTATGCTGTCATCATTTACTTAATAAAAATTCAAAATATTTGTTCCAGAAATTCCTTGAGAACCCGATTCCTAGAATACAAGTAAATCATGTTCTTAGGCCACCATCTGCTAAAGAACTGTTCTGCATAATAAGCCCTCTTCTTATACTCTGCCCATGCTCTTGGATATAGATTTTACAAGGAAACAACATTCTAGAAGGAAAGCCCATTAACTGTGGTGGCATGTATGATGAACTTCTCTAATACTTGTACTTGTTTTGAAAGCACTCGATTCTTACTGAAAAAGACTTGCAGCTTAAACATTCCATGATTCATAGATCTTATCCCCAATGTTCTATATATTACATACACTTGAATATAATGTTTCACACTTAGTTTTTAAAAATGCATTCTAGGGGCTGGAGAGATGGCTTAGCAGTTAAGGCATTTGCCTGTGAAGCCAAAGGATCCCAGTTTGACTCTCCAGGACCCATGTAAACCAGATGCACAAGGGAGCACGTGCGTGTGGAGTTCATCTGCAGTGGCTGGAGGCCCTGACACTCCCATTCTCTCTCTCTCTCTTTTTTTTCTCTCTCAAATAAATAAATAAAATAATATTAAAAAACAATTTTTAAAATGCATTCTAACAGGTGTTAACTTTATATTCTCTACCAGGTTTCACATGTAAGTACTTTGCTTCAGTTTCTGATGTGAAAAAGTGAGAGCCTTTATATACACTAATCTCTGACTCATCACCATTTACACATTTTCCAGTATTTGGATAATTACTAAGAGCAAAAATGTGTTAAAATTTTGTTTACTGATTTTTGCTTCATATAATAGCTTATAAAGAGATTATTCAACAGATATGTAAGCAAGTAAGCAAGTAAGCCTGCACATGTCACACATATTGTGACACAAATGTTCCATGTTATCAGAAAAATTATTAAATATAGTACAAATCACTGTAAATAAAAATGACATCAAATGTGTTTCCTAATTACTTTAATAGATAAGGGAAGTTTCTAAGAACGTCAGACAAAAGCAGTGATTTCTCAGGTACCAGAAGATGGAACAATTACGTGTAATAACCTGGACTATACTTGGATGCCTGATCATTAGTTCTTGTCAATGACTGTATGACTCTTATTTTACTTTGCTAAGTGCTAGACAGAGTACCATCAACAATGTACTTAAAACCGGACATCTAAAGCCAGGCGTGGTGGCACACACCTTTAATCTCAGCACTTGTGAGGCAGAGGTAGGAGGATAGCCATGAGTTCAAGGCCACCCTCAGACTACTGAGTTAATTTATTAGCTGCTTCCTATTCTTGGTTCATCTTTCCCCCTTGTCCATTATCTGTGGCTTCTCAGGGTGTTTGGCTTCTTTACTCTGCTACTATACATCCCCTCTTTTGATAATTTTATTTACTTGCTTATATTTAATTATCATTCATCAATAAGTAACTTATTCTATGTTTTGAGATTTCATATCTCTCATGAGCTCTCTGAATTTTTATATAACTCAACATCCAATGTAGAATGTTATGCAAAGTAAAGAAATACTAAGTACTTAAGTTATTGAATGCTCGTAAAGATTTTGTCTACACTAAGAGTATAATCATTCCAATATATATACACAAAACGGATTATACTAATGTCTATAGACACCAAAGTCTTTATTATTATAAAACTCAATCCATTCTTTACTAAATTAGAAGTATAGATGAAAATTATGTAAGGTCATAAGTAGGAAGTTGGTGATATAGTTTGGGAATTTTAGTGTTTTGACAGTTAATATTTTGTTTGGGCTACAAATTTATCTGAAACTGAGTTTTCTAATTCTTAAAATCATCACAATAGTAAAATTTAGGAATATTGAGAGAGTAGACAAAATGTTGAATTAACATATCATAAGGAACTGCAGTATACATTATTTTTTTATATTATTACTACTACTATTTTTCTATTCGCCCAAAGGAACCCAATTTACACAGTCTAAATATATTTTTGTAGAATAAATGTTAACCCAAAATGAAGTTGGATCAAATTTCTAGAAATCATTTAGCTGACTTGTTATGAAAATGGTCTTAACTTATTCTATTATGCTTCTATCTCTTGACCAGGGTAGCTGGCAATCCTAGAATAATTCTTAATGATGTTTAAAGAAAGCAACCAGTGGGATATGGCAGATTTTATAGAATTTCAAAGGAGAAGGGGTAAAGAGTTGTTTACATCTTAAATCTTCATTGAAAAATAAAGGGTCTCAAAGCCAGAGTTTATTCAGCTCAGAAGGCAGTCATCTTGCCCTTTCACAAAGAACATGCCTGGAGGAAAAACACATCCTTGAAATGTAAGACCTGGTTGCATCTTAAGTAGTACTAGACTGTATGTATTATTAGTTCAAAATGTGTTTGCCCAAGGATATTTTACCACTTGTTCCATGCTATCCATAGGTTTCTGGTATACTTTTGAAAAACATATCAAAGTTTATTTAGTATTTGATACTTGCAGTTGAGTGTATATAAAAAATAAAGTGAAAACATCACAGTGATCTCTGCTTTCTTATACTTTTGACAACATTCTGTTTTGAAGAAGGTTCATGCTTTATGGATTCTTGTTATCAGAAAATCAATTTCTAGAAGTCTGAGGATCTACCTCACTTTCCCACAGCCCAATTCATTTGTAAAATTTCCCTCCTATGATATCACTTCCCATGCACTTCCTGAGATTTAGAACTTAGAAATAATTACAGGTTCTTGGACAAGGCCTAGAAGTGCTCTACAGAATTTCAGGGTTAACCCCTAGAATTGGTCATTTTGGGTCTGCCTAACAATATTCCAGAAATTAAAATCTAGACTGCCACCAGGCTGTCATTCTATGCTGTTTAATTTTCCTCTCTTTATTTAGTAGTTTTGTGTTTGTTATCTATCTGTCCACACCCATTTCTTTCTCTCTTTTTGCTTCATTTCAGCACAGTCTTACTCCTGCCTGCTAACTTCCATACACTTTATGAATCTTGAGGATTCTAACTAGGAAGGTAGAAATCAATGCCAGCAGAACAAGTTTTGTTAACAGAGAGAATTCACTAATAATAAACTTATTTAGGGAGGAAACTTGACAGAAATAAAAGTGTGACTATGCCTGCCAAAATACCAGAGATGTTGAAAGAGGAGTGGGATGAGAATGTTATCAGTACCATAATTAATCCAAGGAGACAAATAAGGACTCCAACTTTTCTTACAGGAATTTTGTGGGGTTAAGCACCGTTTGATACATTTCACCATGAAGAATGCTACTTTTATGCATTTGTTTTGAGATATAATCTTAGTACATAGCCCTAGCTGGCCTCAAACTCATGATCTTCCGGCTTCAGCATCATGAGCACCGTGATTACAGGTACATATCATCATGTAAGCAGGAATGTTAATTTCATATTTATTCTTTATTATCTTCATTCTTTACTGCTATTTCCATTTAAATGTCTGAAGCTGTCACATACAAGCAATTTGGCTACTTAGTAGCCTTCAGCCCCTTACCCTATAGGAAAGGATCCACAAAGTCAGGCTGGTGTAGACTGAAGCTTACCACAATTGTCTACATTGTCTCATCTAGGAGCATACTGAGACTATTGATGAGGCTCCTGAAAAGCCCACAGACTGTTGGCAATCCCAGCTTTAGCTGTATCTATTCTTACAAACTAAGGGAGCTTTAAATTGGCCAGCCACCTGGCTGTCTTCACGACAGTGGTCACTGCTTTAAAGACATCACAGCTTTTCACACAGACTCAGATTAAATCACTTGCAGAAACTCAAAGAGATTTCATGCCAGTCATGGGAACAACTATGTGGTGTTTGAATGTGAATGTATGCCCCATATAACCTGAAGTATTTGTTAAAATTTTTTTATTATTTTATTTATTTTTGGAGAGAGACACAGAGAGAGACAGACAGAGAGGGAGACGAAGACAGATAGAGATGGGCACGCCAGCAGTGTCTCAGCTGCTGTGAACGAAATCCAGATGCGTGCACCCCCTTGTGGTCAAGTGAGGCATTGCGGTCTTGCATCACTGCATCTGGCTAAACATGGGACCTGGAGATTGGAACTTCTTAAGCTTAGCAGGCAGGCGCCTTAACTGGTAAGCCATTTCTCCAGCCCAACCTGAAGTATTTTTAGTTAAGCTTGTACTCCAGTCTCCAGCAGGCTAAGCCTTACAGGAGGAGGTGTCACTGAGGGCGGATCTGATAGTCCAGCCCTCAAGGGTTGTCAGAACAGTTTGAATTCTGGTTGTTCCTGTTTGCTGGCTGTTTGGTGGTGTCTCTCTGATTGGATCTGTGGAGGTGAGCCAGCTTCTGCTGCCATTGATGGTGTTTCCCCTGGATACTGTAAGCCTGAAATAAACCCTTCCTCCCATAAGCTGCTTCAGGTGTTTGTCCAGCAACAAGAGACCAGCAACACATTACATGTCTGGGGCTGAAGCCAGGACTTCTGCTTCTGGAGACTTCTCCAGTCATACATATCTGGATCCCTAGTCCTTTTGTGGACAGAGACCAGAGCTACTCAATCGCTGGGGCTTCCTGATGAAAATAAACGGCAGCTGTGGGTTGAGGGAGAGATCCTGTCTCATGCAAATGCAGACATGAGTGATAAGAGAATGACACCTGATATTCTCTGGCCTTCACAACCATACATACACATTGTAGGTGTGCATATGTGTATATACATACATATACATTTATATCACATATACAAAACAAATTAAATTTATAAAAGAATACATGTGTGACAATAGTTTTTACCTGTTTTATTAACTCAAGAACAGTCTTACCTGAATTATATTCAGTTTCTCCTAAAAAATGAACTATAATGAGTTAGGGAGAAGTTTGAAAGAGAAATGTAAATATGCTTCAGAATATTTTGCTTTTCACTTTGAACTATTCTAAGAAGAATCACTACAATATACTGAAACTATTACTTAGGAAAACACAATTAATTTCCCTAAAATATATTTCTTTTTAATACATTTTTCTAATGTATTGTCTTTGAGTCTCTAAAACACATTTCATTTGTAAGTCAGAATAGTGAGAAAGTTGAGATGAATTAGATACTAGAAATTATCTCATGGGATTGTGACTGAAACAAAGAAGAATGTTCCACCCTTGAAGATTGTGTTCCACATGCGTCTTCTGATGCCTCTAGTGCTGGGTCTACTTATGGGTATAGAGTGTGTGACCTTTCCAATGGATATTTATTTGCATGGAAGGGCAGTATTTGCTGAAAAGAATCAGCAGTTGGATAAATGATTTTACTTATTGGCCTAGTTATAGCTTTCAATGGGAAAAAATTATGTGAGCAGTTGTCTGGTCTGCCCTTGGATATTTAGTGCACTCAGTAGCCTAACAAAATGTTTCTGGTGATACTTGTGAATATAAGGAAAGCAAGCAAAGGCATTGTCATTCCTTTCAATAACAAAACTAAATAGCAGCAGCAGTCATACTAGTGTTTTATAGTGGCTAATGTATATTTTTAAGTCTTTGACAAAGCAGAATCCTTACAACTACTGGAAGATGGTATTCCACAGGGTGAATGTATTTCAAACTGTGTGACAGCAATTTTACTCTGAGTTCTTGGAATAAAGGTTTAGGTATTGATTCCACTAAGCAGTTAGATTGCATTGTTGTATTGTAATTTAAAGAACTGAATATAGGATTCAGCTTTTGACTGTAGTGGCTAAAATAATGTTACCTGGGACTAGTCCATCTGTGTTTTTTTTTTTTTCTTTCCATTTATTCATTCAAACAAAAAGCACAATCACATAATTCTTGACTCTTTAAAAAATTTTAATCATTTTATTTCACCTTTTGATGTATGGTTCCAATAAGGATTCACACATGGGTTGTGCTCAGAAGATTTAACCCATAGAGAGAATAGTGCTCTCGCCGCCAAAGTCACATTTTCCCTAAAGCACACATTAAGCTCCCATCTTCTACCCTAGGGCATTTCTTTTCCAGAAGAGGTCCCCCAATGGGTAGTAGAGTAAAATAACAGCATTGCAGTTAAAAGTATATTGGTTGTTTACAAATCTTTCACAACAGAGACCACAAATATGCTAATTTCTCTCCTTGCATTCTCACTTAAAAAAAAAAATCCCTGGCAATCAACATTCAGGCAAACCAACAAGTAAAACAATAATGAAATTATTTATACAATAAATGTAATCTAGGTTGTCAGGTAAAAGGGCCACACAGAATTCATTTTATGCAGACCTGAAGCAACTCAACTCAATCTTGGATGGATGATTTTAATGGAGGCCTTAACTAATATGCATATTTTAACAAGGCATATTTACAGTCCATAATAAATGTTTAAATTGGATTAATTAGTATGTATAGTTGGAGCTTTCTTACTGTTTAGAATTATTTACCCTGCTAAAGTAGTAAATCTTGATGAGCTGAGCACTCAAATGATTCTAGTAACAACACTTGGCATTTGTACAGTGCATTATATTTTCTAAGTACTTTATAATTACAGTATTAATTAGTTAAGTGACACAGTGATCTTGTGAAGAGGTCTGCATCATTATCCCCTTATACAAATGAAGAAACTTTAAATGCAAAGACACAGCAATGCCCATAGCTGGTAAATCAGGTTAAGACTAAAACTCTTTGCATGACCTGTGCAAGCCTGATGTTGTATTTTACCAGATCAATTTACTTTGTTACCATAGTCTCTTGTCTTCCTACAGCTGAATAATAAGCCCACTTACTAGCAAGAGATTTGACTGCATATATAAATTTTCAGAAAGATAGGAAACTGAGAAATAACAGAAAAAAAAATATATATATTAGTTTTGTTGTAGTGTCTTCCATAATAAACTGATTGTATCTTTTAGCATGAGATGTTGAGTGTGGAATCTTAATGGTGATTTGAGTAGTCTCCTGGAAGACTCTGGGTCCCTTATCAGCAGGAAGCCTGGTCTGGCCCTTTCTGAAGCATTTCTAATGATTCATGTCAGGGCAAGTTGAAATAATAGCTTCAAAGACTAATGAGGTTGGAAAATTCAGTGATGTCTCTTTAGTTCGTAAACTCGGTGCAAATTAAATAGGGTTTCCAAAACATCATGGAATAATTTTACATTATTTTAAGCAAACAACCTCAACAAGCATTAATTAATCACTTATTTATGTTTGAGTTTCTTGGGGAGACCCTAAAATTAATAGCACAAGGAATCTGTACTTAATTGACTTGTAGTTTAGTAGAAGGATATAAATGTGTAAACAAATTAGAACAATATCCAACAAATATTTATTAGTTTCTATCTATCAAGTCTTAAAGTTGGTGAATATAGCAGTGGAGAAATAGAATAAAAATAATTATGTTAGAGTACTGTGCATTTTAGTGGGTAAACAAAAATCTTATTATCATTGTGATACCAGAGAGCTGGAAAACTTACAGAGGAGGCATGAAGAAAAAGGTGGTAAATATTTATTTCTCTGACTCATATTTTTGTGGACGATGTAATGAAGCAGCAGTTGAATTTGGTACTGTCAGTAAGTAGTGTTGTAGAACAAGAACAAAATACTTTAGGATAGCTAAGGTCATTGAAAGATGAGGCTGTAGTGGGATTAATGTGATGAGATAGGGAAAGGTGTGCTGAAAAGATACTATGCAGAGGAATTCTGGTGAGTAAACACATGAATATATGAGAGAGTTCAGAGCACTGGAAATAACTTGACAAGTCTGAAATTTGGACAGTTGGATTTAAAAATTACTGTAAGATTTACATACAAAGATAATTTGGAAAAATGTGGCTATTTTAATGATAATGGCCAATACATAGGCACACACAATGGCCCAGAGAGATGGTATTAACCACTTAGATGGATGGTAAAGGAGGCCAGCAAAGAAGGACTGGAGATGTTCCACTTGCTTCTATTCTTACTTTACTTACAATGGGAAACTAAATAATATAATAAGCAAGCAAAAAATCAAACAATAGCAATATTAGAATTTCCCCCTTTATTTGATTCTGTCCTTATTTTCCCATTTTCTTCCTTAAAATGCATTTATCAAGTGATCAATTGAGAATTATTGAAAACAAAGCAAAGAGAAACTAACAAAAAACTAGATATCCATTGTATTATATAAAACTTCCAAAAGCACATGATAGTATAAATTTCAAAAGTATTTAAAAATTAGATATTAACTACCTTATAGGCTATTTCATGCAAGTTTGTTTACAGCAAAGCTAACTGAGTTTTAGAAAAGTTGAATACTGGGAACTAGGAAGATGGCTCAGTGGTTAAAGGCCCTGCCAGACTTGGTTCAATTTCCTAGCCACCCACAAAAGCCAGGTGAGCATTTGTTTGCTGTCGCAAGAGATTCTGGGTATGCCTACACACACAAATGCAGAGATAAACATGTTCAAATAATTTTTTTTTTAAAAAAGAAGAAAACAATTGAATATGTTTTCATGTCTTCACAGTCCATAGAGTTTTTTATATATGCATTTAGCAATTTGAAATACTTGCTATGTTCTGTGTTCACTAACAGAGTAATGGAAATATATAACTCAGGGATCACTTTTTTCTTTAATTTTCATATGTAGTATCTAGGACAAGTGTCTGATTCAGATAACCTAAAGGTTATTCACTTGTTGAACAAACCAATAGAAGAAATAGAAGAAGCTGGGATGAAATGTTTAGTGAAGGGGGGCATGCAAGGTAGGAGAATTGTGGGAAGGGACTACGATCATGTTGTATTGTATGGATGGATGTTGTCAATAAAAAGTTTTTAAAAAATGTTATTTTGTTTAACACAAGAAAATTATTGAGCTAGGGAGAAGAGTTATGACTGTAAAGCCCACTCACTGTATACTAGCTATAAAACTCTCTAAGTCCAAATAGGCAGACTGCCCCTAACCTAAGTTATGTGAACCAGTTATAGCTACATTTCAGAACATTTCAGATATACAGCAAAAGACAACATAGATTTAGGTAACAAGATCTGTGAGGCAGGCCAACAAGGCTTGAGAAAGTTATCCAGGGAATGCACCACTTGTGACAAAGCTGAAAGACTCTGAATACATTCTGCCCTGAATTTTACGCCCACAAAGGCATGACTTGCTGGGTAAAAACTTTGGTTGACATCTTGTTTCTGGGAAAATGGAGTGGAGGAAAGAGAGCCACAGCTGATCTGGCCAACTTCCCTTAGGACAAGATATTCCATCCAGCAGATATTCACGAGAAGTACAAGTGTAGAAAAGGAGGTGAATTATATACTAGTTCATGCTGAGATCTGCCCTGCAATTGGACATAAGCATCCAAATGAAGTGTCCTTTCTGACCCTCTACCTGCTGAAGGAATTGAGAAGCAATGTCCAAAAAGAAAATAAAAAGAATAGCAACAAGAAACAAAATATGTTCATTAAAGTCGACTTCGGTTAGAACTACCATGGGTGAAGAGCTAATTTATTCTCCTCCATCTCTCTCTCTCTCTCTCTCTCTCTCCTTTCTCTCAGATCTATGCTTAGACGGACCTCTAATTGTGGTCTTACTGTACTGGCCTCTAAATTTCTGGAACTATAGGTGTGAGACACCACATTTGGCTTTCTCATTCTCTTAATATGTATCATATATTTTAAATTATATTTCCTTCTGAAAAATAAAGGTTTAAAACTAAAAATCAGCAGGATGTGGGGGTGCACACCTTTATCCTAGCACTCAGGAGGCAGAGGAAAGGAGGATAACTGTGAGTTCCAGGCCAACGTGAGACTACAGAGTGAATTCCAGGTCAGCCTGGGCTAGAGTGAGACCCCATCTTGAAAAATCAAAAAAAAACTGGGTGCGGTGGCACACGTCTTTAATCACAGCACTTAGCAAGCAGAGGTAGTAAGATCGCCTAGAGTTTGAGGCTACCCTGAGGCTTCATAGTAAATTTCAGGTCAGCCTGGACTGCAGTGAAACCCTAGATAAAAAAAAAAATCTTAACTCCCTTATCTTAAAATCTATATGTAATATTTTCTTTTCTACTCAAGTCTTCTTTCCTTTCCAAGTATAATATACTACTACCAACACCGAGATTGATGAATTACATCTAATAATGAAGTAATTCTTTGGAAAGAGCTTTATGTATATCCTTGAGTGAAGAAAAAATTATCTGGCTCTTATTTTCCTTTCATATAAAAAAAATAAGGGCTGGAGAGGTGGCTTAGCAGTTAAGGTGTGTGCCCACAAAGCCAAAACACCCAGATTTGATTCCCTGGACCCATGTAAACCAGATGCACAAAGTGGTACATGTGTCTTGAGTTTATTTGCAGTGGCTGGATGTCCTGACCTGCCCCTTCTCTCTCTTTCCCTCCCTCGCCCTCTCTCTGCCCTCTTTCTCTCTTTCTCAACTAAAACTAAAGAAGTGTTGTGATTAAGAAATAATAAAATAAAGTAGTAGCTGCCATCACTATGTTTTAATAATGATCTTAGAAAAGTAGATAGTAAATAAATTTCAATTAAACTAGTTATGAAACTGCTAAATATTAAGAATAAATAGCAAGGTTATATAAAATTGTTTTCACTACAAAATAAATACCAATATTTCATGGTTTTTCTATGATATTAAAATAGTAACATAAAATAGGAATATACTATTGACTGAATTGTTTTCCCCAAATTTTATGTCTTGAAGCTTTAATCCATGCTATGACTATTTGGAATACAGATGAAATTAAATGTGGATGAGAGTGGGGCGGCACTGATGATACAAGATTACTATCTTTGTATGAGGAAATAAAATCACTTGCTCTGCATGCCCTGCTCCTTTCTGCCATATGATGACACAGGAGGGCAAATGTCTGCATATATAGAGACTTTAACAGAAAACAAACTTTGTTGGATCCTTGATCTTGAACTTTCCAAGATTATATGCAGGACTACAGCTAAGTTTAGTCCACACAATTGAGGGTGTTTAGTTATGGCAACCTGACTAGACAAATGCAGAGTAGCTAGAAATAAAATTAGTGAAAAATTGCATATGACATTAAGAAACTTTTGAAAATAAGCTAACCAGAGAAATGTATATGCTATATAACACTGTTGTGGTAAGTTCCACATTGCTGGAATGAACATTCATGAACATCCAACCAGACAAAATTTATAGGAGGAAGGGATTTATTTCAGGCTTATAGATCCAGAGGAAGTCCCATCAGTGACATAAAAAGCTGCTTACTTCCATAGATCCAAGCAGAGAAAAGTGCAGCAAGAAAACCAAACTGCTAGAGCTCCAACTGCTCTCTGCACACCTTTGGGCCAGAATCAAAATCGGCCCTCAAACACTGGGCTGGCCCCCAGATTACACCCCCCCCCCCCGCCAACCAGTGACACTTCCTCCAGCACTTTGCTGGAGACTTAAACTGGAAGCTTAGCCATTATTCAATCATATCTGAGGTGGGGCTAGAGAGATGGCTCAGTGGGAAAGGCCTGATGGCCTGGGTTTGATTCTCCTGTACCCACTTCTATTCAAGTCTATACAAAACACTTTATATTCAAGCCACCACAGCTACAAAATGCCTGAAGGTTGATTAGCATGTACGGTGTGGGTACACTGACAAGAGGGATGACACACCACAGGAGTGATGACTGCAACGATGCACATTTTTACTATGCTATGCAGAATAACACACAATCAACTAACTACATATATTTGAAATTTTTCATTTAATAGTTTCAGATTTAATAAATTTAAATTTAATATTTTCAAACTGATCTTGGGCAATGAATATTGGGGAGTGAATGTTTGGATGAGTGGGGAATGGTGTGTAAGAAAACTGTGGAAAGTGGTATAAAGAAAAGAGTAAGCCAGACAGGCTGGAGCACACCTTTAACCCCAGCACTCAGGAGGCAGAGGTGGGAGACCAGCCGGGGACTACAGACCCTACTTTGGGGAAAAAAGAAAGGAACAAAAGGAAATTGAAAGTTTTAATAAATACTCTGCCCCAGATAAGAAATAAACAAATAAATATGGAAATTAAGGATATGGGAAGAATGTTGTTGTTATTACATGGAAGAAAAATGGACAATATAACCAATTACTTTTGGGCAGCTTGTTTTCCATATGAATACAAAACAAATTTATATCATTGTAACACTTTACATTGATTTTTAAAGGAAAGTATAAGTTTCATATGAAATAATGAGTTTATTTATATTCTAGAAGGGCAAACTTTCTAATCTGGTTGTAGAAATTATAGCCATGAAATGAATAACAGATAAATTTGAAGAGTCCAAAAAGGGGAAAGGTCTTGGGCTAGGGTTAAGAAGTAGAATGTTTGCCTTGAATGTGAGATCCTGGGGCTTGAGCTCCAGAACTGCACACAAAACATTAAGAATTCTGCAGTGTATTTTCCCAATGATAGTTTTTGAGCATAGTTAGCAAACTACAGCAAAATTGACAATTTCTACATATTTAATGCACTGTATCACTAGGGTTGATTGTATTCATCTAAGAGACATTCACTAAGGCATTGCCTATAATGAGAAATTTAACAATTCTGTAAATGAATTGTCACTGCCCAATATAAACATGAATCACAATATTGTTATGTATGCCAATACATACTTAAGATATCATGCTTCTATCAAAATGTTAAAAAGTCCAAATTATGTAACAGAAAATAGAATATATTAAAAACAAAAAAATATCCTTTTGGGAGCATAGCTCCAGAGGGTCACGAATGTCTATCTATAGGAAGATTAGTTAAGCAAATGCTGCCACTTCCTCCCCCCTCCCCAGCGTTGAAGGAAAGAGAAAGCAGTATAAATGCTGGAAGAAGGAAACAATAAAATTTGGTAAATTCTTAAAAGCTAAATGTTATCTAATGTCACAGATTCTTGTACCTTGGAACTCCATACATACAAGGAGTTTAACCCCACTCTTTTTTCTGGCCTCTGCTGACAGAGCATGTAAAATGTCCGGGACAAGGACAAGGCAAAAGGTATAATATACATGGCCCAGAAGATACCAAAGAGCTGATGATGTTGGGGGACACTGCAAGTTTTACAAGCATATCACACTTCACCCTTGTGAAACAAGATGTCTGTCACTAGAATCTGTAAGAACACTGTATGATAAGCTGGTCACAGGAAGAGCACTTGGTAAATTTCAATACCTTTCACACACAAACACAAAAAAACACTCAACAATTAGGTCCAAAATGTCCAATTATCATATGATCTATCAACTCCACTTCTGAATATACACACAAAAGAGCTGGGAAGTCTTGAGAAGATCATACATATATGTGCACAGTATTAATAACCATAACTCAGAGGTGGCTGCAATCACAAGTCCATCATATGACAAAATAATAATGAAAATATGATATGCACATACAGAAGACTACTATGCATCCTGTAAAAGGAAGGAAATACGTGGTTACCAAAGACAAATGTTGCATTAATCCACTTATATGAGGTGCCTAGAGCTGTCAAATCCATAGCTAGTTAAATAGTGTTCTCCAGGAACTATGAGAAAGATAGATTTTTTAGTGTATAATTTCAATTTGAAAGGTGACATGCCTCCTAGAGATTATACAACAATATGTAATAGACTTAACATTATGAACTTCAGAGCAAAATTTAAAAAAAATGCATATCATGTTGTATGTATTTTATCACAATTAACATGTCTGAGAAGGTTTAAAAAGCAAGGTATAGAATACATTCATTGTACAGCACCGTTTATGCAAATACAAGAAAACATTAAATAGTTAATTAGTGCAGAAGAACTGAAGGTCAGAGAAAAATAGAAAAAATAATTCCTGTCTTAGCTTAAATTTATAGTATTTTGAAAATTGGTTCATGAGTGTATATTGATGTATTTTTTATATTGCATTTAAATTAAGATAATACTTTGTTGATTAACTTATGCAATTAAATAGACTTATACATTATAGACTAGAAAGATGATAGGTTAGAAAGGTAGATGATATATGTAGAAGGACAATACATATAGAGATGCATGCATGCATACATACATGCATACACATACATATTTATTTAGATTGGGTCAAACAAAACTAAAATTTGATTAATTTTGACAATCTCATAAAATTCAAATAATAAAAGTAGTAAAAAGTTAAATTGTGTTCTAATATTTAATTCCATTTCTAGCTTTGCTCTTATGAAGTATCAGGAATCTCAAAAAAAAATCTTAACCATTTTACAATGTTAGAAATCTATTGAGTTTTTGAAATGCTTCATTTGAAATAGTGATTATGAAGTACTTTGTTTTTTAACTGATTAATTTTTAAGACTGAAAAATTCGATTTTACAACATAAGATTAGTAGAGATGAATTTTGACAATAATAATGCTTTTGTAGCCTTGAAGAGATATTTCTAAATATTCATTTCCTCTTTGGTTGAAAACCAAGAAGTCTTTTTCATGCAATCTCTTGATCTTGAGAGATGATCAGCATGCATTAGAAATGGCAGTGTCCTTTTGAATTCGCACTGGTATGGAGAAATGATAACAGAAACCTTGTAGTTGTTAATGGGAAGATACTCAGGGTTTGGTTCAATGTTGTTTTTTCATTCTTGACAGAGCTTGTGTTCCTTAGGCAAATGATGTATAGTAATAGTTGAAGCATATAATAAATATCCTTCCTTCCTAATGTGTTACATTTTATTAGCTAGATCAATATTGCTGTAATTTCCACCCATTAGCATCTCATTGCTCTAAAGTACATGAAAATATTTACATTAACAGTGATCAAAATTGCAACAGCGTATATTAAAATATGAATGACATATAATCAGAGATTTCTGTTTCCACTGCCTCCAGTTATTTGCGACCCCAGATATAAAGTTCAAGTTTATACTTAATAGCACAATTATGTAAATCTGTAATTCTAACACTGAATTACAGCTGGTAATGATCAATAATTATATTTATGTATGATGTGGAGTTAATACTGCCACCATGGATTAATGTAAACAACAAAATTATTTCTGCACTTGAGAGCTAACAAATCATCATAAACAAAGAGAACTAAAACAATCTCTTCAGAGCCTAATTTCTAAAGCAGAGTAAACAGATTTTTTTTTCATTCCCAATGAATATTGAAGACCTGATTAAAGAGATCATGACTCTACTAGAAACAACATGCTGGCTATCTGGCTACACCCTTATATTTCATAGGTCAGCCTTCAGAAAAAAAAGGCACATATTGTCATGTATCCGATAAGCCTTTCCAGTGAAGAATACTGTAAGAGATGGTAAATAAGGAAGATGGGAATCCCCTTAAAACATTTATGCAGATAATTTAATAAATAATCTGACACATCTTTTGATATCTTGCACATGCTAAGGTTGTTCTACTAAAAAATAATGTTAGCAAGTATACTAGAAAATGTATAGATTGAGGATATCATATGAAACTACTTATTGTATTGAAGTCATGGATAAAAGAAGCACAACCTATAAATACTCTTTTAGCAATTAAGAATTTTGGAACCAGGGAGAAGACGTGGAAATAAGACGTGAGAGTCATGCTAGGCATGTTCACATCACTTAATGGTAAATAATTAGTACAGGAGATACCTGCCTGGTATGGATGAGTTAATGAGATCAAATGAAGGAGAGGAAACCCTACATTATGTAAGGGTTAGGCTCCTTGCTTGGATTAAAATAGATGCCATCCTTTCTTTCTTTCTTTCTTTCTTTCTTTCTTTCTTTCTTTCTTTCTTTCTTTCTTTCTTTCTTTCTTTCCTTCTTTCTTTCACCACTAAGGTTGAAAGAGTTGAACTGATAAGCTAGACAGTTTCAATTTCATTCATTTATCATTAGCTTGCTTTTTGATAGCATGTGAACAGTGAAGTACTTCCCCTTGGACAAGCATGAATGTGAGCACTATGCACAAAGCTTATTTCTCATAGTTACTCAATGATATAAATGACAACACTATGCTGATTGACAAATAATGAACTGAGATATCCATGGATCAAAGCTTGCATTGTTAATCAGTATAGTACACATAATTTAAATCACTGTTACCTGAAACAAATAGACAGTGAAAACTATCATGATTATGCTAAAATGAAAATTTTGGGTACCTAATTTAGGTTTGTCTAGGAGATTAGGCCTTACCCACTCTCATCAGGACTTTAATAATTGTTTTGGTTTAAGAGCTTCCCTCTGAATTTAAGAAGTTGGCCATGTTCTCTAGAACCAACCCACTAGATTTCACTAATATGTCCCACCCAATTCTAGCAACCGGAAGAGCAGAACACCTATAGTTATGAACCACTAAGGCTTAGTCTCAGCCTAACAGGAAAAATGGACTTTCAATCACTATTTCCCAATCACATATGTGGTGGTTTGATCCAGGTGTCCCTCATAAACTTATGTGTTTTGAATACTCCCCAGCTGGTATCAATTTGGCAATTTGAGCCTTCTGATGGTAGTGCCTTTGGGGGCGTGGGCTTATGAGTGTTACAGCCTGTTTCCCCTTGCCAGTGTTTGGCACACCCTCCTGTTGCTGTTGGCCACCTGATGTTGGCCAGGAGGTGATGTCAAGCCTTTGCTCACACCATGTTTTTCTCTGTCTTCATGGAGCTTCCACTTCAATCTATAAGCCAAAATAAACCCTTTCCTCCCACAAACTGCTTTTTCTCAGGTGCTCTCTTCCAGCAAAATAAAGCTGACTGCAACAGTAAAATTGGCACCGAGAAGTAGGGTGGTTGTACTAGAACCCTGACTGTGGCTTTTGGCCCTTTGGAACTGATTTATGGGAAGAATGTTGGAGGATTTGAAACTTTGTCCAGGAGACGTCTTGTAGTGCTGTAAGTATAGCTTGATGAACTTGTCAGCTTAAAGTAGAAAGACCTGAATGCATTAAGAACTATGGACTATGAGGTTTGGCTTATGAGGGTGTAATAGAACTTTGTTGGGACTGGGATAAGGACAGTTTGTGTGAGAAGCTTGCAGTTATGCCATGTCCTGTGAATGTGTGCATTGTTGTGCTGTGTAGAAATGGAGGGGTGTAAGCAGATGGGCATGTCATATATAGAAATGAAATCTTTGGGTTGAAACTGCTGTTAATTCAGCTGCAATAGTTTGAGAGATTACAACTATTGAGTTTGGGTCAGGTGATCTGCATTGGGACAGCAGAAAGAATGGCCATAAACTGTTTTTGCTTTCTGCCAGCAATGGGAAGCTAACTGCAATAACATAGATTTATTTATCAGATATTATCTCTCTTGTCATAATAATGACAAGAGATCATGTGTTGGTTTTATGTAGGATGAGTCTGGGATATAAAAACTAACAACAAGAAGTAGTCATTTCCGTATCACCCCTTTTCATGATGATGTCGCAAAGGTCCTTGGTCTCCTCTGGAATCTCATCACTGACAGACTTATGGTCATCTGTGAGTATATTGACAAACATGGAGATAAAAGATTATTTCTACTCCTTCTAACTCATTGATACACGTACTGGATAAAATTGACTGCTTCCACAAGTAGAAGTCAATATCTCCATGAAGGCATTTCTCTATCTTTTTTTGCTTGTATGTATGTAATGTGGTATTGGGGGGGGTGTGAAGTGTGAGGTATATGCCCATGCCTGCATGGGGCATTGAAGACTGGGGTTCCATTGCTCTTATGAGCTCTCAGGACAGAGTCCCTGCACTAAGAATGGTTTGCAAGCCTTGGCCATTCCATGGTCTCTGCTTCCTCCTTCTGGGTTGATATCACAGGTGGATATGGCTACATGCAGCTGGCTTCATGGTATCTGAAGATCTGAACTCAGGCATTTACTGGCCTCCCCAGGCCCTCTTGCATGTGCTGGAAGAGAACTGCATCCCTGAACCATCTCTTCAGCCCTATCTTTTTATTTTATATAAAGGTCTTACTTCTTTTTCTTTTTCTTTTTCTTCCTTTTTTTTTTTTTTTTTTTTTTTTTTTTTTTTTTTTTTTTTGAGGTAGGGTTTCACTCTAGCTCAGGCTGACCTGGAATTCAATATGTAGTCTCAGGGAAGCCTCGAACTCATGGCAATTCTCCTACCTCTGTCTCCCGAGTGCTGGGATTAAAAGGTGTGCGCCACCATGTCCGGCTTAAAGGTCTTATTTCTTTTGAAGTCCCTTTATGAGCAAAATTTCATTCACTCTCATCTTAAGTACAACAATATTGGAATAGTCAAAAGAATAACTGGCTGAACAATTGTTATCTCTGATCAATGTAATCACATCTTAGCAAAGGGGAAGATAAAATCATCCCAAACGTTTTGCAAAAGTTTTAACACTGATATGTCTTCCTCGCTGCACATTTTCACCCTTTGACCCAGGTGACAGATTGACATTTTATCTGGTCTAGATGGGAATTTCTAGAATGTTTATTTAAGGATAATCAGATTTTCAGTTCAAAGGCAATTCAAAGACAACACATTTATGTGAAATTTTAAAATTTTTTAAAATTATTTTATTTATTTTTGGAGAGAGACACAGAGAGAGACAGACAGAAAGGGAGAGGGAGACAGATAGAGATGGGCGATCCAGCAGTCTCTAAGCTGCTGTGAATGAAATGCAGATGTGTTCGCCCGCTTGTGGTCAAGTGCGGCATTGCACCCTTGTGTCACTTTGCATCTGGCTAAATGTGGGACCTGGAGATTGGAACCGGGTTCTTGGGCTTAGCAGGCAGGCGCCTTAACCACTAAGCCATCTCTCCAGCCCTGAAATTTTTTTATTCAGCCACTACATATACAACACTGGCTATATTCTAGTAGTGGATCAGATTGGCTCAAAAAAAAAAGTTCCTTTATAGATGCTTTAAGGTAAGTGCTACTATTTCTTTTTAATATTTTATTTTAATTTATTTATTTGAGACAGAGGAAAATGGGCAGGGAGAGGGAGGGTGACGGGGCAAGAGAGAATGGGCATGCCAAGACATCCAGCTGCTGCAAACCAACTCCAAACACGTGCCTCACCTTGTGCATCTGGTTTACATGGGTACTAGGGACTCAAACCTGGAACCTTTGGCTTTTCAGGCAAGCACCTTAATCAGTAAGCCATGACTCCAGCCAAAGTGCTACTATTTCTATAGTTACTTCAACTTTAGAATCAAACTGAGTAATAGGAAGTGCACTTGTTCAAGCTGACATGACTAGTCAGTAAAGAACCAGGAATTGACTGGGTACTCTCACCAAGCCATGCTTTGGCCCTAGAATGTGGTGAATAATTTTGTTAAGGAAACCTATTTTTTGTTCTCTTTCTTTCTTTTCTCTTTTTTGATTGTCCAAGGTAGGTTTTGCTCTAGTCCAGGCTGACCTGGAATTCACTATGTAGTCTCAAGCTGGCCTCAAACTCACAGCAATACTCCTACCTATGCTTTTTGAGTGCTAGCTTTAAAGGAATGTGCCACCATGCCCAGCTATTTTATTTTCTTTTGAAAGTATTTCTACATTTCTACAAGGAAATATTTCCTATTTTCCTTATTTTATTTTTTAGTTGACATATAGGGATATAAGAATCATTCAGACTGGTGTTTTCAAAACAATTTGATTTAGTTAATTACCCCCCCACACACATACTCATTACTCTTCCCTTCCATTCCCCCACTCATTACTCTTCCCTTCCATTCCCCCACTCATTACTCTTCCCTTCCATTCCCCCATTCATTACTCTTCCCTTCCATTCCCCCACTCATTACTCTTCCCTTCCATTCCCCCACTCATTACTCTTCCCTTCCACCCCCCATTCATTGTTCTTCCCTTCCATTCCCCCCACTCATTACTCTTCCCTTCCATTCCTCTACTCATTACTCTTCCCTTCCATTCCCCACTCATTACTCTTCCCTTCCATTTCCCCACTCATTACTCTTCCCTTCCACTCCCCATTCATTACTCTTCCCTTCCATTCCCCCACTCCCTTCCTCATTACTCTTCCCTTCCCTTCCATTCCCCCACTCATTACTCTTCCTTCCATTCCCCACTCATTACTCTTCCCTTCCATTCCCCACTCATTACTCTTCCCTTCCATTCCCATTTCATTACTCTTCCTTCCATCCCCCCACTCATTACTCTTCCCCTTCCATTCCTTCCCCACTCATTACTCTTCCTTCCATTCCCCACTCATTACTCTTCCCTTCCATTCCCTTCTACTCATTACTCTTCTTACTCATTACTCTTCCCTTCCATTCCCCTTCTACTCATTACTCTTCCCTTCCATTCCCCTTCTACTCATTACTCTTCCCTTCCTCATTTCCCTTCCATTCCTCTACTCATTACTCTTCCCTTCCATTCCCCACTCATTACTCTTCCCTTCCATTCCCCTTCTACTCATTACTCTTCCCTTCCATCCCCCCACTCATTACTCTTCCCTTCCACCCCCCATTTATTACTCTTCCCTTCCATCCCCCATTCATTACTCTTCCCTTCCATTCCCCCCACTCATTACTCTTCCCTTCCATTCCCCTTCTACTCATTACTCTTCCCTTCCATCCCCCATTCATTACTGTTCCCTTCCATTCCTCCCACTCATTACTCTTCCCTTCCATTCCCCCTACTCATTACTCTTCCCTTCCATCCCCACACTCATTACTCTTCCCTTCCATTCCCCTTACTCATTACTCTTCCCTTCCATCCCCACACTCATTACTCTTCCCTTGCATTCCCCCACTCATTACTCTTCCCTTCTGTTGTCCCTGCTCATTACTCTTCCCTTGCACTCCCCCACTCATTACTCTGCCTTTCTATGTACATATGACTTGTGTCCTTTCACCCTTCATCTGCCCACTTGATACTCATCACTTTATATTTTCTCTTAGTTACTGTTCTATTTTTATAGGTTTACTCCCATTTGCCCCCTATGTATACATACTTATATATACTACAAGCTAGTATCCACACATCAGAGAGAACATGTTGTTTTGGTATTTCTGAACTTGGGTCACTTCACTGCTATAATTCTTTCCAGATCCATTCATTTTTCTGCAATATTCAGTTTCATTTGTCAGTACTGCTGACTAGAATTCCATTGTGTATATGGGCCACATATTCATTTTCCATTTTTCTGTTGATGGGCCTCTAGGCTGGTTCCAATTTTTAGCTCTTATAAATAGAGTGTAATAAACATGGATATGAAAGTATCTCTGTAGTAGAATATAGAGTCCTAAGGGTATATGTCCAGGAGTGTATAGCTGGTTCATATGGAAATTCCATTTCTAGTTTTTCTGAAATATTTCCATACTGATTTCAATTATGGCTGTATTAGTTTATACTCCCACCATCAGTGAATAAGTGTTCCTCTTTCCCCACATCCTATCCAGCATTTATTAGTTTTCTAGGTCATAGTCCTTCTGACTGGGATGCAATGGTATATCAAAGAGGTTTTAATTTCCATTTCGCTGATGGCTAGGGATGGCCATTTGAATTTCTTCTGTTGTGAATTGTCTGTTCAGTTTGTTAACTCTTTTGGTGATTGTCAGTTTTAGTTTGTTTTTTCTATTTTTATTTTTGAAGTCCTTTGTAAATTCTGGTTATCAGCCCCCTCTCTAAATTATATGTAGCAAAGAGTCCATCTCATCTGTAGCCTGCCTGTTTGCTTTGCTTATGGTTTTTATTGCTGTGCAGAATCATTTTAATTTCATGTAGTCCCATTTATTAGCTTTGGGGGGGGTTCCCACACTATTGAATCTCACTTGAGAAAGTGATTGTTTATGCCTATATCTTGAAGTGTCGCTTCTACTTGTGTCCTTTAGAACTTTCCATATTTCAGACTTTGTGTGAAAGTCTCTGATCCACTTTGAATTGATATTTGAACAGGGTGAAATATACTGATTTAATTTCATTTTCTACAAGTGGATATACAGTTTTCCCAATGTCATTCACTGACTAGGCTGTGTCATTTTTCACTGGATGTTTTTGATGCTGTTGTTCTCATATTGGGTGCTCAAAGTAGTGTGGATTTTATGCCTGAGTTCTCCCTTCTTTTCCATTGGTTTATATGTTTATTTTTGTTCCAGCACCATGCTGTCTTTGTCACATGGCTCTGTAGTATAATTTGAGATGAGGTATTTTTATACTTCCAACTTGGTCTTTCTCCTTAGGATTGCTTTAGTTATTTATAATCTTTGAGAATCCATATGAATTCCTGATTTATATTTTCCAGCTCTATGAGTAATATCATTGGAATTTTTATGGGGATTATGGGGAATATGTAGAATATTATTGGTATTATAGCCATTTTCATAATATTAATTGTGCCAATTCAAGAGTATAGAAGGTCTTTGCATAACCTATTATCCTCTTTGAATTATGTTAGTGTCTTCAAATTTTCATTATTGAGACCTTTCACATTTTTGGTTAGGTTTATTCATAGGTTTTTTGTTTTTTTGAGGTAGGGTTTCACTCTGGCCCAGGTTGACCTGGAACTCACTGTGTAGTCTCAGGGTGGCCCTGAACTCACGGCTATCCTCCTACCTCTGCCTCCTGAGTGCTGGGATTAAAGGCGTGCACCATCAAGCCCAGCTAGGATTTTTTTTTTTTTTTTTTTTTTGCAGCTACTATGAGTGTTTTTTTCCCCCTTGATTTCTTTCTCTATGATCTCATTATTAGCTTAGATGAAAGCTACCAATTTTGCTTGTTTATTTTGTATTTTTAAAACATATACTTGCATTTATTTATTTGCAAGGGGAGAAAGGGAAACAGAACAGGGAAGGAGAGAGGAATGGGCACACCAGGGCCTCTTGCCACTGCAAACAAGCTTGAGACCCATGTGCAGGTCCGGATTTGTGTGGGTACCAGGGGAATTGAATCAAGGTCACCTGGCTTTAAAAGCAATCAGCTTTAACTGCTGAACCATCTCTCCAGGATAATATTGAAATTTTACTGAAAGTATTTCTTTTTATTTTATTGTAGCTTTTAGGATAGAATTAGTTTATCTACAAAGAAGGATAGTTTTTCAAAACAGGGAAGGAAAACTTTTAAATTCATTCTATGTACCCTGATTTGTAAACTGTACAAAAGTACAATTAAAAGAAAATTATAGACCAATTTCCCTAATAAACATGAAAGCCAAAATTCTCAATAAAATTCTTGCAGGCTTAGTTGAAGCATTCCTTAAGAATTTTATCTATCATGATGAAGTTTGCTACATGGCAGTGATGCAAGGTTGGTTCGACATATGCAAATCAATAAATGTTATCCATCATATAAATAAACTTAAGGAAAAAAATTGCACATTTGGGCTGGAGAGACGGCTTAGCGGTTAAATGCCTGCCTGTGAAGCCTAAGGACCCCGGTTCAAGGCTCCATTCTCCAAGACCCACGTAAGCCAGATGCACAAGGGGGTGCACATATCTGGAGTTCATTTGCAATGGCTGGAGGCCCTGGCATGCCCATTCTCTCTGTGTGTCTCTACCTGCCTATTTCTGTATATCTCTCTCTCAAATAAATAAATAAAATATTTTTTAAAAAATGCACAATCATCTTAAGTGATGCAGAAAAGGCATCTAACCAAATCCAACATGCTTTCATGATTAAAGTTCTGGTGAAAGCAGAATTAGATGAATTCTATCTCAAGATAGTAAAGGCTATAGTTGACAAACCCATAATCAACATTGCCTTAAATAGAGAAGAACAGACTTTTTTATTATTTTCTAAAATCAAGAATGAAACAAGGATGCCCATTCTGGACACTTCTCTTCAATATTGTGCTCAAAGTCATAGTTAGAGCAATAAGACAAGAATAAGACATGAAAAGAAGAATAGGAAAGAAATCAAACTTTTCTCATTGTTAATATTTCAATATGTAGAATTCAACTTGGCCTGGATCAGAAGCTCCTGTGGTTCTAGTTCAGAATTTACAAAACAGAGCCCATTACCAGGCCTCTGCCTGTGTGTGTATAATGTGTGTGTCTGCTTCAGCAGTGTTTTTATTATCACATTAGTTGGCATAATTTAAAAGATTGAGAACTTTTTTTTTTAAAGTAAGCTTTTCCAGCTTATCTTGAAGGAAGTTAAATACAAGCAAATAACATAGTTTTTTTTTTTTTTAATCTAGTGATGAACTGTTTCAGCTAAGCAACTTATAATTATATGGTAGATGAATGCCTGGTACTCTTGATTCTCTTATATCTGCACACTGTCACTTGCTGTTTCTTGCCAGTTCTTTGTAAAATCTTGGTTTGACATGCATACTCTAGACTCTGTCAGGTTTGAGAGAGGCAGAGCAGAACCTCCTTATTTAAGACAAAGGATCTCATGAAAGGACTACTTTCTAAAACGTGAGAATATAACAGAATCTTAGGCTCAGGAAAATATCCAGAGACCAACAATTAAATCTAGTTACACATAAGAATCAATAAGTCTGATTTTAAGTAAAATTACCATGGCATTACCCAAGGGTAGGCAACATATCCTTCCCCTTGATGAGAAATAGGAATTAACTTTGCAAGTGGGGCAGAGTTGATTGCTAAATTGGCCCAGATGTGCAGAGAGGGAGTTTGCAAAAGGCTGTAATGTTGTATTCCCATTATTGAAATGTACAATGTAGATTACTTTGATTAAAAGTTTATCATATTGCTTCCAGAGTTTATGTTACCTGAGCCTTATTTTGATCAAAGAATTATATAATATGTCAAAATATTCCATATGATTCACTATAGAACACATTTGTCTCTCCTACATGAAGCAAATTTCTGGGGTCCTATGACAGGAGGAAATATTTAAGGATTTCCTAAATGGGATGGAATAAGCTTTTAAAATTTTCTTCAACTTCACTTACCTAGATGCTGGGACTTTAAAAGAGCACAACAGTGGCTACCTTTGTATGGAATAAAGAATAATAAGAGAAATCCATGAAAAGTTTGTAAATCTCTCACTCTTTCTCTTTTTCTCTCTCTCTTATAAGTAAATAAAATAGAAGAAGCCTGTCATGGGATTTCCATCCTGGTGACCTGGCTGAGCAGACCAGCTCCACAGCATCTCAGTAGAGAGGAAGGAAGAGAATACTTACTGGGCCTGATTCTGGGCCAGTGTGGAATAGGAAGGAAGTATAGTGATGCAGAGATAGATTCGTTTATCATAGATACAAGATATAAAGATGAGAAAATGCCCATCATGTTTGGTTATGACAACGCTTATTAAAAAAAGAAATCAGAACTGATCTAGTAGCACAATGCCTGGTCAACAATTGAAGGCTTTATTGGGGAAGAGGACAGTTGAGCACTGTGTAACTCATCCATTGCTGGCTATTAAGCTCTCCCAAATTTACTGGCTTAGGCACTAAATTACTGCTAAGATTACTCTGCATCGTGACTTGATGGCAGTTCCTTTTCTGGTTTTGTCTCTTGGTTTCTTGTGCAAGTGCATTTCACTGGAGACCACAGGACCCAGGATTGTCCGGCTCATATCTAGTATATCATGCAGGCTGTTAGTTGTGCAGTCTCATTCCTTCATGTTATTCTGATCATCCAGGATCCTATCTGGATTCTTCATGCGATTCTATCAGGTAAATACTGTCTGTAGAGGGAGAAGACTTGTACACTTGATATGAACTGTTGTTTATGTATTTCACTTAGTATAAGAACCTTTCTCACAAACTATTTTTCAATTAAACTTAACTTGTTTTCTAAGCCTTTCTGAATGGTCTGTGTTTACTATTGTTATGTATATTTTTTCTTTACGGACCAAACTAGGATTATTTTCTCAGAAGTTGAAGATAATGAAACAAGAATGCCAAAGTATCTTTGCTTATATAATAGCATTGTATGTGAGATATATTTTTTTCTACTTTCTTTTTGCTACTCAATGCATAGGGTAGCATAATCCTCTGTATTGTTCCAATACTAGGAGTGCCTTCATGAAATGATAGTACTTGTTATCATTTCACATTTTACGTTTGCTTTTTATTTTGAAACTGGGTCTCATGCATCCCAGGCTGTCCTCGAACTCATTAAGTAGCCAAGGGTGACCTTGGATTTCTGATTCTTCAGCCCCCATCTCCAAAGTATTGGGACAGTAGTTGTTTACCACCACATCTGGATTTTAAGTTACTTAAAGATAAATACATAGTAAAACACATTAAAGAATGCCAGATTTGGTATTTTGCGTTGCTCAGAGCTGATGGCTCAGGGCTTATCAGGCTGCTACACAAGTTGCTTCATGGAATGAAATCTCTCTCTTTCTCTCTTACTTTCTCTCTCTCTCTCTCTCTCCCTCCCTCCCTCCCTTCCTCCATCTCTTCCTCTTTTGTACATTTAAAAAGTTTGAAAGAGGTGAGTACTTTCCTATGGAAATAACTAGTACAATTACATGTTTGAAAGGAAAAACATTAGGTACTGAACTGGAGGAAAGGAGCATCCAGCATGTTGGGTGAATCAAGAGTCTATTTCCCATTTGAGTTACCAAGCCCAGTGCAGTCATTCCCATGAAGGCTCTGTGTGGACAGCTTTCTTCCTCTGTTGAAGGTGGCTCCTGTTTACTCTAAAGCTTTCGACCTCATACCTTTCATGGTATGCAATTTCTTCCAGCTCATCCTTCTGGCAACTAGAGTGTGCCACTCGAGTCCTACATAACTAATATTCCTTTGATTGCCACATGAATGTTCTCAGCAGCAGGAAAAGAGAAGTAAGGACAAGTAGCTATTACTGAATTTTTGTCTTGGAACTGAATCACGGTCATATGTCCATACCTCACAAGGAATCTAGAAATGTCATTATTTAGCAGTGAGCATAGCAACTCATTAACTATTAGCTATTCCATTGTTAACTATTAACTATTAATTATTAACTATTCCATTGTTAATCAAGAGGAGAACTGTTCTGAGAGGAACCTACTTGTACTTGGTGGCAATTAATAGATTTGAATAGAAATTATAGCATAAAGTTTTCTGACATGATCTTGGAGAATCATAAAACTTCATAAGGTATTCACCAGCAGCTGATTTCATTTGGTGTTTTTTGCTATTTAAAATGCAACTGAAATTTAGCTTATCAGATGATGCTATAACCTCTTAACGTTTGAATCTATTTATCTTCAATTTCTCTGCTGAAGGCAACAGCTGCATCTTACCAATGAACCCCCGTCTGATAGAAACATGTGTCTGACTTCTATTTTTGTCTTGGCAGAGTGACTGTGAAAGACTTTGGTTGGCACTTAGTGACACTGCTAATATGTCACATACTATTATTGCCATGGAACCAGCTTTTCTGTCGCATCCCTTACTGTGCAATATATCTATAACTTTTACAAATATGCTAGAATTATATTCTTTTACAAAAAATTAAATCTTAATTTTATTTCTAAGCATATCAACACTGATTTGTGCATTTCACATCTTATTTCCTATTTTCATTTCAATTCTTGATGCCATTATTTAAAAGCTGTCAACACTTTAGAAAGATTGAAAAGAAGGAAATCAACTAGAAAATTATACAGTTGGCAGCCCTGAGCTAAAGAATGATAAAACTGTATGTGTTTATTTATTGCTTTAAATTCAAAATATGACTACTTTTTTTGCTTTCATTTGGTTTCTTAGACAGACATTAAATCCTAGCATTCTTGCCTGACTCAAATATTAATTCTTTATCATCTTGAGTTAAAACATTGTAAATATCTCAAAGTCAGAACATTGGTTGGTTTAATTTTTTTTAATTAAATGTCCTTCATGGGCTATAGAATTTACTAGAAATATCCCAAGACTATTTAATAATTGTGATTATTGTATTTCTTTGTTATTTCTGAGTCTTATATTTCAGGACAACCCAAGAGGCTAAATCTTACTTTCCTAATGGTCTCCCATTATCCAGGAATAACTTGCCTTTCCATAACTGTTTTTAATATCCCAAAAGTCTAAATGAAAATTCAGTGTCTATTGTCAGGACTTACTGAGTGTTTGACTTCATACCGGGATGATTTCAGAGAGACAAGCAGGTTATACTGGAGAAGCTTTCTGTTCTTAACCAGTGTTTCCTCACAAGTCATTCAGTATATAGCATGTGCTTAGTGTAAGAGAGACTGTCTTTTACCTATTCTGGTGCAGCTAAATATAAGGGTCTTTAAAATAAATGCCCAGGTTTCTGCCAGGTAGAAGAAAGACTACTACCTGAACTTGCCAGTTAGTAGAGGCCTTAAAGTCACTTGTGCATGTTCTCATAGGAGCTTGTACATAATTGTCACAGCAAAAATTACAGTATATTACACAGCAGCCGACATTTCTGTACTTCTATGCTTCCTGCTTATGAATTCCTTGAAGGTAGATTTTGAAGCTAGATATTACTAGACAGATTGCATTTTTAAATTTTTTGAAGAAATGAATCATTTGTGATACTTGACAGACACATTTAATTTTAAAATTAGAGGCAGTAAAATAAAACATACAGTTTTAGGCATTTAATAAAAACATTTAAAATGATATTAAATATAAATATATTTGAAATTTTGTATTTTAAAACTACATATCTTCAAAAATTATCAGTATAGATTTAAGGAATATTGTTAAGCTAATCCAAAGATGGCATCTGATGGATAAGAAAACAGAGATGGATCTGATGTGATAAGAGAAAACAGACATTAAAGATAAACTTAGTAGCCCTAGGGAGTTGGCTCAGTAGTAAAAGGTGTTTGCTTGTGCAGACTGCTGGTTGGCATTCCAGTCCCCAGCATCCAGATCAACCTTGATACACAAAGGGGTGCATGCATCTGGAATTCATTTGCAGTGACAAGAAGTCCATGGTATGGTTGCTCATACTCACTCTGACTTTACTTGCAAATAAATAAATAACATTAACAAAATAAGTCTATAATGAATTAGGAATTGACATGTGTTCTGGAAATAAAAAAGGCTTAGCCATTGAAACAGGGATTCAGAGTATTGGTAGAAGGAATGCAATAAATGAGTTTATTATGCTTCTATACGTGATATTTGAGAAAAGATTTGGAGAAAAAGTATTAACTGTCTGGAATAGCTGCCGAAAGGATGTTTTGGAGAGCAGAAATAATTAGAACAATGATCCCAGTGAATCAAAGCATGTAGTTCATTGTGATTGGAGTGACATGAGGAAGAAAAAAAAAGAGAGTAATGAAAAATGAGATGACAAAAAGCAGTTCATAGTTAATGCTGGTATTTTTAGTTCATTGTACAGCTCTTGGGTTTCTAGTAAATGAAATTCAGTGTCATTTTTGAATCATGCCTGTGATATGACATGATCACTGTTATACTTTATAGTATCACTCTGGTTGCTATAGTACGAATAGACTCCGGGAAAGGAGAAAGGAATTAGTAGACCAGCTAAAGGTGTATTGCAATGACAGTGAGAGAAAGGAATTATCTGAGCAGGACAGTAACAGTAGGGTTAATGATAGCTGGGTAGAATCTGCTTAGTTTAAGAAAACTAGTGAGATTTACAGATGAATTTAACCTAACTTGTGACTGTACTAACTAAAGGATAAAAGTATCATTAGCTGGGGCTAGTGAGGTAGTTTAATGGTAGAGTGCTTGCTGACCATTGTAAGGGCCTGGTTTCAATCCTAGCACCATCAAAATGAGTAAAAAAAAAAAAAAAATTTTTTTCTTCATCAATTTGTGACTAAACTTCTAGAGGTTGGCCATGTTCGGAGGAGATCGCAGTTGGACATTTAGTGGATTTGGATTTGTCTACCAGAGACCCAACCATGCTGGGTCATAAGTTTAGGAGATATTTTTAAAGACGGAATAGGCCTTGAGAATGGTAAGCATATGGATTTTATGGAAGTCATTGAGCTACATGAGATTATACAAAAAGGCACATATAAGGAAATGAAAGAGCAAGTGCTGGGAAGCATTCAGATTGCAGTCCCCAGAAAGGAAGAAGAATCTGAAAGGAAGCATCCTCCAGGGAGGATGAAAAGACCAGCAACTGGTTATGTGAACAAAATGCACCTGAAAGAGGCAGTGACCAGCTGTTGATCACATATCATCATTTAAGAGAGAGGTCTGGAATCCGTCACAGGAATTTCAACCAGGAAGTTGTGATCAGAGAGAAATATTTGATGATGGGGATTGGGATGTGGACTAGAGAAAGTTTCCTAAAGAATGCAGGAAGAATTGAACACAATAAGAAAGCTTAGTGAAGGGTGATGGAGAAAAGGGAACAAGAAAATTCATCACAATGCTGGAACTAGCCAGGCGTGGTGGCCCACGCCTTTAATCCCAGCACTCTGGAGGCAAAGGTAGGAGACTCACCATGAGTTCAAGGCCACCCTGAGACTACATAGTGAATTCCAGGTCAGCCTGAGTTAGAGTGACGCCCTACCTTGAAAAACTAAAAACCAAAAAAACAACAAAAAAAAAAAAAAAAAAATTGGGAACTATTCTCCAGACATGAAACCATCATCACCTTCATGACTTCATAGCAGATGTTGGCTGCCATTTCCTGTGCAGGAACTGTGAAACACTGAGTCCTTCAGCATTTCAAAGGAGATGAAGGGGGGCATAAATCAAAGTAGAAAAGGTAACCCTGGGGGACAGGAAGTGAAAAGAACGTAAGCACAGGAGGACGGGGAGGAGCGCTGCAAAACCTTCTCCTGGATTTGCCATGGTTGTAACACTCCTGAGCTCACATCAGCTGTGGTGTTGTGGACATCTCTGGAAAGATCACACTAACGCCAGTACAAGTGAAAGTAGAAGAGCTTATTACCTGGGGGGCCATGGAGCTTGAGGTAGCCCTCCAAAGAAACTCTGGCCCCAAGCTGAGATTTCATTTCCACTGTATAGTTTTCATAGTCAAGAGGAGGGGTAAGTGAACAAACAAGATGTGGCAGTTTGCATATCAATCCTTTCTGTAGTCAGCACACCCTCACAATGAACTCCATTTCACTTTGATTTAGCCTCAACTGTCTTTGCTTCTCATTGTCCCTTTGGCTCTTTCTGGACAGTTTCTTCTTTGGGATGTGTCCGTCTGCTGACAAAGATAAGTTTTAGCTCCTCAGCAATGAACTCTTACAACTCAGTGAATCAGTTTAACTTTTAGATTCTTTTTTTTTTTTTTTTTTTTTGGCCACAGTGTCCTGCATAAGATTGAGCCTCTCAATATTTGGTCATTGTTGCAGGAAATCCTTTTCCCTCTGGGATGGTGTGGACACACATCTTATCCCCAAATAGAGCACAAATGGCAAAAACAAAGGACAATTACACCCAAACCAGCTTTGGTGAAACAATGAGTTTATTGGTGTTACTTACAGAACGGGGGCAGAGCTGCTTACAGGAGCAATAGATGGCTGGTATGCAGCCTCGCTTCCAGAAGTCTCCTCTCATCCTAGATGCTGACCTCCCCATAGCTGCTTCGTCTCAAAGGAGGCTGCATCACCAGGAATCCTGCCTCAAGATAGGTGAGGATTCATGGAAGCTGCGTCTCTGGGCATCACTTGCAGGCAGCTCACTTAGTGAGTTTTATCTCCAGGCAGTTGTTTCCCTTTATATAGCCTTAAGGTCTTGCAATCCTTTTCTTTACTTGTTGATGTCCCACTTGTTGATTTCTGGAGTCTCTGGAACTTCTTTTTCTGCTCGTCTTTACAGGAAGTGATATTTCCATTTCTAGCTCACATAAAGTTGGGGAGTGGTTGAGTATCTTTCAAGATTCAGGTCTCCCAGACTTGACTTCCTGAATCCCCAGAACCTCCTTTCTTGCTTTAACCTGCTACACAACAGCCATTCATAATGAAAAGGTCAAGACCCCCACACTTCCCAGAATAGCTACTGGCAGCAAATGGTTGCTGGGAGGGAAGAGTCAGGTTTATCAGAGGTGAGCCACTAGTAATTAATGCAATCCACAGTAAATAACCTTTTACTCATGATCATGTAGGCTACCTTAATTTAGCTCAATAGATTAAAAAAAAATTTTCCTCCATGCCGGAGTGGGATAATCACTAGTGAGTTGTTGGTCAGAGCTCCCCAAACAATATAGGCTATTACTAATGTTTTGGTTACCCACTAGAACCAGATGGTAAGGCCTAACTGATGGACACACCACATGCTTCAGTTGCAGGATACTGATAAATCTAGCTAGAGCTGAGCTGGAAACGTCATCCCTGATGACTAGCTATACCTATAAGGCCTGTGCAGGGTGCTCAGTAACTTTACCAATACCCAATTCTAGAAGAGACAATGAAAATGACTGTGTATAATCATTTTGTAAATAGGTATTTCTTGTCTCCAAAGGATGATACCTATTATTTAGAACAGCATATATAATGTGATAATATATATGAAGACTTCAAATTATTTTCAAAATGGTGTGTACACTATATATACCTACTTCACAAGAAATTCTTTAAGGGATCTTTGACCTTCAAAAATATTAGTGACAACTCAAACGTCCATGGTAATGGGAACACATTTTTCCTATTATTTATGTATGCTAGGTGATTCAATTATGCCCTATTACACTGATTGTAAAAATTTGTATGTTCTAGTTCTAATTTGTATATAATGACACTGGGTTACTAAATGGACAGGCAGACCCACTAAATCACCCAACAGGCAAGAGTGAACATAAAAGCCACATTAAAAAAAATTAAAACAAAACAAAACAAAACAAAACAAACAAACAAAAAAAAAAAAAAAAAAAAAAAAAAAAAACCTCTGCAATGGACTAACCAGAATATGCAGTTTTTCAGCTGTGAGCAATTGACTACTGATAATCTTGTTCATTAACAAATCAAGCAGCTGTTCAGATCTGTAGAGAAGCCCTCATGTTGTCCCTAAATATTCCAGTACAAAACTCTGTAAACCTGTTAAAGTTACACGATGGGAAAAGCATCAGATGTAAAACTGATGATTTTCTTAACCTCAGCCTACTCTTCTTCAATAATCACCTACCTCTGCAAGAAATGATGAGCTTTTAGAGACCACATTCATTTATTCATACATATGAACATACATACATACATACATACATTCCAAAATGCATTTGCTATTTAAATAAATAACTTACGTGGAAAGCCTATACATTTTTGGGGGTGCCTTAATGTTAATTTTTCACCTCTGAAAAATTATTTAAATCAGTAGTATCAAATTTGGCCCAATAGATTTTAATATTAATGTTATGAAATTCTGTTGCATTTTAAAAGTTGTAAATTATTGATGGTAGAAATGGTGATATACAAAGTCATATATATATATATATCTTACAGAAGTGGAAGAGGGTACATAGACTATCTTGACAGTTTTAGTTATCAGAATTTTGCAAATAATTCAATTCCAAACTATTAGGCTAGAACTGAAATGATTTTATGTACCCACAGTTTTTCAGTGTATCTTTATAATCTGCTACTTTTGTGTTTTGCTTGGATATAATCAAAATTTCAGAAATTAGTCACAGCAAACAATATGGTTTCAAAAGATGGATACAAAAAATATTTTTGAATAGTATACTTTTATTGAAGTGTACACATTTTAAAGACATTTGTGAGAAATTACTGCTAATAGTTTTAAAACATTGAGCCACTCCCAAAGTCACTTTGAGTTATGGTAAATATTAATCTTAAAATCATGAACGTTTAGGACGTCAAAGGATTCTCAAGGTTATTGGACCTAATTCCTTTAGTTTACTTGCTCAATAAAAGCTCATTAGGAAAATAATCCTGTTTCTCACATTCATTTCTAAAAGGAACACAGATTTCTATGCTTGATCACCCAGCCCCTCAATGAAAAGAGTGACCTTGAGTTGAACTATAGAAAGTAGATGGAAGAAAACTTAACTGAAGAAGTTGAGGAAGGATACCAGAGCTTGATGTAATGTTTGTGTTGGACATCCTTCCCTGTGCTGAATGTTCAAAGTGGTGGGGTCATGTTATTTATTGTATTTTTCAGATCATTTGCAATGTTAATTTATATGAGTTTGATATCGCTTTTGTCTTTTAGTTGTGTGTTATTCTGAGAAATCCCTGGGGAAGCAAAGGATTTATATGCTTTGTGTACATGTTCTGCAGACTAAGCACTCTGGCATAATTATTTTTGGCACTTGCTAACTGATTAAAACATCCAATTTAACTCATGATCAGTAAGATTAAACCTTTTTAATATACCTCAAAAGTAAATTATCATTTACTACTCAAACAGCCTTTTTTTTTTTTTGCACATGCCTCAATAAAGCTGTTCTTTTTTTTTCTTTTTTCTTTTCTTTTTTTTTTTTTTTTTTTTTTGTTAATGTACCTTTTAACGAGGATTCTCTTTTATTTCTTCCTTTGGGCAAAACTGCCTTCTCCTTTATAGGGAGGTAGGAACAAAGATGAGATGGAGACTGAATAGAGAAGTACATGGGTTTCTAATGTCATACCAATTATGAGTCTTTATTTTTGTGGTATTCTGTGAAGAATTTGCTATTGCAAAAAACATTTCCCTGCTTGGGGGCATTTTTTGGGGGGATATACTGATAAGGGTGAGAAATTAAGTGAATATAACATTTAAAAATTCATTTTCATGATTTGGAAATAACTGATTTACTTTGTTCAATTTCACATTAGGTGCTGCTTTTAAATTTTATATTTCCATCATGTAGTGAAGCCTGTTTAGTATATAATACAAGGCATTCTTCAATATTTGAAAAAAAAAATGAAGGGAAAGCAATGTTTCCAAGGATTTAAAAAAAAAAATAAAGCATGCTATAGTAGCAAATTAGAATAATTGCAATTTGCAAGTCCTCTGAACCTGCTGAGGACCCTGCAGAGGTTCATCAATGTAATGGAGAGGGGAAAGCAAGATGTAATGGATAACGTGCACTGCTAGAGTCAGGGCCTCAAGGAGGTTTGTAACAGTCACAGGTGTAAGCACCTCCCATGCTGGGGGAGGAAGGAATGAAGTCAGATTAGTAGAATCCTCCTGTGTGGATGTTACAGTATTATTGTGTACAAATATCCTAGTTACTGCAGTTTATGCATAGGATTAACATAAAATGAAACAAGAATTATAGAATAGAGCTTCAGATGGAAAATAGGTCAAGTCAATGCAATAAATATCCTGTCAAAATTTTGATCCAGATTTACAAATAGTTCAGCAGATTGCTAATAAGCCTGCAACCCTGCATGTAAATATTTGAGCGGTCTGAAAAATGTGTCTGAGCTGAACAGAATTATTTTGCCTCAAATAGGTTAACTACTGAAACACTATCCTAAGCCAGACAGGAGGGATATTTTTCTGGTAGAGCTTATGGTTAGGCCCAAAAATAGTATGAAAAATTATTACATGAATTGTCAGACATCAAAATTTTAAAGTAGATCATGGTTACCAGTTGGTTGCACAAATTATAAGAACAAAAAGAAGCAACCTTATCAAACTTCATAAAATTTTCCCAGGCTGGGATTGGTATATGTTGAAGTCTTCTGGAAGTCCCACACTTAAATACGGCCTTTCTTAAAAATGCCTTTGAATTTGTTACATCTATAGAGAGGTATATCCTCTAAGATATTTTCAAGACATGGGGCTCCCCTGGGGAGTACCCTGTATAAGGTGTGTCTGCACCAGCACTCTGAACCTCAGGGGTATACATATGCATAAGCTCAGGGGTAAACATATTCTACAACTTCCCCTTTGACATAAAATTAGAGAATAATGTACTATTGAGCTCCACTATATGCATTTCTAGGTTACTACATTACTTTAAACAGCTATTAGATGTTATATAATATCCATCAATTTCCATCATACGATAAGACCTAATCTATGTTTTTGGTTTATTCTCTCTTAACCTTTGTTCAAATATGAGCATAAAGACTTCAAGTAAAATGTTGGTTTAAAAAGCGAGATTGTTACTGCTATATTTTCTGCTTCACTATATCACCAATTATAAGAAATACTAATACATTTTCTTAATGATAATGGATGTAGTAATGATGAACATCATTTTCTAATAAGGAGTAAGTTCAATTACTGATCAAGTCATCTGTAAAACGGCAATATCCTTTCACTTTCAAGTGTGTGATTCATTGTTAACTAAGAGTTCATTTTTAACTTTGGACGGGAGAGAAGGCAAGGTAGTTGTGCTTAAATTTTAATACATTGGCAAATTTGGCACAGGTGCCAATGAGAGAACAAAAAATAAATGTCCTCATCCTCTGTTGTTGGGGTCTGATCATCAACGTTGTGGTGTAGAATTCATGGATTATTCATGTGTAATTACAGATAGCTATTGTGCTCCTTTAAATCATCCCTATGGCCCATTATGGTCCATAACAACCGAAATGGCAATTGTCATAGTAAGGTTTGGGCTCTGTCACAGAGTGTAGGCTCTAATCAATAATGATGAATGGTAAAATTTTACATCAAGCAGTCCAAAGTCTGGTTGCCCCCCATCATAAATCTGTACAAACACCAAGCAGAACAGCTGCCTAGCCTGGACATGTAAAAACCAGCACTCGCCTTATACCCTACAAGCAAGTACCTCTGTAAAAAGTGACAAAAAAAAAAAAAAAAAAAAGGCAAGGAGTGGGGGTGAGAAAAGGAAATTCTCAATTCGCAATATATTAGTTCTAATAATTCACGTGCTGTTCAGAATTTCCCTCCTATTTAAAAGGGAATGAACCCTAGGTTGTTTTCAAGGTCAATTTCAGGTGAAAAGGAGGTCATCTAGAGGTCACTTCAGCTACCATGCAGGTCAATAACGCCTCTTCACTTGCATAGCAGACAAGCTCCTCACACCCAATCAATCCACCAACGCTGCCGCGGCGCCAAGTGTAATGAACAGTGAATAAATGTAGCCTATCATCACAAAACATGCTTTTTAAGTACCTTTCCTTTTCATGTAAAACCTCTCGCTGTCAAATTCTACATTCACTCATCCAGCAGTGAGTAGCAAAAGTGAGAAATCAGACTCTCATTGGGGTTGGTAAAAGGTCACAGCTGACAGACACGGAGGTTAAACTGCCGAGTTAAAATACTGTTCATTACCCACTGCAGCTTTTTGCTAACTACATTTCTTTGTGTTATAGTCAAGCAGTACATCAATATGCCCCTCCTCCTAATTTATTAGCAATTGTTGAATTGTATGGGATAAGACCTAAAAGAGAAGTTGATGTCTTATATGCATGTGTATTTTTGTATACATATTTCTATATAATTATACATATGCATCTAAAATAAATATTCATATATATATATATATTGTTCTGTTTTTTGAATATTTCTACTTTCTTACTTGTTTTCATATTCAACACCCTATGAGACATTGCATCTATTTTGAGATAAATATATTTTCTAAAATCAGAGGAGACTGGATTGTCTGAATTCCAAAGTCCAGAGTTATTTCTTTGGTGACATTTTTTTCTTTCTTCATTTTTTTTTATTTTGTAAAATGAATGTGTTTGGCATATCTGGATTTTTCAATAAAAATTTTGATTAAACAAATGATATTCTATAATTTATACCAAAAATATAAAATATGTTTTAAATTCCAGCTCATTAAAAATATAAGATTTTCTTCTACTGAAAAGCTTACACATATTTAACACATTGCCAGTTCAGAAGACAATCAATTGTTAATAGACATGTGTAACACCTACACTTTTTTTCATTAATTTGGTTATAGTCAGAGGAACATTTAATAACAGTGAGTAATCACTGTAGTTTGAAAAGCAGTACATTTTCAGAATTCAGTTGACTAAATTAAATGATTTGGTGTGAAATCTGAATGGATTAGAACAACTTTCCAAAAATGAAATTTCATTCTTTGATTAATTAGCATGTAGGTGGAATTCCCTTCATTGGAATCCAGAGGCATTTTGTGTGAAGATACTCACATGAAAACAAGTCTTAGTGTGTACCAATACAAAATCACAAATCATGAATAAGATAAAGGTTTATTTACATGCTCTACACAATAATAATTCGACTGAACAAAATTACCATTATCTATTTACATCTTTTAAAAATGCATTCTGAGATTTATCCAAGAAACATATATCTTTTCCCTCCTCCTGTATGCCTTTCTCTCAGTGGGACTGAAAATAAAATGTTATGACTTAAATCACAAGAGGCTAACATCATTTTTAGCAACAAGGGCTGCATAATTTCAAGACTATGAGTGAGTGGCTGACTTTAACTAAAATGTTTCAGTTCTGTGCGTATATAGGTACATAAATAATTCAGAATTAATCCCTGCAGAGGGGACAATGGGAATCGTAAATTATCCATGTGCCGTCCTCAACATTAGAGGCAATGAACCTATAGTAACAAACTATGAGTGTTACTCATTACATACATTTCACAGACACCTTAACCTTTTGAATATTAATTTCCCTCTGCAGCATGTAGCTAAGAGTATCATTTTTTTTATTTCCTTCCCTCTTTTGCCTTCATTTCCTCTTGTCTTTCATGAAGGCTCCCAATCCATAGTTAAACCACTGATACCAAGTAATGTATTGGAATAAATTGATTTGTTGCTGAAAGATATTTTTAAGCTACACGTTTTTCTGAAAAATCCCTTCATATTACATGTAGTCCTTGTATAGAGTATAAAGTGAGGTGTTAAAAGACAGTCTATGAAGTCAAACATGGCTGCAAACCCGATTCTATATGGGTTTGACAATGTCCCTTAAAATTTCATAAACATATATAATGCTTTGTTTAAAACAAAGAAGACATTGCAGGATTGTTAGGATACTCATGTGAAGAATAGGAAAAAAAGATCAGTTGAGAAATAATCAAAATAACTCCTAATTGTAAAATTCATTGGGTCTTAACTATTAAGTTACAGAGTTTCTTTTAAGAATTATTGTGTTAAAACAGTGAGTGTTTTCTATTTATTTATTTGATAGAGTGAAAGAGGAAGGGAGAAGGGAGTGTAATAGAGAGGGATGGAGAAAGAGAGACAGAGAGAATGGGCATGCCAGGGACACTATCCACTGCAAACAAACTCCAGAGGCATGTGCTACTTTATGCAACTGGCTTTACATGGGCTTTGGGGAATTGAACCCAGCTCCTTAGGCATTACAGGCAAGCACCACTGAAACATCTCTCCAGCCCTGAGTGTTCTCATTTTTGTCTTTACCTTTTAAATTATAAAATTCTAAGCTTTTCACTCTTTTGAATATTATTCACTCTTTTGAATATTATGATGTTGAGTCTTATCTACTAGAAATGATAAATTGAAACACTTGCCAGAAATATTTTTCTTACAAAATTTATAAGATACATGCAAGCACATATTTATATATGTATATAATTTATATATGTATATATACTTATACAGAATTACACACTTTTGCATCAGGCTAAACTATGCAGTAAGAAGGAAGGCCAACATGTCCAGGTTTCTCATATATTTCAATAAGCCCTTCCCGAGCTTGCCCTCATATCTTTCAGGCTTTCCTAACATTTCTACACCTTTCTGCAGGGTCCAGTTGGGAAATACAAACGTACCCATATAGAAGGGCTTTTCAGCACTCTCATTTTATTTGTCCATGTCCTAACTGACAAAGCACACTTTTCACTTTCATACTTACCATTCAGATTACTCGTTTTTTTTTTAAATAAAATATTTATTTATTAGAGAGAAAGAAAGAGAGAAGGAGAGAATGGGTGCCACAGGGCCTCTACCCACTGCAAATGACCTCCAGACACATGTACCACCTTATGCATTTGGCTTAAGTGCAACCTGGAGAATTGAACCTGGGTCCTTTCTAGCTTCTCAGGCAAATGCCTTTTTAACCAGTAAGTCATCTCTCCAGCCAAGATTATGTGTTGCTTGAAAGCAGAGAGTTCTTACTTGGTTCATTGTTTATGTAAAATGTCAAAGTTGGGAGGAGCTCCATCAGTAATTTTAATAAATGAAGCATGGTTGAAAGTTGAATTGCTTCACCATCACTTCTGCTCATATTTTACCTGGTTGACCCCTCTCCAACTCTGTCAAAATGTACAGTAGCAAATGGTGGTAGGTGCTTTGACAGGCAACTGGGCCATAAAGAGTAATGAAAAGTTCTTGTCAAACTGAAATAGTGAATCTTTGTATGGGCTTTGGGGAGATGGGGTGATTACAGAAAGAGGCTGGCTTCGTGTTTTTTTATTTTATTTTATTTTTTTAACTCTTCCATATATACCTTTCTGCCTTAATAGTGTTGTATGAGTTCCAGTGTCCACAATGTTAAGCAAAATAAAACAAAAATTCTTCACAATTTATGGTACCTACTATTGATTTTCTGTAGTTACAGCAAGGCCAACCAATGGGTCAAATATGATATTTTTTCATGGAAATACTACAGTCTTTCTCTGTAATGTCTTTCCACCCTTTATACCCTACCTTCTCTCCTCATAATTACCTTTGGGAAACAGTTGCTTTCAGAATCTTCCTGTTATTACTTTTCTTCATTAAGCCCTGTTCTCAGTAAAAGTCTTAGGTTAACCATTTAATTTTGCTCTGTGAAATATTTTTGCATCTAAAACTTTATCTCATATTACAACATTAACACATTCATCTTCTATTAACAAAATTTCCATCGTAGAAAAGGTATATAGAATGTTTCTAAAATTTATTATCGTTTAGTAGACATGTTTTTAAAAATGTTAACTCATATAATGTTAACTTTCATCACCTTCATATATAGGGACAATCCTCTCTATATTGCATTTAAAAATTGGAAATGCTTTTCCAACAGCACTTTTTCATTAGAGATAGTTATAATGCTTAGCACTTTGAATGTAATGATATATTATATATTCTTAGTTACAAAACATTCTTCTCATAAAGTCTAAATAGTTATATGAAATGACTGAAGGCCTGGGTTTATTTGTTATTTTAAAGGAAATCAGCAAACTAATTTTACTTTTTGTCCCAGAGAAGACTTGTCTGTTTATTTGAAATGGAGTTGTTAGTTTTATCTATTCATTTTAGCACTGGCAATAGTGATGCAAAATTATGATTAGGAAATCCAAGTTCATTAAAAATAACACGTGGATTCTTTTGATTCATTTTATGCATATTTTCAAACATGATTCAAAGTACTCTGTTCTAATGAAACTATTATTTCTGAACCAGGAGTGGTGGCACATGCCTTTATTCCCAGCACTTGGGAGGCAGAGGTAGGAGGATTGCTGTGAGTTTGAGGCCACCCTGAGAATACATAGTGAGTTGCAGGTCAGCCTGGGATAGAGCAAAACCCTAGGTCAAAAAATAAATAAAATAAATAAATAAATAAATAAGTTAATATGAACTTGATTAATAAACTTTTATTTCTCATATTTATGTTGGATTCTGAAAAGGAAGACCTAATACATAATTAAATGTTAGATTTTCTGTGCCAAGTTGTGAGCATGTTGTTTGGTTACATCTTTGGGCCTGAGTCTGAACCAACTACCATCAAGCTATCTATTCTCTCTTCTCCTAGGTTATATTGTTTTGTGTGAGAGTGAAACACTAGTATTAAATAGCTTTTCTGCTCTTGTCTTGTAATTTTCTCAAAGGCCATCAACATACATTTTCTGTCATTCCTGTGTTTTACATGAGTTACCCATTCTCAGGTATTCTGTTTTAGCAGCACAATTAGATGAAAACATAGACACAGGACTTGGGGTTTTGTATGCAATTCTACTCAAAAAATGAGTAGATTGTGATGTTGAATAAAGATAAGAGCAAATTGAGAGAAAACAGTGGCTAGCAAATCTGTTATTTAGTAACATCCATAAGTAATACTACTACCACCACCACCACCACCACCACCACCACCACCACCACCACCACCACCACTACAGTACTACTGTAATACCACCACCACCACCACCACCACCACCACCACTACAGTACTACTGTAGTACTGTACAGTACTATTACAGTAGTACTGTAGTGGTGGTGGTGGTGGTGGTGGTGGTGGTGGTGGTGGTGGTGGTAGTGGTGGTGGTAGTAGTAGTGGTAGTAGTAGTATGGTTAAAATACTGTCACATGGAAATCAACCTGCACATGCATATCTAATCAGGTCAGCCTTGTATGTGGACTAGAATGGGTGAAATAAATATGCATTATCTTTTTTTGCTAAATTAATACTATAATGTGCAGTAACAGATTGTTAATATTTATATGGATAATTTAATCAATTCCATCAACGAATAGAGCAATCAAGACAATTTAGAATATATAATGGAGACCAGGCTACCAAAGTTTTCTTAGTCTGTGTGATGTGAGTCATGTCAGGATTCCAACCAATTTTAATACTTTGAAGACAGTACATGCCAAATAAATGATTTCTTCAACATTAGTGAAAATTGCTCTTGGTTATATTACTGCCCACAAATTATTACTTCCTTATGAATTTAATTTAATTTCTAAGGGTATAACGTAATCACCAATGTAAACATAAATATAAAATAAAATATGAATACCTACCCAGGAATTAACATAATTAGCTATACATACTTTTTTTTTTCTACAAGCTATGTGGCTAGTGGCAAGATGGTATGTAACAAGACCATGAATATATTAAACATATGGAGACACAGTGTTTCTGCTAAGATGAAATAAATTAAATTTTAAAATGTAGATTCTGGTGATAGCAATGGGAAATCTTAGTATATAAATTTGTTATTCACCTTTTGAGGTTAGTGACTTCTCTCAACTACTTAAAACTGGAAAGAGTCTCCCATGAAAATAATATCTGAATTGTGCAAGATCATGTAAAGATGCTTATATATGAATAAATACAAAATTATTAGAAACATGTTATTATGTTATCAGAAACAACAGATTAATTGTGGACCATGGATAAGAACTATGAAAAATATAAGAGCTGAAAATTTACCTTTCTCTTTGCTGATGTTGTTAAACTAAAATTCTATTCAAAATACAATTTATATATAAATAAATATAGATTTAAAAACCAAATCTAGGTAGTATTTTCCCCAGTAATGAATTTTTAATTCATTGGAGATAATAATATTATATATATTTTAGATAACAGCTTTTATGAGAAATTAACAATATATGCATTCTTATAAATTAATTTTTTGAAAAAATTGAAGCAGTTTAACTTTTAATTTTTATATATTTAATATAATACTGCTAGACTATTTCAAGAAATAGAATTATACTTTACACCCAATTTTGCTTTGACCCACTCCTGCCCTCATAATTTTGTTATCTGCCATGATCAAACAATGTGCCCAAGGCTATTGCATCTCTGAGATGGTATTTCAGGGAATGATCTTATAATACTATCAAACATATTATTGCTGCCAAATCTTGGTAATTGTGCATAGAGGAAGGATGGAAACTTTATTATAGTGACTGGGCAAAAATACTGAAAATGAAATTTTACAGAAGCATTGGAAATTTAATTTTGTTTTTATGTGCATGTATAGATACACATGTAACCACAACAGTATGTACAAGAAGATAATTGTCCACAGGCTAAGTACTATATTTTGTTTATTACAATGTAAGTCCCTAAATAATTTCCATGTACACAGGCATTTGTGTACATTTTGTGTGCCCTAGACCTTTTCTATAAATATAACATCCATTGTAATTGACCAATATTGATATCATAGGACATCTTTCTATATTTTTCTACTGACTAGTTTGTAAAGGGTGGAACTTGTAATTTTGTATTTCCGTTCCTTCTTTCTTTGAGTTTTTCCCTCCCCTCCTTCCCCTTCCCTTCCCCTCTCTTGCTCCCTCTTCTTCTCTACCATCTCCTCCATTTTCTTCCTTCCTTCCTTTCTATTTTAATTTCTTTCTTTCTTTCTTTCTTTCTTTCTTTCTTTCTTTCTTTCTCTCTCTCTTTCTTTCTTTCTTTTATTCATTCTTCCAGCCTCTCTCTCCAATAAATAAATAATTACTTTTAAAAATACAAGTGAAATACTTCCTCAGTGTATCATGTTATAAGTACTTTAAGGTTTCATCAAGCAAAATATATTACTATTTAATTAAATATGAGAATAAAAATGAATAGAATTCTATTACTATTCATGTAGTAGGTAGTCTTTCAAAAAGAAAATCTTTCCCTCAGAGACAAATATATATCAAATTATCTTTATCATTTCACAATGTGTTAATAGATACATTGACCTTTAGATGTTTTCATTTATTGGAGAGAAATTTTATGTTTTTTTTCTAATCCTACTCTAAATTTATGTTATAATTAAGATCAGTAGATTTCTATTCAAAGAATTTTTAAAGATTTTATTTTTATTTATTTATTAGAGACAGAGAGAGGGAAAGAGAGAGAGTAAGAGTGAGAATGGGCGTTCCAGGGTCTCTAGCCACTGCAAATGAACTCCAGATGCGTGCGTCTAGCTTGTGCATCTAGCTTACATGGGACCTGGAGAATCAAACCAGGGTCCTTAGACTTCGCAGGCATGTGCCTTAATTGCTAAGCCATATCTCCAGCTCTATTCAAAGAATTTTAAGTTAATGCAAAACTATTGTGGGTAATTTCTGATGAAAGAAAATGATAAAATTCAGTGCTTGAATATTTATTTTGTAACATGTTAAATGAGCTTGAAATAACTATGTTTTAAAATAATAAAGTAAACATGTGAAAGCAACTTACTGGATACATGGTTTTCCCTACTGTGAACAAATTTGTAAATTCAACTTATAATGCTAATTATGGAAACTACTCATTTCTCAGCCTCAAGTAGTGGATATTGCATCCACGATACAAATATCTGTCACCATATATGGCTCATTTAATTCAACACAGATGTTTTTAGGTACAAGGAAAAGAGTTTAAAAGGTCTACATTCCATGTAGTGAATGTATGCAAAACTGCTAATAAATGATCATTGGTTCCTGACCTCTTCTAGTGGGAGTGCAGAATACAGCTTTTATTCTTTGAGGTGGTCGTAAAGAACAAAGACAACAAACGCACATATGAACATTCTTTGCCTGTAGTGAAATCACTATGAGTTCCTGGCTAGGGAGACTGTATTTCCTTTGCTCCCAGTTTCCTATTAGAACTAGAATCTAAAACTCAATTCTTGAAGACACCAATGCTTTGGTTGTAAGACAGAAAGGAATCAAGCTGGAACTGATCTGGAGGCTTCTTCCTTACTAGCTTGCTTTCATACTTCCAGGTTTGCTCATTCAGCCGTGGACCTTCTAGGCTATGCAACCAACCTGCTGACAAGATGTTCCCACTAGAGTTACAGTGGCATAGCTGTTATAGGGGTAACCAAAAGCTCTCTAATTAGACCTGTGTCTTGGTTCACAGGAGGAAATTCAGGCCCAGTGATACAAACCTGGTCAAATCCAGTGGCTGAAGAAGCCATAGGATATAGTGGGGAAGCTATGACTGCTAAAGTTAAAGGTAAACAGTGTGCCTGTCAAACTGACCTTACATATTAATATTTAGGTTTGTAGGTTAGTACTGCTCTTAGATTTTATCAAAAAGCTTCATTTTGCATGGACAGCAGTTACTGAAGAGACTCATAACCTTTCAGAAGCGTTGAAATAAGTGACTGTTGGATTTTGAGGTCCCATCTCTCCTTAAGTATTTGTAGGTTGTGTATTACTGACAGAAAAGAGAGTTGTGAACCCCTAACCCTCTCTGAGGAAGTTCGTAGTTCCTGGAGGAGGGAAGGAGAGATATTTTCTTCAGTTGTATAGCTACTGGTAAGCTGGTCATATTTGAAAAAATGACTCCCAACCCATGGACCTCTAAATAACCCTAATTAAACTCATTGGGAAACACACACAAACACACACACACACACACACACACACACACACCTCTGAAAGTAGAAAAAAAAACTACTTAAGAAGAGGAGGAAATTTAGCAGGAATGAAACAGAGACAAAAAGGGAGTAGAATTTGACATCTGTTTGTGTAGCGTGTGTGTGTGTGTGTTTAAGAATTTTTTTTTTTTTTTTTTTTTTTTTTTGGTTTTTCGAGGTAGGATCTCATTCTGGCCCAGGCTGACCTGGAATTAACTATGTAGTCTCAGGGTGGCCTTGAACTCACGGTGATTCTCCTACCTCTGCCTCCCGAGTGCTGGGATTAAAGGCGTGCACCACCACGCCCAGCCTAAGAATAACTTTTTAACTTGTTGGATCATATAATGATATAAAGAGTATAAATCACAATTAATTACATAGTGATAAGATAAATGTATTTGTATGAAATATTTTTTCATCCACGAATTTGAGCTTATATTTTTACAGTCATCATTTAAGAAATTATTCCTATTTTCTCTAGATGGCACAAAGGGGATATTGCAGTTTTATAGTTTGAGATTACCATTCAGGATCAAATAAAGCTCTTAGAAATGTTTAAAATGATTATAATTAAGATTTCAGGAATAATTGATGAGATGTTTTCTGTCGTATAATTTGTGTGTTATTATGGAATTGTGTACCAACTATAGTTGCTGTATTAAATTTTCAAAACATGACCTCATGGTGGCTGACACTACCTACACAAGATCTGCAAAAACTGATGATCTCAAAATAGAAGAAAGAAGGATTCATTGGAAGGCATATTTAGAAAGGGGGAATGAGGGTGATGGGAGGGCATTATGATCATGGTATATTGTCTATGCTTATGAAAGTTGTTAATATAAAGTAAAAAATAAGAAAAATGAAATAATAAGTTTCAAGGCAGTTTAATGGAAATTATCACTAAAGCAAATGGATATTATGGAAAGCAGAGTTATTGGGATGAAGATAAATATTTTAAGAAGGTAATCACATTAATTAAATACTTAAGTATTTACCCCACCCCACCTTGATTTATAGAGCTGCCATTCTTACTGCTTTTGCACCTTATTCCAAGAGTTTTCATTGAATTGTATCAAAGTACTGCTTGAAATGTTAGAAACAAATATCTTACAAAATATATAGCTATAACAAATAAAATCATATAAATTTTACCTTAATTTTGTAGCCTGCTTAACTTTATAAAGTGATAGTTAACACTATTTATTAAATATTTTTGTGCTTTGTGTTGGAGATAATTTGAAATAATTGCATTCTTAGAATGCTTGTTTTTCAGTCTTCTCTGTATATTTATAAAATCTCCAATCCTTTGTAAAATCAAAGGGAGTAATGCTATCTTGAGAATTGTGATTAATTGGGAAATGGGACATATTAAATGTAAAAATTAAGTTAAAGCTAATGATATTATAATAGCTAAAATCCAGTAGCAAGTTCCCTTCCAAGCAATCTGGAAGCCATGAGAGTCACATGTTTCAATAGTTTTAGTGATCATCAATCTGAAAGAACATAGATCAATCCATTTCTAATAAGTGCTTTACTTTATAATAGTATATTCCACAGTGTAGTAATAGAAAATCATAGGGTCTTAGCTTGTTGGATCATGTAATGTTATGAAGAGTATAAATCACAATTAATTATATAGTGATAAGTAGAAAAATTACTAGACAAAGTTTAAATAAAGGTAAATGTAGGTATAAATTAATTCACTTAGTTTAATCTGTTCAGTATGTGTTGGCTGAATTGGAATCTCCGTTTTATCATTACAAACTACTTTAGGCCATTTAGAAGCCTTATAAAACAGATAATTAGTTTTTCAGTTTAACTTCCTATATTATTTCTGTCTACTGTGTACCCTAGGCAAAATAAAATTCACTCCCACTGAGCAAGAAGCAGACCACAAGAGGAATCCCATCAGGAAAAACATTGTACATTGAATACTCATCAAATCATATTATGGCTACCATCACAATTCCTGCTAATGTGGGACCTTGCCTTCATTTTAGCCACAGTATTTACTAATGCCTAAAATACTGGGTATGTACTTAGCACCTGTCTCCTTCCACCTGAATGAATTCTACTCAGATGAGAGTAGTAATTTCACATTTCTTTTTATTTCTGGACCACCAGAACATAGTACCAAGCAATGAATCAATATTTGAGGAATGAAGCAAATGACATCAAAATTCCTGGAAATTGCTTATGTAAACATAGTAAGAATAAGAAAAAGGGATTTATTTCTCCCAGTCTTTCCTATAGAATTATGCTTTCTCTCATTAGTTTGGCTAGATTCCTATATATGGATGATTTTGTAGAATTTTTTAATAATGCAAACACAGTCTTTCTGCATGGGAAACTCATAGAATACTAAAATTTTATGTAGTTATTTGAAGATTATCATAGGATAGAGAAAAGACTGACCTAATATTAACAAACTACTGTTATATATTCATTAGGATTTTAACTGACAATTATAGGGTACACTCATCTGTAGAGTTTATAACTCATATGTATTCTGATTCTATATAGAATAGCAAGGTAACTTTGTTTTCAAAATATAAACATTCCATTCAGTTTAATTATTTACAGGTTATAGTCACCTGCATTTGAAGAAGGAATTATAAATGCATGAGGAACTAGATTTGTAACACTCAGTCTGTAAAGATATTTTTGAGTTTAACACTTGTAATGCACATACTTTCATAGTTATACTTCATTGATTATGCCACTTGTTTTTACCACTTATTTATAAATAAGTGAAGACCACATACTAATAGTTTTCCAATAAAATATTTTATGTCCTCATGTATTCTGTTTTAGAGTTTACAGTAGAGAATGAAATCCAAAAATTTAGCTTACTGATGGAACCAAAATCTCATGTTCTTACCCATTTCATGTTATAATTAACAAAAAACATTTTCCTATCTTAAAAAAAATGAGTTCATTAAGAATTCCTGTAGAACTGGTTTTTACAAAATAGAGATGTTAGATGAAATAAAATAAAAATGGTGACTGTAATATAACAAAGTTTTCACTTCTTAAAATTATGCTCCAGTCAAAGACCTTTGAGACTACTGCCCAAAATACTATCATACCACCTGAAACATAAAATGTTATTATTAATCCAAGTAGATAAGACTCATTTTTTACTAAATTTATTTCTTTATGTGCAATTGATCAGATAGTCTGATGCTATAAAGATATATATTTTTCCAAATGAATGGTTTTATGATGAAGTGTAAGCATAAATAAATTTTAATTATTAGATCTTTGTCTCAATTATTTGAACAACTAGGCTAAAAGTGTTTTTATAAAGTTATTTTGACAAGAAATACCTTTGTTATTTATTTTGAACATAGTTTTCATGCAAACAAATATGAAATTTTCTGTACTCACTTCAGTCATCATTAATCTTTTATAACTTTAAAAGTGAGATTACATTATAATACAGACAGCTTCATGAAGATATACTTGATAAATCTTTTTTAAAAATTTCACATGTTAATATAAAGTCATTTTCCTGTACTGAAATGGAGGCCTAAGTCATTGTGTTGGAAGCCTAAGTACCTACTCCTGTTGTCTATCAGACATTCCAGGTCAGTATTAATTCTTTATTTTACTGGTCATTACTGGCATTAGCTTTGCCTGTGTATTTTTATCTGGGTTTGCAATCTTCAGCTTGTACATAATTATTTGGCCATCATTTGCACCCTTCAAAACTCTTAGTAACCCATCGATCACATCAAACATTAGAAAGAGAGAAATGAGAGCCTTCTGAGTTCACTTTAAGTATTTCGCACACATTTTTTCCCTAATGGATATTTCAATTTAAAAAAAAAATTAACAAAAGAGAAAACGAGGGTAGAAAGTTATTCACCAGGAGGTAACTGAAGACTACCAGGCATCAGTTAATGAGTTGTTCTTAGATTAGACTGGACCTAGGTCACAAAGGTAAGCATCTCGCTATTATGCGGCCAACTTTATATCATTCAAGTCAAGCTTGAAAAAGCATGTTTCAGATGTTGACTTTTGCTTCCCCCAGATGTATGTGATCTTTGGAGGAGAAAAGGACAGCATTAGGCCCTTGGTGCTGGCATTTTCATGTCTTTCTCAATACTGCAACCATGCTGTGTCCTTTGGAGATGTTCTTTTACTAGACTGTCCCCCAATGAAACTGGGTCTTGAAGTGTCAATGGTATCAAGAGAGATCATAAGGTACCCCTCTAAATCTGCCTCTGGTTGATGTTAGTCCTGCTGGCCCTGTGGATTCTGGTCCTAGCTGCCAACTTTCTCTTTGAAACTTCTTCCTTTTCATTATGTTTAGGTGCCTCTCAAGTCGCCGAGCTTTGGTCCAGACTCAAAATCAAATTTCTTTCTTCTTGTCTCTCCCTGACTGATCTCAGAGATATTACAAAGTGCATTAAATCTCCAAAGAGAGACAGGACTTGAAAGTGCGACTTCACTTTTGTGTTAACTCACAAAAGTCAGTATCTCTGACTGATCACATATGAAAGAACCCTTAAAAAGAACAGTATCACATTAAAAAAATTAAAGCATTTAAAGGTGCTCTTCTGGGTCTGTCTTCTTTTAGACTCTTCAACCTGATGTAATGGTGAGAGTAGGTGGGTGGAAACGGTTTAAAAATTAATGATTAGAAATTTAAGAAATTCTTTAAATTTGGCTCAATATGTGTTGCTTTACCAGTGCTACTGGTGATGGACATCTGATCTATTTGACCATTTCTAATTACTTGATAAGAATGATTTATTTTGAAAAATGAGTTGCTATTTTCCTGACTTGTATAAAATAATTCATGGTGATAATACAAGAGATAGGCACAAAATTATATGATTTCATAAATAAAATTCTAGGAGTATTTCTTTATAAATGATATCATATTCCATCATCAAAATTGCTAAAATAAGACCCTGAAAATAAAATGATGTTGAGATTTTATTAAAGAAAATTACCCAGGTTGGATAATTACATAGAGATACCATTAGAGCTGGGATGCCATCTTCACTTCTCCTAAGAAACAAAAAGTTAACTTGAACATATAAACCAAGGAACACAACCTCCTGCCAACTAGGTAGACTAAAGCTTATGAAAATTAAGCTGGTTCTTCCCTTTGACCAAAGTAGTATTTGTTAGCAAAAGTTATGTTGCAAAGATGGAATCCAGACAACTTTAATTCACTCTTTTAGCACAGAGTACAATTTTAAGGGAATATTTGTAACTAAAACTTTATCACAGGTGGGTTAAAAATGAGTAATCATCAGTCTCATGTTCTCTTCAGAATTGTCAATGACTAGAAAATAATGTAGACTTCATATTTTTCATCACTTAAATTTCTCCAAACTAGGCTTTAACATTTTAGGAATACTTTGTTAGATGTTAATATTTCACAAAAATATATATGGACCTTATTTTTATTTTTGTCTTCTTTAGGTGTATAATATAGGAAAAGGTAATGTAGGCAAAAATTTTTGGAATATCTGATGCATTTAATGTGAAAAAATCACTTTTGCTTATCAACAAGTTTTACTAAGTATCATATTCTCCATAGGTGAAAGAGGGCTACAAAATTCCTTAATGTTTTTATGAATAGTGTTATACTGATAAGTCTTTTTGTTCTTAGGCAGTAAGAACCCTTTACATTAAAACTTTGAGATGAGATGGGTATAAACATTTACATCATACAAAGTAACTTTTATATTTTATATGTTGTTAGACAGAATAGCTATTATTTGTGGGCTTAAAAACATAGAAGTTTAAGGACTACTGAATTCATAAATATTTATACAGTGTGAGAGTTTAGTTCATTAATCAATTTACTTCATTTAATAGGAGCTGACATTGTGAATTTGATTGTCATGTTGAAATGTTAGGCCAGAATCTATTTCCTAGATAGTTCATTTGCATTGACTTTTTTGCACTAGCAACCTTTCCAAATTATTTGGTAATTATTAACTGATATTTTATATCACTCTTATAAAACTAAACTATCAAAGAGTATATAATAGGGTTCCAATATTAGTATATCATGCTAGAGGTCAGTTAATATATTGGTATCCACAAGTTGATCATTAAAATCAGTGACAAATCATTTATATGTTTTTATAGCATTAAAAAATAGTCCTTTCAGAAAGAGTTTGGGAGTTTGCATACCTAGTAGTTGTTTGGACATTGATGGCATGAGTTTGAATACCTAAAGACAGAATTTTCTTGTACCAGAAACAAATTTATTGTTTGGAGATTATATATAATGAGTAAGGGTGCAAGCACCTTCAAGTCCATCTCATATTGCCCAAGGACATAGCCAAACTTGTCCCTGCAGCCCTATGTTACCTGAACCTAAGTGAAGAAATCAGCCCTTCAGCAGCATCAGAAAAGGGTTCAGTAGATAATCCATGAACCAGAACAAAGAAATGAAGCTGGAGAAGAACTTTTTAGACACAAGCACTTCACAACTCTCCTAAATTTTCTAACATCTGCTTATGTTGCTTTCTTGCCGATCACTTTAATATTTAAAGGATACTTAAGGCACCATTTGGATGCACTGGAACTGTTCTATTTTTTTGAGTGGGCCACTAGCACCCTGTGAGATGAGCACTCTGTGGGAGAGAGCCTCAGCTGAGTGTGACCGAAGATCCAGAACTCTGTGTACAGCAGAATATACTTGCCAGGTGGAGGACACATCTGTGAATCTGAGAATGACTGTTATAAGGATTGGATCAATTTGATGGCTTGTTTATTTTTTTTTTTGCCTGGATGTTGTATTTATGGTGATTAATAGATTTTAATTTCAATGTATTAGAAATTTTCTATTTGTTTTGTTCCATGTCATAAGCCTTGATTACGGAAGTTTTTATAATTTACAAAAAAAATCCAACTAGTTTGTTAATTGAAACATGAGTCACAATTATATTGTGACCATAATGGCATATAAAGAAAGAGACAACCGGGACAGGAGAGATGGCTTAAAGCATTTGCGGCAATGCCAAAGGATCCTGGTGTGATTCTTCTAGACCCACAGAAGCCAGATGCAAAAGGGGGCACATGCATCTGGAGTTCGTTTGCAGTGGCTGGAGGCCCTGGTGTGCCCATCCTCTCTCTCTCTCTCTCTGTCTCTTTTTCTCATTTATATGACAACCCTAATAAAATATTTTCACTTTCTTTGGACATAATGAATTAACTAGTTTGGCATATGTTTTTAGAAACTTTCTTTTACCATCTTGATTTGAAAATAGTTGCTAATATTTTACAAAAAAGTTGTTTAACACCTAATATTGCTTGATTTTGCTGATTAATATAACTTATCTCATATTCATCAGACCTGCATATGGTAAAGAACACTGTGAGTTTTTTTTTTTTTTTTTTTAATGATTAAGAAACCAAGGGATAGAATTGTAAAAGAAAATAAATCCCAGCTTTCCATTGCACATCAATGTTGGACTCGGAAGTTATCCTTTAAACAATGACCTATATTTTTATTAAAAATTTCAGGTTCTTTTCCTCTTTATCTGGAACATTTATTTCCTTCAGCTTACATTTGCTTCTTAAATGAGCTGAAGATGAAAAATATAGTTTACAATATGGGATTTCTGCTATTTTTCCTAAATAATGTATGTGTGAATGCCAGCCTAACTTCATAACGTGCTTTATTTTTGCTGTTTGTAAGATTCCAGTGTGATTTTCATACTATACGGACATAACCAACTTAAGTAGAGGCAAGGATATTCTCAAAAGAAAGGGAATGGTCATATTCTTTCATAGCCACGTCTTTGTTCTTTAGAAACTTGGATTCAATAGAATCTTAAAAATATCCTTTACAATATATTAGAAGATTTTGGGAAACTGTGTTTAAAATATACAAAATACTGAGTTGTCAACTTAAACTCTTCTTTCCAACCTACATATTTATTGTCATGCAAGCACTACCCCACATGACAGAAAAGGGAAAAGCATTTATTCATGATATCAGTTAATGAACTACATAGGAAGAACTTAGACCTGAGCAGAACTTTAGTGAATGTCAGCTCCAGAGAGAAACAGAGCTGAAATGAACAAAAGTTTTTATCAGGTAGTGTATTATGTTTCATGCAGTGAATTAATTTATTAAAATAATTTATACAGATGCCCTGTCAAACACTAGAGGGAAGGCACAGATGGGGTACTATCAAGTAATGTAATGCTCTAGTACTCATTTATAAAACTTGGCACAATTCTGCCAAACATCTGAAACCTTGTAAAGAAACATTATATATATATATATATAAATATCTGTAAATTCAAACACTCTTTTACATACTGCAATATATTTGGGTGGGTGAAGTGCTATTTGTGGATAGATTTTTTTTCTAAAAATACTGGAAATGAAACATGCACACATACACGGAATTCCCTTGAACAACAATATATCTGCCTAATATTGCAATATGCAGTATAGTTTGGGTGTGTTGCTTTTCATAGTTTGGATCCACATAGGTTATCTTCAGTAGTTGAAACATTCATTTAATTAAAAACAAATGGTTACTGTAATAAGTTATCTTTGTTTTGGGATTCAGAAAACGATTTTATTCGGTTCACACTGATGTTGGCTGTGCAGCAGTGTATTTTGGTTGATGCTGGAAATGCAAGTACCCAAATGTAATAAACATTGTTAAACTGCACCCAAGCATTTCCCTCTAATGATATTAGTGGAGAATTTTATATTGTTTTGCTTTATGTTTATCTTTTAAATATGCATTTTTGAAAATGTCTTTATTGCCCTAAGCAGTGTATAGAACAATGATTACCTAAATTCCCAACTCTTTCTCAGAATTATGCCTTATCATCTTTCCTGCCAAGATTCTTGGTGCTTCTTTTTCTCTTGATTATTTTGCTGATTTTGTTTTTGTTAATATTATAAGCCAGTACGCACACATACACACACCTATGAGCATTAAATCTAGGAGGTAGGGTTGAAAATGGGGTGTAAAAAGTATGGTGAGTATTGCTTTATTTTCTCCTCAGTCTTTCAACACCTCTGCTTAAAGCATATAGTATGTGCCATCACATTCCCTTTACCCTTAGTGGTTTCCCTTTCAGATGGGCCCTAATGATTAATACAGAGCCATTGAGTGATGTGAATATATTCTCTGTTGCATTGTTGAAAATGATAAATCATTTAAAATGCACAGAATTCTCTAATGCTTGATGGGGGAGGTAAAAATCATACCTATTTTGAGGGGCAGGGGTTGGGGGGGGTCTCTGCTTTTTTGTTTCTATTGAATGCATTTGGCTGTGCCACTGCAAAGGGCATTCCTATAGGACTTTAAAGGCAAAGTAGAAAAATGACATAAAAGCTTTGCTGGGATTTGATTGATGCACTCTCATATTTGAAGTTCACTCAGAGCTTTGTGCTAGAAGGCCTGGGTCACTCTATCCAGTGCTCTAATGAGACTGTGTTGTGAACACTTCCAGCTTTGTAGGCCTTGCTTTAATCAGAGATTGGAAAACACTCCTGACGGATAGGCTCCAGAATCAGATCTAAACAGAAAATAACATGCTCGATTTGGCCTCTGAAGGTGGGTTGAGCAAATCTTTGTGATGTATTGGAGCATTTGCTGAGTGCAAGCGCACGTGGGGTGGTTCCTATTTCTGTCGGCAAATACAAATTTTTCACTCAGCAGGCATAATCAGAGCTAACTCGAGAGGAGAAATAACAAAAACTCAACAGCCCTTAGCAACTCAGCATGGCATAGAGGGATTTAAGACTTTAGCATTTTATCTCCATCAGTATGAAAATGTATGAGAGAATCTGAACTTTGAAAGTGCAAATAAACACAGTTAACACATTGCAAGCCACTGATTTAACTGGGTATTTTGCTGAGAATATTTCTTTCTTTCCTGATCAATTGCTCTTAAGATTTTCAAAGTTCATGAAACGTGTTTCTTAACATGAAGTACTTAATCAAGTGAGCTCATTTGGGCAAGCAAAATATTTTCATGATCAGAAAAGCAGCACCTCCCAATGTGTTATTTATGAACAATTATAATGGTGGTAAATTGTGAATAACAAAAGATAGCTTGCTGTTGGGTAAATACTATTCTTACACTTTATGAGAGATACTGGTTATCATCAAGTCACCATTGACAGAATCAAGTTTGAGATATATTTGGATCTTTACTTATGGAGTTTCTGTGTATATTTTTTGAATAATAGAATCATGAAAGTAACTAATAAAAAAATTATACTAATATTTTATTTTTAGTACTTATACAAAGCATGTGTACTCTTTGTTGCTACAACTTATATTTTACTGTTTATTATTTTATAATTTTCTGTTTTAATTAGCATCAATTCTTAGAATCAGTTATGTGTCAAATGTGTGATGTCACGGACTAATATTAAGCCCCTATGTTCCCTTTTTGTGATGTCTGAGATGTGAGATCCTTCTTAGAGCACTATATACCATTATTGTCCAAAGCATCTGTTATCCTAAAGTTTATCATAAAGAATGTATTTATCACCTAAACACAGAGTGGTTCAGAATGCACCAAAGCTATTTCTAATAAGCCCAAGAAGAGGAGATAATGGAGCATGCACAAGAAAATCAAGGGCATCTCACCAAATGACACAACTGAAAGTAATGTTGAAGTTCTCTCAGTAATGTCTGGAATCATCATTCTCCCACAAAGTGAATTTTACCTAACCTGTTTTGCATAGACAATATTGAAAGAAATGACACTAGTCATTTCTTTTTACTAACACTGCAATTATTTTGTTCTTATGTTTTATCTATTTTAGCAATTAAAATTTTAAATCTAATTTTAATTAAAGGTCTTAAGAAAGTGACAAAAAGAATGGGAGGAAGAGAGGTAATCCAGCAGATACTAATTTTGCTGTGAATTTGAGGCACTGAAAATGTTTTCTTAATCAGCAGTATTAGACACCCAAATCAAGAAGACAAAATAAAGAAAATCCCACTCTTCCAACCCTTCCTTGTTCTCTAGGCCCACATCACTCCACTTTTCCTCTAAACAACTGCAAATGTTTATTATGAAACAAACAAATAAACAAAACATCCTAAACCTTCAGAGAATTCTGTCTCCTATTTTTCAGGAACCAAGGACATACTGCTGTCCAAATGATAAATTCTTGGATCAAATATTGTCAGCAAATCTCTACTTTTACCATTACCTGAATATTCTACCCTATTCCCTGCCTTGGCTGTCCTAAATGTAGATGAATTATTTAGTGTAAGCTAAATTGCTCCCTTCACTTTTCTTTCACAAATTTCTTTTTCTTTTTGTTTTTTTTTCCAAACTAAGGTCTTACTCTAGCCCAGGCTGCTGACCTGGAATTTACTATGTAGTCTCAGGCTGGCCTGAAATTTACAGTAATCCTCTTAACTCTGTCTCGAAAGTGCTGGGATTAAAGGTATGCACCACTACACCTGACACTTAATCTTATAAAGCAACCAATTTCCTAATTTTTATAATTTTCTGTAATAAAATTTGTATATTTGTGTATATTTTATAAGATTGTGTATTGAATGAGTCAATAGATAGAAATTAAATAAAATCAATTATCTAAATTATGTTCTGTTATAAAACTATACAAAAACATGCTTATAAATATTTAAATTCTTCTCTGTAAAGTTCTTTATTGGCTCAATATAGTGATTATTATAAAATTTCAGAAAAAAAAATTTATTATTTTCTCTGGAATTCATGGATTAATGAGTGTTTATTATTTTATGTAAGCCTTTTTTTCTTATTGCTAATATTAATGTAAATTATGTCAACCATAATCTTTTTCTAAAATTTGAAAACTACTAGTAAATATCAAAAGGTTAATATAAGAAAAACTGACTTCACATCAAAATACCATGGGGTGGGTGGGCTGGGAATATGGGTCAGTAGTAGAACATTTATTTGCCTAGCTCAGAAGAAGTCTGTTCCAGGATCCTTCCTTCTGAGTGGGCAAGCAGGTAAATGGCACCTATATCTAAATTACTTGTAACATTGAAATAAGGTATTGTGATTAATGTATTAGTTAGATTTTGACTCTTCCTTTCCCCTTTTCTGTCACATCCAATCAAAGACTAACTTCTATTTTGTCTTCTAAATAGCTGTCAGGTGTGACTGTGTCTCCAAAACCACCACCAGGATTAGTTTAGACTGCAATCATGTCTTCTGCATGAAGTCCTGGCCTTAAGTTTTGTCTTTCTATCATACAATGAGCCATTTCTCTTGTATTGCTCACAATAATAAAACAAATTTATGGGGCTGGAGAGATGGCTTAGCGGTTAAGATGCCTGCCTCCTAAGCCTAAGAAAGCCTGTTCCAATCTCCAAGTCCCACGTTTAGCCAGATGCAGTGACGCAAGGGCACAATGCTGCACCTGACCACAAGAGGGCGCAAACATCTGGATTTTTGTTCGCAGTAGCTGAGAGGCTGCTGGCACACCCACCTCTATCTGTCTTCCTCTCCCTCTCTCTCTGTCTCTCTCTGTGTCTTTCTCCAAAAATAAATAAATAAATAAATAAATAAATAAATAAATAAATAAATAAAAATAAATAAACAAAATTTAAATAAGGAACATAGAAGATGTTCAAGTTCATTTTACTGAGTGAATCAGTTACTCATGAATTTATCCAAGTAGACCTTGAGTTATAGGTCCTGGGTTCAATCTCCAATATTGTTAAAGGAGAACAAAAGAGGAATTATGAACACTTTGATAAAAATTTACTATCAAAGACATACATATTTCTGTCTAGTCAACCAGGTTTGCTTACACAATTCTACATAGTGAATAGGCTTTAGTTAAAGGAGATGTCTTTACATATACTTATCATTTGATTTTAAATCTTCAGTAGTCTATTTTTATTATTTTTCACCTTTAAAAAGATTTTCTCTCTCAATCTGCATATATATTAAATTAAACTAGATCATTACCACCAGACAACCAGAAAAAGTCCATTTTCATGGGATGTTGGAGATGATACTCCAAGAAATCAGGTAGGATGAATGTTAACAAAGATTACTTTTTGTATTTGCAGTTATTAACAGAAGCATTCATCTTCATTCTTTCTAAACAGAAAAAAACACCCTTATGAAAGTTTATTGCTTTTCTTAACCAAATGAATCCAATTTTAGATCAATTTAATTTATATCAAATTTTATATTAATCTTATATCAAATTATTTCTAACATCACAAATCATACTTTTTCTCATTCACACTTTGAGTTCTAAAATTTATTTATGTATCTGAAATAATATTTAGATATTTCACTGATGACTTGAGTGTATATTTTTATCACCTATAATCTTGGTACAATAAACTTTATGAGGAAAATATTTAATGTAATAAGTGAGATTTATAGAATGAATATGAATATTGAAGATATCTTCTTTTATATTTTTATTATTTTCAATGTCCTCAAATGAAACAGAATTGAAAGAAATGAAAAGGAGCAGGAATAAATAATTTTATGGAACCTACTGTTACAATCAAGGGAAATATCTAAATTCAGGAAATCTTTAATAATGAAGAAAAACTGTAAGTACTTCTTAAAATAAATAAGTCAGTCTAAAATAGATTATGAAAATATCAAAAGATAAATTTTATAAAAGTGATTTTTCATATTGAATACACTGAAGAACTCAGGACAAATCTGAAATAAACTAAACATAGTGTCCAAATATATTATTTTCACTCTCAAACCCAGGCCCTTCTGACTTTTTACCTTCCTCATTGCCACCTGGTTTGAGAAATTAATTGAAATAGTCTTATTAAAATTTAATAAGTATATGAAGATATCTTAAAAGCCATTTCTCATATAAAACTTTTTTCTATAATGAGAACACAAGTGATTAACTAGATAGACTGAGTGATGAACTGTCTGAAGGAGAAAATGCTTATAGTCCTGATAATAGAAGTAAAAGTTATACTCATGTGGCTAGCTCATGCATGCTTCCCTCCAAACTGTTCAACCTTAAGGCTGTTCTCCAAGTTCTAGGAGTCTTACAATTTTTTTCACTTACACAACTTGTACTGATTTTTACTAAGTAGGACTCATAACACAACCCTGAAAGTTGTTACCAAGCGGCCCAGAAGTTGGCTTCTACAGAGTGAATTCTAGAATCTTAGACTCCATATGCATCCTTCCTTCATTCACATGTACCTATGTAAATGAAAATATGTTCAATAAAGCGTTAATGCTCAAGCTTGTAGGAGATGACTCATAGTAATTCACCAGAATTCAGGAGGAGACACCATGGAGATTAGAAGAGAAATTTAAAAGTTTAGTCACCATGATTGTAGGAAATCCCCTGGAAAGCAAAGATAAACCCACATTTTTATTTATTGCTAATGGAAAGGGGAGGGCAAAACCACCTTACTCTGTGTATAAAGTAATTTTATCAGAAGTCAAACTCAATTAGCTGCCATACAACCTACACAGATTATTTATTAAAAACAAGCACCTTGTTTTCACTTCATTTGTAGTTTCCAAAACTGAAGTAATTCTAAAAATGTTTTCTCAAAGTCTTTTTGGTGATTTTTTTTTTAAAGCATGGAAAAGCACTTTTCTACTATTTATACTAGGAATATGGGGAATCAAAATTGCTCCAAACTATTTTAACTTTAAACTAAAGTTTCAGGATGTTTCCAAGCATCAGATTATCATGATTGTGCTATCATTTTTGAAAAGCTTTTCAGTAAATAATACAAACATCATGATAACAGTTGTTGGTATGGAATAATGAGAAATATTTGCACAGATAACTTGACATTCATTTGTTTAAAAAGTAGGACTATGACATCAGAGAAAAACAGTTTTGTTTCTGAATACTCTTGTAAATAATCTTCTATTATTTTCTCCACTTTTGGGAAAATACAGATTGTTCTTGTAAATCAATGTATTTTACCTCCTGTCTTATAAGGTCCAATCACAAAAAATGAAATATGAGCTTTGATTTTTTCCTACTAAAATTGTATTAACTATTTCTACTTACATTTTTGTCACAGAAATTGTTAGTAAAAGGTGAAAGATGTATATGGTCTGAAAAGAAATAAGAGTATCTAATAAATATTCAATTGGCTTTAAAAATATCGCTTAAATTTCCTCCATTTTTAGCAAAATGTGGGAAATAATTTCATTATTGCTTTGAAGGTTGGAAATATATTGTAGCTAAAAGAATAGGATTCTTAATCTTTAAACTTAAGAGGAGAGAAACTGAACTAAGTAATTTTCTTCCCAAGGAAAAGGATCCCAGGGTTCTTAAGTCAAGAGGGGAATGCCAAAGTCCAACTGCCCTGTGCACTCATTTTAAATGTCATGTCTAATAACCAGAATGCCAGCTGGGCGTGGTGGTGCAGGCCTTTAATCCCAGCACTCGGTAGGCAGAGGTAGGAGGATCACTATGAGTTAAAGGCCACCCTGAGACTACATAGTCAGCCTAGGCTAGACTGAGACCCTATCTAGGAAAAAAAAAAAAAAAAATCATATTGCCTATTTTTCCCTTTGCTTGATCCATTGAATTTGTCAACAACTTAGACATGTAAATGACAGAAAGGAAAGAAAAACAAAACAAAACAAAACAAACAGACAAAAACTATGGAATCCTATTCCTTATGTTAAAACTGCCTCTGGAGAGGATTTTAAATATCCCCTATCATCCCATGAATATCAGCCAAATGTCTGAAATGCACTGTGATTTTCTTTGCCTCTTTTGATAAGGACAATATGTTTGCTACATCCTGTTACTGACCTTCTGCTTTTAAAACCATGGCTGTCCAAGTTTTAGCTTGGCTGACCTGGGTCAGTTCTGTGGCCTCACTCAGAGCTGCTGGACGCTGAGAAGCTTTGCTCTCCAGCACGAAAGCTCCCCCTCTAGTGTTCACTGCTCATCATGGTGTTTTTCCTCCAGCAAGCAAGGCTTGGCTTATGGTTTCCCAGAGAAGGACAAAGCTTGGAGCAACATTTAAAGGTATTGAAAGGCAGAAAGAGAAATAATAAGTTTGCATTTAACAGTCTGTTCTCTTTGAACACATCTCAGCTATCTGCTTGTGGCTGGCAGAATACCCAGAGAAGATAGAGTGAGCTTGGAAACATAAGCACGCGCAGACAAAACAGTACTTTTTATGGAAAGTCTGATGTCTGCCTATGAGTAAATGATTTTTCACTGGAAATTTATATGTAGGACATCTTTGTACCTCAGTTACCAATAGAAAAGAATAAAGTAGGAGTTGCTAGGGAGCCCAACATTTAGATTTTTTCTTCCAGAAAGCAGTGAGAGATTAGTACAAAAATGAAATCCCTTCCATTTTCTATTAAAAGAGCCTGTGTAAAAACACTAACATTTCTCACCAAATCCTCAACATATCTGACACAGAACTAAAAAAAGAAAACCACACAGAAATAAGTACAATAGACATTGGGTAGTTTTGACAACATGTTGGCTGAAGGTTAAAAGTTCAGCAACTTCACTAAATTTAGTGCTGAAGTTTTACTGGGAAAGTAGTGCAGGATTTACCATGTGATGGAAAATAAGAGAAATGAAAAAAGAAAGAGCAAAAGAGGAAAATATTAAGCAGACAAAAGCCTAGAATAATTCTGAAAGGTTTATTAAGCTACACACTAGGTCATCACACTGAAATCTGCAATAGTTTCTTTCTCCTTTCTTTTTCTTTTTCTTTTCTTTCTTCTCTTTCTTTCTTTCTTTCTTTCTTTCTTTCTTTCTTTCTTTCAAGTACTATATGTCATTTTAATTTTTTAAATACTGTTCATTTATTTATTTATTTGACAGAGTAAGAGAGAGAGAATGGGCACACCAGGGCCTCCAGCCACTGCAAATGAACTCCAGAAGTGTGCACCCTCTTGTACATCTGGCTAATGTGGGTCCTGGGGAATCAAACCTGCATCCCTTAGCTTTGCAGGCAAATGCCTTAACCATTAAGCCATCCCTTCAGCACTCATTTTATTTTTTTTTTTTAAAGAACCTATACAGCAGACTTTTCAGAGAAGACAGGTAATCTAATCCAGGAATTGTTTCAAAAGATTGTGTACATCATGATAAAGTCTGTATGATTTATTTAAAATTCAAATCAGAAATAATATAACCACATTAAATTACCATTCACCTTAATCCTCCCAATTAAAGCAACAAAAGATGCTATCAGGCAAAGGTGGCCTAAAGACTACTGACTGAACACCCAGGGGACTTTGTGCTTGTGTTCTAAGTTAGCATAAAGTTCTTTATGATAATATTTAGATCTACTATAAGTGCGAAAAGTAAGGAGGGCTACATACCCACACAGCAGAATGGTATGTGAAAGCACAGCTTTCATACTCTCTGATAACACGTGTTCTCGCTGCTCTTATCTTTGTATCAACTCCTTCATGTCATATAAACTTATATCACATTATCAAAATACTAACTATATTGGATTAGGGTTATGTACTGAATCATTCTACTTTGATCTAATAAAGAACTCTAAATTTTTTTAAAATGATTTGAACTATTCCTCCCAAATTGTCATTTTTTTTCTATTGCTTTCCTTTTGACTGTATCTCTTAACACTAGATAATCCTATTCATGTTATGCAAACTGAATTCTATGAACTGTATACAGCTCCAGTTTCTAGTTATATAATTTCAACCCCACTGTGGATCATAGACATAATCCCATCATTGGGGAGGCTGAGGCAGTCTGACTGCTACAAGTGAAGGCAAACCTGTTCCTCATAATGAGACTCTTTCAGAAAAACAGGTTCTTTTTCCTACTTAAGCTTCTAGTATGAAGAATGTCACAGGTCACTTCAGCTTGATTAAGTATAATGGTGAATGATCACATGACATGGCAAAGAACAGATGAAAGGATTCCTGTCGGTCCTAGTGGTTATAGTGATAAACACAGACAAAGAGAAAATCAACAAAAATAAAAGCTGCAATAAACTTAAGTCCAAGGGACCTTTGTAATCTGGAGTGATTTGTAATAGGATTATAACATGTCAGAACCATGAGGGACCAAGAAGATGCCATCTTCTGTTCTCATTTGTCAAGTCTCTGGCACAGGAGAACTTAGAAAATTGAATTATTACTTCAGGTCATGAGCTACAAAAGAGAGTGAGACATTGAACCTTCACCTTTCATTTCAGTTATATAACTATTTACACTAGTGAGCTTCAATCATGCTCTGAAGGTAACTCAGGGTATTTCTATAGAAATGTTGGAGAATATATTGCTGATGTGAGTTATTCAAAGAGCTAGTGAAGCATTGAGTGTGGTGGAACCTGTATTTCCCATATTTATGAACTAAGTCAGATAGATTATGAGTTCTAGGCCAGCCTGGCCTATGCAGTGAGTTTCAGCACAGACTGGGCAAACAAGAAGATAGTGTCACAAAAAGAACCAAAATCTAAACAACCACAACAGCAAACCCCATATGTCTTTAGTTTAAGTTAATTATCCCCAAAGATTCCATGATGGTGGAGAAGCTTATGAGACGCCACCCCTCCCTGAGATCCTGAGGACTTACTGGAAATTAATGTTTGCTCAGTGAGTAGAAGACATTTTCTTCAGGGATGAGTTGTCCTGGTTCCAGTAATAACCCACTTTCCATCCTAATGCAAGAAACCCATATTAAACTCAGTGGGTTACCAATATATTTTTTAAAAGACAACAAAGTAAAAGATGGACTCATAAGTAAGAAGGGATTCCATCAGAGAAGATGAGGGACAAGAGAAGGCAATGAGAGGTGAATATGATCAAATTAACATTCTATGCATGAATAAAAATTGTCAATAAATGAATTTTCAAGCACAAATACAAAAGCTAAAAAGTAACTAGTCAATATATTCAGAGGAGAAGCTATGTAAAAGTCTATGAGGGACAGATGCAGGCACCATATTAAAGCTTTCAGTTGTTACTTTCTCTAAAACAGTAATTAGAAAAGTTGAATTAGGCTTATTTAAAATGAGAACCAAGGGTTTAAAGGATGCTTATATGTAAGTGACATAATTAGCAAATGGGATATCAAGATAACTGCTCTCTAATAAGGCCTCCATAATAAAGCCATCATTGTAAGACCTAGAAAAGTCATAACCATAGTTATGGGGAAGAGTTTGGTCAAACATGTTTCTTAGGTTCTTCAAGTTTGTTGTTTTTGATATGGGGACTTTATGCTGAGCCTTATACATGCTATGCAAGCATTTAGCCTCTGTGCTATACTCCCCACAGGCTGGTTTATTTTCAGTCAAAACTTTACATTCATCTATATTTAATAAACATTTAAATTTTTTTTAAAAAAACTATGAATTCATTGATTTGGATAATCATCAGTAATTCCAGTGATGTTGAAATGGGAATATACTATTAAACAGCCTTTGAACCAGACCAGTAAAGCATGAGAACTATTCTCTCTGTTAACTCGATCACAGCACTGGGCAGGACCTATTGTGATACTGGCTTCCCCTCTGGTGCACTCTGTTTACACCTCTTCAAAATGGATACCCTGATGTAGAATCCCTGCTGTTATAGCCCTTGTAGGTAAAGTTTGGGTGATGTTGTAAGATTGGAACCATCTCAAAGAGGACTAGTGTCCTTGCAAGATGAGGCTCAAACACCAAGAAGTTATATGAAGAAGTTGACTACAACTGATAGATAATAGGGCCTCGAGAGAAGCCATGTGGGCTGATCTCCAGAGCTCAGACTTCCAGCCTCTGGAACTGTGAGGAATAAGTTGTTTAAGCCAACCAGTTTGTGGTGAGTTGTTACAGCAGCATGATTTGAGATTATCTTCCTGAAACAGCTCACAGATTAATTTTCAAGCCCACAAAATGATTAATTAGTTCATATTCCACCCATAAAAATTAGCGGTCATCTTCTCATCACTTCGCCAAAACATCAGACGAAAAGCAGCTCAAGGAAGGGAAGGATTTGTTTCAGATTTACAGTTTCAAGAGGAGGTTTCTTCATGATGAGGATGGCATGGCATGAGCAGGCAGCTGAAGACCGTCACTGCCGTGAGAGGAAATGGAGAGAGGGGGCTCCTGTGGCAAGTAGAGCTGGTCTATGCTACCCAAAGGCACAACCTCCTGGCCCCAAGCAAGAGACCTTCTCCAGGTCTTCACCAGCTAAGGACTAAGTAGGAGGCTTCATCACAAACACATGAGGCTATGGGGGACCTTTTATGTTCCAAATCACCACAAAAAAAGATCTTAATATTCTTTGAAATCTTAAAATGTAAAACCAGGGTTTATCTCTTGTTATCAAATTGAGCATGTAAAAAACCATGTTCTTCCTTATTTTCAAAAATTGTATTCTGTTATCTTCCCGGGTATATATTTGTGATTTAAGCAATAACATAGATATATATAATATCTATCTATCTATCTATATCTATCTATATATATATCTATATATGGTATATTTATCTATCTATCTAAAATGTACTATATATATATATATATATATATATACATATAGCATAGAAAATGTACATCTTTATAAGATCTTTATAAGATTATGCATGCCATCTAGAATTTTTGCAAGAAATATGCATTTCCATAAAAATTTTATATAACCTCCCACATAATGTCATTAACAAGGAAATTGATATTTGCCCAGTGTGAAGGACAGAAAGAAGAAAGCAGAAATATATGGGAATTGACAGTGAAGAATTTATTTTTTTCAACTATTTTTGAGTGCCCAAGATGAGTTTGACCATATTTGCAGAATTTGGAATGAATAAATTTATAAAACACCTAAAGGATCTGTTTTCATATGATGTAAACAATGGTGCAACCAATTACAAAGTATTAGGAAACTAAAGAAGTTTCTAAATATAGAACTAGAAAATTGACCACACAGAGATGTTTATTAACTGGGTCTGTGGCATAAGGAAAGGGAAGTCCTAGAAAAAAGTGAAAGAAGAGCATTGACTTTCTCTTGAGAAGACTTTGATATTGATATAAAAAGCAGTTTTGAAATGAAACTCTAAATTAACGTGTAAGACAATGATCATATGTAGCCTATATGATAACTTCTAGAGCTCAAAGCAAAGAAGGACATAAATGTCCCATCACCTGTGAGGGACAGTGACTTCAAATATGGTTCCTTGTTCCCATTTTGCCCCTTTCATGACAAGTAACAAGAGTATTATTTACTTCTGAAACAAAACTTGTGAATAACAGATTGTTATGTAATATTAAAAATCAATCAACTATAGGGAAATCCTAGCAAGAAATCCTAGTGAATTGTTGGTCATGGAGGCCCTAAAATCAATACAAGTTATTGCTAATGTTTTTGGTTCCACAAGAATAGATGATAAGACCTTACTGCTCAAGAAATCCTATGTTTCAACTGCAGGACACAGAGAAATCAAGCAGGAAGCCTCCTCCCTGCTGGCTACGTGACATATTACTGGAAAGTGCTATAAAGCCCACTGAGGGAATTTTCTGGATGAGTTTACAGCAGTCCAACAATAGCAGTTGGTAGACCTGAGAATCAAGGAAGCCTATAGCTGCTGGGTCCACAAGACTGGGTGACTCAGCAGTCCCCATCTACCACTGAAGGTCTGGAGGCTTTCTGGACAGCTTCTGGTCTTCAGTCCACGCTGGTCTTCAGTCCATGCTGGAAGGCAACAAGCAGCACCTGTAGCCAGGTGGGAGGAAGGGATCTTTTCTCCCAAAGCTTCCATAGATAAATCCCCCCCCCAACCCCAGCAACAGGGGCTTCCCACTTTCTGGGAAGGGCTCACCCTGGGGGAGTTATTCCTCTGTTAATCTTTCCTAGAAGCAACCTCAGAGACCCACTCAAGAGGAACGTCTGCATATTCCTAAACAGATCACCTTGACAACAAAGCAACCATCACAACCATGTTGGCTGATAACCACGGCTCTAGCTTGCTTTGCTCATGTGAGATTATTCATACAACAGTATGTGTGATTATTCTCCTTAACTTTTTCTATAACTTTAAAACAAGAACATCATGTTTGAAAGTTCACTATTTCTTCTATTGTGTGCTATAGCTCCTTACATTTTAACTGCTATGCCATCTGTTGTATATACCCAGACATGATATGTAGTGAAACTTTAATAGTTTGATAAAAGTTTTGTGAAGGAAGAAATGCATGAATGATAATATCATTCAAGACACTTTGAGGACTCAATGAAAATAATGAAGAAAGGAAAAACTAGGTAGGAGGTCCCCAGACATTATCATGGAAAACAAAGCAAATGGTGGGCTATATAATGGACTTGTAGCTAGATATCAATTGTAAATGACAATCCTTAAAACATAACATTAAATATAAATCTGATATAGTAGAAAGGGGGAAAGAACAATATTAATTGCAAATCAGGCATTACATGTCCAGTAAATTCCATAAACCACAGAGTGGCAATATTGTCATTATGACTTCAGAATTAAGAGTAAGAGATGTTGTAGAGGCACCAGCATTTGATGGGACAGATAACAGAAGGGCATTTGGATAAACTTTTTAGTTTTACAGATAAAAACCATGGAGGGTGCTATTGCATGCAACATGTCTTACCAGAGAGGGATAATGCTATCACAGCAAAGGTTTTGGCACAGTCTCCCCCCACTCCAGTGTTGATCTTCCCTGTTTCCAATATTAACCTTATAATTCAGAGCAAGATTAATATAAAAAATATTTTGAAACATATTTTCCTTTTTTATTTTAGAGAGAGCTAGAAGAGACAGAGAGAGAGAAAGATAGACCGAGAGAGAGAATTGGCGAGGCAGGTCCTCAGCCACTATAATAGAACTCCAGACACTTGCACCACCTAGTGGGCATGTGCAACTTTGCCTCACTTTTGTGCATCTGGCCTACTTGGGATCTGGAGAGAGATTGAACATTGGTCCTTAGGCTCTGAAGCAAACACCTTAACTGCTAAGCCATCTCTCCAGCCCTGAAACATTTTTCAATCACTTTATAGCCATTAAAAGCAATCTTTTAATCATTCTACTAATTCAGCTTCTACCAGCTTGTCCTCTTCATTCCCACACTGATTATTTATATCTCTTATACCTCACAGGAGCGAATGTGTACCTCTCACTGTGGGAGCCAGCTCTCACATACCCAAACACCTGCTTTTTAGCAGAGAGTTTAATACAAAAACCCTATTACAAATGCTTTGTGGCTATTTTTCTTAATATATCATGTCTGACTATATGGCATACTTTGTATACAGTATGTAAAACCATGAAACTTAAGAAAAAAAAACATAAAATAAAACAAAACAGAATATATTACATACTTTGGCTAAATTTTGGGGAAATTCTTCTCTTAAAGTTTTAAGGAATAAAAAAATTGTCAACATAATCTTAATTCCAAATAAAATCCAAGTGATTGTGCAAAAAGCATGTTCCAAGCCATTTTACTTGTATTAAGTTGATTCCCATAGCAACCCCCCAAGATAGATATTATCCATAATGAGAAAAAAAAAAAAAACAAAAACAACTAACTGAGCCTAAGGGAAATTAAATAAATTGCCCAGAGTGACACAGTTTATAAACAGAAGAGCTACATTTGAATGCAACCTTGGTTGACTGCACAACCGATGGCCATTCTATTCCACAATTCTCCCTTCTATTGAAAAAAAATGAGAAGTGTTGGACAGAAACCTGAGAGGATGGGATAGTCTTAACCCAGAATTTATAAATTTATGAAAGGAACATTGAACATAATTTAACTTGTATGGTCGACTTTAGGGAAATTGTTTTAAAATGTTGAAGTAAAATGCAGCTTGATTCCATAGTCATTCACTTTGAAATGGCTATGATGTTATAAAAGACTCAGTAACATGAAATTAATAAAATTACCAGACAGTCTTTTTGTAAAGCTGCAGCTTGGGAGCTCACCAGATAATGGTATGATTTTGGGTTTATAACCTCTCTGTACCTCATTTTCCTAATTTGTACAATAATAAAAACACTAATATGTTATTATACATCAATTTAAAGGTTACATAAAAGATAGGTTGACAGTGGTAGTGATCACAAAGCACACAATCAGAAAATAGAAGTCATTATACAAACAATGAAGGAAACTCAAACAGAAATATGGTTCCATCACAGAAGATACAAGTTCAGAGAAGAAGTAGCAGAGAGAAGGAGGCACAACATATAAACAAAGGCCCAAAGGACCCCCTAAACTTCAAATTCTGTTCTCTTTGGGTACCACCAAACAGAACCTGAGAAGATTCAATTTGGCTTTTCTAAGGGACATGAGTGCAATGCCCATATGCTTGGCAGAGAATCAAAATACCGAAAATGAAAGTACACTTAAATTCTTAGGAAAGCTGACTAAAATATATGGAATTAAGTCTCATGGAAATAAACAAGGCAACGATTCAGACCTTAAATCTCAAATATTTGGTAGACTCAGGCAGGAGGATCATAAATTCAAGACAGGCCAGGTCTGCAGAAAGAGATCAAGTTCAGCCTGGGAGACTTTCATGGGATCTTGTCTCAAAATGAAAAGAAAGAGTAAAGAAAGAATAAGACAAAAGGTCTATCCCAGTGGTAGAGTATTCGCCCAGCATATAAGAAGCCTTAGGTTCCATCAGCAGTACTGAAATAACGAGTAAGCAATCCTGAACTTATCAAAGTAATATGAAAAAGTCAGCATTAATGAAGGGTAAATCTATTATTTTAGGTTATTTTATTTCCTGGATCTTCTTGGGCCACCTAATATTGTATTTTCTTTTCTTTTAAAATATTTATTTTTATTTATTTATAGGGGGGAGAGAATGGGTGCGCCAAGGTCTGTAGCCACTGTAAACAAACTCCAGATGCATGTGCCTCCTTAGGTGGGACCTGGAGAATCGAACCTGGATCCTTAGGCTTTACAGCCAAGTGCCTTAACCACTAAGCCATCTCTCTAGCCTGTATTTTCTATGTATCATCTGTGTGGGCCTCTCCTCCTCACTAGATGATATGTTTTCAGACAGCAGGAGCATCAATGTGTTGTCCTATATTGACTGCCCATCATATACTTAGTGGAGTAATGGGAAATCCAGGTACTCCATAGATGTTATTCAAGAAATACATTGAATGGGGTTGGATAGATGAGTCAGAGCTTAAGGGACTTGCCTGCAGAGCCTAATGATCCAGGTTTGATTCCCCCATACCCACATAAAGCCAGATGCACAAAGTGGTGCTTGTGTCTGGAGTTCATTTGCAGTGGCTAGAGGCCCTGGCATGCCCATTTATATTCTCTTTCTCTCTGCCCTAGCATACCCATTCTTTTCTCTGTATCCTTGCAAATATATACATAAAAATATTTTTATACAGAAATACATTGTTTTACAATAAATCTCTTCATCTTATATTTTTGGGACATTTTACTCAATATAAGCTATTGAGAGTTCATCCCTAAGATTGTTACAATTGATGACATAATGTACATAAAGGGGTTGGCCTGGTTCCTGGCATATGGTAGCTTTTCAAAACACTGTTTTTTAATCCAATACTGCTATGTAGAGAATAAATGTGATATATTTGACAGGCATTTCCTGGTGTGGAATGACATGGGACTGGTGTTCTAATACTATGCTTCAACATATGACATAATGTTTAATATGCTGTCTCCTTTACAAAAACTTCTGAATTCTCTGAAACTTTATTATTTATAATTATGTGTTTTGTAAAAGAATTAATCAATTTTATCAGATTAAGTCAATAATATTATTTTATTATATTATATCAAGATCATACTACTCTAAAAGGCTATGACATACTTGGGTCGAGAAGCCATATTCTAAGGAATATGTTAAAAAAAACCTTGGTATGGAACTCCTTGAAACATCAATTTTCATGCTAATAATCGTGTGCTTAAAGTTCCTTGTGGTTGGAAAAGCCCTGCAGAGTAGAAGAACAAGTCACAAAGGTTATTTTGCTGCATTTTTTTCTACTTCAAGTCCAAATGAAAACAATTACATTTGAAACATGCATTTAAAAAATGGGTGAATCATAAGGTCAAATTATCTTTAAAATAGAATCAAATGACAATTGAAATCTCTTACGAAGAACATTTGGCTTAGGAAAACTGTTTTCTTTTACTTGAGACTCAGCATTTTATACATTTGCTGCTTTAAAATTACTTCTAAAGATTATCTGGGTATTATAATGGAATTGTTGTGCAAATATGGCTTAATACATAAGAGGAGAGCTCTTACAGTGTCCTCTGTGGTTCCATCAGGATCCATAAAGAGTTCAGAGCATCCTCCCAGGGCTCAGCACAGGCTGCCCTCTGGTGCCCCGGGCCTGCGCTGCCTCAGTTAGACTTCTTTAGCTCATCAGTGCTGGTATACAAAGTAAACTCTGGGCTCACAAGGCAACTGGCTAGAGACAGCCTAAATTCAATTTCAGGAAATCAAGTGCTATCAAAGACCGATTTGGAAAGAAGGATTTCTATCATTAAACAAAACAACAACAAACCATCTAAAATGCCTGTTGATTGTAGCTCTAATTATGAGGGAAAAGACATGGATAGTCGGGAAATGTTGGCAATGCACCACACTTGATTTTCTGCAAGGATTGTAAATTGATTTTAGAATTTCTTGAAGAAGAGACTTTCTATTGAAAAAATGATTTAGAAAAACATGCTCACTAATGAAAGCAGTCTTTATTGTTTCACATCTTTCGTAGGAAAAAAGAAAGTTGCTAAGAAGTGAATTTTTCTTCTTTTCATTATTTTTAAAAGTTTAGCAAATATTCAAATAAAATATACTTACTGACTTTATGCTGTATGCAGATTATCTTTTCATTGGTTCCCAAGGTTCTTGTCTTAAAATAATTGTGAAAAAATAAATTTAAGGGTTTATATTATGTGGTTAATATTTATTTCATTAGTTTAAAAGAGCTTACATGCTTTATCAAGGACATGTTCAATTCCATTAATATTGAAAATATGGTAAGCTTATAGTTTTGCTTATATAAACTGAAATGAGTGAAATAAGGAGACTTAATCCATATATTATCACAGATTAAAACATGCATAATTGAGATATTAACTAGTTCAATATAAGAAATAGCATTTCAATGGTCTTAATATTTTATAATAAATATCTTTTCCCATATACAGTGTTATAAGAATGACATTATACAAAATGCATTACACAGTAAATTTGTTTTTGTCTTTTAGAGGAATAGTTGACATTCTTTCTCTTTAAAACCAGCATTAGAGCAATCAAAATTCTGAACTTCTTCATTAGTTAAATATGATTAATTCATTTGTTCAGGAGAAAGTAGGTCCAGCTGATTTTAATGGTGAGCTATATTGAAGTACTTGCACAATGCTGCATGTCTTTGATGATATCAACTTCAGAAATAAATCCTCCATGGCAGCAAAGGCAGTAATTACAGAAGGATGTCAGGTCACAAAAGCTGTGTAATTAAACAAGAATTTCAGGAGGACATGAACTCAGTGAAGGTGTAGTTCTTACATTAATTTGTTGTGTATTTTACAACAAATATTTTACTTTCTCTCAAAATATATTTAGTTTCACTAAGCCTTCTCACTAGATATTTAAAATAATACTATGCTTGTCATATTGATATTGTGCAAAAGAAGATAATAGGATGTGATAAAAATATTATGTTTAACTCTACTGCTCCAATTCATTTCAATGGGAATCAGTCAATAAAAAGTCCCAGTTTCAGCAAAGGCAGAAGAAAGGAACAAAAGCACTTAATGAAATGATCTGTTTACAAAATGTTAAGTGAGGGCTCTACTAGAGAAAAGATTAAATGCAGTTTGGGTATCTTAATGTAATTTAGAAAGTCTCATAATCTCTTAACTATCAGTTTTGTCTTTTTTTTTTTTCTGTGAATGGACTGAAATATGCTTTTTTTTTCTCTCAGTGCTAATTTTTAAAGCTATTCAACATTCTTTCTTTCTAACTTTGCTACAGTATTTCCGACTAGCCCAGAAGAGAGAAATCAACGCCTGAACTGTAACCTTACACTTATATACTTGTTAAATGACTTTTTTTTTTTACAGTCTGTTATTGCTAGAAATTGGATTGCTTTTAAACTAATGCTGTCTGGCAGGCAAAAGTGAGTGAAACCGCAGAGCCTGGAGGAACACTAATTACTTGTTTTAATTAGCAGCAACTTTCACTAGAGTATAATCTCCCTACAGGCCACTTTTCGGTAGGTGTGGAAAAAAAATCATGTAGGAACAAACTGGTAATCTCTTCCTTGTCCCTAAATGAGAGCAGAACTCTGACGCTGGTGTAGACATTTCACTGGGAACACACCTCAGGACACAGGACCTACTAGGCTAGGCTACCCAATTCAAAGATCTTCAGCAATCAGTTGTACAATAGAGTCCCTTATTTTATGCTGCTACATCATAAAAAGTGGTCCTTTTGTTACATTTCCATCCTTGAAAGGGTCGTAATCCCTTTCTTTTCAGCCGGTCTATGGCAAATTCCACTGGGACATCCCATTCACCACAAGGGCTGAAATGACCCACTCCAAAGGCAACATGGGAAGCTTTGAGTCCTTTTTTTTTTTTTTTTTTTTTTTTTTTTTTCCGGCCTGCCACTCTCCAGAGAACATTAAATCGTACTTTTCATTCCCCTCGCCGTAGGGGGAACCCCCTTAATGATGACAGAGAAAGGAAAATTCCATCACACTGTCCTATGATACCCTTCGGCTGTCAAGCAGGCATTTCCCTGGTCAGAAAATCAAACATGGCTTCCAGCAGGTGGATGTGCTCAAGGTCACGGGCAGCCAAATACAGAGGTTACACACGGAGGAAGCACAGGTTCCCACAGCAAATTAAGTCATCTGTGAAGTTTTCTCATTTCCCAGCAACTAAATTTATGACTGCTTTTAAGGGTGGTTGTTGCCTGCACGCACATGCGCTTTATTGAAAGTATTTGAAATTTTGGAAGAACAGGATTGTTCCAATTAAAAGCAGGCTCAGGAGCACATGATGAAGGGAACGGGGACATTTCCCAAATGTGTCTATGCCATTCCTCTCTGCTGATGAGGAGATAAAGTCTAAAGTAATTAAGTATTTTCAAAGACACGAGCCTAAATAATAGGTTGAACATGAGCACACTTCAAAAGTAACCCTGGAGGTATGAGAAATAGTAATGTTTTTCTTCATGTAAGAAAACTATTTTTTTTTTAAATTTTGACTGTGGCATGTAGCTAATGCTTTCATAAACCTTTATCCTCTGATTACTACAGATTCTTTGGTGCCTGAAGCCGACTTTTCATTTAAATATACAGAACCAACAGATAATTTTTTTGTAAAATGAAAAATATGGAATTGTACATTAGTAATTTGCTAAATAAGCTAAATTCAAAGAAAAATATTTTCTCATTGATTTTGTCAATACTTACATTATTTTAAATTAAAGATACACACACACACACACACACACACACACACACATATATATGTAAAACAATATCATAAATCTTCTTCAAATGATGTGAATAAGAAGAACTTACTGTATTTTAAACAAGTAACTTTGGAAAGTGTGTGTAAATATGAATAAATATTGGCATTTTAAAATGTATCTGATGACATCATTATTCATATTTACATAACTGCAAATATTTTTCAAAAATTTACAAAATGTTGATTTTTAAAAAAACATATTTCTTGATGTTGAAGCAGCAACTTAAAAAGTTCTTCTTTACTTGTAAGCTTGCTACATATCACAGGAAACTAGCCTATATAATTTCAAAGGCAATACTCATTCACATATTCATGCAGGTTCATATTAAAGGATTCAAACGTCCCTCATTTAAAACAAAACAAAAACATAAAGTCAAGTTCACACATCAATACATGAATTGTATACAACAGCCAACACTGACTATACTGTTCTTAAATTTCTCAGGCCATGCTATTTGCTCATGCTTGAGTATTTGGAAAGCCAAAGAGGAAAAGCAATCAAAACTTTCTCCAAAAGTCTTATACAATCTTGTCCTTCAGTGATATTTCTTTCCAGGAACTTTATCTGAGCTTGCACAAGGGCACCTTCACTTACTGTTAGGTAAAAAGTTAAAACACACAAAGCATTTATATAAGATTGTTGAATCTTTGGCTTCAGGTTTGTTTTCCTCTATGGTAAGCTTGTGGTGAGGCCCTGATTGAGGTCCAGCTTGCTGGGGAGTTGGAAATGTAATGCATGAGGTTGCAAAAGGAGATCTGAGGCAGAGAAAGTAAATAAGTAGAATAAAGGAACAGTTGAAAGGGGCTTTGTGAACAAGGGTATTGCAGTAGAAGAGAATGCATGAGGGTGGGGCCGCCCTAGTCTTTGTTCCCCTTCACAGCTTGCCTCAGAAGGACCTGCATTGTCCCATGAATGGGCTGCCCATCTCTCCAGCAGGCTAATAGCCACCCCTCTAAGCATACTGAAGCTATCATACCTAAATATTTACAGTTATTTGGGACTCATTTTTAGTTAATTAGTTGTCATCTACTACCACTTTTTTTTCTTCTATAAGTTTTTTTTTTTTTTTTAAACTTTCTGTGAGTGTATGGCTTTATTCTTTGGTGGGGACTTTATACAGCTTAATAATTGCCACAGGAAAAGTCTTATATTCTAAAACTTCTATACTGAATATAAAACATGTGCATCAAGTAACGTGTAATTTCATATACAACTTACTCTTCACTCAAATTTTAATTTCCAGTCAGGTATCTTGCTGAGTGCCATTTCACTTTCTTTGCTGTTATGGGGAGAAAGAAAATCTATGTCTCAAGAGATATGTTTCATAATTGACCAAATGCAGATTAGGAGGGAATAAAATGAGAAACCTTTTTTCCCCTCTCCCCACTAAATATCAAGGTGTTTATGTTGTATAATCTTTAGGATCCTCTAGGTAATTGTCCTGATGGGAAATAAAACCTGGAAGTCCATGAGGGACACAACCACAATTTCCAAGTATCATTTAAATCCCATTATTAACTTTTCCATATTGTGACTGGTGATTAGCCTCTTAGGGAAACACTATTAATAAAATAATTACATTTAATTACTGAAAATACAAGTGCGGAAGAGAAGTATATTTTATTATTGTTTATATGTTCATATATGTGTCACATAATTGACAGCTTCTTTGAAAATACCTTATAGAAAGAATAGGCTTTTTTTTTTCAGAGTAGAGAAATAATAAAATATTTTAGTGACTGTCTTACAGCCCTCATTTCTGACAAAAAATACCTTCACTGGTTACATATATGGCGAGGTATGAAGGTACAGATGTGCCACTAGCCACAATGATAATTTAATTATTCTTATTTTGAAGAACTTTTTTTTTTTTTTTTTTTTTTTTGTTTACTTTAAGCTATCTTTAAAGAGGAAAACAAAGGCAATTTTACACCTGAGAAGATGTGGTAGTATAATAAATACTTCAATTACAAATAATCATTTTACCATTTTAATATGGTTCCTTATTGCCTACATATGTTAAAATTGTAAATTGATTGATCAGGAAAGGACTCTTTGTTCCTTTTTCAGAATTTAATTTATGTCAATAAATGTCCTATTCAAAATTTTATAGAATTTTTAACATAATTGAGAAAACAGAATTCCAGAAGTTGATTTAGAAATTATTAATATAGATTTCTCAGTAGGCTATTCTTCATTGAATGGACAATTTTATTCTCAGATCAAGTGTTTCCAGGGTCAAAGTTTCTGACATTGCCTTTATCTGAAATTAAAATTAAAAGTTATAAATTGTAGAGCATTATTATAATATTGTAGGGAAAGTGAATGGCATGTAGAAAGTCTGTTTACCTCTAAAATCATAAAAATATAGAAAAAAGCATAGGCATAACCAAAAGTAGGACTTATATCATAATGGAACAATTTCCCACTATACTTAAGAGTAGTGTTATGATTTCTGAGTTTTGTACATTTGAATTTAGTTAGGAGAGAATTTGAGAATGGAAATATTATGGATGTTTTAACTCATTGTTGCAACAGTTGAATCACAGGAGCCTGGAGAGGGTATGATGAAGACTAACTTCAATCTTCTCCTGTTTCTCTCACTATAACTCCCTCTTCTCTTCTCTTTCATATTAACTATACCTTTTCTTCCTTCTTTTCCCTTGTCACTGACCTGTAACTCCCAACACCAGCATGTGGTTAACGTCCACAATGAGCTGTTGATCACTGAGACCTACAAGGTTTCCCAAAAGAAGACAGATTACTGTCAAGAGTACTTGATGACCCACCAAAGGTTATTGGTAAGACCCTACTGCTGAAGACATCATATGCTGTTCGGATGGAATATGGAGAGACCTGGCTGGAATCTGGAAGAGAGTCAGTCCCCAGACAGTTAGCTTGTCTAGTGCCAGAAGGTGCTACATAAGTGACTGGGGGAAAATGACCAACATCTGTCTAAGCAACTCATGGTCTAAGCTACTCAGCAGCAAACAACCTGACGTGATGCTCACACAAGTGCAGTAGTGGCTCACAGCCATGGTGAGTTACCAACTCCTCTAGATTGTGCTAATGGATCCTCTCAGTGGAACAGAACCCATACTTGGAAATGAGAAACAAGCCATAACCATATCCAAAAATGAGCCTGTTCTCCAATATTAAGTTCCCACCAATAGTGGGATACAAGAGGGCCTACACCTTTTAAATTATCTCTAAAATAATAATGGTTATCCATGTATCTTGCACTGAACTCACTCTCTGTTGGAGAATCTGCTTCTCCTTTTCAGATGGATGCAGAACCTGAGGAGAGAATCAGCCCATCACACCTCACCAAGGCACCAGCTGAAGTCATAGAGATATAGGGGAAATGAGCAAGAGTGCTGCTTTATTGGTGAACCTGGTACCAGCACATGGGTGAAGGAGATAGACACAAAGAACACTCAACCCCTACCAAATCAGATATCCAGAGACACAGAGACTCACAAAATCTCATCACTGAAATAGACCTAAAATGAACCCAACATGGCTCACGGAAATTCACAGAAGAGGGGGTGGAAAGATTGTTAGAGCCATGACTTGGGTCATTATACACAGTCATTGCCTCTCCTGCATAACTGATGTCTACCCCCATAAGGCAAGACCCACAGTACCCATGGGGGAGGACAGGGAGAAGGCTAACGATGGTACATCATGGCTATATATATACTATATACATAACTAATAAAATATACTACAAAAAGGGTTGGAGAGATGGCTTAGTGGTTAAGGCACCTGCCTGCTAAGCCTAAGAACGTCAGTTGCAATCTCCAGGTCCCACATTTAGCCAGATGCAAAGTGATCAAGGGCACAATGCCGCACTTTCCCACAAGGGGGCACATGCATCTGGAGTTCGTTCACAGCAGCTGAGAGGCTGCTGGCGCACCCATTCTCTATCCTCTCCCTCTCTCTCTGTCTTGCTCAGTGTCTCTCTCCAAAATAAAAATAAGTATTAAAAAAGAGTTTAAAAAATATACTAAAAAATGAGAAAGCTTTCTAGAAAGAAAGGTAGCTATGTGATAAGTATCTTAAATAGAAAACTGCTTGGCTACTTTAGGATGTGAAATGGGAAAAATGCCAGAATAACCAGTGTATTTGAAGTTCAATAAGCAAATAGGAGGAGAGCTAAAACTAAAAGTGAGGACATGACTCAGGAACTACATTAGACAAAAAAAAAAAAAAAAAAAAAAAAAAAAAAAAATCCTGTTGAAAACAATAGTCTGAGCAACCAGAGGTCTCAGCTACTCAGAAGCAAACACCCTGGTAGGGTGTACACGCCAGTGCAAGAGTGGTGCACAGCCTCCATGAGTAACCAACAGCTTTCTGATTGGCTAAGAGATCCACTTTGTGTAAAGGAAGCCATATCTGGAATTGGAAACCAGATCAGAATCCTATGGAGACAAAGATTATACTCTCCAGTGTCAAGCCTTCACTAGTCTTTGGCTAAAAAAGGGGATACATACATCAAATTCTGCCTCAATTAGTAATGCTTATCCCATTTAAACTATGCTGACTTCACTCTCCATTGGAGAATCTGTTCTTCTTTTTCAGAAGGTTGTGAGGCCCAAGGCGATAAACTACCCCTCACACTTCAGCCAAGCCACAACTGAATCCACAGATGAATTGGGGAGATGAGCAAGAGTGCTGTATCCATGCTGAACCCCCAAATCAGCACCAGGGTGTAAGAGACAGATCCTGAGGACACTCAACACAGAGATCCAGAAGCTCCCAAGAGCTCATTCATCACTGAAGATGACTTAAAACTCACCCACCAAGGCTTAGGGAATCTTTCAGAAGAGGGTCCAGATAGATTGTAAGAGCCACAGTTTGAGACATCATGCCCAGAAGCATTCCCTCCTCCAGAAAATAACTGATTGACACTTCCACAATGCATAAACCACAACCCCATGGGGAATACCTGCAAACTCACTGAGGAGCATCCCCAATGGAATGGGGACAGGGACAAGTGAAAAGAGGGTACCAATACATGATATATGCATACTACTACTAATAATAATAGAAAAAAGAAAATTTTGGATTTGGTCCTAACACTCAGGAGGCTGAGGTGGGGAAGCACTTTGAGTTTAAGGCCAGCCTGAGATTACATAGTAAATTCCTGGTAAATAGCCTGGGCTAGAGTATGACCCTCTCCATAACCCACCCCCCCAAAAAAAAATTAGATTTAGGTCAAGGCCAATGAGAAGCTAGGCAAATATTCCATTGGCATTACCTATTATTAGTTTATATTGATAGATTAAAGCATTAAAAATATATTTCTACTAATCTGCTGTACTTATTACTGTGAACTAGTAAAATGGCACATTTAGATATTTTTCTTTGTGGGGATTTTTAAATTCTTACAACAAATTTCAAAAGCATATTTTCAGTAGGAAAAAACAGTGACATTTCTTCTTACAATTTATTTCCAAATTTTAAAACTTTTTGTTTTTTATTTTTTATTATTTTTTGGAGAGAGACACAAAGAGAGACAGAGAGACAAAGAGAGAGATGGGCGCGCCAGCAGTGTCTCAGCTCCTGTGAACGAAATCCAGATGTGTGCGCCCCCTTGTGGTCAACTGCAGCATTGCGCCCTTGCGTCACTTTGCATCTGGCTAAACGTGGGACCTGGAGATTTAGAACCGTTGGAGATTGGATCCAGCGTTCTTAGGCTTAGGAGGCAGGTGCCTTAACCCCTAAGCCATCTCTCCAGTCCTGTTTCCAAATTTTAAATCTCCAAAGCAGCCTGCACAAACTGCAGTGGGATGAAGAAGTAATGGGACAAGGGGTCATATGGAATACAAAGCTGAGTTTCTGTCTGGTCCGGACATTGGACATTGCATTTCTAGCTATAAGAAGTGCCACTGACCCAGGGCTGCGCATGGCAAATTGTGAGACTTGAGCAAAACACACCATGTATTTCCCTCATCTCCTGGGTGAAGTTTCAATAAGTGCTTCTGTCATTATACTTAAAAGTCAACAATTTGGTTAGGGATTTTTCTCCTGAAATGACTTGAAGGATGCTTGTAAGGTGGGCCCTTGTGCACTCCCTCGGTAGAGAGGATAATTCTTATGTATAACTAACTTTACCCTGACACAATAGAACCATTATTTTGAAGGAAAAAAAAAAATAGTGAACCAATTTTACATGTTGTTTCAAATAATGTCAATACCAAACAAAAATGTCACTTCAAAGGGAGAAAAGACATGTTTAGTGATGATTCACATATCTCAAAACTATAGAGATACCACTGTGATATTTTCACGCAAACTTGAATACTTAATATGGTATAAGACAGAGGAAGTATGAACAAACGCTTCCTTTTCCTTTCCCACTTGAGCATGTCACAAGTATTTGAATCTTTCATCCTCGATCTCTGATCAAATGTAGAAGCCCCAGAAATTACACAAAAATAAAGGATTAGGATTTCATTGAGGGAGTAATAATAAGTTGTTAATGACCAAATTAGGATTTTGAGTGAAATGGATGGGTAGAAGTGAATAATTAAAGTAATTGAGATGCATTTCCAACAGGAAAAATCTTGGTGAATATTTACTGTGCAAGAGGAAACAAACAGGCAGAAACTTGTAGGATGGTTTTCAGCAATTCAGAGAGAAGAAATGAGGACATGTATGAGTGACACAAAGCGCTGAAAATTTACATACCTTGACAAGTGAATGGATGCAAAAATAAGGCAGAATGAATCAAAAAGGACTTTAAATACTTGAGTATAGATAATCCAGAAAGGTGAAGACATTGACAGAGTAAGAAGCCAAGAGAATCTGGCTAGGGGTTACAAGAAGGATGGGAATGAAAGTTATTCAAGAAGAGACAGTTCATTTTCTTAAAAAAAAAAAAAAAAATGAGGGGCTGGAGAGATGGCTTAGTAGTTAAGTGCATGTCTGTGAAGCCTAAGGTCCCCGATTCAAGGCTCGATTCCTCAGTACCTACAAAAATCATATGCACAAGGTGGCACGTGCATCTAGATAAAGTTCATTTGCAGTGGCTGGATACCTTGGTATGCCCATTCTCTCTCTCTCTCTTTCACTCTCTCTCTCTGCCTGTTTCCCTCTTTGTCTATCGCTCTCAAATAAATAAATAAAAATAAACAAAAACATTTAAAATGAGATGCTCTTGACTTATGTCAACTTTATTTTAGGCACAGTTCAATATTTTTAGAGCTAGTTCATTTTGATTAAGTTATTCTGTGCTCAACACATGGTAGGATCTTTGATATGCATCACTACTTAACTATCATAACATGTGTAGAGTCTATTAACAGCTGGAGAAAGTGGTGCTGACAAATAGAAAAAGCAACATACCATTTCCAAAGACATATGTGGAAAACAGTAAAGTGGACATTATATTGATTTTGTAATATCACTGATTATCATGAAGATTCCTTCACTCTGGTTTCACCTCGTTGAGTTAGATATGTGATTTGTTTGCCATTTTTCTCTGCAGTTTGGCATTTTCTCATACTCAAAGCTGTTCATGGACTGGAGAAGCACTTGCATGCGTACGCTGACAGCCTGTGTTTGAGTCCACAGTACACAAATAAAGCCAGATGCACAAAGTGAAGCATGCACACAGAGTTGGTTTACAGTAGCAGGAGGTCCTGATGTGGCCAAAGTCACTCTCCATGTCTCTCTCTGTCTTATCTCATCTCTTTCTCACTCAAATAAATTAATAACTATTTTTTTAAATGTCTTCATGGCTTTCTTGTTTCAGGAAACTCTGGGGTGTAGAATTAGAAGTTTGATTTTGGCCGGGCGTGGTGGCACTTGCCTAAATCCCAGCACTCGGGAGGCAAAGGTAGGAGGTTCAAGACCACCCTGAGACTACATAGTGAATTCCAGGTCAACCTGGCCTAGAGTGAGACCCTACCTCGAAAAACCAAAAAAAAAAAAAAGATTTTCTCACACAGGAAGGTATTCTGGACATTCTTGTATCCTGTCTAGACTTTCTAGGACAATTTAAACTATTTCTTGAAGGATGTGTCGGAGCTTCCTGAGTCAAGAAGGGAGACAGATTTTCCAGATAGTAGAAACAGCCCATGAGCTTAGAGCAGCAAGCAGAAGTTAACTATGTTAAGAGAATGCCATGTTCTTAGTTCAGAGCCTTTACACTGATGGCTAAAGCTACAGAAGAGATGAGTTTCACCTTCATTTCTTCAAACTTCTGCTACTAGTCATGAAAGTACATGACGTTAGCTGAGGTCATCAAAATACTCTGATTTCTTAAAATACTCTCTTTTAATTTCTTCATAAATATTATGTTTCTTAAGAATTCTGTATTTAAAAATTTTGGGGGTTAGAAAAAGCTGGAAAAAGGGGTTCTAGACAACAGTTTATCCCTCCAATTGTGCCTAATTTTTAACAAATACTTTTTGTTCTAGAATATTAATGGAATTACTACTTGATCATGTTTCACTTTCATCAACTCTTAGATGACTGTGGAGGCATGAATGTTATATGCTCCCTCCCCCACAGACTCATGAGTTTGAATAATCAATCTGTTTGGAAAGTTTATGGAGCCTTTAGGAGACAGAGACTTTAAGGATGAGGTGTGTTGTTCGTGGCAGGCCTTGGGATGTCACAGTCCAGTATGTCTTAGTGCTTTTGTGTTTCTCCTCTCTCCCTGCTTCTCTAGCTGCTGCTGGGCTGCTTTCTCTTCAAAGCCTTGTCTTCCCTAAGTTGCTTCCTTTCGGTTATTTTTTTTTTTCCCAGCTAAGTAACTGATATGATGGCATAAGGCACAAAAAATACCTCTCGAATACCTGTCTTATTTTCTTAGTGAAAGACTCCACATTAAAATTATTTATTTATTTATTTGAGAGTGAGAAAGAGAGAGGGAGAAAATGGGTGTGCCAGGGCCTCCAGCCACTGCAAATGAACTCCAGATGTATGTGCTCCCTTGTGCATCTGGCTTACGTGGGGCCTGGAGAGTCAAACCTGGATCCTTTGGCTTTGCAAGCCAATGCCTTAACTGCTAAGCCATCTCTCCAGCCCAACATTTTTCCAAAATATTGTCATAAAGTATAGATGTGGTTTTAGGTCATGAAAGCATCTTTAAACAGGCTGTATGATGTGAGATATAAGTAGACTGATGTGGCCCTGTGGCCCCAGTATGAACAAAGCTGCAGTAGAAGTAAAAAGAACTAGTAAGGACTCATAACAATGAGCACATGCAGCACTTTTCTGTCACATGTTTGCTTACTCATTCTTCATGGCAATAATATGAGGCAATGGTGTCAGGCCCCTCAACTCTATAATATAGCATCTGAACATGGGAATCACATAGCCTCCTTGTCTAAGCTGGTGCTGTGGTGTTGTGCTTTTAATAATCTGTACCCCATTTAGCAAGGTGAGTTAAGAAGAGTGCCTGAACATGAGAAATAGTCATTAAATATTGGCTATTATTACTTTTGAGTACTTATTTCAAATTACTCTATGGGGTTATAATTAACAATTTCCATTAAAGTAATTTATAGTTAGTGATTATAAATCTATATGCAGGTACAGAGACAGAGCCATGGAGAGATAAAGTGACATACCAAAGATTACATAATTAGTAAGTGGTGAACTCTAAATCCATGCTATTAACCTGTTCTTTTCTGTTTTGTTTCATAAGAACGTCTGAAAGGAGTCTGGGACCCATGCTAATTTCTGATATCACTACGCAAACATTCTAGTGCTGACCTCTGAACATGCTCAGCAAAGAATCAAGTCTTACACACCATACCAGATAATTTGAGCTTTCTGTTGCATGCAGCTAAACTTCATTCTAACTATACAATGTCTTAATTTCTGTCAAGGTTTCTGTCACATCTGGATCATTAAACAAGTCTTCCTTATAGATCAAAGTGAAGTTCAAAGTAGCACTCTCCCTGCCCTTTCTGTATTCTGTGAGATATAATCATTAGCAACATTAGTGAAGAAGCCGACAGGAAGTTTGAGTTTTAACAGAGTTATTGTTCCCATAGGTATATTGGTAGATGAAAGCCCACAGCTGCTGTCGGCATCATTCCTCAAGCCCAGTGTGTCACCAGTATCAGGGAATATTCCTTCCTGTTTCCTGTATGTTCATTCCATAGTCAGTAACAGTAGAGATTCACTCCCATTTTATTTTCAGTTTCTGGGTATTTCTAAATTTATCATGGATTTTACTAGAACTAAGTACCTGCCTGGTTTATCTCCAATGTTTTTAGCTGCAACACTCATACTTTAAAGAAAGTACATTAAAAAAAAAAAGGACCTTTTTGTTTAAAAACAACATTTATTAAATCAATCCTATCTGTAGGATATAATGAAAATATCATTAACTTAGAGGTTTAGGTATCAGGCCCTGCAAAGTTGTTCAGTATAAAATTTATTAAGTTAAAAATTGAGCAAAATAATAATTAAAACACTAAAAACCACACATTGGGAAATTTAGTAGAATGCAATCAGCTTTTTTTTTTAATTTCTTCTATAAGATGATGTAATTAGGTGATGATATTTACAAATAGGATAGAAATTAACCCATATTTCTTAGAGATTTAAAAAAGTGTGCTTTGTCTATATGTCAAAATTCTCATTAGCACATTTTAATAATTTGCTATTCTTAATTTTATTTTGATAATTTTTCCTCAGGTATGCTTATTTGAGAAATATGTAGTTAGTAGTTTTTCATGAAAAAAAGAGAGATTTTTTTTTTTTTGGAATAAATTTAGTTAACAAATGCCAAAGAAAATATCGCATGAAAACTGGTATGTTCTTTGTTATTGCCTCCTGAGCAATCACAAGGATGATTTAATTTAAACTAGAAACTTCCAGATATACACTGAGGTGTAACACTGACATGCTAAAGTAAATACCACAAAAGATCCTTTGCCTTTAAGTTGTACCTGGTGTCATAACGACTACCGTCTTGGTTGTAGGTTTTGAGCATTTGATGACCTCTGACATTTATGACAAATTATGTACCAAAATGCTAGCAACCCCTTGTTAAAATGAAGCCCATGACCCACAAGTTTTCAACCCCACTTGCTTTTAAACGAACAGGTTAAAAAGGCACCAAGAGGCAGCTTGGACAGAAAACAGACATGGCAGTGGCTAAAAGGAAGTGAAATCCTAACCTCCTAGCCCTGTACCCTTTGACCTTTGCAGCTAGCTGCTCTGCAATGTGCTTTCAACCATTAAACTATTCTTAACCTCTGGAAGAACCAAGCTAGTTAAAATTGACTGAAAATTTGCACATTGCCACACAAGGTTTGATTGATTCTTATTTGAAAATTACATTGAGAACACTCTTTTACTGTTATGCTTTTAGCCAACAAAATATATTTCTTAGTTATCACTTGTATATAGTAAAACTTGTACCACATTAAATCAATGTGAAAAAAAAAAAAAAAAAAAACAACTTTTCAAAGTCACAGTGATATGTTACCAAATAGAATACCACAAGATCAGACTAGGCAGGATGGCTTCAGAAAAAAATGTTAAAGATTACAAATAATAATTTAGGGGTTGGAGAAATGGCTCAGATGTTAAGACACTTGCCTGCAAAGCCTAACAAGCCAGGTTTGATTCCCCAGTACCCATGTAAAGCCAGATTGAAATGCACAAAAAGGCACATGTATCTGGAGTATCTGGAGTTCTCTTGCAGTGGTTAGAAGCCCTGATGGACACATTCTCTCTCACTCTCTCTCTCTCTCTCCATTCTTTCTCTCTCTTTGCAAATATATAAAGTATTGCAAATATTTTAAGTACTAATATTTTGCACCAGGCTTTTGAAGATGTACACTAATTTTGTACATGTTAGATAAAATACTATTTAATATAAAAATTGCTTCCCATATTTTTTGTCAGGGATAAGTATTTTATTGCTATTTTCAGTACAAATGAGAAAAAGAATGCACAGAAAATGAACATGCACAATGCAGTATCTTCATGATAAAAATAATGCAGAATATCTTAGGTGTATTTTTTAATCTCCTGATACAAGAAATTTCATTAACCAGAACCCTCTTGTTAGTTAACATGGTAATTGATAAACTTATGAGGCAAATTGTATCTTATAAAAGACATACATGTAACCACAAAGCAAGGGACAGCAAAGAAATTTGGAGATACTTCTTTAGGAAAACCTCTAACTAGCCATTTTAATGTCTCTCTATCTCTCTCTCTCTCTCTCTATCTATCTATCTATCTATCTATCTATCTATACAATCTTGGTGGTTCATATGTGACTAGGAATTTATCCATTTATTCTACATTTTTCCTGTTTATCAAAATATTCCTTAGTGATCCTTTGGATGTCATTAAAATCTGTTGTATTATCCACCTTTTTCTCTCTAATTTGATTAATTTGTATCTTCTTTTTATTTTAGTTTCTATTGCTAAAATTTGTCAATTTGAATTTTCTTTACAAATAACTTTTGTTTGAATGATTAGATATGTGTTCTTTTGGTCTCTATTTCATGTATTTCCATAGCTATCTTTACCTTAACCTACATGTACCCCCTGGATTACATGAAAAGTGATTTACAGGTGTTGTTCTTTTTTTTTCTTATATTTATTTTTAGACATGAAAAAGCTGATACAATTTCACTTTGTTGTAAATATCAGTTTATAGCTAGAGGAATTGGTTTTAGGTAAAATGCCAACTTGTCCAATGAATTGATGACCAAATGAATGATATGCCCATTATCTCTCTCTCTCTCTCTCTCTCAATCTCTCTCTGGTTCTTTCTTTTTCCCTGTCTCTCTTTCTCAAATAAATAAATAAAAATTAAAAATTTCTTTAAAAAAAGTACTGGGAAAACTGTATGCTCTCATGTAGAACAATAAAATTCTATCTTTATATTTTACCTTGCACAAAAAATTCATTGAAAATGCACCAAAAAACGTAGTGTATGATTTGAAACTATGAAACTGGTAGGGGACAACATGGAAAAAAGTCCTCAATATAGAAATAGACAAAGCTCTTTGAAAGTACTCAAGAACATAAGAAATAAGCCCAAGAATTGACACTGAGATTAACAAGCTTCTGTATAGCAATTGAAACAATCATCAGAATGAAAAGATTGACCAAAGAATGGAAGAAATTCTTTCTAACTACGCACAACAGAGGATTAATACCTAGGATATTTACAGAAGGATAAAAATTATAAACCAAAAGTCCAAAACATCCAACCTTAACAAGGGTCTAAGAAATGTAATAGAGAATTCTCAGAAGAATAAAAAGTGTTCAGTGCTCATAGCCATCAGGAAAATACAAATTAAAATTATAAATAGATTTTGTTTCATTCTACTCAGAATGGCTGAGAAAAATAAATAAATAAAAAGGTCAATATCAAGAAGAGATATGGGAAAAGAGGAACCCTTTTTACATTGCTGATGGGAATGTAAACTTGTTCAACCGTGATGGAAGACAGTGTGGAGTTTTCAAAGAAAACCTGAGTCACACGACCATATGGCTCAGCTATACCATTTCTGGCTATATACCCAAAGGATTCTAGGTCAACATAACACAGAACATATCCATGTTTATTGCTGCACTGTTCACAAGATCCAAGATATGTAACCAGCCTTTATATCTATCAACCATTGAGGGGAAAAATGTAGTGCATATATACAATGTACTAAGGACATGTTCAAGAAAAGGGATGCAGCTGGAAATCATTACATAAAATAATCTAGAATCAGAATGATATCTAGCATATTTTATCTTATATGTGGAATATAAATCTGTGTGTGTGTGTGTGTGTGTGTGTGTGTGTGTGTGTGTGTTAGATGCCAATTGAATGGAGGATGGGAGGGAAGAAGCTGATATTTAGGAAAGAGGAAAAACTAGGGTAATGGAATGCATGTAACATGAAAAAAGAATGGAGTATTATTTGTAATAAGATCAATGGCCACTATGGGGAGGTCAAATGAGGATGAAGGAGACGGGGGAGGTGATAAAGAAGAAAAAGGTATAATGACACATTTATCAAAATGTGAAAATGAAAGCAATCACTTAGTGCTAACATAAAAATAATTAAATATTTAATTAATATAAAACAAAATATTTGTACCAAATAATTTTATCTATGGAAAGATAGCAACACTTAGGAAGATAGTTGGGGAAGGCATTGTCTTAAAAACACTGCAGATGCGCTTCAATACCTACAAAGTCAAATTCTTTCTTGGAGCAATAAATGGAGTAACAAAATGTCCAGGTTTTCTGCAATTTATTTATTCATTGCATCATTAAGATATAACATACAATATGCACATTGGCATAAATAAAATAATCAAGAAAACCATAAAGATAGTGCTTTTAATTATGAAATTTGAAAAACCTACATGTACCCCCTGGATTACATGAAAAGTGATTTATAGTTGTTGTTCTTTTTTTTTTTTCTTATATTTTTTTTCAGACATGAAAAAGCTGATACAATTTCACTTTGTTGTAAATATCAGTTTATAGCTTGAGGAATTGGTTTTAGGTAAAATGCCAACTTGTCCAATGAATTGATGACCAAATGAAAGCTGACTCATAATCCATTTAATACTCTGCATGTCAGAATATGACATGTTTACTTGGCAGGCTTGATTTAAGTTGAGAAAAATGATGAATAGTAGAAACTTTTCTATATAGTAACTGTGTCAAAAACTTTCATAATCTTTTGTCTATACAGTACTTTTAGAAATATGTCCATTGCCTGAAATGGTGCTATGTGCCTGGAATTCTAGCACTTGGGATGCAGAGACAGTAAGAGTAAGGTGAAGGTTAGCCTGGTTGAGATACAGTTCCAGGCCAGGGCTACATAGAAGGATATCTCTTGTTAGAACTCTATAAACCATAGCTAGTTCTACAGACTACTTATGAAAATATCCAAATATGTTTGATAGTTGTTTATGGCAATCCTAATTTACATTTCAGGGTCAAAAGGTAAAAGTGCATCTATACATTTGCTTTCATCCAATATCTTTTGTCCCTCTTGTCCATTTTAACCTCCTTCTGGCTATCCCCCTACATGCTAGCTTTCAGTCCCGAGAACTTTTTTTTGTGTGTAACTATCATTATGATAGTATAAATAGATTTTTTCCATGGATTATTAGAATTGGAACTTTAAAACTCCAGCCATTTTTTTTTAACAATGGGATATTTTTTTCTTCCAAATTAATGAAAGCCCCCCCCTTCTTTTTGTAAACTTAGACTATATTTGGAATGGAAGGCCAAAGGCTTAAATCTTTCATCTCAACTTCCTCTTGCTGATGCTCTTTCTAGCAACTGTGGCTTTTAGGGGACATCATGAAGACTTTCACATGCTGTAATTAGCCCCTATACAGACACAAAACTAAATCAACACAAAAAGTGACTTAAGCAACTGTTCTTAAATTCTACCCCCATGTAACAGCTTCAGACATTAAAACCTTTTATTGCAATACTATGTCACAATCTTACTGACAATTATCATAGTCATTTTGTTGTGGTGTGCTTTTTCCTAGTTTTAAAATAATAATCTACTTAAATTATGTGTGTGGGGGTCAGCATCTGTATAACTCATTTGTTTTAAGATTTTATTTTTATTTATTTATTAAAGACAGAGAGAGGGAGAGAGAGAAAGAATGGGCCTCTAGCCACTGCAAACAAACTCCAGATGCATGCACCGCCATGTACATCTGGCTTTACATGGGACCTGGAGAATCGAACCAGGGTCCTTAGGCTTTGTAGGCTTGCACCTTAACAGCCAAGCCATCTCTCCAGCCCCTGTATAATGCATTTTGTTTTATTTGTAGCATCTTCCAGAGACTGACCGTGACTAGTGCCCATTATCTATAATGACCATCTCTTCATTTCCTATTATAATGTTTTATTTGCTATGTGGTTTTCCTAGAGATGATGTACTGTTATGATTTGTGTGTTGAAAGCTTAATAGTTCTCAACTCAAAAACAATAATTCAGACAATAGAATCCGATGTGAAATTAAATTCCCAAATATATTCTCATGCTGGACTTACATTGTATCTTGATTATAGCTCAATTTATTTCTTGCTAACAATTATTCAAACAATCTACCTTTCAGGACATTGTTTTCCTATGTCAATCTATCCTGTTCTTAGTCTTGGGAGCTGGGTAAGGATAATGAGCACATTATTCTGCAACTGATTCTTCTCATTTTGTAGCAAAAGTGCCTCTTGCATACAGGCCCACTCTCTAACTATCAGAATAGTATCATGGAAAAGAAATTGTGACACCCTAACTCTTAAATGAAGTGAATTACTTTAAAAGTGATGATTGCATGGCTGGGGAGATAGCTAGGTGATTAAAGACACTTGCTTGAATACCTTGCCAACCCAAGTTTGATTCCCCAGAGCCCACATACAGCCAGATACAAAGTGACAGTAATGCAATCATCTGTGATCCCAACTATGTCTATGACAATGGAAGGCGGCGCAGGGAGAATCTGAAGCTAGCAGGCTAACCAGAGTGGTTGCTATTTGTTTGCATCAGAAAGAGATCCTGTGTCAAAGTCGGTGGAAGAAAGAACAGACACCAGGAGGTTGTCCTCTCACCTGGACATCTACTCCATGAGCCGTGCAATTTAAGTAACTAATTAATTAAAAACTTCAATGTCAGTAAGTTGATGGTGAAGAAGGTTCATTCAAACGCTACCTCTTCTCAGACACTCGAAGATACCAGTCCAGCCACTCTCCATTTGTATCTTACATCTTCACAGTTTCTCTCCAGTACATAAACACAGTGAAGCAAACTCATTCTTTAGAACAAGTGCCTCCACTGAGATCTCTTCACTCTACCTGCATGTCTGATAACCATCACATTCCACTGCTCTGGAGAGAAGAAAAAGAAAGAAACAAGAAGAAGAAGAAGAAGAAGAAGAAGGAGAAGGAGAAGGAGAAGGAGAAGGAGAAGGAGAAGGAGAAGGAGAAGGAGAAGGAGAAGGAGAAGAAGAAGGAGAAGAAGAAGAAGAAGGAAGAAAACTCTGAGGAAGAGATTTCAGATTAATTTCATTTTATTCCCTTTCCTTTCTTTTCATATTAATTAACTTTTTAAAATGATTCACTAGTTGTTTTTAGCCAAATGACCAATGTTGTTTATCTCAGAAGGATCTTGTTAAAAAGTAGAAGCCTTGGCAGTTAGAATGCAGAATCCCAGCTTCTTGTCATTGATGACTGCCTGTGGGGTCAGTGATTCTGTTCACCAACCCAAAGGCTGAGTGGAGTTTTCCACTTTGGAACAAACTAAGGCAGCGGAGTAGAAGAATGTGGGAGGTTATTAGCATCTCGCAAGTGTCCCTGGCTGAGCCTTGGGGCTCCTGCTGCGGTACGACACTCAGGGCAACATGTCTGCTTGACATTTTTTTCTATCTTTGCCAGTTATCCTCCTCTTAAAATTATTGTTTCCCACAAGTTAATCCTCAGGTTTTTCTCTATTTTAACTACATAAAATAACTGGAACTAATAGAGTCCGGTAACTTTAAAATTGTGACATTAAATACTAATTTACTTGTTTTGTTTATTTAAATTTTAGACCTGTGCATTACATATCTATTCAATATTTCTTCTTGAATATTAGTTGAAAATCAAAATCTTCACATAAGGCCAGGCATGGTGGTGCACGCCTTTAATCCCAGCACTCAGGAGGCAGAGGTAGGAGGATCGCCATGAGTTTGAGGTCACCCTGAGAATACAGAGTGATTTCAAGGTAAACTGGGCTAGAGTGAGACCTTACCTCAAAAAAAAAAAATCACATAAATTTGTCATAAAACAGAGTATTTTTCTCCATGAAATATAGTTAGGAAAAATAAAAATATATGATCAAGCATAAGACTTGTACATTAATGCTCAAGGAACTGTTAGGTAAAGTAGCCCAAGCTGAAAACAATCTCGCTGGTGACATAGCCATCCTAGAAATTTCTATTCCATAGTGAAAGAATGAAACACTGGTACACATGCTACAAAAGATAAACTTTAAAGTGAAACAAAACAGGCAAAACCCCTTGCATATTATCTGATTACATCCATCTGAAAAGTGTCCATAGACAAGAAGTGGTTTAGTGGCTCCCAAGGGCTTAAGGTAGACATCAAAAGTTACTGAAAATGGGCACAAAAGATTTAGGGAAAATGATGGCTATGGTATGAAATTACACTGGACTGATGGTTGCCACAACTGTGTTCACTAAAAATTTACTAAAAATCATTAAAAATGGATGAAATTAGTTTGGGGATATGTCTCAGCAGGTAAAAGCAATGGACATAAACATCAGAGGGCTTAAGACCACCTGTGTTTCATTCCCCAGGACCCATGGAAACAGCTTGGATTAGTCATATACATCTATATTGGCAATCATATGGGAAAAAGAAAATAGAGAATCACTGAAGTTTGCAAAAACTGCAGCTCTAACCAGAGGTTAATGGTTAAGACCCCACTGCTGAAGACACCCTATGCTGTTGGCAAGGATTATGGAGAGACTTGGTTGGAATCTGGAGGAGAGCCAGTCCCCAGACAAATAGCCATTCTAGTTCTGGAAGGCTCTACATGAGCTATGGGGGGAAAGCGGCCAACATCTGTCTAAGCAACTCAAAGTCTAAGTGTCTCAGAAGCAAACAGCCTGGCTTGATGCCCACACAAGTGCAATAGTGGCACACAGCCATGGTGGGTAACCAACAGCTGGATGGTTTGGCTAACAGATCTACTCAGTGGAAAGGAAACCATATCTGGAACTGGGAAACAAGTCTGAATCATATCCAGATAATGATTCTGCTTTCCATTGTCAAGCTCCCACTAATTTTGGGATATAAGAGGGTCTACACCCTTTAAATTCTCTCTACAGTAATAATGGCTATCCCTTTTAAATAGTGCTGACTTCACTCTCCACTGGAGAATCCTCTTCTCTTTTCAGATGGAAGCTGGACCTGAGGACATAAATGGCCCAGCACACTCCACCCCCCGCCCCAGCTGAAACCACAGAGGAATTTGGGAAATGAGCAAAAGTGCTGCTTTCTTAGTGAATCTACCTTCTGCTCCTAATCCCCCACCTGATTACAACTCTGGCAAGCCACTTCCCTGTCTTGCATTGACTATAATCATCATCCTCTCACCTGGTTTCATGCATTTAAGCTTAAGAATTTAGAGCTATGCTACATATATCAAATTATTGTATTTCTTATTTGTTCAAAACATCCTTCTTTCTTGCCTTGAGTAAAATCCAAAGATGCTGACATGACAGAGTTTCCAGATAAATATATTGAACAAAGTAAAATGTAATTTTCAAAAAGACAAATATTTCAAATACATAAATCTCTATAATAGATGGAATTTACATAGAATGGAAAGGTGTTTTATTTACAATTCAAGTTTAATTAATAATTTCCTCTCTTTATTTGTTAAATCTAGCACCCTTCATATATTCAACAAGGTGTTTTTCCCTGATCTTTGATCTCCTCTCATGTTTTTTTCTTGTCCAAATTTTTTCATTATTTTTCATCTGTCTTTTGAACAGGGACTAGAATAGTAATAGGTAGATAGTAAGTGATACTTTTTGTCATCTATCTATTCATCTGTACACACACACACACACACACACACACACACACATCTATCCATCCAATTGTTCTTTCATCCATGGAACGTTTTCTCTCTCTTTAGGTTCTAGGTCTCAATCACATTCAATGGCACTGTTGATCTATTAAGCAAAGTATTTTGGGAAGGCATGTGGAAAAAGAAAAGTAGGGGTATCATGAAGCTAACAGAGACAAATTGTCAGACAGAAATAGATGTGTGTCTGTCGACCACTAATAGCAGAATGAGTCGGATGGGAGCATGGTTGCTGCAGTCATGGTGCTTGCCTGAGTGACAAGCCCACCCACCACACTGGAGTTCAGAAAGAGGTCAAGTCAAGAGACAGTATTTGAGACTCATCTGCCTAGGGGTGATAGTTAAAATTGACATATCCTGAGTTCCTGTCAGCAGCTGTTCCCACACAAAAAGGAACTCTCCATTAACATTTAAGCTGACTGTCAAGACCATAATTTTGTCCTCTTTCCTCTTCCAATTACTCTCCTCCTTTTAAATGTAGAAGTCCTTGTCCACTAACAAATTTATCATACTCTATATAGTTATCTATTATTTTCCATTTTTAAAAATGATTTAAGTTTTCTACTCTCTTACCTTGCTTCATTTCTTGTTTCATTTATTCTTTCACTGATTAAATATATTATATCACTTCAGCCATTGTACTAAAACTGAATTCTACAAGATTATCCTAGGCATTCCATGTATACTCAGTCCAACTTTTATTCATTTAAAATTTATTCATTAAAAATATTTAATTTTTCTTCATTTATTTGAGAAAGAGAAATAGGCAGAGAGAGGAGAGGAGAGAGAAAGAGAGAGAGAGAGGGAGAGAGAATGGGTGTTCCAGGGCCTCCAGACACTGCAAATGAACTCCAGATGTGTGTGCTTTCTTGTGCATCTAGCTTACATAGGTTCTGGGGAATCAAACCTGGGTTCTTTGGCTTCGTAGGCAAGCACCTTAAATACCAAGCCATTTCTCCAGCCCCTCAGTCCATCTCTTATTCTCTTGGATTTCTCAGTAGAATCTGATACTATTTACCATTACATTTCTTCATATCCGTCTTGCTTGGTTTTTCTAGTTATTCATAGTAAGACATTAAGCCTGCTGTTTTTTTTTTTTCTTCATAGTACTTTTATAAAGTTAGTTATTGACCAAACAACTGGGTATTTTTACTCTGTGCTTTCATGTACAGTGAAAGTATTTTTTCCAATTCATTTTTTAAAATTTATTTATTTACCTGAGACAGGTAGCAAGAGAGAACATGAAAGAGAACAAGGGAATGGGTGCTGCAGGGCCTCCAGCCACTGCAAAGGAATTCCAGATGCATGGCCACCTTGTGCAATTGGCTCTAAGTAGGTCTTGGGGTATCAGACATGTGTCCTTTGGCAAAGCCCTTAACCTATCACTCTAGTCCTGTAATTCTTTTATCTTTTGTTTTCCTTCTTCAGAGTTTCTCCTTTCTGGAAGCTTCCTGTAAGCTTATGACTTTGAATTTCATCATCTTATAATTTTGATTTCACACCTTAAAGAACTACTGTAATCTTTTTTAATGCAAGTTCTTATAATATCAGTATTTGTTCATTGTGTACATTGATTTGAATGAACTGGAGATATGCCAGTTTTAGCCTGTTTAATCCACAACCCTTGTCTCGCTAAGTGGATTATTTTTTATGTCTTTTAGAACCATAAACTCTGATTAGTTCTTCTTTCCTAAAGATATTTTAGATATATGGTAACTGCACAAATATTATTTTACATCCAAAGAAGTGTTTTATATACAAAAAAACACACAAAATATGTGAAATAAAATGAAAGATGCAAAATAAGCAAATAAAGTATTCATAAATATTTACCTTTTTTATTGGTCAGCTGATATTTAACAGTTTGTACCATAATTACTGGCACTTGAGGGAAACAAGAATGGTTAAAATTCACACATGTTTCTGTTGGTGACATGAAGGTTGTAAAGTTATATTCCAAAGCGACGTGCTCTGTTTCCTTCTTATTCTGTCCAAATACAATGACAGTGATTGAGCATACAGCTCTGTGGGGAGAACTCTGATTGTGATTTCTGGTCAAAACCAACCTCTCTCATTTACGGTGATCCCCTGAGTCTGAGCCTAATATCCTTCTCAGTGGGAAGCAGGATTTCCATGCAGCAAACTATTGCTAGAATTGACCTTCTGGCTTTTAACAAAAACATGCAGAGTTTGTACTTGCTTGACAATTTTTTTATTTGACAGAATTTAAGTATGATAAAGGGAATTTTTTGCAGAACTTTATAAAGAATCAACAAAGATACAGGTATGCATAAAGATGAAGATAAAACAATGATTTAGTCAACAGGTATATTGTTTTCTCTTATATCTGAAAAAAAATGAGGTGTTAAGACACAAAACATGTCCATTGGATTTTTGGTTTAAAGACAGAAATCTTGCAAACTTGAAGAGGAATGATGAAAATACAAAGAAGCTTCATTTTTTTTTTTTTTTTTTAATTACAAAGTTAGCAAAGACATGCTGGACCTATCTGGAAAGGAAAATGGCATTTAAGGAAAGGTAAGATTAATCATGGAAATTTAAGAATAAGACATAAAATGTCTGCTATACTCATTGCAGTGCTTTGGTGTTATTAAGGCAGAACATGTTCATTGTATTAAACAGAAAATTACATAGAGTGGAGGGCATCACAAACAAATGTTTTAAAATATGTAAGTGATGGCAGAAATAATAGACTGATTGGAAATATTTAGCATTATATGAAGTATTTTTGTCCTCAACTAGATACTCAGGAAAATATTTTAATGTTTATACAAATTCTTAATAATACATTCAAATTTAGAGAGGAAAAATCACTAATAAGTGCTAGTGTTATAATAGTAGATATTTGGTACTCAATGTTATTTAAGCCTAATTTAATAATTTGAATTTCCAATGAATGAACATATATGCATATATATATATATATATATATATATATATATGTTGTAAAAGTATGAAAAGCCTTTTAATGATAAATGTGATCATATAGCTATATACTATTTCACATTTATTCACAAAATTCATCCACTAAAATATTTTTAAATGTTTTTAAAAACTGTATTTTTGGATTTTCTTTGTCATGAAAATTGGAATGAGAAATATAAACAACTTTTAACTTGCAAATCATACAGTGAATATTGGGAAAATACCTTTGTGAATCACAAAGATAATCCTCTTCCTTCTATATTATATGTGGTATATAAATATGGGATATAAATATATAAATAATATGGTATTATAATTTGTAGAGATTATTTCTCTTTAGATTTCAAAATATAGATTGTGACTATACTTCAAATCCACTACAGTAGATTGGTTTATATTTGGGCTTAAAACTGTGAATTCAGGAATCCATGACTATAATGTGAATATTATTTAAATTATAATATACTATTATTTGAATATCAAATTTTCCAGAGGAATAATTGATCAAAAACAGTAAGAAGAAATAATTCAGGTGGAAAACTGGATTGTTAGCCATTTTTGGAATACAAAGCTCAGAAGGGCCTACCTACAGGCAGGTGTGTGTGTGTGTGTGTGTATGTGTGTGTGCACACGTGTGCATGTGTGTGTGTGTGTGTGTGTGTGTGTGTGTGTTGGACTCACAGAACACAGCTGTTGGCTAAGTTGACAGGAATCAAAGTTACAAGGTAAATATGAGTTTACTACAAGGAACAAATCTCTAAAAATTATTTGGATTTGATCCTTTATATTACAGCATCAAGACAAAATCCCAGGTTGTATAACTACTGAACTTTATTGACTTGAACATGCATGTATTTTCACATTTCAAATGCTTTGCAATCTAGATGTTTATTATATTTTAGCACATGTTGTATTTAACTTGATAGCATCTTTATTTCTTATGGTAGTGTTTTATATAACTAGTATCATATTTTATTTTATGAAGGATAGATAGTATGTGAGGTTGAGTTGAGAATCGAAAGTAAATGTTTGGGAATCAAAAGTCAGTGATGCTCAGCATCATTTCTGCTGCAAATCATATCTTGATCTGACTTCTTACTCATATAAGAGTAATATCTCACAAGTTCACCTTTCAACTTCTGTGTCTGCGCTGCTGTCCAATAGAGGTGGCATGATATTTTGAAAAGTATTAGAAGGGCTCATTTGTATAAACAGTATATGTAAAGGTCTGTGTAGTCCCTAGTATATTTAAAATAGCATTATAAAAATTACACAGGATTAAGGAGCCTTAAAATTTTGTAAATGTGCAAGATATTTGAATTTTATAACTTTCTGCAGTCAGAATGATTATTTTTGCTCAGAAGAACATCTGATATGAAAAGATTTTGCCCTACCTAAAAGAAAATTTTAGCTCTAATAAATTGTAAAATTCTCAACCTGAAAGCAAATGCTCTGAACTGTGTGTTGCGAGCTGGATTCTCAGTTTTTGTTTTGTTTTTTAATAAGGCATAGTTTCCCATGCTGTAACATATGGTTTCAATATTTGAGAATTCTCAGCCATTTTCCCCATATGTTTGTTGTAATCAACTAACCACACATGGCCAAATCCTGCCCTTAGCTGAGCGTGGAGAATACTCACTGAGGTTGGGAAAAAGCTAACACTTCTCCTGCTGCAACTTCTCCAAACAATTCAGGCTCCAGAGTCACTATCTGCATTGCAATGCATTATAAAATCATATTACTATTAAAACATTTTAGAAGCCTTTCTAATTCAGAATCTGATTTCAGAAGCTACTTCTCCTGGAGAACATCCCAGATTAGCTGTTTGATAATTGAGTTGTTGAAAACCTGGGGACACTTATGTGGGGAGATGTGCTTGAGTGGTGTAGGGATGGAGTGCTTCAAATATCACTGGAAAGGTCTTATGCTAGAGTTACCCAAGCCATTATTTGATTCATTTCATTCATTCATCGACTTTGTGACTCTTCTAGGCGATGGGTATACATCACGTACACTCATACAACTTGCATTCTAGACACACAATACTAACCATGAACCCATAAACTAAGAAACCGTGGTATGTACATACGTGCAATAAAGAAGATAAAATGGAAGAATGTATTGAACACGATTGTTTTTTTGGCTAGAGTTGAAAAATGCCTCTCTAAAGAAGAGATATGTGCCTGGAAACAATAGACTTTAAAAAACAAAAACAAAATAAAATGAGAAATTGGAAGTGGAAGTAAGAGTATCTGAGACCAAGGGATGACTCAAAGTTTTGAACAAGCTCAGAATTTGGGATAGAGGTGGCTCAGAAATACAGGCAGAGACCAGATGATGCAGGTTTATATAGACCATATTGTTTTGTCGGACTTGGTCTAAGCCCATTGAAGTGTTTTAAGCTACTGAACAATGCAAGCTGATTTATTCAAACTTTTATATCTAAATACTCCACTACAGTTGCCTTGCTGGATATATGGCTACTAAAAAAAACAATAATTGAAGTTACCATGGAATATAACAGAACATCATCTTTGCTGGGAAGACAGATTACAATGCAGAAAGAGCAATTCCCAGGATGTGTTGAATATCTGGACCATAATTATTGTCTTCTTTAAATATGGACTCACCATCCACAAACATACAACTTAAGAAGAAATTTCAGTGTGAGCTTTAAAGGAAAATTAAGAAATTAACATTAACACATATGTACAATAATACTTACAAAATTGACTAAATAATATTGTTATTTTGAGAGGTAAAGATTTTGGAAATAGACAAAAAAATCTGATATTTTTTTGAAGGCAAAAAGGGATTTTCAAAAGTTAAAATTTGGCAGACTCTTATGTATATAGTTTTTCTGCTGTTTCACTTTGGAGTCATTCTTATTCACTTTAAATGTGATATTGTGACATTAACATACCAATATTAGTGTTTGGATGTAGCTTAATTTTAAAGATGGAAAAAACAAAATGTTTGATGTAATAATATTAACATTATCCAGCACGGAATTTTCCTCTCTGTTCCTGTAAAGTGATGATAAAAAGAAAATCAGAGGAAAATATAAATAACAGTTTAGAAACACTTAACAAATATTTATACATTCATCTTCCAATGTCTGTGGTGTGTGCTTAATCCTAAATTCCTTGGTATTCTCAAATAGTTTTATATGTCCAGTGATATACAGAGATTTCTCTCAAACTCAGGTTGCCTACCAAAAGGCTACAGAGATCTGTAATCTACTACTTCCTGGATGATTGAACACAATCCAGATATTCTGAGAGGTTACAGACTTTCTAAAGTGATATATTGGCAAATATAGGCATTTTCTATTTATTGGTTACACCAGCAAAATAGACCTTTTATGCTATATTCATTCTTCCATCATTCTTCATGTGAATGACAGGAAAGTTCTTCTTCCCATTTTTGAAAAAAGTTTTTAAAATATTTTATTTATTTGCAAGGAGAGAGAGAGATAGAGAATTGGTGTGCCGGGGCCTCCAACCACTGCAACTGAATTCCAGAGGCATGCACCTTTTTGTGCATCTGGATTTATGAGGGTACTCCATTTGTTGGTTTTGCAGGCAAGTGCCTTAGCCACTTAGCCATCTCTCCAAACCCTGAATCTTCTTTTCTTGGGACTACAATATCATGAAGTTCAACTTCATGTTAGATGGGAATCATCATAGAGTGTACAGTTAAGTATTTTAGTATATTTATAATGCTGAAGAGACATTTTCAGAACACATCTAAAAGACAGATATAGTAGACAGTAACTCTTAATTCTAAATTTCTCTACCTACATCATTCAAACAATGTTTTCCTAATCTAGACATTTCCAATAAGTGAAACCTTATAGTTAGTCTTTGATGACTAGCTTTATCATTAATTATAACGTTTTCAAGATCAATCCACATCGTATCACTCCTTTTGGCTAAAAAATATTCCATTTTATGTGTACACCAACCAGGTTTTAAATACTATATGACTATGTATTTTCAGCTTTCTCAGATACATGCTACAGGTAGAATACTTACAAGTACTTAGTGCTTAACTCTTTTCATGAGTTACCAAACTGTTTCTCACAGTTGTGCCATTTCACAGTCCTGACAACTGTGTATTTGGTTCCAATTTCTCCACACTCTTACCAACAGTTGTTATTTCTTCTTCCTTCCTTTTCTTCTCGTCTTTTGTATTAGGGACCAAATCCAAGAAGGCTGTGTAAGGAAGGCATATTCTCTGACACTAAGCTGCATCCTCAGAATATTTTTAAAATTTTCTTTTGAAACAGTTTAAAGAACATATGTAATCTTCAGTTTTGTCTTTTTTAGTGCAAGGATATGTCATATGCAAATAGATTTTATTCTTCCATTCTACTCTAGATGACCTTTATCTCTTACCTAAGTGCCACAGCTACCTAGCCAGAAAAATCCTGCAAGGTTGTGAAGATAAATGATCAGATTATATGTCACTGTTGGGTTCATAGACTTAGAAAGTTGTTGATGTTTCATCTTTTTATATGATGACGAATATGGGTATTTCATAGATATCCTCTTTCAGGTTTCATGCACTGTCCCTTCAGTTTATAGTTCATTGAATGTTTTAATTATCAGACTGTGCTGGATTTTGTCTCTTAGGGCATGAGTGACGATGTCTGTTGAAAAGATGATGATTGTTGCCTTTATTCTATTAGCTTGATATATGATGTTTATTTATTTAATATGTTGAGAAAACACTGAATTCCTATGGTGTATCTGTTTACAATATTATCTAATCTTTTTTAGAGACTGCCAAACTCCATTTGTTAGTATTTTACCAAGGGTTCCTGGAGACATATCTGGAGATGTGTTGGTCCACAGTATCGATTTTTTTCTTGTTTGGCAGATGGGGGGTTGGTGATGATGTTGCCTAGATTATGTACTAGTGTTTCAATAAAGTGAGTTTGCATATTTTGAAAAAAAATATTTTCAATTTTTTCGTTGATCAAGGATCAAACCTGGAGCTTTGCACATGGTGTCAATTGTATTATAAATATTTGATAATTAAACCAGTGACACCATCTGACACTAAACCTTTCTTTGTTGGAAATTTGTTCTTTTGTTCTTTCTTTCTTCTCTTTCTTTCTTTCTTTCTTTCTTTCTTTCTTTTTCTCTCTCTCTTTCCTTCCTTTCTTCCTTACTTTTCTTTCTTTCTCTCCTTCTCTCCTTTTCTTTTCATTATTAAGTAAAATTTTTTCCTTGTTCTATTTAGATTTTCTATTTCTTGTTGAATAAATTTTGGAAATTTGTGTCTTTTGAATAATTTATGCATTTTACCTACATTGCATAATTGGAATGTGTTTTTTCTTATGAGTCATATGGGATATGATATGATATATATCATATAGGATATGATATGATATATATCATATGGAATATGATTCCATGATTGGAATGTTAGTTAATGTTCTGTTATTTCCTTAGCATTATTGCGAGACAACACCTGGCCAAATGCAGCTGATTGGGAGCAAGGGTATATTTTGGCTTACAGTCTCAATGGGCAGTTTCAGTATGGCAGGTAAAGTATGGCAGAGCAGCAACTAGACTTCATATCTTGCCACAGTAGCTGGCAGAAAGAGTGAAAACTCTGGAAATTGGAAGTTGAATATAACAACACCCCTGAACCTGCCCCCCAGCAATACATGATCTCCAGCAAATTTCCTAAGTTACTGTCACCTGAGGATTGAATATGCAAAATATGAGCCCTGGGGTTGTAATGGCTGCTGGTGTCTGGCTAAATGTATATATTGTGCCCAAAAAAACTGCCTGGTAAATACTTCTATTAATGTTCATACACATATATTAATACTATTCTCACTTTTGGTTAGAGAAGCTTCTCTTTTCAGATGGCAGTGACCTTGGGATGACTCAGAAGGTACCATGGTGCTGAAAAGTAACAGAGGAGTGCTCAGCACTGAAATATCTCTAACACACCTTCCAAGGCTCAGGGTCCATTGCAGAAGAGGTGGCGGAAAGAATGTAAGAGCCAAAGGAAGGGTAGGACTTCTTACAATGCACTCTTCCAGACACAAAATGGCTTGAATATCCATGAACTTGCAGTGCCTGACACCACCTACAAAAGATCATCATAATAGGAGGAAAAGATGATGGCATCAAAATAAAAGAGAGACTGATTGAGAGGGGAAATGGGTATGATGGAGAGTGAAGTTGCAAAGTGGAAAGTGGGGGGAAGGAGGGAGTTACCATAGGTGGTTGTCTATAATTATGGAAGTTGTCAATAATAAAAGGTAAAGTATGAAAAATATTAAACATATACCATAAAAATTAGAGACTATGTGGACATTCCACATTCAACTACCACATGTTCCCACTTCCATTTCTGATTTAGACTTGTCATATTTTCATCATTATTCTATTCAAAGCTTAATCTATTTTGCCTTTCCAAAAAGGGAGCTTTCATTAATTATTTGTGTTTTTTCTATTCTCTATTATTTTCATCTGTTTTCCTTCCTTCTTGTTGACAGCATGCATTGTTTTCTTGTATTCTTCTAGAACATTCAAATAAAGGCATGTTTCTTACACTGGTTCATATTCTCATTTAAATCCTCCAATTCTTATGTATTTCACAGAAGGTGTAGTATTAAACATTCTGAGAATTTTAGTGGTTTATTTTTATCCTTCAATTTTGTCCAGCTTTCCTTCATGTATTTTAAGCCCCATTCTTAGGTGCCTATATATTTGTAGTTGTTGCATCTTCCTGATGGACTGACCCTGTCCACAATATTTAACATTAATGTCTATTTTGTTTGTTATCTGTATACTCATTTTTTCATCTTTGTTTTCTTAACTGCTTTCACGAGCCATCTTTTTCTCTACTTCATTTAAATTTGTTACCATACAATTTGAATTATTTTCTCAGATATTTCATTTATTTAGTTTTCTTTCCTTTAGAAAAATAACTTTTGGGCATTAGAATTTTTAAATAACAATGTATGGCAACTCGAAGGTAGGCAAAAAATTAATATTAAAGCAGAAGGACTTTGGTAGCCTATGTAAAATGGGTCATAATGAAATATATGCTCTTAAAAGAGGTTATTGTGTTATTCCAACCCTGATAATTCCTGATGATTGTTTATAAATAAGTGTTGAGTAAAATGAGTGTGATAATTACTACATTGATAAAATCAACTAGCAAAGGTCCCATGTGAGGTGGCTTAGAAACAAAACCCAACAAAGGGAAATACTGGGTATGAAAGACTGGAAAGGACAGAAGTTGTGCAGCCAGATGAAGAGGGAGGGGTGGGGTATAAGCCAAAATGATGTATGAAAGGCCCATATAGAAACCTATTGATTTTAAGCTAATCTAAAAATAAACAACAGAAAAGAAAGGAATGTTGTGATATAGCAGGCTACATTATTAGATAGGTACAAAGGATTTCCTCAGTTTGGGAATTAGATTGTTAAACTATTTTTCTCCCTTGGTGTCACTTATAAAATTTGTAAAATTAGCCCAGCTAGTTCATTTGTAACATTCTACAACTTAAATTCACAAACCACTAAATTATCCCGAGAGCTATTTGCTTTATAATCCCTTACTTTGTTCACAGTAAGTTGCTTATATCTGATTAATTTTTTATTCGTTAGAATTTCTATATCTTTAATCTCCCCATCTTCTTTTCTTTCTTCCCCTCCTCTTCTCTCACTCCTTTCTCTCCTCCTTTCCCTCCTTCTCCTTCTACCTCTTTTCTGTCTTCTGTTGTTATATATCTCTGTTTCTGTTATCTTGTCCCTTCGACATCTATATGGCTAACTCAGAAGTTTATCTCTACATGTACTGTGGCCATACCTATGGACATAGCATATCATACTCTTGGATATTGTGATGATTCAAGGATGTCGGGGCTAGGCTATCAAACAGTAAGAAGGTTAAATTATCCATCCTGTAGTGATCAAGAATACTAACAAGCCTTTAGTATGGTAGAGAACTTTAAGGGTATAAAGCAGAATGACTGTGAAGCTAGTATCTGGAGCCCTAGAAGGACCCGGCCAACCCATCATGACCATCCTGCCTCATGCTGATAAGAGGTTTAGGGGAAGTTAAAAATGAAGATATTACTTACTGTAGGGCTGGAGAGATGGCTTAGCAGTTAAGGTGCCTGCCTCCTAAGCCTAAGAACGCTGGTTCCAATCTCCAGCGGTTCCAATCTCCAGGTCCCATGTTTAGCCAGAGGCAAAGTGACACAAGGGCGCAATGCCGCACTTGACCACAAGGGGGCACACACATCTGGATTTCGTTTGCAGCAGCTGAGAGGCTGCTTGCATACTCATCTCTATCTGTCATCCTCTCCCTCTCTCTCTCTCTGTCTCTCTCTGTGTCTCTCAAAAAAAAAAAAAAAAAAGATATTACTTACTGTGATCTCAATATGGTTATAAAACACTTTTTCTTAATCATCCCCCTCTATTCCAACAGGTTATATCTGTGCATTCCATTTCCCTATCACCACCTGCCTAGCTCCATCTTTCACTCTGGTGAAAGAAGGGGGCAAAACACATGTGACGACTGTAATACAGGGAGTGATGGAGTGATGGGATTTTCCTGGAGCCTTCCTTTCTATCATCATAGTATGTGATTATAAGACCTTTATTCTTGACTAATGAGAACCATGTGCAAGTGGGTAAATCTTCCATCTCTAAGATTTTTAAAAGAGGAAATTCTAAATTTAGTTTCAATTTTCTTTTACTGCTTTATATATTAATTTTTTCCTTAAGAAAACAATTCATGAGAACATCAGTTCTGCAAAGGAAGCAGCCATCATTTCTATGAGTACATTAATGTCTGTCCTTTCCAAAATTTTGCTGTCACAAAAGGCATAAATAATCCTTGTGATGAACCATTGCAAAATTCCCCAGAATACAAGAGTAAAAAGCTACTTAGTTTATACACCCTTTCTGAGTGTCATCCATGCCCTAAGTATATAGTTATCAGTGACACAAATTTTGTAATTTTTTTCTCTAATGTTTAAGGTAGAGAGGAGTGGGATATATACATATACATACATACATACATACATACATACATACATACATGTGTGTGTGTGTAGAGAGAGAGAGATTATTGTGGAAGGAACAAAAAGATTGTAAGAGACATAGAGTGAAAAGGAGCATCCTGTGCCATTGCCCCCCTCCATGCACACTGAGACTGACTGGTGCATTCCTGAACCCACAGTGAATAGTAACAACCCCCCTGAAGAGGACCTGCAGTGTAATGGGCTTGGGGGAGAAGGGATATAAGAGTACAACCTGATGGGAATATGACCAATATGCAATATGTTCATACTGCAAAACTCATGATAATGGAAATATTTTTAAAATGGTGACTTAGGGCATGTAACAATCCATTACACAAACATTTTCATTAACGCTCTTCTGGTAGTTTCTCTGCTATAGGACTACGTGGTCAAGTCTACTGCTGATGTCTTATGGCCCCAATATGAATTAATGAAAGGGCATCTTTATGATTCACTGAAAGAAAGAGAACGGCCAATCCTAAAGGAGCAAGTCCACTGAACATATACTGAGCATAGGTGTTAAAAAGTCAGCTTCTTTGTAGGTGACATTAAGCAGAAAATTCTAGGGCATGATACTTTCCAGCATGTGTGCAAAATGTTGAGGTAGGAAGTTGGTACTGATGAGTGAGGATGTGCCAATGACACAAAATGTGGGGAGAATTATGAAGTCCATGACATACACATAAACTATGAATCACAATGACATTAAACCCAAAGTTGATATGCAATGTAACAGGTAATGTCTCTTACAGGCTAGGAATGATCACAAGCTTTTATAGTGAGCCCCGTGTAATGGGCACAGGAGAGGTTATCCTGTAGACAGGGCTGAAAGCCCCCTTTCACTGAACATGATTTGGTGCTTTATATACCAGTGCCTTAACTGATTATCATGACAGACTAAATAATGAATAGAAAATGGTCAAAAAATTGTGAGACATAATTTCCTTATTTACCTTTCTAACCACTAACAAAGATCTTGATCACCCCTGTATGTATAATTCTTTCAGATATTTTAAAATAGAAATCCGTTAAAATCCACACTTAAAAGACATAGAAGCCGGGCGTGGTGGAGCATGCCTTTAATCCCAGCACTCGGGAGGCAGAGGTAGGAGGATCGCCATGCGTTCAAGGCCACCCTGAGACTACATAGTGAATTCCAGGTCAGCCTGGGCCAGAGTGAGACCCTACCTCGAAAAACCAAAAAAAAAAAAAAAAAAAAAAAAAAAAAAAAAAGACATAGAAAGGAACAGATCTACACAGAGATACCAGTGAAAGAATGGCCAAAGAAATTTGAGAAAAGTGTACTTTTCAGACAAACCCAGGAATGAGCAGGTGGCAGTATACAGAAACTTCTCAATACCATTGGAATCATTGCCAGCATTCCCCTATGCAGCGGTCAAGTAAGAGGAAGATGGAAGCTTATCCATGTGCAGCACTGGTGACAGCAATTTCAGTAGAGTAATTCAAGTGGCAAAGAGAGGGGAAACGGACTTGGAATAGGTACCTGCCAGATGTCATCAAGTTGAAGGAGTTGACTTTTGATGACTTCTATTCTCTCCACTGAGTGGGAGAAAAGATTATTTTCTGTGGAGTGAGGGATAGGGGTGAGCACAAATGCTTCAGAGCGATGGCACGGAGACACAGTTACAGTGAAGCATAAGCAAGAACGCTGACAAGAAAAATAAAAGCGCTACCAGGAAGCTCAGTGGACATGGCCACAAAGAGGCACAAGGGCTTTCGTGGGGATACAGGAACAGATGTAATTTTCCTCTTACACACTGAGCTCCTCTTCATCATAGATACTACATCTTGATCTCCACGTCAGCAAATAACAGAGTGCTTGAACCTCACTTGGTAACATACTTACCAAGACATGCTGCTATTTGTCATAGGATGTTATCTGTAATTATAGATTGATTAATGACAACCAAAAGATATATGTTTCTCATTTATTTTGAGGCAAACCCAACAGATTGGCCTTTTTATGAGAGAGAGAGAGAGAGAAAGAGAGAACTGGGGCGTCAGGGCCCGTAGTCACTGTAATTGAACTCTAGATGAGTGTACCATGTTGTGCACATTTGTCACCTTGTGCGCCTGGCTTATGTGGGTCCTGGGGAATTGAACCTGGGTCCTCAGGCTTTGCAGTCAAGCACCTTACCTTCTAAGACATATCTCCAGCCCAAGTTACTTATTTCTTGCTTATAACAAGTATGTTCCCACACTACCATGCTGTAGTTTTTCCTAGTACTTGTCTTCTCTTGTGGTCCAATATTTTCCCAATGAAGTGGCAGCAATCATACAGCACCAATTATTTAAAGGTTAGCTATTTCAAAATCTTTCCAGTGAAGATTTTGGACATTATACCTTGGATAATGGAAATCTACTAAAAGAAATCAAATTCATTATATGATAAATTTATTTTGTGATCCTTATTTGCAAACTGTGGTTTCCATTACACCAACATAGTATGGATTAATTGTAAATAGTTAGAAACTCCCTTTAAAATTGTAATACCAACCTCTCTAATGCCAAAAAAATACTATTAAAATGCTGGAACCTCTACTAGCAAAACTTAAAAGCATTCCATACCTGTGTGCCATAAAACCTGGAGCACAGTCAATCTACAGCTAAAATTATACCTCCAACTCTCCATTGGCTCAATGAAAGCAAACCAATGGTTTGTTGGTTTCTGTTGCCTTAAGACTCTGAGATGACTTCTTTTCCAGGCATGTGATTAGAAGTAAATCAGGATGGTTATAAAGAGGAAAGAATATGGATTGTCTTTCTATGTAGACCAATACAAAGACCAATACCCAAATACCTGATGGCCAGTCTTAGACATATCAGAGGACTGTGGGGATATGGCCTACTTCACATCAATTCAGAATAATTTCTGTACCTTTCAATTAATTTAGTTCTATTTATGAATAACACAGGCTGGGACTCAGAAGGATTTCATTGATGTTAATTTTTCAAGGGAACTTCATGGGATGTATTAGAACATCAAGTCTTCATTCTAAATTGTGCAGAAACCAGAAACTGGTCTTTATTTAAAAAGTATGTCAGGAAAAAAAAATTACCTGATCATCATAGACATGTTTTAAAATCTTTAATGCCAGTCTATGATTAGGGGTAAAGCACCGTAAAAAAAAAAAAAAAAAAAAAAATTTTTTTTTTTTTTTTTTTTTTTAATCCTGGAGTCTGTGAAGATCAGCCTCTTCCTAAGCTGCACCAACTTCAAATATTCTGCTGGCCGTGTCTGCACAAGGGGCTGCAAGGCTTCAGTCTGCCACCAGCCCTGGGATTCTACTGGGTCTAGAATCCTATGGTGTACATCTATTCATGTCAAATGGTTTTCAAAAATAGAAGAATGTGAGAGGATGAATGCTTAATATTAAATGAAAGGGATCTTGCGCTACAAAGCACATACTCTGCCTGTGTTGCACAGAACCATAATCCTGAGGTCGAAATTTATATTCTTAATGTAATTTCAAAGTGGAACATAGCTTTTAAAACAGTAAAACAATAAAGGTGGCCATGCATAGCTTACAGATATTGCTGTGCTGATAATGCCTGCACCAGTGGTGTCAGAGTTCTCCATGCGCAGGCTACTTTAAAAACCAGTGAAGACACCAAGATCATATTAAAACACTTGAACCATACTCCAAGGAAATAAGAAGCATGAGAGAAAACAAGAAATACCTGTGAGTTTTGCATCAACACTCTTCTAATAATAAAGTTTAAATTCTTATTTTGTTTCTGCCTGACTTCTCCAGGCACTCCATAATGTTAATTATATCTTACAACTCCAGGATATCATTAAGAGTATGTGAAATTCTCTTTTATATCATTGTTAATTTGCATTTGGTCTTATATATCCTAAAGGCTTGAATGCTACTAACAGGTAAAAATCAAAAACAAACAAACAAACAAACAAAAGTCTCATTAAGAATCCTAATGATGAACTTGGCAGTGGCTTGTACCCATTTGCTAAAACTTGGTATTTTTAACTACACTCACCATGTGGTTCTATCACAGTCATGCCATAGAAGGCATTAATGGATACCTGATTTCAATAGAGGCACTTGTAAAAAGCAAAAACAGAATGCAAATGACCATCACAATGACTGATTCTCCAAAAGAAGGCTTGCCTCACAGGTGAGAGATGAATTTGGAAATCAGTAACATCAGCAGTGACACTGCTAACCCGAGCTTCTCTGTATTCTGTATTTCTGAGTACACTAATTTACAGGTTGGGTTATGATATAAATGATAAACATGAATAGCCACTAGACAATTTCTGTATTTTGAAAGTTTTATCCAATTACATCAAGAGGCAGGTACTCTTCTTTCCATGATCAATTATAACATACTGGAAAAATGAAAACATTAGTGAAACTGTTCATTCAATAAGACATTGTTCAGGGATCTTTGGGAATGAAATAGTTTGCACTATATTTTGGCACTCACACCCTCATGGTCACCTCCCTGCGTCACTATAAACAAGAAAAAGTGAGATAAATTGTCATGCGTGTGTGTGTGTCCCATTTCATCCTATGACAAAGATGTCCAACTCAAGAAATTGTCAGTTTAGGGGCTGGAGAGATGGCCCAGTTGATAAGGCATTTTCCTGTGAAGCCTAAGGACCCAGTTTCAACTCCCCAGAACCCATGTAAGCCAGGTGCACAAGGTGGCATATGCATTTGGAGTTTGTTTGCAGTGGCTAGAGGACCTTATGCACCCATTCTCTCTGTATGTCTCCCTGTCAAATAAGCAAAAATTAAATGCCTTTTTTTTTTTTAACAAAAAAGCAATTGTCAATTTAAAATACTATGTCAGCGTTTGAATATCAGTCATAAAACAATGTAGGAGATGTCCAGTGACTCCTTAGAACTGAAAACACTATATTCATAAAGATTTATTTTCCTTGGCAGGCGTCCATGATATCCTACTGCTGACCAAACTCACAGCCCATCCTGTTCGAGTGTCACTGCGTGGCTGACGTCTGAGTGCTTGCAGGATTTATCTCTAAATTAATATTTTCATCGAACACACTCACAGGATACCTAGATGATCTTTGAAGTTATAGGAACATGCAAGGAAGAGGTTCCGCAAGTCATGTTTGAGATTTATGAATCCCTAAAGTCGACATTTGTGACTGACCTACAGCACACCAGGGCTGTTATTTCCTTTTCCTGATGCATGATAAGTACAGCTGCCTCAAAATAACCCTCTCAAGCCCATTAATAATGTGCTTGCTGCCTTATGTTAAGTGAGCACAGCTCCTGCCTCACTTCACTGTTCAGCTTTGGTGAAGTTGAATGGCCAGCAACATTCTGTTCTTACTTGAAATCCTTGGCCAAGAACATTTTCACCATGGTGCTATGGTGGGGGTGTCCCAAAGTCAAACTCACCATTGGCTGCAGTTAAAGGTGATGCTTTCCAATACATTTTACACACACACACACACACACACACAGAGAGAGAATGAAAAAGAGAGAGAGAGAGGCAAAATTGTTTTCCCATGCAACATGGGTTGTAAGTTCCTGCAGTATGACACCTTCCCCTTTCCATTTCCCACTGCCAGCACCACAGCTAATTAACAAAATTGCATAAAGATTGATATGAAGGTAAATATTAGATGCACAAAAGGGAAAGGGAAAGCAAATTATTTAAAATGTCAGAAAAGCCAAGACATTCATCTTCCCCGCTGCAATTTGTTTTTCATTAATAAAATATACATTGTTTTCTGTTTGGAAAAGTTATTAGTGGCAACACATTCTGCAAGGAGCTTTGTGTCTTCCAAGATGAAGTCTTTGTTTAGACATCAGTGATGGAGGTTTTGTGCCATTGTCTAATCTGTCAGATTAGATGAGCAAGTGTATTTAGGGGTGCAAAGATGTGCAGCCACACCTGCTGTGCAAAGCTGTGAATTCACAACTCCTCTGACTATTAAAATGTGTTATGCTGGGAGCTCTTTTGTTGCAGTGGAACTGTTGGTGGTTGTGCGTTTGAAGTGGCACAAGTGTCAGGCCTTGTCACCGCCATACTCATCACTTCAAAAATAACCTCATATTTTGACCACTTAATGTTAATGTGCAGCAAATTAAAGGCTAAGCACCTAAAGTATTTGGGAACGTTAAATTGAATTTGCATTCAAAATTTTTAAAGCAAATCCAAACGCCTATTTATGGAATACTAGTCATGGTCAGGAAAACTATAGGCATTTGAGAAAGACAGGAAGTCATGCAGGAGGCAAACAAAAGATGTTTAACAAAATACAAAAACGATGTTGTGAAAATAAAGGAGAATAATATTAAATGTAATAATTAGGGAAAGCTAATTGTCATTTCCTTTTATGATGATATTTGTGCTTTCCATAGAATGTAACATGATATTTTTTATGTATCTGTATATTGAATGATATCAAAATATGCATAATATTTTCTACTTATCCCTGGTTATACAGACATTTTTATAGTTTCCATTATCTTGCTTGCCTTGGATAATTTAGCTTCATTCAATAATCTTTAATTATTAATTGCTTTATTTATTAACTCACCTTTGACTCAAACTAGTATTATTTCTAAATTTTATTTTTGGTATTTGGTTCATTTGGAGTATTAGTAACAATATTTTAAGTCTTTAATATATCTACAGGAATTTCTTCAATGTACATTTGCCAAGGATTTGATAAAGAATGGGGAAAACATGTTTACAGCATGCCAAATTCAAAAGGAAAAATGAAAAGAGAGAATAGAGAGAATAAAACACTGAATTAAAATAGCCTCTGCTGCCACTTTTCTAACACTGAGCAGCTTGTGGCAGGTTTAATAGACCCTAATCTAGAGAGACCTTTTTAGGGACCTTAGACCTGTATGGCCTCATTAATTCAAATGATACGTGACAGTTCAGAGGTATCCTAAGCCAGCCATTACCTGCATAAACACTTTCTGATGCAAGAGTGGCACGTACATTGTCCTCAGAGTAGAATCCCTCATACTCCGTAGCTATGATTACAGAAAACCTCAAAAGCCTAAGATTATTTCCCTCTGTATAAGAACTAATGAAATCTAATCAGAGCTTGAAGCTCATTATTTTTCAAAATAGATAGTTAAACATTTGACTCGATCCTAGAACAATATTTTAAAAACTTACCAGTGGAAAAATCACTGGTTTGAAGTACTGAAAGATACTGGCATGCTTCACTTTTTCCAGTCTTGTCATTTCTCTAAGGCTCAGGCACACAGTTAAGTGGTTCTCATTTGACAATCATCACGATGCTGAGATCCAGATTTCAGATTGTGTAACATCTGGATTGTCCTGCAGATATAGCAGGGTGATAGCTTCACACATCCCCTGAAAAGAGGCATCCACACACTGACAGTTACTCATCATTCAGAAAAAGGAAAAAAAAAAAAAAATTATTTTTTTTTCTGACTCTTAATTGAGGCTAATATATGTAAAATTCATTATATTGGAGGAACTAGCATAGGAACACTTCTCTGCCACAATTAAAAAGTGCAGCTGGTCTGAATTATTGCAAGAAATAGTTCATCTTGTGAAAGAAAAGGCAAAAACTTTTTATTGAAGTTCAAACTTCACAGAGTAAAGGAAACTAAGAGTAATTGGGTTTAATTTAATTAACTTCACAACTATCTGAATTTACTTCTCTTTTCATTCTTATACTAATGTAAAAGAAACACATTGAATTGGAAAATGCTATAGTGTACAAACTCACTATTTTCATTTAATCAGTGTCAAACTAACTTCTAGTCAATATGTGTTGAAAGACATCCTCTTAACGTAATTACTTATCTTATACCTTTGTATGAAAATAGACACATGAAAATCAATATGTCCTTTTATATATTTCTATTTAGGGGATAGTTTAAAATATTCTTCAAACTGTAATATTTACCTTTGCACTTAGTTTCTTGAGAATATTGCTGTTTTAGTTCCCCATAGTTTCTCAAGTCCCTGTGTCCTTGCTTTCATGTCACATTTTAATGTGGAGAGAAAAATAGTGGTGCTGCTTAAAACTTTCCTGCAGAGATGACATTTAAGGACAGGTGAACATACAAAGATTGGTTTCCATTTGCTGAAATTAATGAACATCTGTCTATGCAATAGATCTTTAGGAAAGAAAACACATCACATTATGAAAGATATTTTTAAAATGATGTGTAGACTTTTTTTTTTCAGTGCAGGATATTCAGTCCAGACAAAAAGATTCAATAGTGTGACTTACATTTTTATGTGCTGGATTAGCCTAGTATTTGTTTTGATAGAAAAGAAAGGCAACAGCCTATTTCATGGACAATAAATTCAAGACAGTAATGATGAGATAGCATTGCTTCGGCTAAGTGCACCCAGATTGGAGGGTCACATATCTGACCTCGATCTGGTATGGCCCTTAATGAATCTGTATACTTGATTAGACTTACTGTCTTTTTATGGCTTAGAATAGATTTGCACCCCCAAAAAAAAAAACAACTAGCTTATTTTAAGTGGAATTGAGAGAATGATTTTGCTTTCAACAAAGCCTAAAACTTTTCCCCAGGATTTCAAACTGCGTGCTTTAAAATTTGAATCTCTCAGAAGGCTCTTTTCTTGCCAATTCTGGTTTTGCCTTGCAACTTTGATTACATGGGCAAAAAATTACGTGTCTGTCACCTTGTATTGATACGAAAAGTTCTGATTTCCAAAATAATCTGCAAACTGATTGTGTGTTCATGTTAAAAGCCCAGTCTTGGAGCTATTGCAGAATTATTCAGAGCTTCACTGGTGATCCCATTTCACAGAACTCAATGAAAGAACTGATGGTGACATGTCATGCTGAAAAAACTTTTAAAAATAAAATTAAGAAATCATGAGTGAATATCAGAATTTAGAACCACTGTACATGTGCTTTTTGCCTTTATATTCTATATGTTGTTTTTTTCCATGATTTTTATTAGTTTTCTTTAGTTTCAAGCATATTGGATTTTTTTTTAGGGTGTCGTCACAGATAACCCTGAGAATGTTCAGCCGTTTCGTTACTGTGCCACGGTCCTTCACAGTCTCCCTGCTTCTGTGGCACAGCTGACTTCTTATCTGTGCCGAAACTCCATCTATCTCTCTCTCTGCTTCCCCAGCTGCATCGCTCACTCTTAATTCACGGAAGTGATTTCTTACTACTTGTCACTCTCCTTCTTTCTACCACTCACTCTCAATCTATCAGGAATCGTTTCCTGATTCCGTGACGACTCTGGCCTCATGTATCTCCCTTACTCCATTCCTCTTTGAGAAATATGACCCAAGGTCTTTCCTCTTTATTTTTCCGTCCATTTTAGTGCAGCTTTCAGAAATCATTGTCCTCCTTGTTTTTTAAATTCTTTTTCTACTGTTAACAACTTGGCAAGTGGACAGAATTAGACAGCAAAATACAAATTCCGTATCGCTATGTATACTTCCAAAGAAATAATTACTTTTAAAGTTTCCAAAAACATGAAATTCTAGGTCTCTGTTGTTATTGCATTTTGATAAACACAGTGAAGTTTTAAAATCCGGGCTCTGTATACAAAATTGAACAATTAGGTCTCAGGTGTATACTATTATTTCTTATTATGACAGAATTAGAGTATAAACAGGCTGGTTCTTTCTATTCATTCAGTTGAGTTTAGTGAGCTATTGCCAGATAAGTGCCTGAAACTACAAAAAGCAAAAGTGTTGGTTCTTTTTTTAGGTCACCACTCCCCACAGTTAGAACGCTTTCATATGGTCACTCCTCCATGTTTGAAAATGTGTGTGTGTGTGTGTGTGTGTGTGTGTGTGTGTGTGTAGTATATGATTTTCAGTACATACATTTATTTTAAAATAATAATATCAGAATGATTAAACAATTCTACGGACAGCATGAATTTCATGTGGAATCTGATAGTTAAATGAGAATATTCTAAATGCATTTCTCTTTCCCTGAGCCCTTCACAAAGAATATAATATTTATCAATAAGTTTATCCTGTTTAAATTAAAGCAAATAGGAATTTAAAAATAAGTTGTTTCTGTACTATGGTTTCTTTCCTACAAACATGATAAACATTTAACTGCCACCAGACATTTGCATTTCAGAAATCATCCTTTTAACACACGCTGAAGTATGTATAATTCTAATTTTGAGGGAGAATTCTTCTGACTAAACTTTGGCTTTAAGATAAATAAAGCCAAACACTACTGGCACAGAGATCTCTAGCTATTCCAACAATAAAACAAGTCTAGGAGGCGAACACAATAAGTCTTACAGTTGAAATTATCTAAGGACACTTGAGTAGTCAAGACCTCATCTATAACATAATTTATATTAATTTTTCCACAATTAATAAAAGTGGGGTTGAATAATACCAATTAATGCAGTAGGAAAGAGATGGTTTTTCTTTGCTTCTTATAATTGACACAGAAGTTGCCATAAGCTATGATGTGGGCAACACCCACAGTTTATTGTAAGCAAGCTCTCATTTCCAATCACCCATTTTCATATACCTTGATAAACAGAATAAAATATTTAACATGGTTGTAAGGATTAATTTTCTTCGATCTCTTCTTAACAATAATTCCTAGCTCAATCTGCTAGACATTTTTGCCTGAAAAGGATGAATCATTATTCCTTCTGAGTGATATTAATCTATTTTGCTTTCTTAGCAGGGATACATTAACCATATCAGACTCTGAGCACGGTTTTATTTCTTACCATAGAAAAGGCAGCCAGATAGCTCATTAAAACATATCAGTGAATAATAACTTCTCCTTTTAAATGAACTAATATCTAAGTTTAATGAAGCTCAGTTTATAGTGATTTTCTGGCTGAAGTGCTCTTCTTCTGCCTAATTATGTGCACAGCTTTCAGACAACACGGAGTGTCTTTAACATTAGATAAGAACCTGGGCTTTTATCTCAATCAATAGTCTTTAGCCTTTGAACCTGTGTCAGTGGAAGACCAGTCCGTCACATTCAGTTCTACCTGACCTCTTTTTCTTCTTGGTGCCTGCTGCCATTTACAAAAGAAATACACACGCACACTCACACATGCTCGTACACACCCATGCACACATCTAAGACATAAGCAGGCAAATTGTTTAAATTATTTGTGTGCATGTGCATGCGCACAAGCATGTGTGGACAGGATCCTTTATAGCTGTAAGGATGTGTGACTGTAATGATGATGTTAAAATTTTCTTGTTTCCTTTCACTGGGCTTTGTGTATCTCAAAGGAGCCCCATATGGTGCTCTCTGTCCGTGTCATTACCTCGTTACAGCCACTGTCTGCCAGCCAAAGGTAGACCGAGCGCTGCAGCTGTAGACAGCGATACAACTGGAATTGTCTAAGGTCAACAGTGCCGTAATTACTTTAAAATGTCAGCGTACAATAAAATACAACAGTTCATCTGGCAGAAAGCAAATTAGCTTTGACCATGGCATAATTACCCTTTTCTCAGCACCATTAGAAGAGATCAAATCTCCACATTCAGTGTTTGAGGAAAGGCCATCAGAGTACACTCTACCTGACAAGGATGCACATTTGCCATTTTGAGATGTAATTAATTGTCCCTATAATAGAAATTTTTATATTTGACTCTGGAATTGAAATGTGTAATAACCTGGCTTCTTCATTTTAACCATTTTGATGCTGGGGAGGAAAAAAAAAAGATATGTTTTTCCTAGTATAAGAAGGTAGTTTCACTATCACTTAGAACACGTTTTTTTTTTTTTTTATTTTGATAACAATTAGTTCTATTACAGGAGTAATTGCTCTGAAATGACTTCCACTTGTATTAAGAACGATACTAATGCCTGGATCCTGCACAGGAGGAAACAGATAAAGAAATTAACATCATTACACCCTTCCTGTTACAGCTTTTTTTTTTTTTTTTCTTCTTTGAATGTTCATTTCCTATCTGGCTGGGAGGAGACCTGAAGTGGTTTTTGCACATATTAAAGGTTGATTTCCACCACCGATCTTCATCTACACCTCCACTTCGAAGAGGGCAATCTAGACATGTACTCCCCCCGCCCCCCGCCATCTCTCACGGGCTTTATGCACCATTATGCCAAGAACATCCTCTTTCATTTTTTTTTTTTGAAAGACACTCATCATTAATGGTAGACAGTACAGTACACATGCAACAATGATATAGTAATTTGATTAGCCCAGAAACAAATAGCAAGGAGCTGACCAGTAACATTCCCTGAAGGGCAAAGCACTGCTTGTTGACTTTCATTAATATTTAAGGGTGCCAAAGATACTCTAAACTGATTTGAAATGACTTAAGTTATCAGAGCTAAATTTTTCTTGTGCTTGCCTGTAGATCCATGTGAGACAGCTGTTTGGTATTAGAAGGGCCTCATAGAGCACAGGGGGGAATTCCACCACCCTAAGATGTTTACGTTTTCTTGACGTTTCATTCACTGTATTGTGGGCTTCTTCATCGTATTTCAATGTTTAAGTGTTCTCTTGGTTTGAGAAATCTCCCTTTTGAACACAGATTTCTTGGATGGGTGAGGGAAATCACTCTAGGCAACCGAGATGAAACTTTGTAGTTGACAAAAAAATTCTTATCATGGCCCCTTCTAATTGTACCATGCTAGTTTTAATGTTCTAAAGCCAAAACTATCTAAACAAGCTCTCTGGTGAAATCACTACAGCATGTCATTGATCAGTTTATCTCTTCTGAGCAGAAAATTGTGGCACATACACACTTACTCCTCAACTGCTGGATCACCTTGTTCTTGGTCATTTACAGCTGTTAGATTGTGTCACAATACAAGCAAGCATAAGGATAAGGAAAGGCTTAAAAAATGAACTACACTGTCATGTTAAAATGTAAATGGATGCGAACATCTAGGAAGAGAGGAGAATTTCTACATTGAGGTCCATCTTTCTTATGTTAAATCAAGATGCCTGTAAACATATTTAGTAGCTGGGTGTGGTGGGGCACACTTTTAATCACAGCACTCAGGAGGCAGAGGTAGGAGGATCGCCATGAGTTCTAGGCCATCCTGAGAATACATAGAGAATTCCAGGTCAGCTTGGGCTAGAGCAAGAGCCTACCTTGAACCCCAAAAAAAAAAAAAACATGTTTAGTAGACAATCTGTAGAATTCAGAAAGATCTCACTTGGGATGTTTGCAGGATATGGACAAGCTCACACTTTGATAAGAGCTAGCAAGATGAATAAATGGTAACTTTTTGCTAAACATGAATGGTGTAAATTAACGAATTGCTACTATTTTAAAAGAGGAGGAATTTATTTTTTTTTAGTCCAGTAATCTTAGAAGAGTGCTTGGCGTCCTAATTGGTACTCTGGTAGTCTGAGGCTTGTGATAGGCCAGTGTTAAAGACCTTACACAATCTTCCTCAAATGCACCATTGCTATTATTTCCTAAGAAAACCTTTCTTCTCTTGGTAAACTATTCTCCCATTCACTGTGTGGCGCTCACAAAACAATTTCTCATCTTTTCATTTGCTTGCCTCCATTGTTCTATCTGCACTGATTAAAAAACAAAACAAACAAAAAAACTCCTTCCTACCATTCCATATTGAAGTTTATATTCCACTAGCTAAGAAATTCTTCTCCATTCCACAATTGTTTCTCTTTTGCATCTAGACATTTCAACATCCACTGGACCAATCTAGTAATGAGATGATAAAGTATAGAACTGGTGATAGTTCTTCTCAGATTTTGTTGTGGAGGGTGACATGTGGTGCATACACATATTGTGCCCCTCATACACATGTGAGCACAGGCTAGAGAACACTTATCTATCACTTATCTGCCTTCTTCCTTATGATATGCTCTTTTCTTCCACCCAGAACTGTTGTCCATCTGTGAGCCTCAGCAAAGGGGCATGATCACACCCCAGTTCTTACTGGGGTTCTAGAGAACAGAACTTGGTGGTGTCTGTGCTGAGGGGACCCTCATGCTAAGACAGAAAATTCTGTTCTTAACCTCTGAGCTATCTCTTCAGTCCTTGTTAAGCTGAGTTCTTAATGCTGGCAGGGGTCACATGTTACTCACTATTACTACTTCTGGTCTTCTAAAAATTAAGCTTATAAGAAAATTTGGAAAATATTATGTAAACATGGGATTTAAAGCATTGGAACTTACAGGAGCAGAGAGCAGAATGACAATTACTGTGGGTATATTGGGAAGTGGGGTGGGGAGATGGTGATCTAGGGTACTAAACTACAATTGTATAGGAGGAAGTTTTGAGAAACACTTCATAGCCAAATAACTACGTTACCATCAAAATAGGTGCAAAATAATATGTTCCTTATTTAAAAATTGTACAGATATTAAAGTTAACTGTTTTCTCCCCAAGAAAAAAATTCATGCAATAGCTAATGTTAGCTTATTTTAGTCATTCAATATTTAATACATATTTTCTAATATCATATCATACTCCATAAAAACATAATGACATAATAACATATTTCAAAAAAAAACAAAGTAAAAGAATTTTGGAAAGTTGGTAAAATATAAAATAATAGGTTTCAGTGTAAAATTCTTGAATATTTATTATATGTGGTGAAGGTAGTTAAGGAAAAACAGATGCCAGATTCCGAATCCAAACACTTTGAGCTCAACTTATTTTCATTTGATTCAGTGGCATAAAATAAATAGATCAAAGAGAAAATGTCATGAAAAAACACACTGCAAATGACAGAGAAGTTAAGAAAATATAAGACAGTAGCTAACATAGGTTCTTCATTAACATACTTGGTGCCTGCAGAAAAAAAAAAGCAAGCATTCTTGAGGAGACCACAAAATATATCTCTCAAAAATTTGACAAAACTATAAATTACATTTACATCTTGAAAAAAAAAACAATAATATTAACATTGGGAATAATGATTAGAGGTACTATGTATTTTGCAAGGTTCCACAGGATTCCAGGAAGATAAGTAATCCTCATGGAACTCAAAGTGTATCAATTTTTCTTCATTAACTTAGCAGGAGATAATCTTGAAGACATCTAGTTATTCATTTGATATTTTTTAACCGTAGGAATCAAAATTTTATTTTATTTTTATAATTCAATACTCGTTAAAATTTTGTCTCCCTCTACATTGCACTGTAATCATTTGAATGTGAAAATATTTCCTTTTTAATCTGATTGAAATCAAGATATCTTCCTTAATTTTTTATTAAAGTAGTATTGTACATATCAGGTCTAGCACTGGCTTAAGTCAAAAATAAAGTTTATCATGAAAAATTCAAGGTGTTTAGATATTTGTATGTTCATTTTTAAATCTTCTAACAAAGACCCTAGTTTTTATGCTATTTAACTTTACATACAATGTTTAGTAACTATAACCTAGTAGAAAAAAATAGATTTTTGTTCCCTATTCTCTGAGATTTTTTTTCTCTTTACTTCTCTTATAAAACCTCAAATTACAATACATTTATCATTCTCAGGAACTGATCTTGCCTTTATTTCACTGACAAAAATAAAATGAAGCAACATTTATATATCTGGCCCAAATAAAGTAAGAAGGACTAAGTTAACCTTCTGTGAACTTCAAATGTGTCCCTCAAAGTTCCTGTGTAAAAAATCTTTAATGTAGTAGTGTTAGGAGGCAATTACTATTAGAACATGTTAGTACATGAGGACTCTGACTTCATCAATGAGTTAGTTTAATCATGGGAGTGAGCTTATATTAAAGAAAACTGGCCCCTTCTTGTCCTGTCTGGTATGATCTCTATTTTGTGCTTTGTACCTTGTAAACAAAACAAGGAGACCTCCACCATAAGTGGCCAACTGATGTTTGATTTCACATCTTCCAAAATTAAATGTTAAATGAACTTCTGTAGTTTATAAATTAGCCAGTCTATGCTGATGTGTTATAGCAGAACAAAATGGACAAAGAAAATCTTTAGCTACAAGTTATAGAAAAACTTATATGTGTGTGTGTGCATGCATCTTTTCCAGTCATCTGTATAATCCAGATACATGGAGTGCACAAGCTTCCTGCATTTCTTTCCAGGGGCAAGAGGCCTGTCATCATGCCCACATGCATGCACTCCTTTAACCCCAGATCCTGGGAGGCAGAGGTTGGAGGATTGCTATGAGTTCAAGGCCACCCTGAGACCACATAGTGAATTCCAGGTCAACCTGGACTAGAGTGGGAATCTACCTCAAAAAAAAAAAAAAAAAAAAAAAAAACAAAAAAAAAAAAAAACAAAAAAAAAAACAATAATATATCACCTACTCATTAATGGACTGAAAAAGAAAAAAAATGCATATTTCAATAAATGAAGAAAATTCACCCAAGAAATAGAAAGCTACTTATTACAAATATCCTTAAGAAAATAACCATCTCCTACCTGATAATGTCCTTCTACAGAAATAAAACAGTTAAGTACATATTTAATGAAAAATACTAAATATTGTTCTTTAAACAAGACCGGAGTCTTTCTTCTTAGCACTTCTTTTTACTCAACATTGCACTGAATATTTGATACAGTGAAGAAAAGAGTCATATAGATTGGGAAAAAAAGGAGTAAAATTGTCTTTATAGATATTTATAGCAAGAAAGTAGAAAATTCAATTAAAACTTCACAAACTCATTAGTGAAGTTGGCAATGTTACAAGATAGGGACTAAGTACCCCAATTCAATTACATTGTATTTTTATATACAAGCATTGAAAAATCAAATGAATATTAAAAAATAATTATTTGTATTAAAACAATAATATAATAGCTACTTGGAAACAAATCTGAAAAATTGTTACAGTTACTTTTGTTTTAAAAACTATAACATATTCTGAAAGATTATAAAAGTTACATTGATAAGAGGAAAAATTGTTCATAGATTAGAAAATTATATATAACTAATATATATTTTTCAAATTACTGATAGATTTAATATAATCCCATTAAATTTTTAATCAGGTTTTTTTTGTGCAATTAATAAGCTTATTTTAAAATCATAAACAGGGGTGGAGAGAAAACGCTTGCCTGCAAAGTCTAAGGACCCAGGTTTGACTCTCCAGATCCCACGTTAGCCAGACACACAAAGGCAGGCAAGTGCATGGTTGCACATGCCCATTAGGTGGCTCAAGCATCTGGACTTCAGTTGCAGTGGCTGGGCCCTGGCGTGCCAATTATCTCTGTCTCTCTGTATCTTTCTCTTGTTCTTTCTAAAAAAAGCGTCATAAAAAGGAGGGAACAGTATAGAGGTTAAGGTGCTTCACCTAAGGACCCAGGTTCAGTTCCCCAGTATCCATGTAAGCCAGATGCACAAGGTAGAGCATTTATCTATAGTTCGTTTTCAGTAGCTGGAGGCCATGGTGTGACTACTCTCTGTCTGCCTCTTCCTCTCTATCTCTAATAAATAAATAAACATATTTTTGAAAAGAAAAGAAAAGAAAAGAAAAGAAAAGAAAAGAAAAGAAAAGAAAAGAAAAGAAAAGAAAAGGGCTTAGGTTACCAGACCAAACTTGAAGAAGTAGCATAAAGTATACTAACAATATTTGATCTCAGGAGAATCTTTATCTTGTTAAATAATTTGATTTTATACATAGGCAGCTGGAAAAGTTGATTAAAATTGAGTATTTTGCCAGGGTGGGTAGTAGGGGGATGCACAAAACCAATGACAGCATTGATCCAGGACCATGGTTTCCTTCCTCCTAGATATAAAACTAAAAGATATAACTATTTGTAAGGGGGAAGGGAGGGAAAATTGCCCAGGCAGAAAGGGCCTATAGAGGGTAGAGAGCTTAACACGAAAACCATGGGCACTGATGAGTAAATCCCAGTGCCAGAACTGGGTGACACTCCATATTGAGCGGTTGGCCAGGGAGACCCATGAAGTTTCCAAAATTATGTAGGCCATTGTTACCCTCCAGAGCTATACGGTAAGGAACTCTTTGGGAAAGTACCACAGGCCATGCACAAAGGACATCAAGAGACCACACGGGAATGTAAAAGCCAGTCAATTCCCTCATAGTTATGGAATATGCTAATGACTTCCAATAGTGTGAACAAGAAAGAGGACTCTGAAGGCTATGAAATCAACCCGCACAATATCACCAAGCCCAGAGTGCCCATCTGTATTTTTTTTTTATTATTCATACCAAAGTTGTATATAATATAATCAATACATTTTCTTTCTTGGGATATTTTCTTTAGCTGTTTGCCTCCTTACTCTCTTCATATTCTTCCAGCGTCACTAAAACTTGTCAGTCTCGTTCCTGGTTCTATTTCCACTTCTGAGTCTCTGTTGTAATTTCCCAAATCTTTGGACATTTTTCTTCTTCTTTGCACTTTCTCTGGCTGATTTCACCCAATTCTATTACATTAGCTATTATGCATTTTCCAATGATTTGCAAATGCAAACTTTCAGGTCTTACCACTTCACTAAACCTTTGGGTTCATGTGCTAGTCTTGAATATTTAATAGCTCATTCACTCTAACATAATCAAATCAATTGTTACTTTATGACTTCTCAAGTCAACCTGTTTGTTTCTTGTCACAGTAATAGACCTGCCACACATGCTAGGGGCCGAATCCTACAAATCACCTGGACTTCTTTCTTTTGGACAAACCAGATCCATCTTTAAATTATGCCAACAGTACCTTTCACATACATGCCAAATCCAATAATTATTTCAGTTTTTAGCTTTCACCAGTCCTAGTTCCATGCCTTTATTATTTCTCATTTGAATTACGATCCTCTCCTAGCTAATCTTGCTTCCTCTTCTGTATGAACATGGCTATTGGGTCATTTGTAGAAGATGAAATTTTGCCAGCTTCTTCTTTAGAAGTTTTCTTCCTGTCATTTTAGAATAAAATGTCATGTTTTCCTGTCATTTTAGAATGAAATCAAGATCCCTCATTTAGCTTCCACATCCTGAGTAACATAATCCCACACCTAGTTTCCTATCTTTATTTCTTTCCATAAGCACTGAATTATTCTCTACTTCTCAAACCACCAAGTTCAGTGAATGAGGCATGATGACATATGCCTGTATCCTCAATACTTGGGAAGTAAACAGGACTAGCTGTTCAAGGTCACCCTTGACTACATGGTAAGACCAAGGCCAGGTTAAGTTACTTGAAGCTTGTCTCAAAACACCAACACCAAACCCAAATCAAACAACCCAACTATAAAAATACAGAAGAAACACCAAGTTTCTTATAGTCTAAAAACGTGTGTATTTTCTTTGCTCAGAAGTACTTCTGAGCCAAATCTGTTGAGGGATAATTGTTGCACTATCAAGAGCTCAGTGAAATATCACTCACATCCACTGGCAAGTTTTCCCTGATCTCCTATCTCAAGTAGATACTATCTAAATCCCCGATCACATTCTACTCTTATCACTACAATTATTTTCATCAGAGCTTGTAGATCCAATGGAACAACCCCTCCCCCCCCTTAGGCTCATGTGCTTTAAATACTAGGTCCCCAGCTGGTAGAAATTTGGGGAAGGGGGAACCTGCTGGAGAAGGTATGTCAATGGGACCAGGCTTTAGGGTAACAGAGCTCATCTCTAACTCCAGCACTTAAGCTGTTTGCTTTCTGTTATTATACAAATTTGACTCATGGCTGGCTGGCTGTTCCTGCTATGTCTTCTTTGCTGTGATGATATTTCCCTTGAAACTACAAACTGAACAACTGCATGGTCAGGTATTTTGGCTCAGCAATGTCAAGGTAACTTTGACAGAGCATTGCCATGCTAAACGTTACCATGCACTTTTTCATCTTCTGGAACTGTGGGAGGAATATAGAAGGATTTGGAACTTAGGAATAGACAGCCTTGTAAAGGCAGAACTTAAAAGAAACATACTGGTGAGGATTTGGAACCAGAAAGCAAAGAGAAATATGGACTCGTGGCTTTTTCAGAGTACCAAAAATGACTTTGTTGGGAAGTGGACTAGAGGAAGTTCATGTGCTATGCTAGCTGCATTCTGCCTGCTTTTGAGAACACGAGCAGGAAAACACAGAGCAAAAGGATGTGAAAAGTGTAACATTTGGCACAAAAGGAAATGTGAATGCCTTTTGAGTCCCACAGACTACAGCCATTTCAGCCACAATTGTATAAATGTTTACCACCACTGAAGATGGGCCAGCTGCTCTACATTGGGACAGTAGGAGGAATGGTTACTCATGTTTTTATTTTTATTTTTAAATGAATATTTTTTATTAATTAATTTATTTGAAAGACAGAGAAAGAGGCAAAGAGAAAGATAAGAGAGAGAGAATGGATGAGTTAGGGCCTCTAGCCACAACAAATGAACTCCAGATGTACGTGTCACCTTGTGCATCTGGCACATGAGGGTACTAGGGAATCAAACCTGGGTCCTTAGCCTTCACAGGCAAGCACCGTAACTGTTGATCCATCTCTTCAGACTATGCTGAATCTTTTTTTTTTTTTAATTTTAATTTTAATTTATATTTTTTAGAGTGAGTGCATGTGAGAAAGAGAGAGAGAGAGAAAACTGGCATGCTAGGGCTCCAGACACAGCAATCAAACTCCAGACACTTGTGCCACGTAGTGGGGATGTGCAAAACTTATGATTGCCTAACCTTTGTGCATTTTGTTTATGTGGGATCTAGGAAGTCCAACATGGGTCCTTAGGCTTAGCAGGCAAACACCTGAACCACTAAGCCATCTCTCCAGGGCCATGGTGACTCATTTGAAAGTCTGTAACATGAAGGAAGAATACTAAAGGAATTTTGTGCTCCTCGAGTTGAGATTGATCCCTGCTAGATTTACAAATTTGGCAGTATCTCCATCTTGTACTGGTTTTAGAAATATGACAAGTGCCGGAAATAAAGAATCATGGAGCACATATGGCTTTGGAGGTGCCTGATAAATGGGCAACAGGCCAAGCTTAGAGCCTGCAAGGAGGCGCTGTTTGCCGTGCCATGGAGCTAGGTAGATGAAGTATAGGTCACAATGAAAACCCCAGGATGTTCGAGATACCAGGTTTTGGAATGGTTGCCAAGGAAAACTGTTGACTCAAAATGGATTCTTCCCAGACTACAAGCTATACAATTGAAGGTCAGACTTGTGAAAGCCTTTTGGATCCCAGGGGATTTCATCATGGGTTTCAGATACTGAGAATTGAGCTGCAGGATTTGACGTTTGTCCAGCTGATTTTCTATTTTACATTGGCCCCTTCTTTCCTTGCTAGGCCCTTATTCTTCATTTATAGAATGAGAATGTTTATTCTGTGTTATTATGTGTTAGAAATATGTAAAATGTGTTTTGATTTTATAGGGCTCACAGTTTGATTCTCAAACTTTGGATTTGAGAATTTTTAACAATGTCTTAAGAATATTTCAACAATGTTAAGACAACAGGACTTTCAAAGATGTACCAAATGGCCATGAGTTTATGGATACAAGGGTTGGAATGCAGTGATCTGAGTGCAAAATGACCCCCATTGTCTTATGTGTTTGTGATTAAGCCTCATGTTTGATCCTAAGCTGAGAAGGCCTGTGGAATATGCAGTCTTGAAGGAGACATGTCACCTCCAAGGTTTCTTAGTGTAAGAAACTGTAAGCCCATAGAGTATCCATATCTAGCTCATTCTTGCTGTTTCCTCCATCCTGATATGTGATGATATGCCTCACTCTCTGCTGGTGCCATGCATTTTCCACCATAATGAAACATTCCCTCAAAACCCAGCCCTGAGAAACTAACTGGCATTGTCTCCTCATTAATTTATTCCTGTCTCAGAAGATGGCAAATTCCATGATTGTAGAGATATGACATGTTTTGTATCTCATAATCTGGAATGTGTTACAGAAATAGCACTGAACAAATAACAAGCATATCATTATGTTCATGGGAATGAATTAACAAAAGTCCATTGCATTATAGGTAGCAGCTTTAAATGGATGAGTTGTTCCAATTTAAGCATTAGTTCATTAAAAAATATTCACTTGTAGTCTTTAGTTTTTTTCTAAAGCATTTTATCCTTCTGGTATAAATAAACTCTCAAAGTTTTTATTCATCTCTATCATTTCCTGATTGATGCTTAATGTTAGTAGGATCAGAAGAGTGGGTGTTAAAAGAAACACTGTGAAAAACAACCTGGATGTGTATTACACACTGACTGGTTGTTTTATCTATGCTACTTGTTAAGTAAAACATATAGCCATATGTATTTCTATTTTACAGATGGAGACACTGAGTTTCAGGAAACATGAGCAACTATTCATTAACTGAAAGGGAGTATATGCTATATACGTGGATCAAAGTTTGAAGGCCTGACAAGGTCAAAATTTAATGTTAAGTTTTGTGAGATATATTAATAAAAATATAAGTTTAATACTTTCCATGTTGGGAGATATTATTTAACCCCAAGCTTTATTTCCTAATATCTTTGTATTTTTTAAATATATTTTTATCCTTTTAGTTTTTACCTGTTTACTCCAAAAATAAAAGTATGCTCAGAGAAAGCCTGGAAATAAACTTTACTTAATCATTTTAACAGATTATTCATGGTCTGATAGCATTTTTCTTTAGTTGGAATCAGAATCAAACCCTAAACTCCAGGGTGACTGTTTGTGTTGATCAGACTACAGTATAAAGGAAGAAAAGCTTCTGGTTTGTTGTTGCCTTACATAAAATATTTCTCCTTCCTTATGTATGCATCCATTCATGCATACAATCTACTGTTCAAAAATATCATGGTGAGTAGAAGATGTGGAAAGACTTGGAGTTATACATCTCAAAGGGTATGGACTATCTTTTCAGCCTAGTTAGAAAAAGAAATTAGTTAAAAATTGAATAATTTCCCCATCCTACTATTTTTAACAAAGATAGCAATATTATTATAAAATGTTTTATAAAATAAATAAAATAGTATTATTTTATGTAACATGTACTATAATATAGTATATATTTTTTTCCCAAATAACAGTACCCTCTTGCTTTAAAACCCAATGTGTGTGAGGGGACATATGCCTAAATGGAGGCATGTGAGAGCCAAGGACCAAAGGAAAGGATCAGGTGCATATGCTTAAGAGAAAAACCTATGTCAAAATGTATTTCATACTGGCACGGGGTAATCCAGACAGGCAAAGAAAGACCAAACAACACATGGAGGCCATTTGTTCCTTCAAAGTATGATGCAGATTCAAACCTTCAGATAAAAATGTACAAGCTGCCAACTTCAAAGAAGAAGAATCCAAAAAAAAAAAAAAATTAAAACCAGCAATTGAGAATTGTACCTTGCATACATAAACACTTAGTGTGCACGTGTGTACTGATACCTGACATTTGTAGTGCGTATCTGCTGTCAAAACACATTATCTTAATAGCTGAATAAGAAGATAACTATTAAAAATTCTAAGTTCATAATGCTTTGTGTACATAATAAAATTCATAAGGTTCTAGAAAAATTCTGGCATATATAACATTTGACATTATTTACATTTAATTAGGCAAAATCAAATCCTACAAAGTTGGTTTGTTAGATTTCTCCAAGGCCAGTTGTTTATGTAAGTACTGAATCATTAATATGCAGCCTCTTTCATAATTCTCAGGCTGTCAGATAAGAAACCTGCTGCCTGGGACAGATAAAGGAACTTGGAGATAGTTACAGATACAACCCGGTTCATACTGTCGGAACATTTGAAAAAGATGTGCATGAAAATGTGAACCTCCAAACACAAGCAAAGTGCAGGGACCTAATGGGAGCAGTGAAAAACATGTTTATGCCTTTTTGACTGTTTTTCACTTTTAAGGTGGAGAACAAGGTCAATGATTCAAACAGTGAAGATATTGATTTGAGCTAGTATTTTTTTTTCATTCAAAGAGTTATCACAAAGCCACCAAAGCATTATTTTCAGTGGAGATAGTCAGATTAAGATGGACTTAAACTCTATCCCCAATGATGACAGTAATAGACTAGAATGTTGTCACCCAGTTTTTCTCAGCATTATTCCCAATGATAGGTGTTGGAATGATTTAGGGAAAAAAAAAAAAAAAGGATATCATTAAATCTATTGAATCCTTTAATAGGAAGTTATTAGGTGAGACTATTTTCCATAATCTCTCATTGAAAACCAAACACTCATGCTTTCAATGACATTTTCTGACCTGTATGTTGATTCACAAATGACATCTTCCTAGTCACCTTCATTTATTAATCACAGACTTCAACCACCATTCTGAATGATGTTTGCTGCCCTAACTTTCAGGTGACCTGACAGCAACCTCTCAGGTTTTCCTGACCCTCTCCTTTTTCAGATCCTCCATTACATCTGTATTCTTTGCCTTTTGACCAAAAATTTACTGCATGAATACAACATCTCTTTGATGCCTTTTCTTTCTTTTCTTTTCCCTTATTTTTATTTATTTATTTATTTATTTATTTTTATTTATTTATTTATTTTCTTTCTTTCTTTCTTTCTTTCTTTTTTTTTTTTTTTTTTTTTTTTTTTTGCCTTTATCTTCCCTAGATTTCCTTGTCCAGCTCCTTGTGGTCTCCATCACATGAGTCTTCATTCTACTCCCATACAGAGCATGAGATTTTGAACTTCTCAGGCAGCTGAGTTATTTTGTCTGTGAAATACAGTATTTGTGTTTCTGAGTGTGACTTCTTTTGATGGTTTGTGAATTCTGATGCTGGTCTCCAGCTCCATCAATTGGACTTCAAATGACAACATTTTCTCTTCTCTGTGTGTGTTAGTTACATTTCTCCTCAGTGTGATAAAATACCGACAGAAGCAACTTCAGAAAAGCATGAATTATATTGGCTCAGTGTCTCAGAGGATACAGTCCATTATGGCAGGGAAAGTGTCCAAGGTTAGGAAATAAAGACATGAATACTGGTGCTCAGCTCACTGTTTGCCTTTGTGTTCAGTCTAGGCTGCTCAGCCCACAGGATAGTAGCATGCACATTTATGGTGGGTCTTCCCTCCTTAGTTAAACCTGTCACAGACCCACCCTGTGGTGTCTCTGAGATGATCCTAAATCCCATCTAGTTCACAATGACACTAGCCATCACAGTATAGCAGAATAATAACACAGTGTGTGTGTGTGTGTGTAATCTTTATTTAGGCTTATTCCATTATTTGGCTATTGTGACTGGGGCTTCAAAACTCGGATATGCAGGTATTTTAAAAGGTACAATCTCACTATGGCTTTGCTGTGGTTCTTGATTGGCACCAAATGAAAATGCATGCTTAAATTTTCCCTTTTTTGTTGTTTTTGTTTGTTTGTTTTGTTTATTTATTTTTGCAAGGTAGGATCTTGCTCTAGCCCAGGCTAGAATTCACTATGTAGTCCCAGTGTGGCCTTGAACTCATGCCGATCCACCTACCTCTGCCTCCCGAGATCTGGGCTAAAAGGCATGTGCCATGATGACTGGCTAAATTTTCTTTTTGATTTAGCAACTATCTTCATTCTTTTTGGCATCAGAATCGAGGAAAGTTGGTAGTATGCTAGGTTCTCTTAAAAATATGATAGCAAAAGAAAAAAATTAGAACAAATGTGTGTGGTTTGGTTATGGACTGATATCATCAGCATTATTTCGGTGTTTGATATTGATTCGTAGGGAAAGTAATAAAAGATAACTTATAACGAGGGGCCCAGATGTGTGTGCTTTTCAAAGCTGCCCTGATGACTGCTCAGAGTCCACAGTCAAGGCTGAGATTCAGTGCTCTAAGAGTATTTTTACCAAATGAGAGTCATGATCTTGCAGGTTAGTTGTAAAGGCAAGTAAACAAGAGCTTACAGAATCTAGAAGTATCTAAGAACATGTCTGGTTATAACTTGTGAAGACTCGGGGTTGGAGAGATGGTTTAGCACCTAAGACATTTGTCTGCAAAGCCAAAGGACCCAGGTTCGATTCCCTAGGACCCATGTAAACCGGATGCACAAGGAGGCACATGCATCTGGAGTTTGTTTGCAGTGGCTGGAACCCTGGCACAACCATTCTCTCTCTTACTCTCTCTATCTCTTTATCTCTCTCAAATAAATTATATATATATATAACTTACAAAGATTCACCAGAAATAAGCTTGCAAGGAAATGTTAAATCCAATTACTCTTTCCCTTTATTTGTGCACTGGGAGAGGCTAGAGTGGGAAAAAAAGTGTTCAGATTCCCATATGAACATATTTATAACTGTAACTAGCTATAGCTTTAACTGAGAAACTTTATTACTGACCCCATGTAGTAAATGTTCCTACTATTCAGCTCTAAAGATTTAACAGGGTTTTATTAATTTAAATGTACAGGGATGCCTGAGTCTCTGAGGTTTTAGAGCTCAAGGATCAGAATGAGCCAGGGGGTAACTTTAGATACACCGAAATAGCATTGAGTCCGTTGCTTTAACTTTACAAATCTATTTCAGTATTGCATGGCTACAAAGATGAGGTAGCATAGACCATAGTAGTCGCCATCCTTTGTGCCAGGAAGAGCTTGCTTTGTACTTTGATTTTATAGAAGTATTTCACTGATGTTTCTGATTATAGTTGGAAACAGGAGAGTTTTGTTTTGTTTTTCCAAGAAGAAAACACAAGCAGTAGAAGGAATAAGGTGAGGCTGGAACTTTCACTGAAGACAAGTACAGCTGAGGAGGAGGAGGTCAGGGACCTCCTGGAGGTCCTCTGTCCATCTGTTACTTTCACTCCTCTCTGGGAACTGACCTCTTCTATAAACTGATGGTATTTTGCTTCTTTCATTTTAGGCCTCACAACATATTGCCTTTAGCAAATTCTAAAAGAAATGTGTCCCCTCTTTCTCTGGGGATAGTTCATTCCTGCGCAAGTGCCAGCCTTATACATGGGTTAATTGACTTTGTTGAGCCATTGAGGGCTTCGAAAAGGGAACTGGGTTTATCGTTATTGATTGTAGCACTCACTTTTTCCACTTCCATCTGGGAGTTCTGGGCTGGAGACTGAATGAGGGACAGAGGGTGGCAGAGATCGTGTGGCATGAATATGGTGGCAGGATGCTACGGGACTCACAAAACAGCAGCCGAGGCACAGAGAAGAAATCATTGCAGGGCTTCTGGTGCAGAGCCGGTGCTTTCACAGGGAAGGCAGGCTTCCTGGAAGCATGAAAGAATCCAAGGCAGCTTGTTCTGTGCTGTATGCGTCCACTGAACACCTCGGTCTATGGACGGAAATAGATCTTTTTGAGGTAACACAGCATAGAAGTATTAGTAGGATCTTTTGACAGTTAACTGTAACCCAGGAGCTTTATGTTCAGTATTTTTTCTCCACAATTCAGTTACTACCCCATTGTATAGAAAAGGAAACTTACATTCAGGTGCTCCATAATGGTCAAAGATGCCACTAACTAGGCATGTAAATCTGGTCCGAGTCTAAAAAGTCACACTTACTCCACTATATGATTTATATTTCTGAGTTCAATGCTGTGTTTCAACACAAGGTAACATTATTTTCATAAATAAAATATGTGGCACTATGGGTGAAAATGCAATGATTAACAGAAAAAATTAAAATTAGAATGGAATGATTGTTGCCTTCACTCAGGAATCTTTTTAATATTTTACAGCAAAAACTTTGGAAACATGACAATCAAACAGGACATCCCTTTATTCATTTATCTGGACCCTTGATTATAGTGAAAACAAGGGGTCTTGTGAAAGAGGTGAGTAGAAATGGTGTCAAAATTCTTTGTTTTCATATATATATATATATATATAATGGATTTTCTAAGTAGGGTCTCACTCTAATCCAGACTGATCTAGAATTCACTATATAGTCTCAGGGTGGCCACAAACTCATGGCAATCCTCCAACCTTTGCCTGCCGATGGCTGAGATTAAAGGCGTGTACCACCACACCCAGCTTAAAAAAATATTTTATTTTTATTTATTTCTTTGAAGTGGGTGGAGGGAGAGAATGGCCCGCCAAGGCCTCCACCATTCTAAATGAACTCCATATGCATGTACCACCTTGTGCATCTGGCTTATTTGGGTCCTGGAGAATCTAACCTGGGTCTTTTAGCTTTTCAGACAAGTGACTTAACTACTCAGCCATCTCTCCAGCCCTCTTTACATTTCCAGGTTGCTATTTTGGAAGCATACAGGCAAACCTGAAATATGTGAACATATGTGTCTGTGTTTATGTATGTATATGAGCATATATATTTGTATAAGCAACCACACTTTTATCCCCTCCCCATCCACCTGCCCTCATCTACATTTGGAATATATTTGAAATACGGAACATGTGTTTAGTGGGCAGTATTATTTTATAATAACCAACAATTGTGTGTGTGTTTTCCCCTAACAAATCTACAAGCAATTAATGTATTCTGCAGCTAAAAATTATCCCATATGAATTATTTCCATTTTCTTTGTGGACATATGTTATGTATTCTTTCATGAATGCAGGAAAATTATGCTACAAACTTAAGAAAATTTGAGACTAAATTCCAGTTTGTGCATCAATCCAATAATTTTCTAAAGTCAGAGGGGTGGTGGTGGCTCCGTGAGAAAAGTGCTTACCAAACAAGCAGGGCGCCCTAGTTCAAACCATCAGCAACAATGGAAAAGCCAGGCATGCAATGCAACAATTAAAAAAGGAATTTTCCACAATGTTAAAGCACACAAATAGTAATAGTTCATAACCATTAGTAATATTTTAGGACAGAGTAAAGGTACAGAATATAAAAATAGTTTTTTGTGTGTGAATAAGCCCATACCTATGAAGAATAATTTCAGGTTGTATAGACTGGATCATCTCTGATGTGAAATTTTTTAATTATTAAAATAGTTCCATAATCACCTCTCATTACACTTTGTTGTCTCCCCCCCCCCCCACACCGCCTCTACAGAATCCCATCTTCTTTCCAACTACTGCCAGTTCTATTTTGATGTATATTTTGCCCTCCTCCATCATTTGATGGGCCCAATATTACCCAGATCTCATTCAGGTCACAATAGCCACTTTGAAGTCGTGAGTACAATAACCTCTTTATGTCTGGAAGACAACATTTGAAAGCACCCCTAAATATCCTTTGCCTGTTACGTTCTTTCTGCCACCTCTTCCACTATGGTCCATGGAACTTGAAAGGTGCAATTTAATATTGAACTCACAACTGCTGCTTCTTCTTAGCACTTTGGCAAGTTCGACTGTCCCCCAACAGTCACTACCATATGAAAAGAGAGACTTCCCTAACCAAACATGAGAGCAGCACTAATATATGGCCAAATTGATAGGCATAGCATATCCATGTCACCAAACAGCTTCCCTCCTAGGGTTAACGGCCATCCAAGCCATAGGATTTTAACAAGGTGTTTAGTGCAAGGCATGAGTCTTTTCCTGTGGAGTGGGCCTCAAATCCAGAGAACAGTTGGTTATCCCCAAAACAGTTTTGCCACTATTACACCATTGGACACATCTTTATTGACTACTTGATTATGTTCTTTGTAGGTTCCATTGCTGGGTAAGACCACTGATGACCTTTTTACCTCAGCAGGCCACATCGTACTCTGCAGTCCTATGATAGCTGTCCAGAAAGGAGGAGTCTGCCAGCACAGCTTCAGCTTGATTTCTGAGTGCCCTGCGACCAAAGCCTGTGGTGTCTTCAGCAACAGGACCTTCCCATTTAGTTCTGGTGGGAAATCAAAAGCATGGGCAATAGTCTGGATGGCTGGGGGGTCTTCAAGGGTTTCACTGACAATTGTCTCCTAACAATTAACTTGGAAATATTCCATTCATAGCACTGGGGTTATTCTGTAATAACTTATGGCTTTTATGTGCAACATTATCCACCTCTATGATGTGAATTCTTATATATTTGAGTTATATATTTTAATTTGAAAAATTTAGTTAGAAGTATTGACTTTTTGTAAACCTTTTAAATACTGAATGTGGTGTGTATATAGTAACAAATACAAAATTACATGCTCTTGGGCTGGAGACATTGCTTAGCGGTTAGGCATATGCCTGTGAAGCCTAAAGACCCTGGTTCAATTCTCCAGGTCCCACTTAAGCCATATGCAGTAGCTAGAGGCCCTGGCGCACCCATTCTCACTCTCTCTACTAACATTCTACTAACACATTCTTCAAACAGATTCATAGTTATAATGTGTTCTTTCTCCTATTTCTCTTCTCCCTCCTTTGCATTTAAAAAAAAAAAATGGATAGGGCTGGAGAGATGGCTTAGTGTTTAAGGTACTTACCTGCAAAGCCAAACTACCCAAGTTCAATTCCCCAGAACCTACATAAAGCCAGATAGATGCACAAGGAGGCACATGCTTCTGGAGTTTATTTGCAGTGGCTGGAGGCCCTGGTACCAATTCTCTCTCTCTCAATCCTTCTCTCTCTGAAATAAAAATAAATATATTTTTTTAAATTGATAGAATATGGTAGATTTTGGTAAAGTTAAGTTGGCCTGGTCAGTATAACTCTAACAAATGGGCCTGATGTTGCCATTAGCCATTTCAGAAAAAAAGTTAACTAGACTAAAGAAACACAATATTGTAAATTAATGTTGATTAGTGTCTTTTGATATTAATTTTTCAAATGAAAATTTTAGGGTATTCTAGATATTTTATGTAAACATCTTACTTTTTGAACCCAGGATATCCCTCTTTGAATATACAAAGGGGTATTTTGAATGCACAGTCTGACCCAAGAGTCATAGAACCTCACGTTTCCTTCCAAGCACAGCCATTGGTTCAATGTCACCTGTCCTAGCAATGAAGGAAGTACAATGTAAATATACATTTCTTGTAAATTTCGGAAGATCAACCTGTGCCTCACTGTCAATGGCTCTCTGCAGACTGTGTTTCAGGTAATGCCACAGATCCTTTTCTTGTTCAGTAAGTTAGTAGAATCTGAATAAAGATTTACTCAACCTCAGTCACTACCCCTTCACTTTGAAAGCATCATGTTGCATAATTTAAAAACAGTGATCCCAATATGATTAGAATGCTTGTGACACAGAAATTACATACATGTCTGCCTGCTACCCAACTTTGCTACTTCCTGGTTTAGTTCTCTTATTACTGTCATGGGCATAGTTTTCTGAAAAGCACCTCTCAAGCTCCCTGCCTCCCCCTGAAATGTGGCTGCTACTGTGTACTTATTTTAAAAATGGCTTGACAGAATTGCTAATGTTCTCATTCCTTCAGGATATTTCCTAATACTTGTAGCCTTTTCATGTTTCTAATTAGGCCAGTAATGGTCCCTGAAGTTAAACCAATTAAAATTATTTACTGTGACACACAGTGTGGAGATAATTATCTGATATCTGAATCCAACTTCTGCTTACTTCGCAACATTACTTAATAGAAAACAGAGAAACTGACGCCCGTGCTTTCATTCTACTTGTCTACCAAATGTGTTTGCCCTATAGCAAACTGTTTAAATAAAGCATTAAAATCTTTGTGGTGCTAATCAAAATGTTTAAAATCCACTCACACTTCCTTTATAGTTCTGGAAAGCATATAAAAACTCTTACCTTTTACATTACAGTTGCTGACTAATGTAGTATTATTGCCACATTACATAGATAGTGCAGCTTCTGCAGTTTCCAGCGGCCTTGCTTTTCTCTATTTCTCCACTCATTTTCTCTAATTATCTGTTTTCTTTTTAACAATTCTTGCTTTTCCCTCTTTGTCTTCCTTTGCTTTGTTTCAGTTTTGCATGCTTCACCAGGAAGGACCCATTTTCATTGGACCTGGAAATGTAAGTTTCCTACAATAGAAAGTAATTGTGTGTGGCATAAACAGTGACACTATCACACAATTACATTTGCTATCATTTTGTTATTTTGATAATATTATTTTGGAAGATTGGACATTTTCAAAAGGGATTTCAATCAACAGCAGAAAGCAGAGCTAAAGTTCAATTGATATCTTAATGTAAAGTAAAATCCCTTTAGAAAAGTAAAATGCACAGCACAACTAAATCAGGTTAAGAAGCAATGCTTTTCATTAAAAGTTGGCTGCCATCATGTAGAGGATTTGGATAAATGTAAAGATAGCCTGTAAGTTAGGCTTGCATGAGCTCTAGTTAAATGCCAAAGTACAATTTCATAAAGAATTATAGGTTAGAAACTCCAAGAACATTTAGCCCATAATCCCAATGCAAATTATTCTAAGAGAAAATTGAGTTCCATGCCAAAATGCCACCTTGAGACTGGCAATGTACAGTTAGCCATTTAGTCTGATCTTTACATGGATCCCCTTACTAAATATTAACTGCTTTTTTTGTTCAATATGCACAATAAGCAGTAGAGATACAGTGCAGAGATACATAGTTTCCAAGTCACATGTGCTTAAGTAAAGGGCTCTGGCCAGTTACAATAACTTTAGTTTCAGGAAACAAAGCATAGCACAGAAAAGTTGGGTATGCCAAAAGTTAGGTATAGGCCAAGGGTTTGGGTGCTGGGAAATTCCACACCAGGTCCTAGCTGTCGAATGGTATTGTAACAGTTGTGGGAATTCTTCCTTAGGAGTGATGATCTGACATGACCAGTGATTTTTTTTTTTCCTCTGAATGTATGAGGAGGGAATACTTCTCTGTGTACCCCAAATGCTTGAAGAGGCTTTAAGTCAGAAAGAGGCAGAAAGAGTACCAGCTGCTTTTTAAAAAGATGTCGAGATCACTCAAGTGCGTGGCGTAATCCTCTACACAGATTCTCCTTCTCACACCGGGTTTAATCTTAGCAGAACTAACTTGTGATTGAACAACTCTGCTCAGTTTCCTGTGCCATGGAATTTGTGCACACCTTCATTAACACAAAGAGCTTATTGCACTCTAATTCTTTCCATGTATTTGTAAATTGACATTATGTTTAGCTGCAGTCAAATATATTTGTATGTCAGAAACTATCATGTTTGGGGGGATAGATAAAGGTATGGATTACAAATTTTAAAAGAACAAAGATGTTGTCTGGTCTGGCCAGGGTAGGCTCAAAAGTGTATCAGTAGGCTGGCCAGCTGGTTTTCTCAGCAGACTTCCTAGAGAGCTAGAAATCAACATGTTATATAACCTCCACATGATGTGGCCTTATCAAATTATATTACTTTGAGCTGGCCACTAGCCTCCTTTGTTGGGATATGTTAGAAGGAGTGTGATAGTGGAGGAAATCTAAACCATGTGATGGCAGAGTCAGAATAAAGACATGATCACTTGTAATTAGTAATCTCACCTGTTCAGACCTCCCCCTTGCTAAGGAGCACAGATCCACCAGATGTTGTTAAAATGTAAACCAAATAAATGTTCTCTCTTAATGACCCTTTAAACCTAAGTCCAAAACATAGAGTACTTCTTTCCTATCTTTTGAATAATATATTTATCAGATGCCTTTATTTTTCTGTTTCTCTTTTATTCCCCTTTGACACTTCAAGATATATCACCCTCAAGAATACGACTTTGAAAAGTCTAACCTATCTAGTAGTCTGGGCATAGTCCCTTCAATTGGAGATTCTGTAAGGAGAGAGGAGTTCATAACAACTGTGACTTCCGCTCGCTTCAGCTCCTGACCTCTCCATTCAGATACCCAGTTGTTTAGTTCTTCAGTGTTCTCCAGCATATGAAGAAAGAGTAATTGAGAGAAAATGTCTTCTAAGAGAGTATGGTTTTCTCAGGATAGGGAAATGTTTATATTTGACATTTGATTTCTTGCATTACTTTTGTAGACAAAATACTAGAAACCCACGATTTAGAAACTCCCAACTGAAACTCCTATAGGTGTGGAAAATTGAGACACCATTTTCCCCGTGGACACGAGCACTCAGCTCCCATGTGTTCTGCATCTGAACTCCTTTGGACTTCTTGATTGATGCAGACTTTTCTCAATTTTTTTTTCTTGAATAGATTAGCGCTTCAATTGGCTCTAGGCTTTCCATTTTTGTCTACTTTCAAGCTCTGTCTTCAAATCCATATATTTGTCTTCAATACGCGTCTTAAACACATAGTTTTCTCTGCAGATGGTACTAGGAGCATTTCTCGGCTCTTCTGACTCAGGGCCACACTTCTTCACATTTTAGATTCCTAAATGTCAGCCTATTATCTCCTTTATTCTCATAATCACAAGATCTTTCAGTAATACCTTAAGGTTTTCCTAGTCATACCAAATTAAGAATTCAGCTTCTGTCCATCTCTCATCTCTTATTAACTTAAGTTAAAAATAAAAAAGACCCTGGAAAACTTCACAACACCTTCAGATTCTTTTTCCTCCAAACATGTATCTCCTTAACCTGTAATAATTTCCTTGCGGGTGTTTGATGGGGAATTCTGAACCACTTTGGTCTTGCCTCCTTTATAAAGCTGGTGTAAATAATTGAACTACAGGGCAAAAAGTAGCAATCTTTTTCTTTCAATTTATAGTCTCATCTGAAATTGGGTAGAAGCAGCCCTCTTCTGCCATAAGGTCAGGTTGTTAGAGGAATGGAATGTTCTTGGCCCCTCTTCAAAATCCTGTTAATTCATTGAAGCCTTCCCTATACATGTGAAGGTAACATGGAAGTGACTCTTTGATTTTCAATGGATTTCTGATTAATAGAAACATCAGTTATATCTATTTCTCTTTCTTCTAAGGGCTCATGTATCCCAGACTGCTTCCAAACAAACTCACTATGGACCCGAGGATGATGTTGAGATTCTTATATCCCTACCTCCACCACTTGTGTGCTGAGATTACAGGAGTAGACATTTTACATGGTTTGGGCAGTTCTGGGGATTGAACTCAGAGCTCTGTGAATGCTTGGCAACATACTGGTTACACGTTGCCCTGGAAATTTCTCCACAAGCAGAAAACAATTTCTCTTGGTATGCTTTCTATCCTTTGTTCAATCTCCTTTCCTGGCTGGCTCAGCAACTGCCTTCTGTTATCTGACCACACCTGCGGAATATGGGGAAATCAGGACATTTACAAAGGTGCATATATTAAATACTAGAGCGCCCTGTCTTCTTGTCTTGAGATCCAGTAAGCCTGCTATATTATCCCCATGGCTGAAGCTATGGATGGACTTCCCTCAAACCCACACTTGGTTCACTTTCTCTTCTTGTATTTTTCAAAAATATATTTATTTATCTATCAATTTATTTGTTTGTTTGTTTTGTTATGAGAGGCAGATAGAGACACAGAGAGAGAATGGCATTCCAGGACCTCTAGCCACTGCAAATGAACTCCAGATGCATGTGCCACCTTGTGCACCTCGCTTACATAGATCCTGGGAAATTGAACCTGGGTTCTTTGGCTATGCAGGCAAGTTCCTTAACTGCTAAGCCATCTCTCCAGACCTTGTCTTTTGTTGTTGTTGTTGTTCCCTTCTTACTACGACATTTTGTTTTGTGGCACATTTCACCTGATACAAGAAAATTTTAAGCTATTTATTCTGCAATAATATTAGTCAAACTTCTCATCCCTGAAGTCACATTTAGTAAAATTTGATTTTCTAAAAATCCATTTTTTTCATCCAATTTTCAAATTTAATGACAAGGTTAAAGTGTTGTCTTCATTTGTACTTGAAATTCCACAAGTTTTTTTTTTTTTTTTTTTTTTTTGTATTTCATTACTCTCAAATCAGTGGCATTGGCTTTATTTGTTTTCTCTATTTAGCACTGAATTTCTATTTTATTAATACCTTTTTTTTTCATTGTCCATTTGGTTCATTTGTATATATTTTGTTTGAGAATTTACTTATTTATATTTAAGCACCATTATGTTGGGCCCTGCCCAGTGTGAGGCCTAGTGGTTCTGGGCCCAGCCAGAGTTTACCTGTACTTGGCTCCCGGTGAGGCCTGGTTGAGCTTCCAGAGCCTGAGTAGGCTTTCGCGACCTGTCCTTGGAGTGACTCAGTACCTAGGCTGAAACTGCTGACGTGGTGAAATACTATTGGCCCTTACTGCCTCCGCCCAGCTGCTGCTCACGTGGTGAAATAATATTGGCCCTTATACCTTTCTCTCATCCTCTCTTCCTGCCCCCTTCCTCAAAATATATAAATACCTCCCCATGACAATAAAGGAGTGAGTTCCGCCTTAGACGTTTCTCCCGGCTCAATGTGGTTTTTCTCCCCGGTGTTTGGGGTGGGAGGGGTTTGAGTCGCCGACACCCGCCTTCTGGCTCAGCCTCGAGAGAAGTGGCTGCCCCGGTTCTCTCTCTCTTCCGCTCTACCTGCAGGTGGTGGAGGGAAAAAACCCCGGCACCATTAGAGTCAGTTAATAAACTAGACAAGATTCAGGTATAGTGGCACATACCTGTGATCCATGCACTCTGGAAAATGAGGCTATAGTACTGCTACAAGTTCCAGGTCAACCTAGGCTACAGAGACACCGATAGGATCTATAGGGAAAACTGCTATTGTTGTTTGGCTAAATGGAGATGTGCCCATAAAACTGTGCTTTTGTTGTTTTTTTTTTTTTTATTTTTATTTCCCCCACCCCCAGTGGGCAGTTACTTACAGGGGAGACTCAAATCTCTTCAAAGTGTTGAAAATATGTGAATTTTGAGTTCTTAGCACTAGATGACACATCTATATCACCTTCTCTCGGGCTAAGGGAACATTTTGGTAGATGGAATAAAAAGAAAGTAATTAGAAGAAGATGGGAAGAAAAGCTGTGGAATGCTATCTCCAAGGCATGACGCAGTCATTGCATTCACGAGTTCACAGTAGCTGTAGTTACAAGACCTGCATAATGTCGGTGTTGCAGTCAAGTTCTCATTGCTGGCAGAAATCACCCAACAAATAGCAGCTTGTGGGGAAAATAAAAGAGAGGTTTATTTTGGCTTACAGCTTGAGGGGGAAGTTCCATGATGGTAGAGAAAACGATGGCATGAATAGAGGATGGACATCACCCCCTTGCCAACATCAGGTGGACCAATAGGAACAGGAGAGTGTGACAAACACTGGCGAGGGAAACTTGTTATAAAATCCATAAGCCGGCCTGGAGAGATGGCTTAGCGGCTAAGGTGCCTGCCTGCTAAGCCTAAGAACACTGGTTCCAATCTCCAACAGTTCCAATCTCCAGGTCCCACGTGTAGCCAGATGCAAAGTGACGCAAGGGCGCAATGCCACACTTGACCACAAGGGGGCACACACATCTGGATTTCGTTCACAGCAGCTGAGAGACTGCTGGCATGCCCATCTCTGTCTCCCTCTCTCCCTGTCTATCTCCCTCTGACTCTCTTTCCAAAAATAAATAAAAAATAATAAAAAAAAATTTAAAAATCCATAAGCCCACCCCCAACAGTACACTGCCTCCAGGAGGCTTTAATTTCCAATTGCCATCAGCTGGGGAGACTAGCACTCAAGACTACGTAAGTTTATGGGGGGGTCACCTGAATCAAGCCACCACAGTTGGCCACATCAACCTGTAGCCATGGATGGTGAGCTTCTCCCCCACCCTCCCATTCCCAGATCTAGTTGCAGCTAATGATCATTGAGGTGGCAGGAATGATATTTTCTTCAGTGGCATGGTCACTGGTAGGTTCCTCATGCTCATGCAAACAATACTCACTTAGAGCCAGTAATTCACAGAAGAAGACATCAAGAACAGGTTGGGAAGTAGAAGGAGCTCAGCAAAAGGTGTGACAAGAAAAGGCAATGGGGAGTGAAGACGTTCAACATGCATTACATTGAAGTACAAAAGTTGTCAATCAAGACATTTTAATGGACAACAGCAAAGAATAGCCAAATATATGTTGGCAGCAATATTTAGTTTAAATACAGAGGTGACACAACACACTCCCATCACACGACTAGATTTCACAAGTGCACTGTGCACGTGTGTAGGTAGATGCTGCAGAAGTATTGTTCTCTCTGATCTTTGGTTTCTGTTAAAGTGCAGTAAATCAGTGCATGTTCCTCCTCTCAGTCCCTTAGGGGCTGTTGAATTGGAGTGTGACTACAGCCCTGCCCATCAGCAAGCCAGGGCATCAGAGCTTTCGATGCACGCTTTTTGACTCTGTTGACTCCGGGCCTGAAGCAAAGAATATCACGATGGCAGGAGCGTGTGGCTGGTGGTTACCACGTGGCAGAGAGAAAGAGGTGTAAATGTCTGCTCGAGCACATTGAAATGTTTCATAACCTTTTCTATTCCTGTATTTATTTCCTTTTTCTAATTGCTTTATTCATGTCCACATCCACTTGTATTAAAATGTTTCTTTAATCCTTTGTGTCCCCATTCAAGTAAGTGAAGTATTATGGACAATTTTCATAGTTTTCACTTCTGAGAGTTTTCTGGGTTTCATTATAATTTCTTCTGCATATGAGTTATTTTTATATGTAATTTCTAATATCTTTAATATAATTTAAGGGTTTTTTTTTTCGTTACATTTATTCTCTCTTTAGTACTGGACCTTATCCAAGTTAGACAAGCAATCTACCACTGAAGAGAGAGAGAGAGAGGTACCATATATATATATATATATATATATATATATATATATATATATATGGACACCTGGGTCTTGAAGTCACAACCTTCCTACCTCAGCCTACTAAACAGGGAGAAATACAGGCATGTGAAACCATACCCATGATACATAGTCATTCCTTTGGAAATTAAGGCTTTTTTGTTCTGGGAATATCTTTGTGTTATCAATTCATTTAAATTTCATCAAATTGCTTTTGGCTTCACATACAATCATTCACTTTTTGTAAATCTTCCTATATTTTGTGAGGGAATACAATTCTTCCATACTTATTGCTGACACACAAATACTATATTTAGTCTCATTAATCTAGATGTCAGTGTTCTCACCTGTTGAATCTGTTTCAGTATTTTTTCATATTTGATCTATTAATCCCTGAGAGGTATGACAATATTTCCCTCTACCATCCTGGAATTAACCTTTCTTGTCATAGCTTTTTGATTTTTTTTAAATGTATGCAGTTTGGATTGAAATGTTCGTTTTACAGTCATTTAATTGTGCCTTCCCATGTTAATTAAACTATTTAACAGTGAGTGATGACTATTTTTATTATTGATAATAATTTCTGCCTTGTTCTATTTTGGCTCAAGTGATGGAAGTACATTAGTTTTCCGTAAGATAGTATGTGCCTGGTATATCTTTTTATATACATTTTGCTTCCTGTTTTCCATAACCTTATGTTCTACATTTGTCATTTTCAATCAACATATTTCTTACCCGATTTGGTAAGCTTTAATTTTTAAATTTATTTTTATGATTTCCTTCTTGATAGTAAAATATTTAAATCAAAGCAGAGACATGTCAAGAATGCAGAGTAGTTTCCAGTCATGTGACATTTGGCTATGGACCAGAGTAATAGATCAGTACACCTACAGTACTGTCTTTTCTTTTCCTTGCTCTTTTCTTTTTCACCCAAGTCTTTGCATTTGCTATTCACTCTTGACACAACTAGCTTTTCTTATATCTTGGAATGACTGTGGCTTTCTTTTCATCCGATATGGGATGAATGCCATGTCTTAGAGAAAATGACTACTTTATGGAAAATAGATTTCCACCTGTGTTGTCTAGTTTTGCCTCATTTGACTTTGCTACCCACCGACATTCTTCATTAGTTTTACCTGTCAATGCTTGACTTAGTGTTAATAGCTAAGATCCCTGAAAACAGGTACTTTCTGTAAAAATTACTTGTAGGCATATGTTTTACAGTGAGCCTATTTTCCCTATCCCTTTCCTACTAGCTTCCTTTTTCTCCTCCCTTTCCTTGTCCCTTGTCCTTTTGTTTCCCTAGACAATTCTGTTTTTAATTCTTTTGGCTTTTTGTTTTGGTTTTCAATGTAGGGTCTCACTCTAGCTCAGACTGACCTGGAATTTATTCTATATTCTCAGAGTGGCCTCGAACTCATGGCGATCCTCCTACCTCTGCCTCCTGAGTGCTGGGATTAAAGGCATGTGCCGTCACACTGTATTTAATTTTTTTTTATTGACAACTTCTGTACTTATATACAATAAACCATGATCTTCCCTCCCCTCCCCCATTTCCCCCTTCATTACTCTGCTCTCCACCATATCCTCTCCCTCTCTCCATTAGTGTCTCTTTTATTTTCATGTCTATACCTGATTTTATATGACTATATACACACTAAGAACTATCTGTCATGAAAACATTTGTTGTAGTAATTTGAATGTAAAATGTTTCCCCTCGATAGGCTTGTGTGTTTGAACACACTTGATCCCCAACTGGTGGTGGTGTGTAAGAAGATTATAAGATCGTGGATCCTTTAGAAGGTAGAATCCTGCTGGAGGAAACAGGTCAGGCGAAGCAGGTATTGAGGTATCATAGCATGGCTCCAGGTCCAGTTTTCCCTTTTGTTTTCTCCCTGCCAGTGTGGAGATGTGACACAGGCTTCATGCTCTGACTTGGATTTCTAGCTTCCTTCCTTCCTTTCTTCCTTCCTTCCTTTTCTTTCTTTTGGGTTTGGGTTTGGGTTTGTTTTGTTTTTCGAGGTAGGGTCTCACTACGGCCCAGGCTGACCTGGAATTCACTATGAAGTCTCAGGGTGGCCTTGAACTCATGGTGATCCTCCTACCTCTGCCTCCTGAGTGCTGGGATTAAAGGCGTGCACCACCACACCTGGGTAGTCTCTTTATTATACAGCTATAAATCTAAACTGAGTATTCATGAACTTTGAAATAATTAATTCATACACAGAACTTTGAACAGTGCTTGGCACGTGGGAAGTATTCCTTAAATCTTAGATACTAATATTACATCATCTTTATTTAGAAATGCTTATTCTATCTCTCTACTTTAGTATAATAAAGTAAAATCATTCACTCAATCCAACATTCCCATCTTGCACTTCCAAATTCCTGAAGGAAATTCTCTGTGATTGTTTTGCTTCAGTTGTTATCTGCAGAGAGGGAAAGATAAAAATATTCTGAGCCTCTTCTTCAGAACTCTGACCATTAAGTTTCATTATGCATTAATAAACATTCTTTAATTCATTGTCTTATTCATCCATCCATACAGAGATGTTATCAAGACAAGCTATCTAAATATAGATTTTTTTTCTTACGTTACATTTCTGTTAATTAACTAACTGGAATTTATTCAAGACCTCATGAACAGGATTATTATCCTAAGATATTAATCTGCTTTGGAGGTGTTATGAAAGCAGATTGGACAGCAGATTGTTGACTTTCTGGACTATGAAAGTCACCGTCTTAGGAGAGAAAGGCACCCTGATCCCAAGCAGACAGCATATGATCCCCTTACACCTCCATATGCAGAGATTTCTGCTCATTTGAATTTTTATAATCATGCTATTATCTTCAAGTTACAGATGTTTATGAAAGAAATGTTCGTCCCTAGGTCTCATGAGTGTAAGTGGCAAGACTTATATGGTTAACACGACAACTACCAGCAAAATCTTCTCATTCCTGTCCACCTCATTTCAATGATAGTGAAAACAAGAGTGACCAGGAAAAAAAAAAAAAATCTCCCTTTGAGGATATGCCTATGCCTCTGGAAATCTTTGTTTAATGGTGAGGACATAAAAAAAGACGACTTTGAAAAACCAAAAGAACATCAAATCAATTATGCTTATAACTGGACTTTGTGTCATTCACGTTAACTTGTGTTCATTCCTTACTTAAAGCTGCTAGTATATCGTTGGTAATTTGTTATATTATTATGTTAAGCTCAGCAATCTCTGAGCTAATAGGTTTAATTGGTGTGAATGGAGAACAGGGTTGGTGTAAATTAAACAAGTATTTCAGAAAATTACTGTTTTTATAATGTGCCATGTAGGTTATAGCTTAGTCAGTTGATTAATTTGTCAATTCTGATGTGTTTATTTTTTTCAGCCCCTTAACTCCATCTCAAAATTTGTACATTAACAGTAGGTTTCTTACAGGTAGCATCTTGCCATTTTTATAAGCAATGCAGTAATACGATTAGTAAAGTCCTTGACAAAGCTGTGGAAGCTAAAATAACAAAATCACCTAGCCTTAACTGTGGGGTGTAGCTCTTTTCCTTTCTCTACATATATTAGTTTTGAGAGGTTCTGAAGAAGAATTTACCTACTTTCTAGTAAGTTTGTTCCTCTTTGGCTGCCCTCTACCATGCATGCGTGTGCACGCATATGCGCGTGCGCACGCACACACACACACACACACACACACACACACACACACACACACTCAAACAGATGTAGCTTTCAGATTGTTGTAAAGCTAGAATTTTGTTCCAAATATAGTTATAGAAATTTATCTACTAACCAACATTAGTGGAAAAGAACAACTACCAATATGTTCTCATGTAGTAATGAAAGAAACAAAGATTGTAACATTAAAATAACATATTCAAATACAGATTGACAATTCTAAGATGTTGGGCTTTCTGTCCTGACTAGTAAAATGGAATAAGTATTGCAGAATTTATACATATTATCAGTTGGACACATGGGAATTTTTGCTTTAAAAGCAATATTTTTGAGAAGTGCTAACATTTCTCACATACTACTTTTCTAATCTTCATTGTCTTATTCAGATTGTTTTTTTCACAGACATATTTCTCCATAAAAATTATTCTTTCTTAAGAAGATTTTAGTGACTATTTTTTCAAGTGCATTTTACTCTCCTGAGAAACAACAGAAAACGTGAAATTGTGACAATGGAGATTTAGGAGTAATAAATATGGTCTTAAAGAAATAGCCATGGAAGCAGAAAGCTCTATTTTCTGCTATTATATCTATTATAAAGAAAATATAATGACAGAAATGAAGGGTCATAATTTTAGGGTTTTTTTTTTTTTGTTTGTTCCAAACAGTGCATATATCAGGTTAAATAAATGGAATACATTACAATGGGAAAAAATGGAAATTCCCTTAGGTAGTCTGTCAATGCAAGCAACTGAGAAGTGACCAGGGTCCTCACATAATCACAACAGCTAATCAGCACTGGCATTCTCATGGTTCAGTGGCCAGCAATGGAGCAAATGGCCAGTACTTGGCATTAAGGAGTTAAATACTCCTTAGTCCACACTTTGAAAAAGTTTTGTGCGCCATGCCCTTTCAGACAATGACTAGCTGTGAAGCTCAAAACTAATTAACATTTCAAAAACTAGTGTTAATCAGTATTAGGAAGACTCCAGGGAAATACTTCCCTGCAGAGACCCCTTTCTTCCTTTGCTTTAAAAGCAATAACTTCTAAATTATTACTTTAATTTTAAGTTGTGTTTGGCACATATTAAGTAATCCCGAAGATTGGTAAACTGAAAGAAATAGAATGCAATTTTGTTTCTATTTCTCATTCTTTCTAATAGAAGCAAGTAAAACTCAGGCTTAGAGGTCGTTTCTAGAAACCATCTTTAATACTTGCAACAACCACGCATTTCAATATGAGCCCATACAGTAGTATCCATGAAATTAGGACTTGGAGTTCCTTCATTCCCTACAGCACAGCTCTCTCTGTTTCTACTGCTACATGGATGATGTGGACATAGCTGCGTTCTCATGTTTAAATCCACTTAATTTAAATTTTCATGTTGACTTTGGGGAAGGGTTTGTGTAAACAAAATTTCTGACTCCTGTTTGATTTTACATGTGCGGATCTCGAGGCCCAAGTTCAGAGAAATAGTGATAGGCAGAACTCAGTTTAGAATGTCGACTTACTATTGTCTGAATGTGAATTTTAGTAAATATAGCAATTGTTTAAAATTCCAGTTTTATTTAGTTGGGGTATGTAAATACCAATCAATCTTTATTTTTCCCAACAACTTTTTGCTATCTTCTTTCTGAAGGGATTCAGCATTCTTAGATATGGATATGAGATAACTTTTTTAATAGCGTGTTAGATTATATACGTATTCTCTTGGATCATGCCCTTGTCCCTCCCCTTGGTCACCATATAGTTGCTGCTAAAATCATTCATATAAGGTTTTGTTTTTGTCACTCTAAATGGAAGATGATAATAATATTAATACCTACTCCATGTTCACATGCATGTGAAAAGAGATAGTGCACAGGCTCTTGTCTGGCATGTAGTAAAAATTGAATAAGAGCTGGAGAAGATGGCTTAGCAGTTAATGTATTTGCCTGCAAAGCCAAAGTACCCCGGTTCGATTCCCCAGGACCCATGCAAGCCAGATGCACAAGGGGGCACATTCATCTGGAGTTTGCAGTGGTTGGAGGCCCTGGTACACTCATATTCTCTCTCTCTCTCTTTCTCAATCAAATAAATAAAGAAATTATATATATATATCATAAAACACTGAAGTACTAGCAGATGCCTCTGAAACCATTTGGTAGTTTGATCAAAGAAGCTGCATGTGACAATATTGATATGAAGTGATGTGGTCCTTGTTACCTTGCCTTTATAAAATGAAATAAGTGGTTCCAGAGAGTTCATGGGAAAAAGATAATCTGAGAAAGGACCTCATACCTGTGAAGTTTTCAAATAGTCACAGTGAGAGCGATGGAAATCATCACTGACACTTTTTTTTTTTTTTAAACAATATAGGCTGCATCTCCCAAGCTGAGTAACAAATATAATCTTGAAGGCTGTAACCATCTGAGATTGTGGGGAAAACGATACTGGAGACTGGTGCTTTGGTTGCCACAATGTGCTCATCATAAAGCCCTCTGTGAATTGTCTCTTCCTGGCAGCCCAAGTCTCTGCACTGCCCTGATGTAACCTCGAGAGCTTACAGTAGCTTTTTACACTTAATGATATCCAGTCCAACTAGCTTTCAAAAATATTTGGTTTGGCCACCCAACCTGAAACACTATAGGGCTCTTTGGATTTTAGTATAGCTAAGGAAAACTCAGAATTTCCTCAATGTTTAAAGCTATCTGGCCAGTAGCATGACACCCAATTGTGACATAAATCAATGTGAAGTAGAGAAAGGATTTTATTGCTATTTATATCTCTTACATCTCCTTTTCTTAATTCTAGTGATTATACATGGAAAGACAATTCCACTATGATATTCATTGCTGTGAGTGAGTGTCATGTGGTACAAAATAAAACCCTGCAAATATTTCATTTCTGTTAACCGTCTTCATTCAGGCTATCTGAACATGGAGGAAGTAAATCTACTTCCCATGTGTGATAATTGAAACGCCAGAAAACATTGGCAATAAAAGAAGATATTCTTTCTAGCTGAAAAGTTGTACTTAATATGAAAGTGGTTCTTGCTATATGATAAATTTGTCTTTTAGAGCTCATGTAGTAATGAAAATTTGGCCAAGAAAAGGTGACTTACAGGGTTGAAAGAATTATACATATATTCTAAGCTAGAGTATGAAATATATTTAAAAGCACTGCAAAGTATGCATGTTCTGCTTGTGTATAGTTTTGTGCACATTTAGACAAATGCTTTGTCATTTAATACTGTCTGTTTATTTCTTTTTGACAAGGTCTTGCAGCAAAGCTCATGCTGGCATGCAATTCATGGTCCTACAATTATAAGTGTTTTAAGTCCTGTGCTAGGGTTATGAGTGTATGCAGCTATGACCAGGTCAAATCACTTTTCTAAACATAAATTGCAACTATGTATATCCTTCTGGAGAAAATGAATTAAAAGCATGTTGTATGGAGAATATAGTATGCATAATAAACTCAGACACATTTTTACATATCAACTCACAGGCTCAAAGCATAAGTGCAGAGTTTTATATATACCAGAAAATAATATATGTTCCTGAATGCTTAGGAATGCATCTCAATTGAAAGAGATGAAGCTAGGAAGGTCTTTTTATGTTTATAATACATACCTGTAATGTTTGAAATTTATCTGAAAGCATAGTTTACTCTTATAATTAGGTCTTAGATAATTGCACAAACTCTATTCAGACTTTTAGAAATCAAACAATGTCCCCTCTTATAACTAGCCACTCTTTAACATTTTTGATAATATGCCTTTTGATTAATATGCTTTATCTGAAAATGATGATAGTAATTCTAACATAGAATTTTGTAGGTTATAAGGATAAAATGATACAAAATCTATACAGTGGTCCCTAGAACATACTATCTGTTAATAAATTTTAGCTGCTGACAGTAAACTTGGAAAGGGTCAGAATAATCCCTTTAACTTTGTGCTTGCTTGAACTCTCCTTACGAAAAATTCCTGTCCCACTCTTCTTTGTTTCTCTGATATTGTCTATCAAGGATTATGCTTAATTTTTTTTTCTAAATTTGTCTTAATTTTTTTTAGCTATGCACTTGATTATTTATTCATTTGTCATCTTCTACTTCCCTTTGGAATGTTATCTCAATGGGACCGGAACTACATTGCACAGCCCTGCAGCCCAGTTCTGTCACCCAGTGAGAAGGCAGTGTTCATCCTTAATCACAGATGACCAACATTGGGAACAATCCTTGATTTCACACGATCATCATGCAAGGAACCCTGGGTTTGAAGAGCCAGCCATGTAGATGTATAGGAGGAACAGCGTGCTTCATTGTGCTCTAGAATCAGGGATATCCAAGTGTGCACACAACGCCCCCCTTTCTTTCTGCACCCCTTGCCTTTTAAATACTTGTAGTACTGTGGAGACCATGGCAGCCAGCAATACTGGAACCCTAACTTCCGAGCGTATCATCTGGAGCACAGTGCGGTGATATTGGTATTTTCCAAGCCTGGGTCACACAGGGAGTGTGGCTGTGTGGACTCACAAGCCCTGCATGCAGAGAAACTAGTGTTGTCACCATATGGGACATGGGATGCTATAGAAAAATTAGCAATAAGGACAATTATGGAAGAGTTGACTTAATTGTCATTTTCAAAAGGTCTGATTAGGTTAATTCAAGCTGGCCTGGAACTCTTGATTCACTACATCAGCCTCCTAAGTGCTGAGATTGCAAATGTGTGCTATCATGTCTGACATTCAAATCTTTTTTCTTTTTCTTTATTTCTTACTTGTGTGTGTATGCTTGATGAGTATATTCATGTGTGTGAGTGTGGGCATGTACAAGCCACATAGTGTGCATGGAATCAGATGACAACTTTGAGTTTCCATCTTCACCTTCCACCTCTTTTTTTTTTTTTTTTTTTGAGAGACACAGAGAGAGAGACACAAAGAGAGAGAGAGGAGGACAGAGATGGGCGCACCAGCAGTCTCTCAGCTGCTGCAAATGAAATCCAGATGTGTGCGCCCCCTGTGGTCAAGTGCAGCATTGCGCCCTTGTGTCACTTTGCATCTGGCTAAATGTGGGACCTGGAGATTGGAACCAGTGTTCTTAGGCTTAGCAGGCAGGCGCCTAAACCCCTAAGCCATCTCTCCAGCCCACCTTCCACCTCTTTGGAGACAGGATCTCTCTTTTCCTCTCGGTTTGCCAGCCCAGCTTCTAACAGATTTTCTTGGTTCAACCTTCCCCATTACCTGGGATGTTCAGTTTGGCGTCTGGCATTTTAGATGAATTCTGAGCATCTAAACCTAGGTAGACACACTTGAACTATAGTTATTTTATCTACTGAGAAACTTCCTCAAAGCATTTACTTATGGAATAAAATTTCAGAATAAACCCCACAATTGTTTTACATGATGTACTAAAATTTAGCTACTGGATTTAGCATGTTTTAATATTTGTGCAACAAAATGAATACACGCAAAGTGAACACTAGCCTATTCCTCTACTGTGACTGTAGAGTACTTATGGAATAGAGATACAGGAAAATAAATACTGGGGAAACCTACTAGAAAAGAAAAGAGCAGGTGGAAAATCTTCCAGTGGCCTGATTTTAAAATATTCTGTGAAATGAATTTTTCCTTGACAGCTATCAAACTGGTTATTCATGGCAATTTTCTGAGTGGTGTGGTACAAAGAATCTATATTAATTCAAAAATTCAGTTGGCAATGCAATGTATGTGTGATCCTGTCATTTGGGAGGGTACAGCAGGTTCATTGTATGCATGAGACTGGCATTGGCTATGCAATGAATTAAAATTCATCTTGGTCTACATAATGAGAATATGTCTTCAAACAAATAAACAAACAAACAAGAAAATCTATTGAAAAAAAAGTGTGCATTCATGCTAGATTAGAACAAGGTAGGATACCTTTTTTCAAATGATTCAATTTAATATTATTTTTAAAAGTGGTATAATATCAAGCATGTCTTTATTTTATTATTTTTCTTAACTTTCAATTTTTTTGTCAGTTTGTGGCTACACCTTCTGTAGACATGAAACAAATCAATGTAGGTAGCTGTCTTAAGAAATTAATTTAGCTTTTGACATTTCTGAGTTTTTTTTTTTTACAAATTTACTTACAAGATGATTATCTTTGAACAGCCAATTTTATTGAAATTTATTTCATTGAAATCATTTTTACCATTGACCACACAATGTTATTGAAAAACTTGTATGTCTTTTGTACTTGACAACATACATATTTTCTATCCAAAAGTTACAAAAGCTTGTGCAATGTTTGTCTGTGACCCATGGATGGACATGTACAGGGTCATTAACTGGTTGAGGAGGTTCGCCAAGGAAAATCTTGGACTGCTTTGTTAATGCAGACGATGATGAAGTGTGTGACATTGTCCCCATTTATTCCCTGCTGCATCAATCAGTGCCTCGAGTCAGCCTGATGCAATGGGCCACTCTAGATGTGGCCTTCTGAATAAGACAGAGTGTTAAAATGAGGTCATGACCACTTTTCATGGTACGTTTTTACTTGGATACTTTCCAGCTTCTCTAATTAAAGTCTTTCTTTCTAAGATCCCTTTACAGTTTTAATTGGGTATGTTATTTCTTGTGAATTGTATGGAATTGTTATTCACTGTCATAAGCAGTGGCTGTATTTCACCATAAAGGTAGCTGTATTTTATCATGGGGATCAAAGGAAGGGAAACATGAATATAACTTTTTAAGCACACTTTGCCATGTTTAGAGCTTTCTGGGAGAACTAAAAAGTAGATAGTAATAATGTTCTTAAAATGTAAAATATTGTGATTACCATTTTTGAAAGGAATAATAAAGATTGAGAATGTTATCTTATGAAGCTCATGAAGAAATATTTTACTATGTCAGAAAAAGGTTACAAATACTATTATTTATAGATTTAACCAAAAATGTTGGCTCTGAGAAGTTTCTCTGTTATCTGCACTTAGGACTTATTGTTGAAAATTCTAAACCTTCCTGAGGGCACAAATTTCAAATAAGCTAGTTTCTTATGGCTGAGAAGAGTACCCCACATGTTTGCAAATTTATATACTAGCTAATTTAGTTTAATTTAGTTTATTTTCTCTTTCTTCTATATAGAATGAGTCTGTATTGAACAAATACATTCCTTGGCAAATAATAAATTTTCACTGAGGCTTTCTTGAGTCTATTTTTCATTTAGTTAATTGATTAGTTGAATCACACCTCTTAAGGGAGGGCACTCACACACATCTATATCCACACAAATACACAAAATTAAGTCTCTAGAGCAAGATTTAGAAAGGGTGGGGAAAATGGCTTCCTTTTAAAGACATAAGAACTGGTAAAATTTTTGTTTATTCTAAGTAGATTTATATTTTTTAAATCTAGGTATTATGTTTATTTAACAGAAAACAATAAAATAGAATACACTAAAAGCAAGAGTAAAACCTGAAAGAGAAATATTAATAGGTAAGTTAGATGGAAACCTGATTGCTATAACAATTAATTAATTAATTAATTAATTATATTTATGACAAGTATACACTTAAGTTGTCTCTCTGCAAACAAACAAAAACTCGGCCACATTTCTCTGAGATAAAACAAATTACTAAAGTATATAGAAGTGTTTCTGCTCCTGAAATTACTTGGAATTTTTTTTTCCTCCTTGGGATCCCTACAAATAAATCACTGTATGATTTAGCAGCAGCCCCTAAAACACCAGATAGTAGGCACAATTATTTTCAGTGTTCTTTGAACACTCACATTTGTGGTCTTTTTATGGTCTACTTTATTATCCATTCTTTCTCTCACTTATTAAGGATGAGATGAATGTCCTAAATTCAGCCTCCAAATTCTACATCTAAAATGCATGAAGCAAGGCCAACTAATTCTTTTTTCTAGCCTTCTGCCTTCCTCAGAGGAATCACCACGCTCTCCTAAATCGTGTGCTTACACCTTACATAAACACAGGTAATATTTTCAAGCAAAAGTTCTTTTAAATTTATATGAAATCCTTATGTTAAGCATACTACTCTTTAAGACATTTTTTTCCATTCAACTTTATCCTTTTTATTATAGGGAGCTGAGTTATTCCCTACTCTGTGTAGCAGTGTACAAATTAACCTTTTGTAATTAATATCGGGGTGAAGTGCATATTTATGTACACATCTTCAAGTGCCTATGTGTGTGATTTTCCACTGGGTATGTAGCTAGGTATAGAATTTCTGGATCTTAGGCCACGGTCACATTCAGAAAGCAGAACAAATTGATTTTCAACTTGCATTTCTGACAGCTATATTTTATATATTATTTTTTCAACATTTTCTCTTTTTATATTAAAAAAACATTTTAACCTTTGTAAAACAAATGATAACAAAATGTTATGTTTAATAACATTTTACTCTTTATTATTTCATAGTTTATTGTGTTTTCTTACATTCTGTCTGAGCACTTATTATAGTCTCATATAAAACACATGCTCAAGAAATAATTGTTAAATTAGTTAATGTGAAGTTATACATAGTTTATTATAAATTAAAGCTTAGTAACATGTTTTTAATGAGAATAAAATACACTGACAAGCAGGGAATACAATACTTACATGTTCTGTTTTTTCTACTTCCATACTGACACACACATGCACATACATGTGAATCAAATATTTTAACATTTCTAGCTTGCTTACTAAATAATTTCATGTACTTCCTTGGGCATGAAAACAATGAAGTCATTGAAATATAAAAAAAACTGAGTGATACTTGGAAGATGATAGAGAAATTTCTTAGAACTAGGGAAATGGATCAGCAAGTAAGGGTTCTTGCTCTGCAAGCCTCAGAACCCAAGGTCAGTCTCCAGAACACATGTAGAAATCCAGGTATGGGGGTGCATGTCTATATTTCCAGTGCTAAGAGGGGCAGAGATAGATGGATTTTGGGGACTCCCTGCTCAGCCAATCTGAGTAACACAGAGCTCCATGTTCCAGGAAATAAGGTGGAAGTATAGTAGAGGATACCTGATGTCTTCCTCAGGCCTCTACTTGAACATGCATAGGCCATGTACATTTGCACACACATGTAAAAACAATACCAATACACACCACACATTGTACATACACGTACTCCAAAAAGGTAAGAAAATTTTTTCCGTATATAAAGCCTCAAAGGTTATCTGTAATGCACATATTGTAGCAATGAGAGTGTTAGAGTTGCTGGTTGGCTCTTCCAAGTTTAGAAAAGCTGCCACTGATTAATGAGAACTGTATGAATACCTGTACACAAATTTACTGAAAAGGATCCTATACTTCTACAGAACTGATTTATCATTTTAGCCAGAGGTTATTATTGAAACAGTCCATTAACACGAGAACTTATAAGACAACATTTTGGTTCTCGATCTATGGGTGTTCATTTAATTAATACAAAATTAAAGGTTGCCAAATGAATTTTTGCAAGACTTGGGAATATACTTTAAGTATATTTTATAAATCAGGATTTCTCCAAGTGATTTTGGAGGGACTGTGGGTTCTCTTGGATGCTTTTTGGGAAATCACCTAAAGGAAAGCTCTTTGAAATCTCAGTAATAATTTTTGAATAATCTCTTGCTTTGTTACAGATGTTGCCAAAGCTGGTTTTGATCTTATTAACATCTGGAGAAATCTCAGTGTTTTTTAGAATATAAAAGAGTCCTAATACTGAACTGTTTGTGATATGCTGTTCTCAAGCAAGATACATTTTAATACAAAATTATAGATTAAGAAAACTTGTAAGATGTCATAGAAATATGGTAGAGTGGACTGGGGAGATAGCTCAGCCACTAGAGTACTTTAATCAATCATGAGGATCTTATCTCGATTCAAAGAGAGAGCCTGTCTCAAAGGAGGTAGACAGCTTTCCTAAGGCCACACCGGAAGTTGACTTCTGGTCTCTATAAGCACAGGCACATATGCCCAGACATACCTGAATACACATATGACCTACACACACACACACACACAAAATGTGACAGATCACTGCTTATGCAGGCTGGGAAGATTGCTCAGTGATTAAAGGCCTTGCTTGTAAAGTCTACTATCTTGGATTCAATTCCCAAGCTGACCCCGTGTAAGCCAGATGCAGAAAAGTGGAGCAACTATTTCATGTTCACTTACAGAGGCAAGAGGCCCTGATGTTCATGGGCATTTACACACACACATAAATAAATAAATAAATAAATAAATAAATAAATAAATAAATAAATAAATAAAATCTAAAACAAAAAAAAATGTTGACCCTTAGTAACAGAGTTACTGAAATGTTCATTCCTTCAACGTAACACTGCGTGGTCCTCCTGGGCTCAGACACCTGCTCAGGCTGCTGGGAAGTACTTGGGATGCAATGATGAAAAGTGAGAAGCAGTCTAAACCCTAATCCAGCAGGGAGCCACACAAAAATTCTTACAAATTTACGTCACATGTCAACTCATGCAAAAAAATGTCCGTTAAGATTGAAAGTTGAATAACTATTTGCGTCTAGAGACAAATACATTACTTCTCATCGACTGATCACTGATAAAATCTGCACTCTTTAAACAAAAGAAGTGTAAGAATATGATGTGCTATTCTACTCACTGAACAGTAAACACACGGATGAAATGAGAAAGTTCCTAAGACATTTCTTAAGCTGGAAAAATGCAGTACTAGTCCATAAGGGTTGAACATACGATTAAAGCAATCACATTCAAAAATATTCGCTTACTTATTTTCTTTGGTTATTAATGAAAATCTGTAGACTAAACTTTATATACCTGGAAGAAAATATCCTCTGCACACTCTCTCCTCATATGTTCATATTACTGCTCATTCATAAGGACACATTCTACAGTGAAGTGTCTGTTTACTAGAAATAGATGGCTGTTAGAATCCTGAGGAGAATCCAGTGGGGGCTGCAATACTCACTCATTACTCTGTTGCCATCTTGGATTTCACATGCTGTTTTATATATTGATTGGGTACATTTTTACCCTATTGATATGGGCTCTTTTACCAAATGCCTCTCTTCATTCTGCTTAGCTATTCTCCTAGGTATTTTTAACTAAATGTATAGGTAGGGCTTTGCAATCCATTGTCTGGTTATAGTTGTAACTTTTTTATGGCAGGCATCCTTCATTTGGTAAAAGAGTATAACCACAGGCCCACCATTAATACCTTTTAAATCATCTCTACACCAAAGTGGAAAAACCTGCACTTAGCCTTCTGTTTGGTACACAATAGTGTGGTTTTATGCATTTGAAACCATACTGGCGGGTTCATGCTATTTTATTACCCACTTGGCTGTCGGTCTTCTTCTTGTTTTTCACTTTAGTGATCAGCTTGTTCCATGGTGCCCACCCCCCTTCTATCTGGCCCAGAATCTGAGCCAAGTAACACCGGCACCCATGGGGTGAACTTGGCAGCTGTGAGACCCAGATGCTGAGCTCCAGTATGTAATTTTCCGGCAACAGCATCTGGGTGTTTGGTTGGCCTTTTATCTGGCTTATGTTGTCTGTCAGGGTGGCTGTAGAAAGTCTGTGAACCTGGCATCGAATTTGTCTCTCCAACTGAGGACTGATCTCAAGAAAACAATGTCATTTCTTTTTATCCTCATTTTGGTGTTGTACAGTTGCCCTACGTGATATATATGCATATGAGACCTGCATGGGATTCCCTGGAAGTCACCTTACACATTGAAACTTTTCACTTGACCCTTCTATAACTTCTCTGCCCAGCCAATTCTACATATTTCCTCCTTACACTCAGTGGGCACTGCTCACTCTTTTCCCCATTCCCCTGTGAATCAGAAAGTGTAATAAAATGATTCAGTGGCTAGCACATGTGTTCAGGAGCCATTTCCTGTGATTGTACCCCTAGGGCTCGATGGCTTCTTTCCGTTGCAGGCTCTAATTTTAGTTACCAACTATCAAAATGCAGTTCATATGTAGTATGCCATATTCATTGTTTGACTCAAAGGACAAGATAATTAAGCTTAGAAAGGACCTATCTGTCCGTCAGATCACAAACACAACATGCAGATCTGTCTTTTGTATGTGACTTCAACACACATAAAATACCTTTACATTTTATGTATCTACAAAACAAATTCATATAGGTTGGAAAAGGTTGTCTATCTTATTAACTTATTTCTTTCCAGGTTTGAAACTCAGGAAATTCAAAAGATATTTACCCTTTCACTAAGGACTTACAAAACCATAGTTAATTGGGACACAATTTCCTCCTACATTTAAAATTGACATACTCTTCCATTGTCTTTTTAAATTAATAAAAGCCATAAAATGAACTTGCACTAATAATTATCAAGGAAATGTGGAAAATTTATTAAATGTGGATACCAGAACAACTGTTTGGGGGTTGTGAAAATTTGATTTTGCCTGTTTTTTTCTATAATTGAAGAAAGATAAAAAATAATGTAGGCACTTAGTTGTCCTTGATGTGTAAACCTAAGTCCCTATACAGTAAGATGTCTTGTATCTCCTTCTGACAAGTAGTTACAATCTTGTTCATTAATTTTATCACAAACATAAACTTTTAATATGCATATGATCAGAATATAGAACTTCCAGGGCAGCTTAAAGTGACTGTAACCTGTAATTACTGTTCCTGTACTTGATTATAATAATCTGATTGCAATTATTCAGTAATTTTAATACAAGCCTCTAGCTACATAACAATAATTCAAGTGCAGTGATTGGGAACATGTTTCTGTTTGGCTGTGAAATGATGTTTTAATCCATAGTGAATCAAAGATCTGAGTATAGTTCTGTTCAGATAATTGAAGCACATTTATATTGTCAGGTAAAATAACCTTATTTTGAAATGCATTAAGTAATACAAAATTCATTTTAAGTCAAAATAGATCATTATCATCTGTTCTCTAAGTTATAAAGTAATCAAGGAATAATTCTTATGATTGAAAAAAAATCACTTCTATAACTATCTCATAAATGGAGGTAAAGGGTAACAAGGTGAAGCCAGCCAAAAAATGCACCCACAATAGCATGTAATTGTGACACCCCAAAATCCACAGAATTACAGTGCTTCAAAGATTCAAAGGCTAAATGAATAATGCATTGTTTATTCTGTAGAAAGTTTTCTAGAATCAAAACTCAAGAAAATTATCTAGTGAAAAAATAATTGTAAATTATAGGAGGCAAATTTGAGTGATAAGGACAAAACCAAACTGACAAATCACTTTTTTTCTTCCTTCCTTCCTTTTTTCATTTCTTTATTTCTTCCTTACTTTTTCTTTCCTTCCTTCCCATCTCTTCCTCCCCTTCCTTCCTTTTCCTTTCCCTTCCTTCCTTGCTCTCATTCTTTCTTTGATGTGTATATGTGTGGGGTATGCATGACTGTGTGCAGATATACACACTCATGTTCACGCAGATAGAAGAAGAGGCTGTTGGGTTCTCCTTTATTGCTCTTCTGACTTGTATATGTTAGTTTGATTGGCAAGCCCCAGTGATTCTCCTTTTGTGCTACTCAAGGTTGGAATTACAGCTGTACATTGTCACAGCTGTCTTTATGTATGTGTGCTGGGGATTGAATTTGGGTCCTCAAACTTGCACAAGATGAGCCCTTACTACTGAACCATCTCCCAGTTTCTTCCAAATATTTCCAAGGATCTTTATTACAGAAAACAAATAATCTTTGGAGAGAAAAATATACATTGACAGTGAAATCCCCAGCATTATTTTAATTTTTATTTTGGTATATGTTTTTATTTTTCTTTTCTTAAAATGAATAAGTAATGAAATAAATTTCAAAGAAGAAAAGGTAGAAGTCCCAGCAATGTTCCCAGACAGTTAATCTAATGGGCAAGTAGCAGTTCATTATGAGAGATTACGATGCAGTAAGAGAGGGAGAGCAGTAAGAGAGGGTTTGGTTTTTGTATTTTCATCCTAAAGTCTCACTCTGGCCAGACTGACCTGGAATTCACTATGTAGTCCCAGGCTTGGAAGAGCAGTTTTAAGATACTAACTTGAACTAGAATATCAGAATTACTGGACTGCCTAAAGGAGAGAAAGAGTCAGACTCAATAGAGTTCCTTCAAAAATAAAAAGACAGAGATCCCTAAGGCTCTTCTACTCAATCTAACAAGTGACCCAGTTTCTTTCTAGAGGTGTTTAAGAATTCAAGGAACCTAAGGAGCAAGAATAAAATGCATGATCTGATTTTTAAAGTTCCTGATTGAAGAAAAAGAAAGAATGAATGAATTATAACCTGAACATGTGACAAATTAGGGGCATATTATAAATGGGAAGGTACTTTTTCCCTTCTGACACTAGACCCACATTCAGGTGAAGAACCAGGAAAGGATTTTCCATGCTGGCTAATTAAAAGGAGTTTTACATATGGAGGTGAAAATTTCTTTAGATTGAATATAATGTGAAAATTCTAAGAACAGGTCAATAGAATGAGCAATCTCTTCAAAGTGTCCAAGAATAACTCAGAAATTCAGAAACATTTCTTGAGAAGTGGTCGTGCTCCTGGCTTTACTGACTATAGGAGCAGTGTAGATGATCACGTGTGCATTTGGCAGTGTCTCTCAAGTAACATAAATTTCTTTTCCCTCTTTGAAAATTGCTTTGCAAGGTTTGGTCTGAATGTGAGATCAACTCTTTCTTTTCACTAAAATAAGTAGTGATTTAGCAACTTTGATTTTTACCAGTTGATTCTTCTTTGGGTTGTATTTCTTGCCTGGTTTTGAACAGTAGTTGGAGGTCAAAACAAAACATTGGGTTTATTTTATAACCTATTTTTTTCACTAGATTTGGAATTTCAAATAATGAGAAATAATGTATATTTACAGCATTGTTAAGGAAATGCAAAGCACTCCCCAAATTTGCCAAATGTAAAAATGGTTACAGGATTTCACTAAACATAATGTGAAATCACTTGAGGAAAATGAGGAAGACATTTTTGATTTAATGAATTTTGCTGAGACATAAATTTTAAACCTGCTGCTCATTGCTGAGCCATGAGGATCCCATTCACATGCTCACAACGAATTGCAAATATTTCTTCAATTGTGGCCTTAGTTTTTCATTTCAAGCTATGATTGAGTGTTACTTCCTACTGAACTAGTAGAATTGATACTTATAAATTAAAAGTCTAATTATAGAGTTTTCTTGGCAGTTAATCTCGAATGCTCACTATGGCTGTGTACCACACACGGCATGACAAGCCTAACACTGTAAATTAGCTTGCATAAAATACATAGCGGAGGAATTCCTGAAATTCTCCTGAAAGATGTTTTGTTTTAATAAATCACCAATATTTTTAAGTTAGACATTAATTCTAACCAATAGCCTTTTATTTCTTAACTATGTACTTTTTTATTCACCTAAATAATTTTCATTTAACATGTCATCTGAATGTTTTGTTTTGTATTTCAGATATATCCTTGCCTTAGCATCCTGGAATCTGGAATTACTGGTGGTGAACTCAGAAATTTGTAGTCATGTTTATATATACTGCATTTTTTCCTTTATAATTTTCTAATGTTATGTTTTGTGAAAATGTGTATCTTTTACCTTTTCCTGTTGCTTAGTTCTTATTCCATCCATAAAAGTCATTTTTATTTATGATATTTTGCTAGCTAAATATTTAAAAATCTCACTTCATTTTTATATCTGAATACTAAGCTTATATAGAATAAGCCATTTTGTTAAAGAGAACATCTTATACTACTGTTTTGATATTAAAGGACTATATACTGGGACAGCAAATTATACATTTAGTGAAGTTGTATGACAATGTAGTTTGCTATTGTAGCTGGTTTTCAAGGTCAAGTTCCTTGTTCCCAGATCATGACAAATGATAAACAAGGACAGCTGAACATAAAGGAAGCCTCTCCATGACAGAGAAGGGTCCCAGGAAAATGAATGCCCAGTGGAGCACTCTGGTCTGAGGCTTTTATGCACTGAAGCCTAGTCTTGTCTTCAGTTCTTAGAGAAAAGTAAGCATCAAGTTGGGATGAACTTTATTGGTTAAGTTTAAATGTGTACAGAAGACATTGATGGGTCAGTGGGTCAAAAAAGCTGTGTGTGGAAAATAGGCCTGCCAAAACCTCCTAGGAAGGAGGAAGACTAGGAAGAAAAGACACAGAGAGGCCCCTGACTGTCATCGTAGACGAGTCAGTTTTAGATTTGGAATAGCTTTCCAGTCTATGTAGGCTCATTGACATTTTTGGGCTTATATCCCTAAATAACTACCAACACAAGAAGATGGTTCCTAATCTCTATCACTATAACTCATATAATAATGCAAGTTTTAAACTTATTTGTTAAAAATAAAGAAATGTATCATACAGTACTTAATTTCTCTTAGATACTAGTGTTTGTAGAGTGAAGTCTGAAACAATCTAAGATTTTTAAGCTCACACATGGTTGAACAACCTAATTATATTCTCCAGAGAAAGATCAGGAAAGCTCTGAGTAACATTCAGTTCCTACCCCTTCAACTAAATCCCCAAATATTTTTGCACCTATTATAATGTGTTGCACGTACAAGTATGTTGCTAAATAGACCTAATATTAGAGTTCACCAAAATGTGAACCAAATGCCAAACATGGTGGAGCCCTACAGAGAAAATTCTGGTGACAAGTAATGCTCTTCGTGCCCCTGAAAACATTAGGTCTCCCTTTCATTGGGTGATACACTGAGATACACAGAGGAGTCACAAAAGTTAGGATAGAGGAGTTTGACAAGACATCCTCAGAGAAAGAAGAAGTAAGTAGACTCAAGCTACACCAGTCAATGACCTTGCACCTCCACACCTCCAGTACAATTCTGTCACGTGCATGAGTTTGCTCTCCTGCCCACCATGAGAGCCTACAGCAAAGCCAGGAGAAGCCACATCAAGGTCAGTACAAAACAAAAGGCAAGCAAGCCACATGAGGCAGAGTTTTGAACTTGGAACCATTTTCTTTCTAATATTTGTATTTCCTAACAAAATTCACAGAGCTGGATAGGCTATCTAGGGTAATGTTCAAGCAGTGTACCTTGAGTTCTATTTAAACACTGAAAAACAAACAAAAAACAAATTCTGATTTAAAATTAATTCTTTCAGAATATATGGCTACTACAGAGTGAATAAGGACAAGAATAAATATAGTTTCTATGCTTTATGACATATAATTATTAGAAATGTCCAAGCAGGAACTTTTTAATCAACTCTACACCAAAAGTTAGCTCCTTGCCTAGCAGGTATAGAGATAAGTATTCAATCCCCAGCGCAGAAGTAAGTAATAAATAGGCCAGAACAAAATGATTTTTGTTTGCAAACTCTGGAAGATTAAAGTGATTACAGGTGCTGGGAGATTGCTCAGTGGTAAATACACTTGCTTGCAAAGCCTGCCAGCCTGGGTTTGATTTCCCAGTACCCACAGAAAGCCAGATGCACAAAGAGGTGCATGTGTATAGAGTTTGTTTGCAGTGGCAAGAAGCCTTGATATGTCCATTCTCTCTCATTCTCACTCTTCTTGCTCTCTCCTTCCCTACCTTTTCTCTTTTTTAAGGAATTTTTTTAAAATATGGTTAAAAAGTGATTGTGCACTTTATTATAATTTATCATGACATGATTTCAACATGTCTTCCAAGTTGATTGTCAATAAAAATGAGGCTGTTTTATAATGAAAGATGCTAAGGAAGGGTTGAAAGATTAATTTGTATCAGGTGATAAATTTTAGAATTACAAGACCTGTGAAGTTCTTGTTGACAGTTTCAATTTTTTAAAGATTTTATATAATGTAGGTTATACCTTGTATACATCTAAGCATCAAAGTCAATATTAGCATATAGATCTTCCTGTCCATAAGCTACACAGTTATACATTTGACTGAAATTGGCTAATTCATAATGTAAGATTAGCTTTGGGAAGTCAATGATGGAATTGTGACCTAATTTGGAAAGCTAATTTGCCACTTCATGATGTTTACTGTGAATAAGTAGAAAATTATGGAGAGAATGCTACAGATATAATCTCAGCTCATGAAGATTTAGCTTACCTATGAAATCATGTCACATATAACTACAGAACTTCACTGTAGAAAGAAACAAGACATCAAATAGTAGATATGTGGAAAGCAGAGGTGTTTTGGTAAAAATATTCAGGTGATTTTCAATAACACATTTTCAGCTAATGGAAAAATAAAGTAAGTGGTTTTATGACTTCTTGTTTAAGATATTGTTAACTGTTTTTGTTGACTCACTCGTATTTCATAACTAACTGAATTTTTATAATAATGTATATTTTGATTTTTATTCAAAGCAAATAAAATACAGAATTTAATCTAAGGAAAATTTAATTTTTATTTTCTTAAAATTTATACATATATGAAATATGAATTTAAAATATAACTATATAATTCACTTCTCTGAGTTTATTTCAATTTTCCTTTCATTAGAGAGTAAATCAGAAATGTTATTTCATCTTTATCTTCTTTTGAAAGCTATCACAGGGAAAATGTACCCATTGCTTTACTGATTCCTAAACAAATCTGTGAGAATCAAAAACACACCAATGGGAAATCATTTGTATTATTTTGTTCTTAGGGCTATTGCCTAAAATCATTCTAATGAAGGGTAACATTCATAATCGAAGAATGAAATGCAATGTGGAGCCAATGTGCTGCTACTGTATCTTAAGATCTTATCCAACAGTGAATACGGTAAATAGTAATCGTACCCAAGATGTTTTCCCTAATTATCTTTGTTTTCCCTTTGGTTTTCTGACATAGGGTCTCACTGTGGCCCAGGCTAACCTGGAATTCACTATGCAGTCTCACGGTGACCTTGAACTCAATGACAGTCCTTCTACATCTGGCTCCTGAGTGCTGGGATTAAAGGTGTACACCACCATGCTGGGAGTTCATCATCTTTTAATGGACTAGTTTTTATTCATTTAAAGTGGTTTCAATTTCCAATAGTGCATCAAAGTCAATAAAAGAAGCGGATATACTACAGCCACCTTAAAATCTGTAGAGACTATTTTTTTATTTTCCAAATCACTAACCAAGGTGAACATTTTACCACTGCTTCCACAATTGCTATTGCTAATGACAATTGTTTAAAATAGAGCAAAAGGATGTTTCTATCATCATAATAAACTATTGCTTCCACTTGTACATCACTGTTTAGAAAACCACTTTCTCATTGACCATAGCCACTACACACTCACAGTTTGACTTCCTTTATTTTCCGATAATAGCACCACTTTGAAATGTAGTCACATTTTGCTTCATGTCAGCATCTTTAGCTTGGAAAGTTCTGATGCCCAGCACTACTTTAACCCATATTTCTTGTAATATTTCATCAAACTTGCATACTTATTACTTGTATGTCTTTGTATGTTTTAAGACATTAATTTGTTTGAAGTGGCAGAACAATTTCGCAAGAAAGAGAAATGGCCCCAAAAGATCCAAATTATAAACCCAATATTTGTTTTCTGTTGCTATGTATGAATACCATAGACAAGAGAGCTCAGGAAGAATAGAATTTTATGGGCAGGAAAGATTGCTTAGTGGTTGGGGCACTTGTCTATGAAGCCTAAGGACCCAGGTTCAATTCCTCAGTACCTACATAAGCCATATGCACAAGGCAGCACATGTGTCTGGATTTTACTTGCAGTGCTAGAGGGCTTGATGTGCCCACATTCTATCTATCTATCATCTATCTATCTATCTATCTATCTATCTATCTATCTATCTATCTCTCATAAATAAAAATAAAATATTTTAAAGGAATTTTATTTAGGGCATGGCTTTGGAGACCGTATGTCCACTTTCAAGATGATGACACCTAGTGAAGGTTTGTTACAGCACCAAGATATGGTAAAGAGACATCACATGGTAACTCAGAGCTAGCCTGCTGAAAAGTTTAACTTTCTTAAAAAATTATTATTATTATTATTATTATTATTTATCTTGAGAGAGAGAGAATGAAGCAGAGAGACAGGAGAACAGGTGCTGCCATGAATGAAGTACAGATGGGTGCACCCCCTTGTGTGCATATGTAACATTGTACGCTTGCATCTGGCTACACAAGACCTGGAGATTCAAACATGAGGTTTTAAGCTTCACAGGCAAGTATCTTAACTGCTAAGTCATCTCTCCAGTTCAACTTTTTTTTATAGATTTTTTTTTTTTTACTTTTTAAAAATTATTTTATTTATTTTTGGAGAGAGACACAGAGAAAGACAGACAGAGAGGGAGGGAGAGGGAGACAGATAGAAATGGACATGCCAGCAGTCTCTCAGGTGCTGTGAACAAAATCCAGATGCGTGCGCCCCCTTGTGGGCAAGTGCGGCATTGTGCCCTTGCATCACTTTGAATCTGGGCTAAACGTGGGACCTGGAGTTTGGAACCGGGTTCTTAGGCTTAGCGGGCAGGCGCCTTAACTGCTAAGCCATCTCTCCAGCCCTCCAGCCCAACGTTTTATCAGTATACTAATATCATTTGGCTCATGACCTTATCAAACTTAATAACATCCCAAATGGGTTACCAAAAATATATAGACTTTTAGTTTGGGGGGGGAGGGGGATGGGTGCGTATCTATTTTTATTTATCATTTTGTTTTTTGGTTGATTGATTCCACACTGTAGCCTAAGCTTGTCTGAAACTTGAAGTAATCCTCCTGCTTCAGCTTCCTATATGCTGGGATTACAAGTGTAAGCTACCCTCATTGACATTAATTGTCAATAAGTTTTGTGTTCTGTACTCACTGGTGGTTTGTGACCACTAGAATAATCAACAATGTGAGTTGGCTTTTGAATATTGTTGAACATTACTACATATGTAACAAAATATTTTGTATAATTTCAACTTGTGTCTGAGTCACCCTGTACTACAATTTGTTGGCACAAACATGCATTTCACATGTATACTAGATTACTTTTAATTAATTTTACTCATAGGTTTCCTTTAAAATATAGATTAAGCATAAACATTGATTTGAAATAAACATAATAGCAGATATTTTTAAGTTGGAATTACTTTAAGGTCCCTCACACTAAACATGCTTGTCCAATCATTTCTTAAGAATTGAAGGACCCTTTGTGTCTCTCCTTGCATAGAAAACATAGGCAAAACCCACTAATATCATAATGAATCCTAAACAGAACTGGTCTTGAGACTTTAGTTCTGTTCACTTTATAGAAACTTTTGCAAAAATACTTGTTTGTGAAAGTTGGTCTTAGGTATCAGTTGGATAGGATTTAGCATCATCTTGCATCAGATCTATGTGAGTGTCTGGGCATTTTCAAAGAGGTTTAACTGAGGGGAAAAGAACCATCCTGCATGTGGGTGGCAACATCCCATGGGCTGAGGTCCTGAACTAATTAAATTCCCTCTCAACTAATGCTGGTTATCTTATTTAACCTGTGCTGACTTTACTCTCCATTGGAGAATCTGCTTCTCTTTTTCAGAAGCGGGACCTGAGGAGAGAAAGGACCCATCACACTTTACCAGGGTCCCAGCTGAAACCACAGAGGAATTGGGGAAATAAACAAAAGTGCTGCTTTCCTGGTGAACCTGATATCAGCACAAGGGAGAAGGCAGTAGACACTCAACACGTACCAAACCAGAGATCCAGAGGCTCCTAGGAGCCCATCACTAAAGTACACTTAAAAGGAACCCAACATGGCTCAGGGAATTTCTCAGGAGAGGGGGTGAAAAGATTGTTAGAGCCACAAGTTGGAACATTATACAGAGACATTGCTTCTTCCTCATAACTGATGGCTGCCCTCACAATGCATGACCCACAATCTCCATGGGGATGACCTGTATCCCCAAAGAGGAGGTCCTTTTGGAGGGGGGCAGGGATGAGGGAAAGGATGGTACCAACATGTGCTGCTTACATACTGTGTATGTCCATAACTAACAAAAAGAAAGAAAGGAAAAAGGAAATAGAATGCAAGCATTTAATGTTTAAATCATTAAATGTATAAATAAAGTTAAACACATAGGGTGGAGAGATTGCTCAGTGGTTAAACGTGCTTGCTTTCAAACTCTGATGGCCCCAGTTCAGTTCCCTAGTACCCGTGGAAAGGCAGATACATGACTTGGCACATGCATCTGGAGTTCATTTACAGTGGCAGGAGGCCCTGGAGTGTTCATAATCTCTCTTTGTCTGCCTCTTTCTCACTGTCTCAAATAAATAAATAAATATAAGTATTTTTTTAAAAAGTTAAACAGAGGTGTTTTGGCATATGCCTTTAATCCCATCATTTGGGAGGCAGAGGTAAGAGAGTTAAACATTCACATCTCGTCTAGCATGTGTCATATATTGATGGATCAGTGTTCAACATTCCTTCTTTGAGCTTTCTGAGTAGTGCAGGCATTGTTATTGCCTAGAGTCACCCCACAAGGCAATAGGATGCCAGAACTTCTGCGTTCTGTTTAACTCTAACAGTATCCATGATCATTTTTTTTCCAACCCTACTTCCTCTAGGCTCCCTACGAAATTGATTATTATAGACTATCCACATGGGTGAAGTTTGTGGTTCTTGTTTTTTTTTTTTTTTTTTTTTTTTTTTGTGTGTGTGTGTGTGTGTGCTTGGATAAATTCAGTTAACACAATTATGTCCAGTTCCCCTCATGTTCTTGCAAATGATAGGATCTCATTGTTTTGTGACTAATATCCCATCACATCAGCACTACAGTTTCATCTGTATTGCAGCTCAGCAGTTGATGAACACTTACAACATTTTTGTTTAGTGGCTCCTGTGAATAGCACTGTGATAAACAGGGGGGTACATACTGATTTCCTGTCTCTGTATCTAGTAGCAGGGTGAGTGGATGTTATTGTGCATCACCTACAGTGTGGAGAAGGTGACCCTTTTCAAAACATAATCTATAGCTAATATGGAAAAACTGGAAATGCTTTCATTCATTTATCTGGCAATATCCAAATATTAGTGTCTCTTATCAAGGTTAACAAAGCAGGTACTGACTGTGATTAGATAAATTATTTTACTTCCAAAACATATTGCTTCCTAGAGCATTGTTCTTGATACTTACATGTAATATACTGTATTCATAAACTTACTGAGTAACATATGTGCCTTATTGGCATTGGCTAATGGGCTAAGGGCAAACACTTTTGACAGGAAAGTAAGTATGGATAAGACTGAATATAGAGGGTGATTTTTTCTGGTCTCTCTGCTACTTTCCATTTCCAAGATTTGTTGACCTTACCATTTGAATCTGATTATAAGAAATATTTTCTCGGACTAATGGGATGGTCTAACATTTAAGGTTGCTTGCCTGTGAAGCCAAAGGACCTCTGTTCAATTCCCCAGGACCCATGTAAGCCAGATTCACAAAGTGGTACATGCGTCTGGAGTTCGTTTACAGTGGCTAGAGACCCTGCATACCCATATTCTCTCTCTCTCTCTTCCTGTCTCCACCTCTCTCAAATAAGTAAATAAAATATTAAAAAAGAAGTGTTTTCTTTATCCGTTTCAATGGTTTTTGTGACTTCACGAAACGATTATAACGTGGATTGTTGTTATTTTATTCTTTTGCTTTTCAAGGTAGGGTTTTGCTGTAGCCCAGGCTCACCTGGAATTCATTATGTAGTCTCAGGCTGACCTTGAATTTACAGCTATCCTCCTATGTCTGCTTCCTGAGTACTGAGATTAAAGGCATGCACTACCACACTAAACTGGTTTGTATTTTTGCATGCCTCATTTGATAATCAGTTATCAGGTTTTGAGGTTCAGGAAAGAGTCAATATTCCCCATCAAAAGTTCTTCTGTCGAAACAGTATTTAGGCCATTGGAATCAGACTGAATAATTATTGTAGCTCCTATCTTTGTATTTGAAAGGAAACTGCACCTATTTTATACCCTGTAGAACAAGGCAAAATGGCATTGATAGGATTCCAGGATTGTGAAAACAAAATGAGGAAATATTGCTCTTGGTAAGAAACCCCAAGATATTAGCTTCAAAAATCGGAGATGGTTGTATTTCCAGTGGCAGATTGTTTAGGGAAAGAGTAATTGCTTAATAAAGGGTCAGCTATGAGAAGAGGAAGTAAATGGATAACAAAGGACAGGCTCTACAAACAACATACACACCCAATATTTGGAAAAGAGATTCGAACCATTCACAATAAAAAATACATGATTTATTTTATTTTCAACTTAACTCATTCAGTATGTCATAGTAAGGGCTTATATATGAAATGCAATGCCCATTGTGGATCGAGAAATTAGTTTCATGAAACAAAATTCACCAACACTGTAAACTGTTTGTTTATATGACAATCTCCCTATAGTTGTGTGTGTGTGTGCACCTATGTGTACATAAAATGCAGGGATGCACACATACAGTGTACACATGTACACAATGAATAATTTCATAAATTCCTTCATGATCTATTTAATGACATAAAATTATCATTAAAGTATTATATAATGCTCTTGTATTAATATTTATTTAGAATGAATGTCATTAAATACCTTCCCATTTGTAGTTAAAATTTTTGCCTATAGTTAGATAAATGACAGTGTTCTTACTAAATTGCAAAATAATAGTGAAACAAAGAACTACAAGATGAATTCCAGAAGAAGAGACGAAAGGAAAATACACACCCTCAAGAAAGATCAAACTTTGACTCTTTGTTATCTTTCCTATCACAGTGAAAACACTTCATTCTGATTTCTTTTTCCTCTAGCATCAGCAATATTGACAATATGCACACTTTCTGCTGGAGGAAATAAAAGTCTTAGCTTATAAAAAAAAATCTATGCACTGCACTCTGATCTCTGTGACACTCAGGATTCCAGAACTGATTCAAGGATTAATACTGTCATTTGGTATATTTTTTTCAAAGAAATCAAGTTTTTGGTGAAGGCAAGCTAGTTACCACTTCCTTACATATGTTCTTTTGAAGAACAGCTGTTCTACAGCTTTGCGAGGTAACAAACACAAGCCAAATCTAGGATCTAAAGCAACGTCACGGGTGGGCAGTCAGTCAGTTACATGTCTGTTCCTGAAGCATGGGCAGTCTTTCAGTCCCTCAACTCCCTGGTGCACATTTCCAAAGCAAGCATCAGCTAGAAGCAAAGTCGACCTCTCAACCTAAGCTTCAGCCTAAGTTGATGAAGAAGATCCATGAAGTCAGAGTTGAATGTAAAACAACAAGAAGAAAGTTTGCACTTAAAAAAAAAAGTTTGATTATTTCATGTAATGAAATTTTATATTTTATATTTGGATACACAAGTTAAAAGTTCCTAAAAATTGCTAATTTTGTTAAATAGTCATGCCATTGACATAAATTAAAAAAATGACTATCATTTTCTCTTTTTTTTTTTCCCCACACTTGTCTGTAGTGGTTAGGTAATGTAACATTGAAACAAAGGTATTATTTGACAAAATCAAATTATGATTAAAGCAAAAAAGTCTCAGTTGTTCCCTTATTTACAAGTATCATTCCATGCTAAAAAATTAACATATATGTAAACAATCACTGAATTTTTCTGAAAATTGGTAGACAAACTTTATTCATTTGTTTGAATTTGAAGAACAAGAAAATAGTAACTTTTAAATGCTTCTATTTCTAAGCATAAAGATATTTAGCAAAAATCCTGGTTTTCACAGCCTTCAGTTTGTGTATTGCCTGATGGTAGGAAGCAATATAATAGAATAGAGATCTGTAGGTAAGAAAAAAAAAATCACAAGATTTTGGTCTAATCGAAAAATGACTCCAATTAATATTTTCTCTAAGGCAAGAGAGACATCCCACCGAGACATGTACCTTTTACTCAAAGGTAATTATCAGGCTCCAGGTATCATTGGCTTAATAAAATATCTAGTGATCATATATAAAGAATGTATAAATATAAATTGGAATATTGAACACTACTATAAATAACAGCAATACTGAACTGTTTGTCATGAAATATGCTCATGCCAAACTTCAGATTTATCTATAGTATATGACAGTTAAGAATTATAGATATATCTCTACCTGTAGTTTTTTTTTTTTTCCTGTCATAAAAATATATTCTTTTGGAAATATAGGTATCAACATAGATTTTTAGAACATGTAATAGAAATGCAATAGTTACACTTATTTGTTTATAATTTTCTTTATATTTAAATACGTATTTTGTGTTTCTTTGTATGGTAGATTTTTCATTAACATAATTTGATTACTGTAATTCTTTTCTATTTAGATTTTTTAAAAAACCTTTGGTCTTCTGGGAGTGATACTAAAATAGATTCACATAAAAAGAGAATATAGGAGGGAATGCTTTTTATTCATACTAATCCTGAAAATGTTCCAGGTCACCGACCCACACTGATAGGGTGTACATTAAACTCTACCTATCGTTTCATGATACATTTAATTTCTTGATACTAAATCTTAAAATGTTCCAGTTGTAACCTAATACATTGTTTTTTCATCTTTCAAGGGGAAAGAAGTTACCATGCAATTCAAGCTCTTTGCACACAAAAATGGAAATAATGGGTAATGTATATGACTTAATATCTTTGACAAATTTTAAGTGCCTATGTGAAATTAAATATAATGTTAAATTTCTATGGCTTACTTTGCCCTCAAAAACAATAGAAAATAAAGGATCTTATTTTTATAGGTTGGTAAATAGCTAAAGGAACAGTCAGGTTAATGAAAACAAAGGATGTTCTAATTTAGTTTCAGTCAATGTTCACTTTCAAAAAGCATTCTTTGGTCCTTGCTTGCTGTCTATATGAACTCTCTAGGAATCATTTATTAACTTAGATATTGTGATATGGAAACATGTGTACATGTGTATTTAAAATCCTTTTAAGACTTTAATGGCCACATTTAGAAAGATTAGAAAGACCTCTTCAACTCACCCAGAGTCTCAACTCTGCTCTAAGGGAATCACATGAGCACTTGACCTCAGTAAGATTTTAAGAAGAAAAACAAACTTCATAAAACTTAATCACATTAGTTACAAGCTGGAAGGATGTGTTAATGCTCGTCTTAAGCCACCAACTTCTATTACCTGAATCCCATCAGCATAATCCTTTCTAAGAAAGGAAAGAACAGATCAAATAGAAAAGATTAGTAATTGAATTATCTTTACTTTCAGAGCCAATTAGAAATACTTTTTATCCACATATCTAGATATAACCTTGACTGGTTCTAATTAGTCTATCAACCCAGACAATAATAAATGTAGGAACACTTTACAGTGTTGCAAATTAAAGGGTTTATGCTGTTCAAAAGTTGTGTACTACCCATGTGTGAATAGATAGGAAGGGGCAGAGTGCATCTATAAGAAAGTAAACTAGATGACACATAATATTCCCAGTAGTGAGTGGAGGTCATTTGTTTGCATAGAAGAATTATAATTCTGTTGTTCTCAATATCGTAATAATTCCCAGTGGTTACCATGTTAGCTACCTGTGCTGGTCAATGCAAAAATAAATGTGGTATAGAGATTTTTTTTAATGCAATAGGCTCAGAGGTCCATAAACATTCTGTCAAGGATATTTAGGGAACTCATGAAGCTCCGCTTCTCCATGAGAATCCTGTGACAATTAATGGTTGCTTTGGGAGGGAGAGACATTTTCTTCCTTGGTGTAACTACTGGCAAATTACCTATGCTCTCATAAATACCACACCGTCTATGCTCATAACAACATTTATTAAGTTCGGTGATTTAGTTGGAAAGAAGTTGCTTAGTGGGAGGGGCAACTGAATGCAATGGGATGGTGAATATTATTTTAAAAAATAATTATATATGTATGAGATTGTCACATGTGCATTACACACTGAATTCTGAGTAACTAAAACATTCATAAATGTCAAAGTTCATGTCAGAAGTACAACTGAATAATAAGGAAAGCATGTTCAATTCTCTACTCTGTGGCTAGGTCATAAGAAAGATAATACTCATGATGTATGCCTTATTACAAGTAACAAGAAGTGAACATCTTGAGTAATGCTGAGACATGCTCTTATAGAATCCATCAGAAAATGATTCTTGTTGTAAAGGTTAATGTTTGTATTCAGGTCCTGCTTTATATATTTAATTATTACTCTTTATATGTGACATGGATCCTAAGTCTAGATTTTAAGAGAGATCACAGGAGAGTAATAGGCTACTTCTCCATAAGAAAAACTTTGGACAGGAGAAGCTTTCATGAATAAATAAGAAATACAGTGAGAATGCTGTATATCAAATAAAGGAACTATTTAGTCTATCTACTCAACAATGTCAACTCAGACATTCCCGACAGATTAAGTCTAGATACAACATAAATAAGTACTGCATGGTCCCTGAGTCATGTACCTGAGTAAGTTAACACTGAAACGTTAGGCAGCAGTAGTGTAAAGTTGGAACAATATATACCTTTTTCAAATCTTGATAAGTAACTTTCTCTTTTTTTAAAAATATTACAACTATATTTTACATAATTTTATTTTTATAATTTATAAATGTCACTCACGTCAAATAAAATGAAATGTTGACCATGAAAAGAAAACATTAACTTCCTTTCTAGAATGTTTATTTGCCAGTTTTGAAATACAATAAAGTTAATGAAGATAGAAAATTTTACGTCTACAGCTATATTACCTTGACCATGCTTGATCTTATATGAAAGAGAATTTCACATTTACAAAATACATGCTCTATTACCAATTTAATGGTACAGATAAAATAATTATTTGATAGTTTTTTCTAAATAAATCTTTATTGAATGTAATTTTTCAGGTCATCAAAAGAGTTAGTTATAGGGTCAGAAAAAATAGTGGTAGAGTAAATATACCACCTAATATTACCAATTTTAATTAAGAAGACATATTCTTGGCATAAGAGTAACCATTGTCAAGCCAAGTGTGATGTTTCATGCTTTTATCCTAACACTTAAGTGCCTGAGATAGGAGGGTTGCTATGAGTCCAAGACTAGAGCAGGCTACACAGTGAGTTCCAAGTCAGCCTGTGCTACAGTGAGACCTTATCACAAAAGAAAAAAATAATAACTGTTATTTCTGATTTTTGTAAACTTAATAAATGCATATCTAGAATAATTGAAATATCATTAACCCTACAATTCAGTTCCTATTCTAACATTTTTTTCTAGATATTAGTAACTGTTTTTGGTTCTTGAGGACTACAAGTTTTACTAGTTATCTGTACTGATTGCACAATGCTATCTTAACCTTTTCACAATATGTTTGCACATGGTAGCTAATCAAGAGTGAGTATAAGAACAGACATTTGCCCAATTCCCCTGTGAATTTGTAATTTGCAGAATATAACTGCAAGTCCTGGTTCTTTTGCTACTTGGAACTAATGATCAGGTAACAGAAATGTTCTTTTCTTGGTTCATGGTCATTCTTGGTATATGTTGTTCAAATATTATCTCCTGATATCATGCTTTTACACATGAACCCATGTATAACAGTTGTAAAGATGACATCACACTTGACGTCTAGAGAGAGTGAAAAATGATGCAGAATTAAATCTCTGATACCCTTTTCTAGAGTGTGATCAAGACAGTGGTACCTTGGGTATAGAAAAAACAAACTTTGAGGTGCAGATTGTGGGTAAATATGATACTAAGTTTGTGAATTTACAAAGGAGGGCAAGTTAGCAATGAACTATGTGAAAATGAAAAATACATAAACAAAATTGTAAAACATTATTCAGCTGTGGGTTTGTTGTCATTCTATGTGGTTCTTTTTTCTGTTGACATTAGGACAATTATTAAAAAGGAACTATGAAACAGAAAACATTTGCCAGATATAAAAAGGGGAAATAGTTTTACTTGTATGAGGAGAATTTAAAAGGTGACATCTTGGGACTGGAGAGATGGTTGTTTAGCAGTTAAGCACTTGCCTGTGAAGCTTAAGGACCCTGGTTTGAGTCTCGATACCCCAGGACCCACGTAAGCCAGACGCACAAGGGGCGCATGCATCTGGAGTTCATTTACAGTGGCTGGAGGCCTTCATGTGCCCATTCTCTATCTAGTTGCTTCTTTCTCTGTCTGTTGCTCTCAAATAAATAAATAAATAATTACAAATAAATAAATAAATAAATGGTGACATCTTGACATGCATTTGTCAGTGTGAAAGAAATAGATAAAATTGTCTGTGCTTTCTTTTTTTTTTTTTTTTTTTTTTTTTGAGAGAGACACAGAAAGAGATAGAGAGAAAGGGAGAGGAAGACAGATAGAGATGGGTGTGCCAGTAGCCTCTCAGTTGCTGTGAACAAAATCTAGATGCATTCGCCCCCTTGTGGTCAAGTGTGGCTTTGCACCCTTGCATCACTTTGCATCTGGCTAAACATGGGACCTGGAGATTGGAACTGCTGGAGATTGGAACCAGCGTTCTTAGGCGTAGGAGGCAAGTGCCTTAACCGCTAAGCCATCTCTCCAGCCCTGCACTTTTTTTATTCATCCTGATATTTCTTAAACGTTGCTAGTATAAATGTGTAAAACTTTATCTGGATTTGAATGTCTGCATATCAACTGAAGATATTTTTAAAGATATCTACAAAGAACAGTTGTGACTACATCAACATCATTAATAAAGAAATATTTGTATTTGTTGCTGATACCATAATATCCCAAGGCTTCTTATATTAGATGCTAGAAAATTTAAGGAAAATTGTTTGTTTGGACAAACATATTTTCTCATCAGAAGAATATCAAAATGCTACTTTTATTTTCTCTACTGACAAACTTTAAGTATCAGCAGTGACAATATTTATATAGTTTTCTAGACCTTATACATGTTTGTAAAATAAGTACAACTTGAGGTTCAGATTAGGATGGTAAAATATCAAGTTTGTATTACTATCACTATCACTGGCTTATAAATTATGAAGATATATAGTAAGCAAGGCAGAGATTTGGGATTATGAATAAAATAATCACCCTTAGTTATCATGGCAAAACTAGCTGTTTTGGGTTGATAAATGAAACATATCTGCTCAGAAACAACTATTGCACATATATAACTTTTATAATAAACAATAGTTTGTTGAAACTCATAGTACATTTTCTCACAACCCTAAACACATAATGGGGATAATTTAATTTTATTGTGTATTTTATGTTTCATGCATTTAACATGTCACTTTATAATGGATGCAATTGAATACATTTTGGTGAAAAGTGTGGTCATTTTTCTCTAAGTTACAGATGTCAAGATATAATGCTCAGATATTAGATATATAAGTTTTATTTCTTCATACTACATGCCTTGTTTTCAGATTTAGTCAGATATACATGTAAATTGACATGCCCAGAAGAGATAAATAGATCATAAAATGTCCACACATACCACAACCTTGCACATTTAGCACAGAGATAAGGACAGTCAGATTATTGTGCCATGGATAGCTTGATCATCTTAGGTAAATATTCAAATTATAACAAATGTAATGATTCATTTAAAAAATCACAACACTATAACTTTACCCTGAACTTCATGTCACTAAGAAACAGAATAGTTCAAAGTCAAACATTGGATTGCTCTCGTGAAAGGCACCATAGAAATGTCACCCTATTAGAATCTACTGTATTTAAGAATTGACTGCAGATCAGCCACGGAACATGGATATATACTGATGTGATCAATCCTGTCTATTACTAACCAGCAGTTAATACAAGGCACATTTTAGAAAAAAAAAAAAAAAGTCTACAAGAAAAAAAATAAACACATGCTAAAAGGAGTGCATCTAATATAATGATTTCTCTTTCATTAATTCCAACAGACTCTCATGCTATAGCATTTTCTTTCCAATCACAGGAGCCTTTCATTTAAATGATGCGATCAGCATGCCACAAGCAGGCTCTGTCTTTAGTGGGAGGAGTTAGCAGTTCCAACATTCTATTGACCTGTTTCCAAATAATCTACAAGAAAAAAATGAAGATTAAGTCCTCTAACAAGAGCAGTTTTCACAGCCTTTGGTACAAAGAGAAGGATTCGGTAAAAAGATGAGAGAGCAAGCCGCATTGTGCTGGCCCACTTAAATCTTATTTCCAATTCACTAAATGTGTTATTTGACTTGGCAAGTGAGCTAGTATGTGTATTAGATCAGCAGGGAGCCTAATCAAGGAGATGCCAAGTTTACTGCAGCCCCTCTGAGCTGCATTAGCCTCAACTAGTGACCTTAAGCAAAGTGGGTGGTTGAACCCCAAAGAGAATAGCATTAACTTTTGCTTGAATTTCAGCCTGATTTGAAGTCTCTTTTTGTGGAATATTCAAAAAAAAAAAAAAAAAAAAAAAAAAAAAAAAAGCAAAAAGCATTTAACCGAATTGAATCTTACAGAATTGAATCTAGTCTGCTCAGCACCATCTTCACATGCAAGGCTTCATAGAAGCTTGCCTCCACTAATGCTGACACACGCAAAAGAAGTGAAAAGCACGGGCTCAGCTGAGGCACTTGATTTTGCAGCTGCAGAACAATTCACGTCGTAACTCAGTCACTCAGATTGGGTTTTTCCACCCAGATAAACTGCTAATTTGCTAATTGATACAAAAAGTATTTTCAAATATTAAATAAACTGCAAATAAAGCAAAAAAAAAAAAAAAAAGAACACTAAATTAGAAGGGTGCATGGAAGCTATATAGTTTACTGGAACATTTCTAAGTATAACAAGGCATGAATAGACTCATTTTCAAAGACCTCGTTTACCTTGCACCCAGCATTGGGTTGCCACACCTATTTGCATGTAATAGACTGCAGGAATGCAAGAATAGTTCAGTTATATTTTATGCCAAGTAAAATCTTTGCCCTTAAAAAACTTGCTAGATAACAAATTCAAGCAATAGTTCCATCTTTAGAAATATATTTGTTCTTCATTTTATTTGTATATATATTTGGTTTTTCAAGGTAGGGTTTCACTCTAGCCCAGGCTGACCTGGAATTAACTATCTAGTCTCAGGGTGGCCTTGAACTCATGGTGATCCTCCTACCTCTGCCTCCTGAGTGCTGGGATTAAAGGCGTGCGCCACCACACCCGGCTTATTTGATTATTTTTAAACTTAGTATCATGTGGATATTATCAGAGACTTCTAATACTGCAAGTTTTTACAGATTATTTAGCTTTGGAGCCTATATTAATTTCCAGAATGTAGGGGTAAGAAGTACTCTTTCAGATAAACTGTTAGATATGAGCTTTGCATAGTCAGTGTACCTCAAAGAGGAACAGGAATAGTATAGGAATATCTTTAAGGCCTTTAGTTTTAAAACATTTATCTTTCCTTCACAGAAAGTAAGACAAAGTTCTATTTGCCCGCATGCATCCACTGTTCTTCCTCAAATTAGAAAGGAAGGAAGCCATCCATCATCACCCTCTGAAAAGTGTGGAACCTCAATGAGGACCAGCATAGCCAAAGCACCTTTCCCATAGCTTCACTTCCTTGGTATGTAATGAGATGGGGCAGGGCTATGGAAATTTGATTTGTCACTTAGCAAGAGGCTCCAAGTTGCACAAATCCTCTAAGGAGAAAATTTTCCAATGACCATAAAAGTACTGTATTAATTTATGCTACCAGATGACATAATTGCCTTTGTATCATGTGCTTTTTTAAAAGTGGCTGAAAATAATCTAAAGAGTTTCTGTGCATTTGTTTTGTGCTTTTAAAAATAGCTTTAAATAATTGGCACTATCACTTTTTAAACTCTGGGATTTAAAAACATTTTCCAAACATTAATTACAATGGGACCCTGGTGAAGCTGATATTATCATACCTATTTTCCACCAGGATAAGCAGGGAGCACAGGGCCCATTGCCTGCCTTGCCCCATGCCCTTCAGAGCTTGTCCAAGCTCAGAGCTCCCTTAAAAACCATTGGATCAGCTCCATGGGAGCACAGAGGAAAATGAGAAATGGGCTCTTGGAGATTTAAGGGATTTTGTAAGGTCGTGAGTGGTGAGCTGCAGCTAAAAGTCAAAGCTAGAAATCTAAGATTACATATTCAGTGGTTAAATATATTTTCTCATTAAGATAATTCATGTAGGAGATCACACAGAAGTGTGCTGTTAAGAAATGCAATCCATTATTGCCCTTCCTTGAATAACTTATTTCATAACAAAAATCTCTCTCTTTGATTTGGATAAAAATAAATGACTGGATTTTCACAGGCAGTGTGCATAGGAGACCAGCCAGGGCCAGCAGTGAATTTACACGTTGACTTTTAAAAATTGTGAAAGAGATGCTAACAGCCTAATTTATAATACAGACTGGATCTATCTTCTGCGTCTGGTGGTGTCCGAAAGAAGTGCCTTACACAGAAGGTGAAATGGGGTGTTAAAAGTCACAGCAAACATGCTGCACCGGCCTGTGGGCATCCCAGCCCTTTTTCTTTAATTGGGAGGAGACGAGCTTTTGCTAGAGTAAGTTCCACAATGTAGGCCGGTAGCCCAACTGGGAAATACCCTTGATTTGAACAGTTGGCAGCAATTCTATTCTGAACTCTTTATATAGAACCTCTTTCAATACTGGGGCACATATTTTAAGTTAAAAAAAGGAATTTTACTAATTTTTTTTTAATGAAGCTTTGACTGGAAGCAATACTTACAGTTGATAACCATGGGCTGATTCCTTTCTCTTCGGCTCTGCAGGAATGAGGGCACTTTCACAGCTGGTTGTCAGCACAGCTCTTATTTCTAACACCAATTATTGATTTTTAAAAGGCCTACACTATTAGTACCCTGCTACATCTCTTCACGTACAATATTTTTTTTTTAATCCTTTAAAAAAAAATGTGAGTCTAGCCTTTCCATCAGCACTGGGCTTGCTCTTGCCATGTTATCTGAAAACTTCATGGGGAGGCAGATCTGGTATCCTTTCTATTTTATTTTGTTTTATTTCTTATTCTAACTTCTGGAACTTCTTGGCTAATTTAGAAGTAAAGACACTTTACTCATAGGATCTCTCTCAGATATCATGTTAACGAAAAAGCAAATGACAGGGAGCGAGGGGAGAATAAAAGAACACAATTAAAAGGTTTAGGGTTCTCTATCGCCCTTGCCTGCCTTTATCCCATGCTATCCTAATCTATGCTTTATCCAGTCATAAAAACCATCTCTTCTTTGCTTTTTTTGTATTGGATTTACCCCAAATTGGGACTTTTCCCTCTGCAAGTTCCCAGTTCTGCTTAATTTTAGTAAGTCTTTCAAGTAGAACTATTCAGACTTTACTCACTATCATAATTTACACATTCCTCAAGTAATGATAGGCTAAGATAGCATTTACTTTCAATCCTAATTTATGTATGTAGTATAGTACTTTACAAACCAAGAGGCCTCTACAACAGAAGTATACTCTCACAGTTCTGGAGGCTGGAAGTCCAAGGCCAAGATGCCAGCAGTGTTAACTTTTTTTTTTTTTTTTGAGGGATATGAAAGAATTTATTTTCCATTCTCCCAAGAGCTTCTGTAGTTTTCTGTCAATCTTGGCACTCCTTAGCTTATCATAACCGGATGTCTGCCATTACACCCATATAATATTGTCCCTGTTGCTTGTCTCTTTCTATCTTATTTTCTCCTTTTCAAAGGAGCACAGTCATATTATATCAGGCTCCACACTTATGGCTTCATCTTAACGTGTTCATCAACCAAGACCTTTTCTCCAAATATGTTTATATCACATGAACTAGATTAGGTCTTTAATATCTTTCAGTGGAACACAATTCAAACCATAGCAGTAAGTTTTATTAAATACCTTTATACACCCATTCCATTACTAACAACTCAATGCCAATGACTTAAAAGAAAAAGTAGTTCACATATCAATGGCCTATATATGGGTGCTTTTTGGATAACTAAATCAGATATTGCTAAATGGCACATTAGTACTTCACGGGCATGGTAAAATCCAGTTCATTTATTCCATCATTAACATATGCTTAGTAAGTGCCTAACCAATGACTCACCCATACTCTGAAATGTTTTTCAAAGAAAGGAAGTCAAAATGCATTTTCTTTAGCAAATACAAGTGTAAGGTAAACTGACTGCTACTGCTAGTGGGCATTCAAATAAAAAAGAAAAGTAAATACTATATTTTATCTTCAAAGAGCAAATAAATTATAAAGAGGTCACTGAAATTTACAGGACAGGAAGATTCATGGGCAAAAGAGAACACGAGAGCCCATCCAGCCTCCAAGTCTCATAGCTGTGGAGAGAGATTTTGAAAGGAAGTATAAGTTTCTTTGTAAAAGAAACGATGCATACCATCTCTCCTAGCCCTATGTCCACCTAAGGCAAGAGTGTGGAGCCTACATTACATAGAGATAAATGTTCAAACTTATACAGTAACAAAAAATGCTACATACAAATGCAGAGCTGCAGAAATGGCTTAGAGGTTAAGGTATCTGCCTGTGAAGCCTAAGAATGCTTGTTTGAATCTCTCGGTCCCACATTTAGCCAGATGCAAGTGACGCAAGTGCGCAATGTCATACATGTTCACAAGAGGGCACATACATCTGGAGTTCGTTCATAGTGCCTGAAAATACTCTGGTGTGCCCATTCTCTTCCTCTTTCTCTCTCTGCCTTTCAGTCTCTAATCATATATATATTGCATTCTAATGTCCTACCTTGCCAAAATAAATTTTGATCAACAAAATATAAAAATAAGTAATGATACTGAATTATTTTTTTATTCCTGGAGTTGAAAAAAATGAAAAATGATGCAATATAAACTGGCATTGTGAATCATACCTATGATCCCAGCACAGGAGGCAGAAGCAGGAGGATTAAAGCAAGGAAATTTACCTTCATTACAAGCTACAGACCAGCCAGAGCTACATAGCAAGACTCATTCTCTAAACAAAAACCAAAACGAGGATATACATGGGTACTGGCATTATTACTAATGTTTAAGTTTGTGTTGATTAGCTGAATGTGCTTGAATGAGTAACAAAAAATGCAGCATTTATAAATATGTAATTATTTCAGAAAACTTCTAAAACTTCCTTTCCTCGTCAATGTCAGTAAAATTCATAAGTTTATTATTATTATTCAGATTTTCAAAGAGATTATGAAAAGGAAAAAAAAATCCCTGTTAACCCGAGAACTTAATTTTTTTGTCCATCCCAGATCATGTCTAAATTAAATACAGGTGTTCAAATGGCACTCAGTTCACATATCAAGTTTATCAGAATGTAAGACCAAATTTGATACATGACTTTTGTTCAAGAAATTACACTAATCATCTGGATGACTGATTAGTAAAATGTTAATTGACATTTAATTTAAAGAAAAAAATTTTTTTTTTTCTGTCTCTTAGCTGACTTTGAGAGTGACTTTGATGACATTTCTTGGAAATTCTAAAAGTCAATAATGGCAAATCAAACTTAGTGTGTTGTTTAACATACTGCTAGAACTTTCATGCCTCATCCGGAAAGTAGCCTTATAAGATTCTAACTTCTAGAAAAAGGTTATGTTTAAACATATTTAATATTATTACTACAAAATATTATTGTTTATATAATAAGTAAGTTGATCATTTAACTTTGACAGTGTCTGACACAATTTATCAAAGCCAAATTGGCATAATTATGATTGCCAAAAGAAAACTATTAAAATAAGCTTTTAAAATTTCTTCTGATCAGGTACTTTACAGCAAATCACTTTAATACTTCCTTAATTAATTAAGTATGATATGTTCCTCCATGGTGCAAGTAGTCCCTGTTCCATTTCTTTCAATTTACAAAACAGTTTTTAGAGCTGGATTACATTATCTTCAAATAAAATTAAAACCACTTTGTTGTTCCAAGTTAATCTTAGGGAGTCTGTCACTAAATGCAATGAAGAAAAATAATGTATCTAAGAATGAGATTATTTTATCTTTTCAAATACTAAATGCTTCTTTTCTATCCCTTCTAAGTTGTTATATTTTATTGACCTACAATGTTTCATAATCTATATGTACCTGACTTGTAGTATTCTAAATGTAAGATTCAGGGCTGGGGAGATGGCTTGGCAATTAAAGGCATTTGCTTGCAAAACCTGCTAGATTGGGTTCAATTCCCAAGTACCCACAAAGAGCCAGGTGCACAAAGCGGCACATGCATCTAGAGTTTGCAGCAGCAAGAGTCCCTGGCAAATCCATTTCTCTCTCTCTCTCTCTCTCTGTACCTTTTTACTATGAGTTATCTGTTGAAATATAAAGAGAAATTATATTTTAAGAGATTAAAATCTTCAGCCCTTATGAATGTAGAGGGTGTACTCTATAACAATGATATAACATTTCATCTTTAATTAAAATTCTGATGATGTAATTCTATATTCACATGCAGTTGAAAGTAATATAGAGATCTGGATACATTTCAGCTAATTCCTGCATGTGTGTGCACGTATGTACTTGTGTGCTTGTGTGTGCGTGTGTGTGTTGTGTACAGTTGGGGCATGAACCTAAAGCTTCATGCTTACTAAGCACTTGATCTTTTCCTACTAGATTGTGCCCTTGGGAAACTAGACATATTAAATCAATTCATTGGTATTTATGAAATTCTTTGATTTTATGCAGTTTTTCATAGTTTTACTTATTGTCGTTTATGATTTCTTTAGTTCTCTCCATTGTTTTTAGCCTGCATGCTTGCATATAGCCCATCCTAAAAATATACAAACACTACTACCAAAATACACTCTTTTTAGAATCCTATAAATATGTTACATTTATAGATCTAGTTAAGTGTTACTTCCAATTAATTTATAAAATTGTCTATTGGTTTCCAAAGTAAAGACAGTTTAAAAACAGGTACTAACCTTTCCTTCTTATGAATTCATGCCATAGTCTTTAATCAGAAGTTCCAAAGAGGTTAAAAAATATAAATCCATTCTCAGTATTTGGGGCATCAGCTCATTAAGAGTAATAGAGCAGGCTTCTAGTCTGAAAAAGGCACTGACTAAAATGTGTAATGATTTCACTTTCAAATTTCTTTTATCTCAGCTTCTTCTACTTTAACAAATACAAGTGCTTCCGATATAATAAGAAGACTAATGAGCATTGCAGATGATTACAAAAATATTATAAGACTTCCCAAGGCATAATGACATTTTCCCCAAATTAAGAAAATAAGGCAGCTTCCCTTATGATAATCTTTACTGCCTGTGTATGACCTCAGTTGAAACAAGAATCTCAACTTTTGAACAAACCAAGGAATAAAGTGTTTTCTAAGTAGAACTTCTGAACTCATAAGGGAAGTTTTATTAACTTTAGGAAAGACAATGCATGTGCTCCAGGATCACATCTTTAAAATAAAATGTGCCAAAATGGGTCATTTGAAATCACTGCCTCATTGCAGCTTAGACTTGGCATTTTGCTGATCAGCTCACCGTGCACTCTTGGGTACTTTCTTTATAAAGTCCAGCTTTCCGGTGTTATAGTTGGATGCACTATATAAAAGGGCCATTTTCTACTAAGTACCTTACTTGCTTCAGATGCAGAGTGCAGAAGCTCTTTCATCAGTCACAGTTTTGAAACAGCACAGGGTGCAAGGCTACACTTTGTTCAAAATAGATTCTGGGCTACGTACACAAAAATGGTGACAGAAATTGGAGGGGGGGGGATCCCATGTAACCAAAGCAATGCAATGCAGTTTACAGAATAAAAAATAAAGCACATAATCTGACCCACAAAATGAGACATCTGCAAACCACTACAGCAAATTATGTAATGGACAGCATCTCCAGGGGCCGCTCATGTAATTCAGAGCTGTTTTTGGCTCTTTTTCATTCCTGGTTTGAAGACATATTATTTTACAAGGTACATCAGCCTTCGGGGAATAGCAATTTCCTCTCCTCTCCACAACAACCCCAAATGTAACTTTTTAAACTGTTTATCTTTGATCTAAAATATATTACTTAGCACGCTAAGTAAACAGTCTAACAATTTGTCATAGAAATTATTGCTTCCTGTGGTTATTTTTAGTGTGTGTGTGTGTGTGTGTGTGTGTGTGTGTGTGTGTGTGTGTGTTACCATTTGCTGGGCAATAGGTAATGAAAGCTGATAACCCAGCCATTTGCTTTTTATTTTTGTAATGATCTCAGAAAAAAAAAATTTTGAAATAAGATCTTCTCTTTAATGTAATGGATAAACTACTACACTGCCAGGAATTATACTCAACTTCCTCACTCAATAATCTTGGGAGCTCAAGCAACAACCACAACCCACACACATAATGCAGGAAATGATATAGAACACATATATTACATTTCTGTGGTGATGTGGTTACCAAGAAAGCCCACTTTAGCTTACTACAGTACCAGAAATATTAAATCAAGATGATGCAAAATATGGACATACCCTCGAAGATAGTCAATTGCAAACTATGATGCTTTGTGGAACAATCTGAAAGCCAACTATTAAAAATGAATTTCAAACAAAACATTTAAATGTAAAGAGGAACACAGTTTAAACAGATTACTCTTCAGCTTTATTTAATTGCTGCTATGCAAAATCCTTTTCAGTTCTACATATATTCTCAATCCTTTCATCATTCATGAATTCAGCTTTATAACCTTCCTTTTACATGAAAATGTCATAGTACTTACAATGAACTTATCAGCATGCTTCTATTGATTACTGTTGTTGATCCATTTCAGTATCAATAGCACAGAAGTTATCTTTGTACATATTACCTGTTTTGCTCTATTCTCAAAATCTGCTATGAAAAGTATATTATTTGCCTATTTTTTTCTTATTTTCCTTATTTTCCTTCTTTCTTTCTTTCTTTCTTTCTTTCTTTCTTTCTTTCTTTTACTTTTTCTTTCTTTTGGTTCACTGTAATTTTGGAAGTAAATTGCATCTCCTGTTTGGAATATACTTTAAGAGAATGAGTTTTCAGTTGCTTTATTTTCCTCTACAGTTGAAATGGAACCCAAAGCAGGTAGTCTTTAATTACTTATTGATTATAATACTTTTGAAATACACTATGGATAATTTGAATTTAGGGACAATATTCTGATTTATCCCACCCTTATTTGTTTTTAATTTGATAAAGACAGAAAGAGAGAGAGACAGAGAGAGAATGGGTGTGCGAGTGGCCTCTGAGCCACTGTGAATGAACTCTGGACACATTTGCCCCCTTTTGGGCAAGTGTGGCATTGCACCCTTGCATCACTTTTTGCGTCTGGCTAAACATGGGACCTGGAGATTGGAACCGGGGTTCTTAGGCTTGGCAGGCAGGTGCCTTAACCACCAAGCCACCTATCCAGCCCAATTCCACCCTTATTGATGTGTGTGTGTGTGTGTGTGTGTGTGTGTGTGTGTGTGCATGTGCATGTGCAGTATACAACTATTTCTTCATATTTCTACTATGGGAATATGAGGCAACTTCAGGATTAGTCAAAAATAAGCTTTATTCTTTCCTTTCATGTAGCAATCTTGGACATTATAATTTTTTAATAAAAAGTGCATATCAATTTATAATGTGTCACATTGAAATCTTTTCTTTCCCTGTGCTGTGCATTACATCTGCTTGTGTCTTTGTCAGACTTACTCTGTTAATTACACTGTGGAACAACCTAATCCTCCATAGCACTCTTCAAATGTTTATCAAAGAAAGACAAAGTGTTGGGCATTGGGGGGCATGTCTGCAATCCCAGCCAGCACTGGAGAGGCATAGGCAGGTGGATCACGCAAAAGCAAGGTTAGTCTAGAGTCCATAGTGAGTTCAGAGTAATTCCAAACAATGAGACCCTGTCTTTAAAATCTCTTCCACTAAAGAAAGAGATAAAGGGAGAAAGAAGAAAGGAAGAATGGAAGGAAGGAAGGAAGAATGGAAGGAAGGGAGGGAGGGAGGGAGGGAGGGAGGGAGGGAGGGAGGAAGGAAGGAAGGGAGGGAAGGAAGGGGAAGGGGAAGGGGAAGGGGGGGAAGCCTAGGGAAGGGAAAAAAAATGAAAAAGTGTGATGGAGCAAAGTTTCATTTACCTCCTAGAGGGAATGAGGCTATCTACCTTTTTAAGGTCTGTCTTCTGATAGAAAATTTGTAGTGATGAAAACTCACACTCATTTTCTTTCCCAAAGTTTCATTAACAGATGCTAAATACTTTCTCTTCTGGTCCTTTCATGCATAGAGGATAATGAAAAAAAGTCAAATATTGATGTCTCATAAGGTGTGAAACATGACCTTAAAAACCAAAAGAACCAAATTTGAAAACCTATTACAGTTAATATTTTTAGATTTAACATATTTGATCTAAACTTGTTGATATTTTGGGAAGAAACAATTGAATTGCAAAATTTCAATAGTGTAAAAATAACATAAGACAAAGGAAATCAAAGTATCTCTACATAGTTTCCCTGATATTTAGATTAATTAAAGGAAAAAAAATGCAAAGTCAAAGGAATATTTTTGTCATTAATTTCAAATACCAGGCAAGACTTAAGATAATTAAAATGCACCAACACAAGCATTATCTAACAGTGCTTTGCTAATTGTCATAATGCTTATGTATATATTATGAATATGACAGAATATATTATTGAATGACATAGACTAAAAGGTTTACATTGTGCAAATACACTATTCACATCAATGACAAAGGCCATTCAAGAGAGTGGCATATTAGACTGGCTTTGACTAAATGGACACCAAAGGGAGATAATAACAGTCTACATGTCAATTAAGACCATACTCCAACAGTTATCACCCCCCACTGAAAAAAAAAAAAAAAACATGTAACATACCTTTATCCAGGCTGTAATGCACTTTCAATTTCTCTATTTTAATATTTATTAATGTGCAAATGATGGGTGACAGGAGGGCACATGGAAAATTCATGGGGACTTTGCATCCTCTTCTCAGTCACTGCGGTTTGACTTTTACTTTGAGAACTGTCTGAAAGAATATATATATATAGAAGTATCTATGCCATCAAAGTCTGGTTTCTAAACAACTGTTGCAGTCAGGTCCACATTGCTGGTAGAAATCATCCAACCAAGAGCAGCTTGTGGATAAAAAAAGAGGCTTATTTTGGCTTACAGGCTCAAGGGGACACAAGGGGACCATGATGGCAGGGAAAATCGACAGCATGAGCAGAGGGTAGACATCACCTCCTGGCCAACATCAGGTGGACAACAGGAACAGGAGAGTGTGCCAAAAACCGGCTATAAATGGAAATGGATGCCCGCCCCCAACAATACACTGCCTCCAGGAGGTGTTGGTTCCCACATCTCTATCAGCTAGGAACCTAGCATTCTGAACACCTATGTTCATGGGGGACACCTGAAACAAACCACCAAAATCTTCCCCAGCCCCCATAAACTGATATCCATGCATGATATAAAATACAATGCATTCAGTATGACTTTAACAGTGCCCATAGTTTTGTTGTTGTTGTTTTTGTTTGTTTGTTTGTTTTTTGGAGGTAGGGTCTCACTCTAGCTCAGGCTGACCTGGAATTCACCATGTAGTCTCAGGGTGGCCTCGAACTCATGGTGATCCTCCTACCTCTGCCTCCTGAGTGTTGGGATTAAAGGCGTGAGCCACCATGCCCGGCTTTCCCCATAGTTTTTATCAATCCTAATGATGTTCAAACATCCCCATAGTCCAAGGTCTTTTAACTGAGCCAAACTCCACCCCCCCACCAAACCCATAATGGCACAGAATAAACACTCACACTGCAAAAGATGGCACTGGACATAGCAAAGCAATATTCAACCAATAGAAGATTTAAACAAGGCAAATCCCCAACTCTGTAGCTCCAAGTCCAACAACTCTAGTTAGTGACAAGTCTCCAAGTCCAGTAATTCTAGTCAGCAACAAGTCTCTGGAGTTCCAATCTGCCCTTCCAGCTAGGCTACTCGCAGTCCTGGAAAACTTCATAAGGGGACCGTGTTGGGCATTGCTAGAAATGGGCTTGAACTGTAAGAAGACTGGCCTGAAATATTGGACATGGCCAGGGACCCTGGGCTGTGGGGTTGCAGCTGGCCCTATTGTCAGGGTGTCCCTGCAACGGTGACTGGCCTTCCCTATGTTGTAGGTTGTAGTGTGCTGTCATCGCCCAGAGTGGGCAGAACTGGCGAGGCCCTCCCCCAGACCCCGAAATGCTCTGACCATTCCATAAGTCAGACTTTGCCCCCCACAGTTCCTGACCTTGTGGGTAGCTGCCCAAGAGACACTTATGTGGCTGAAGTCACGTAGCCTTCTCATCCCCCACGGTTTTGAAGTCACAGCCTTCTGTTAATCTCCTCTTCCGCCCTTCCCCTTCCCTTCCCCTTCCCCCATAGCTTTGGAATTACTAGTTCTTCCACCACCTATATAACAGGCCATAAACTATGCATCTGATCACCATATAGTCTGCATGTGCCGTTTCAACCTTCCCCAAGTGTTTATAAACCCACTCCCCTTTTGAATAAATGAGTGCTGTCCATCAGATGGTCTCCAGGGGGTTCATTGCCCATCATGTTCATCATCACACTCACCCGTTGCTCCAGGAAGGACCCTGCTGCTTCCCTCCCAATTCCTCCCTTCCTCACCCAGGACAGGAGTGGCCAAAGACCCCTGGGAATGGGAATGGTAATGGTAAAGACACACAGACTGGCAGCTCTCCTTAGCAGCTGTCTTGTGGTCCCAGCATTCCCCACTGGGTCTCCACTGTAACCCATGGTTCATCCTCATGGTTCCATGGGGTCTCCATGCAGGCATCCACAAACCTGCTTCACACTGCCCATGGCCATTTCCAAAACACAAGACCATGTTGCAAACTCAATGACCCTCTCTTTCCTGCATTTCTTTATACTCCACAATACCAGGTAGGGTGCCAATTTGTTAATTCAGGGTGGGAATAAAACAGACTTTGAAGAACAAAACAGTCCTTGAGCATTAGGGCCCCTTCAAAAGAGTCTACATTCTACCAGTTGCCCCAATGCAGATCTCTCAACTGGCCCAATCTCAAAGGTTATAATCTCTCAAATGCAGCTGAATGGGCAGCAGTTCACCCAAAGATTTTTTTTTTTTTTTCTGTGCCATATCCCTCTGCTCACACCAGTTCATTTCTACACAAAGCAACCTTGCACAGCTTCTCAGGACATGGGCATGACAGCAAGCTTCTCATACAAACTGCTAGCCCAATGCAAGCAGACCTCTTTCTCACCCTCATAAGCCAAACCTCATAATCCATAGTTCTTATTAAATTCATGTCTTTTCACTCTGACCAGAATATTCCATCAAGCTCTACTTACAGCACTGCAAGGCATCTCTTAGGCTGAGGTTTCCCATCTTTCCACATTCCTCTTGAAAAATCATGCAATAAGGTGTCTAGCAGCAAATGACAGCACTCCTCCGTACCAACATTACTGTTGCAGTCAGGTTCACATTGCTGGTGGAAGTCACCCAACAAAGAGCACCTTGTGGGAAAAAAGAGGTTATTTTGGTTTACAGCCTCAAGAGGACACTCCACAATGGCATGAGCAGAGGGTGGACATCACCCCCTGGCCAACATCAGGTGGACAACAGTAACAGGAGAGTGTGCCAAACACTGGCAAGAGGAAACTGGTTATAAAACCCATATGGCTGCCCCCAACAATACACTGCCTCCAGGAGGCATTAATTCCAAATCTCCATCAGCTGGGAACCTAGCATTCAGAACAACTAAGTTTATGGGGGACACCTGAATCAAACCACCTCAACAGCCATTTCTTCACATACATTCAGAGATCTTGAAATGTTCAGGTCAGATTATCTCGTATGTATTCTTTCAGTTAGGTTCTTCAGATGAATATTTTTGTGCCTTTATAACATTTTTTATCTTTTTATGATCTGTCATGTGATTAAAGATGACATCTACTGTAGAGTAAATGTTCCTATGCCAACTACTTTCAATACATGGATAACATTATTCTTCTTTTCTCTATAGTGAGGATAAGGTCCAGAATTTTATGGAAGTCTTCAGATCACTCTGCTGGAAAGTTTACAATCACAATTTGAATTGAATCTGTCAGATTTCCAGGTAGACACTCCTCTGAATATGATTAACACTTTTGGCATCTCTCGCCTATCATATCTGTAAATCATCTAAAAACGTAACTATGCCAAGTGGAAAAATATTTTAATTTTTTCTGTTTTTTTGTGGTAATGTGACTTGGGTTTATGGATTCATGCATGGTAGGCAACCACTCAGCTATGTCCCTAGCACCGTTGTTCACTTTTTATTCTGAGAATCTCTAAATTGCCCAGGTTGGCCTGGAATTCACACTTCAGTCTAAACAATCCTTTTACTTATAATTCTCCTACTTCAACCCTTCTAGTACTTGAGATTAAAAAGCTGGGTCTCATGTCTTCGTTTTGATTTCCATTTATTTCTTGCACAGGTGGTTCAAAAGTTTTCCTTGAAACTCAAACACATTTCTATTTGTATTTATTAGCTTCTATATTATAGATACATGCTTCCATTTTTTAGATATTGATATTCTAAGAAGATATATATTCCCCATATCTCAAAACAGTCAAACTATGCCAAGACTTTGGGGGTAGAAACAGGAGGATCAAAGTTCATGGTCTTTCAGAGGAAATTTGAGGGCCAGCCTCAGTACAAGAGCCTCTTTATTAAAAAAAATAAATAAATAAAAAAAAAATAAAGTTTTCTAGATGATGATTTTAAATATGATTTTAATTTAGGAAAAAATGTAAAAATATTAACATGTATGTTCAAGGTGTCAGTCTTATAAATTACAATGCAGCTATCTTTCAAATTGACAGGTTGAGGAAAGAGATCTTGGAGGTGAAGTGGGTACTCAATTAGAAGTTTCCAGAAGGGCCAGCAATGGAAAGAAGAATGATTGCCTGTCTACTTTCCCTAGCATAAGCTTTTCTTCTTTTGGATAACACAAAATCACATTGTGTTAGTCAGTTTTATCATCACTGTGACCAAAACTTTTAGCTAGCAATTTCAAGAGTTCAGCCCATGGCCACTTGGCTCTATGGTTTTGAGCCTGCTGTGGGTCAGAAGATCATGCTGTGCTGATGAGAAACTCATTCACCCTTGAGGTAACGGGAAGCAAAGAAAGGGATTATAGAAAGGCACCAGGAAAAGAGACAGTTCTGAAGGACATTTCCTCCTACTATTTACCGTTTACCATCCTCAGGTGGCCGTATTAGAAATCCATCAAGGGATTAGTCCATTCAGGTCAGAGCTCTTATGATCTAATGCTCACTCACAGACAACCAAGCATGTGCTTAACTGATCCCCAAGGCCTTTCTCAGGCCAATATAGTTGACCATCAATATTAACGTCCTACACTTACTGTGGGAGAAGGAGGGCTGGGAATGGCTATGCAGCTGTTTAGTTTCACCCTAGCTGGTGCTAACATGTAATGATTAGCAATTTTTTAAGAAAGAAAGAAAGAAAGAAAGAAAGAAAGAAAGAAAGAAAGAAAGAAAGAAAGAAAGAAAGAAAGAAAGAAAGAAAGAAAGAAGAAAGAAAGAAAGAAAGAAAGAAAGAAAGAAAGAAAGAAAGAAAGAAAGAAAGAAAGAAAGAAAGAAAGAAAAGAAAGAAAGTTAGTTATATCATGAGTAAGATAAGTACCACTAGCCAATACAATGATAGTGACCTAAAGAAAGAGATATGATCTTCTCTGTATCAATATTAGAAGTTAAACATTTTCATAAGACAATTATGCTTTCATATTGGTTGTCTGTTATAAAAATCATCCTTAAAATTTTCTCCACTATATGCTCAGTAACAAAAGAAAATCAAAAGTGTCAGCTAGATTGTAAGCCCCTGTCACAAGAACCTTTTTCTTTTCATTTACTGAAGGGTCTTAAGTGGAAGACCAGGCCTGAGTCATAGGCCTCAATAAACATTCTTCATACATTTTTTCCTTAATGATTTTTTTTCATAATATACCAATCTTACATTCTGAGGTCAATGAAGAGAACCAAGAGGAACTTTGGTTTTAGTTTTAATTTTTAAATTATAGATATTTGTATGAAATTTGGATTTTAATTTAAATGGGGTTTTAATATCATAAATACTCAAAGGCTCTCCTATCACATGAAATCTTGTGCCACATTAGAGGAAAGACCGTAGAGTGAGACCTTCTGCATAGATGGTCCTGACCTCACCACATGCTCATTCTGTTTCTTTAGGAAAATGACAATTGCATTATGACTTGGTTTCTCTCTGTATGACATAGGTGTTATGTGCCTCATAAAATTCCTGTAAGCACTGTTTAGTGAAAAGATTTTAGGTTTGACAGTGTGCATTGAAACCCTCAGATGAAGTAAATATTCACTGACTTACCAGTGCAGACACTATATGGATGGTCTCACTGAGTTATAGGACCTGACTGATTTAATTCCTTCAATTATCTTGAGAATATTCTTGGTATCATCAGCGTTGAGACTGAACTATGTAGATAGGTTCTTCTTCCTTTACAGTCTATATCAGATATAAGTACACATCAAACTAGTATCAATTAAAGCAAATGCCATTCCTTGCATTTAAAAGAATGGATAGATACCAAACCGAATTTGGAATAAATAATAGATAAAGTTTATTGAGTATTTATTATATACCAGATAGTACATTTTAATGAAAATTCAAATAAATGAGGGGACTGGACACAGGGTTGAGAAGGGTGATATTGGTTTAATGCACTTGGTAGCTTGAGTATGTCAGGTTTGCACTCCCTACTTGTATCCCATCCCATAGGGAAGCACAAAATAAGATCATAAATGAAACACTACAAAGAAGTCAACAAAGAAACTATGAAAGAAAGAAGGTTTTCATTATTATTAGGTACAAAATTTGTATGGACACATCATGTGTTGATACCATTTCCCTCTTCCCTGCCCCTATTCCACTGAGGGCCCTCCTCAGTGGGATTGCAAAATTCTCCGAGTTTTGGTGGATGTGTTTTAACTCAACTTCAGTATTGAGCTCACAGAAACTTTTGAATTTCTGCTTTGGTACCTTTTGAAGTAAAAAAGTTTTCTGTTATCTTTAATGAAACTTTTTGAACTCTTTGACCCATGATTTTATTCTTCACTATGTCCCACAAATACATATTTGCTCCTGCTAAATCTAATAACTAAGTCTATTAAAGAATTTTGTTCAGGGCTGGAGAGATGGCTTAGCAGTTAAGGTGTTTGCCTGCAAAGCCAAAGGATCCCAGTTCGATTCTCCAGGACCCACATAAGCCAGATGCACAAGGGGGTGCATGCATCTGGAGTTTGTTTGCAGTGGCTGGAGGCCCTGGTGCGCCCATTCTCTCTCTCTCTCTCTCTCTGTCTCTCTCTCAAATAAATAAATAAATAAAATATACTTTTTTAAGAAAAGAATTTTGTTCATTTAAGGACTTAATTATATAATGAATTTCTTTGGCCACAGTAAGTGAAAAAAAATAATAAATTAAAAAAAAAAGACAGTGTAGGGGACATTTGTTTATCCAGGCCTTGATCGACAGTGGTGCACCTTAGTTTTAGTTTGGAAAGCAAGGTGAAAACATTTTTTAACAGAAAATTCTGATGAGTTTGTAAATTCCTTAACCGATTCCTCCCTTTCCTCCTGCCCTCACTGAAGAAGTATTTTGCTCAAAATAGTTCTGTTACTAGAAACACTCAGAGAAAGAATATGACCCCTGAGATCTTATATTTGAGTTATTCAGCCAACGTTATAAACATAGATGCATCTTCCTGACCTTGTTGGCTTAATATCACCTTCCCTGTTTGTTTCCAGCAAAGGCTATAATTTCCAACATCTTCAATAGTCTCTCAAATCTAAAATGGAAAGAAAAACATCAAATGTAATGCAGAATGACAAAGTAAAAATAAAAATAAAATAAAACCTTACATAAAATTATGGTCCAGAAGGCTCAGAGGAAACTCTTAATTAATGGGACCACTGGCCATGAAAGAAATATTTAGCTAAGCCAATTTATGGCATTAATTTCATAACTGAGGGCTCAGTTTATTTAACTTCAGAGTAAGTTTATTAAATTTAGTTTATATTTTCAGTAAAAGACAGAAATAATAAGTTATACTATATCAAATGCATACACGTATTAGTTCCTTTAATTACTCAATGGATCACTCAATAGTACCTGAGTCATTTGGGGGAGTTTCACACTACAATCATGTAGTAGACAGCTTCAGGTTATTTATTGAAGCTTATAGATCCGGGGGAAGTTCCATAATGGCAAAGAAGGTGTTCTGCTTTCACAGGTCCAAGCAGAGATGGGGCGGGGGGGGGGCATAAGCCAAAAGCAAAACCACACCACAAAACACAAAACAAGCACACTTCAGAAACTCCAGGCACTCTGCATATCTTTAGATTGGAATTTCAAACCCACCACCACACCACTGAATATATTGAGGGCCATCTATTCAAACTACCACAAATTACAACCCAATACTATTTCAATGAACTTGAATTATCTGGAACTAAAATTTAACACAGAATTATGTCATATTTTAGGATTTAACAAAAGTTATAAATTCAAATAAATCTAAATATATAATGAAAGGAAAATTATTGCAAACTTTTTTTTTTCATTTTCATCACTGTAACAATATGTATTATAATTGTGGATGGGTAAAGTCCTGTAGCCCATGTTCCAACTCTAACTTACAGGCTATTTTTTTTATAGATCATAAACTAAGATTTTTTAATATATTTTGAAGTGATTTAAAATATTTTGTGTCATGTAAAATACTCAAATGTCAGAATCACTAGTTAATATTTTATGAGAAAACACCATTCAATTCTTTTGGTTAGTTTTGCACTGCACCAGCAATATCGAATAGCTGTGACAGAGACTGTGTGATGCACAAAGCCTAAAATATTTACTCTCTAAGCGTTTGTACAACAATGTGTCCACCTTGCTCAAGCTAAAACATGATGCTTTTGAAACAAAAATACTAGAGAAAGTGAGGGTGTTCACAGTAACCAGACACCAGGAGACTTGTGTCAGTCATGTCTTCAGTACTTAAGATTTAATAAGCAGACAATAAATGTTTCAAAAATCCTTACAGCACAGGTAGAAAAGCAATAATCAAAGTGAGAAAGATTTTAGTACCCTGAAAAGACATGGAGTCACTTCTGCCCAACAGATTTTGTGCCTAGGTTCAATCTCGATATATAATGGTGCCTGCAATGAAAGCTTACTGTAAGAGAAGACAAGGTTGGCACAAATCTGACTTCAGACCAGCTGCATGAATTTGCTCCAGGATCCCAGTGGGTCCTTGGATCACCAGACATTTGGTGAGAACACAGATTAACTAGATGTGTCCTCAGTAAAGAGATGTTTTCTATTCGCCAAGCTACTTGACTTCACATAATTTAGCAGGTCATTTTTCTCCCTGAGCAAGAACTACCATCCATTTTAAAGTATGTATCAAGCCATTACAGGCATGTAAAATATTTATTTTCATGCAAATGTGGGCATATACCTGGAAACTTCTGGTTCCAACCTAATGAGCCAAGATTTGAAAATAATGCTCTCGCTGTGTTAAAGGATGTTTCCATTTTTATGTCAATACTTCACTGACTATTACCATGATTGTTGTGCACCATTTCACTTTAAATATGTATTTATATCTTTACACATTTTGCTCATCGTATGTATTTTAAAAATAACTCTATATAGAATATAGACACATTCCCATTTATAAAAATATTACTCGGTAAGGGAAAGATAGTAGCTTAAATCCATACGTCAAAGGCCTTCAATTTGTTGTTATTTTTAGATAAATTAATTATTCAACTGTCAGAAGTTATTATATTTCATTTGTAATTTTTTTTTTTTTTTTGGTTTTTTGAGATAGGGTCTCACTCTGGTCCAGGCTGACCTGGAATTAACTATGTAGTCTCAGGGTGGCCTCGAACTCTCAGCAATCCTCCTACCTCTGCCTCCCGAGTGCTGGGATTAAAGGCGTGCGCCACCACGCCCGGCTTTCATTTGTAATTTTTTATAATTTTTTAATTTATAGTATTCTGATTTTACATTCATAGTGTTGACTCCATTATCCTCCTCCCTGTCCTCCCCCTTCCAATGAGGAATGTGGGTCATGCATTGTGAGGATATTAGAACTATGACGTTATAGCATTGCTTTTGAATGGTGGTTTTCAGACTCACTAGATTGTTGTTGAGTGGAAATGACAATGTAAATTTAGAACAACATTTTTTTAAAAAAATAATCTTTGTATTTTAAAAATATACCTTTAAATCCAAGTTATGTTACTGGCTTTAAAAGAAACAGGAATAAGCCGGGCGTGGTGGTGCACGCCTTTAATGCCAGCACTTGGGAGGCAGAGGTAGGAGGATCGCTGAGAGTTCGAGGCCACCCTGAGACTACATAGTGAATTCCAGGTCAGCCTGGACCAGAGTGAGACCCTACCTAGAAAAACAAAAAAAAAAAAAAAAAAAAAAAAAAAAAAAGAAAAGAAAAAAAGAAACAGGAATAAAGCATTGGAGATCTAAAAAGAAGGCCATCTAGCAACCTACTGAAATGTTTAAGCTCTAAGCCAAGTACTTAGACAGTAGGAAATGGTTCCCAGGTCAACAGAGCTCAAGATGCTCACCTATGAGGATAATACTGCTACCACCATGAAAACAGGAAGTCAATTAATTGTCAAAAGAAAGATGAAAGAACAATTTTTATTGGACTAGAGCAAACTTCCATATATAAAACCCACAGAAGTTTGAGGCCTGCTGAATTCCAATCATTTAGATTAGGTCTAGTTTATAAACATAGTTTTCCAGATAGCTCAGCAAATTTAGAAACAAAAAAAAGGAGGGGGGCAACAAAATAATAAGATTACTACTACTATTTTTCTTTACAAAGATAGACCCAGGATGGGTGATACGTTCTTCCTTTTTTATTACTAGAAACACTAAGATTTATCTCCGAGTTAGTTCAAGTCAGGTAAAAATTAGTTTCCAGTGTTTATATGTCTCTATAAAATTAATTTTGATAGTATACATGTTTTCATTAAATACTAAGTAATTATATTTACCAACTGACAATTATGAATTTCTGTTAATCATTCCAGTACTTATAAAATAGAACTTATGCTACTGTTGAACCATATATACATAGCTGAGAGCTTATATGTGTTTGTGCTATCTGTTCAGTTGGCCACCTCACTCTAAAGTAAGAACCTTATGGTTACCTAGTAAACATCTACTCATTGCCTGGGTTAGCTTTGGCCTGGGATACAGTTGTTCTAAATCTGCTATTTGGTATTTTATTTCCTAATGGGGCACCATAACAGTTGCTTTTGACTATCCATGAAGTCTTGCCAACTTTTCCACCTCAGAACTATTCTTTTCATTCAAAAGACGAAGAAGAAGAAAAATACAACTAATTTTCTGACACAAAAGCTAAAATGTGCGTGGAAAACCATTCTTATTGCAACTCAGTCACATTTTATTACCTCCTCTTATGAGACTTTCTTCATGTGTCCTAGAGTCTCAAAAATCCTCTCACAAATACAGTTCCCCTCTGAAAGAAGTAAGAGCTAGAGCTCCTCCAAGCTTGCACCCCGCCTTCAAACTGGAAAGTAAAGGATGTAGGTTTGTAACCGGGCATTGTCAATGGAAAAAAAAAAAAAAATGGAAACTTGGTTTTTTACTATAGGATAAATATATGGATGGTATTTTATTTTCTGTTTATCTTTGTGAAAAATGTAGAACCAGACAATGATGAAAGGAAAAATAATACAGGATCCTTGTGAAAATAAAGCATACAATGAAATTGAAATGCTGTCTGTAACTTGGAATAGAGCATTGGAAAACTTTCAAACTGAGTAACAATTCAAGCAGTAACATCCTAAATTGAAATTGAACTAATGACTTAGACATGAAAACGATGTTAGGCACTAATTGTAGTCCTTATATATCAGATCCACCCACCATAAATAGTGTCAATTTGTGTGTTCTTTAGGACAGGAAACAATTAGGTAAGGTGATACATTTACTACTTTAAATTGATACAATCAATTGATTGCATTGATTTCCCAATACATCAAATACATTGAAGTTTAGCATATGCATGGGTGAGACTCTGTGTGTTTAAACACAAGTACACACACACACACACACACACACACACACACACATATTTGTACGTATTTACATAAGTTTTGAAATAAACCTTGTAAACACTTTTGGTAAAAAATACAACCTTTTTAATGGCTGTTTTCTATTCTACTAAGAGATTTGACTGGGTGATATAGTTGGAAACATAGTGTGCTATTGGAAAAGGGCTAATCTAATATAAACATTTACCACAGAACATGAATAGAATTTGTTGATATTCAAAGGTAGTACTAGTAGGAGGCATAGTTTAAGCATGCAGCACAAAAAGCTAGAAAATTCGGCTTTTTAATAATTATTAGAGCAAATCAACAGATTTGTTTCTAGCATCACAGTATCTTAATTTGAAGGTAAAGAACAAAAGAGAAGGACTTCTGAAATCATGTTTAATTTCTTGTATTGAACCAGCATATGGGTTCATAGGATAGAATATAAAATCTCAAAATACTTTTGCATCAACCCAGAATTTAACAGAATCACATATTCTTTATCCAGTTACAAAACTATATTAGAATTTCTACCACTTTTTTTCCCCAATTGTGTTGAGTTACATCTTGACCCCCAATCATTTTTACTTTGACTACTTTTGTTTCAAGCAAGAGAAACTCATTGACAAAAGAGTACATAAACAAGAATGTACAAATTTAGTTTTGAGAACTGAATGAAAGTGTATTAAATTTAGGAATGATGGGGCTATGTATGATAATGCAGGACAGAAGTAATGGTAAAGAGAGTGCTACAAAAATAGATATTCTCAATGATGAGGTCTTTAAAGTTCTTTAAAATGTGTGAAATAATATAAATAAAATGCATCTTTGTGAAGGAGTGCTTGGCTAATAAGAATATGCTTTAATTCATTCTTTGTGCCCAAAAGGCAAGCTAATGACTTTTGAAGTGGAATAAAGTTCAGTAAGAGGATAGTCCAAACAATTATAATATTAAATAAGAAAGTGAAGAAATTATTTCATGGATATTCAGTTTCAATGTGACATAGTATCAGCACAGTCCAACATCACAAGAAAGTAGTAAAAAGCAAAGGGATCCTAAAGAAATATCAACTGCCTATTCATTTTTTTTCTGAATTTCTATTTGACCTATTACCATGAATAGGTACTTTAATAAAATATGCATATTGTGAGTGATGCTTTGAGGAGCAAGATACTCCTTCAGATTCTCTGTTCAGACCCCTCCTTTCAAAACAATTACCATTCTTATTATCTTGAGCCTTCAATAGGCGTTTTGAGTATGGTCTTAAGGCAAAACAGTTGGCTCACCTTTAACAGTGGTAATCTCCTTAACAATTGACACTTAAACTGCCCCAAACCAGCCTCTTAAGCGGCCTCTAACAAATCCCTGTGGCTGTATCTTCCAACATGCTTGAATATATTTATGTGATAAATTTTACATCTTTCATATCTTTCTGTTCTATACTTTCTTTCACCCAGCACAACAGTCCATTCATTACCTTCACATTCAACCTTGATCAAATCCCATTATGTGGGCAGAACATATCAAGCCCTTGTGCCAATATTCAGATTTCAGCAAAGTTCTTTCCCACCCCTTTGAAACGTCGTAAGCCAACTTTCACAGTCCACAATTCTCCCTGCATTTATGACTTTCAAGCTCTCAGCAGAATCTCCCTGAGTTCTTCTTGCAGTAATACAAGGCTTCTCTAGACCAAAGTACCACATCCTTATATTTTCCTGCCATGAACAAACTCCAAAAGATCAAAAACCACATGCTGGTCAGCTTGATGACAACAATGACCCAACTTCTCAGTCTTTTTCTTGTTGTTGTCGCTGCTACCTTCTTGTTGGTAGAACAAAAATCTGTCTAGAAGCAGCTTATGGGAAGAAAGGGTTTGTTACTACTGATTCCAGGAGAAGCTGCATCATGGTGGAAGAAGCTGACTCACTTTATCATACATTCCATAGCAAAGAAACAAAGAGAACAACCAAGGTTCAAGCTGGCTCATAGCATACCACAGGGTGAGAACTCAAGAGCCACCCCTAGTGACACACATTCACTAGCAGGGCTCTTTGCCTGCTGGAGAATAAGTAGGAAGCTCAATCAAAAATACCTGAAGCTAAGCCGGGCGTGGTGGCGCACGCCTTTAATCCCAGCACTCGGGAGGCAGAGGTAGGAGGATCGCTGAGAGTTCGAGGCCACCCTGAGACTACATAGTTAATTCCAGGTCAGCCTGGACCAGAGTGAGACCCTACCTCTCAAAAAAAAACCAAAAAAAAAAAAAAAAATACCTGAAGCTATAGATCCATTTACTTTTAAACCACCACTGTAGTGCTTGTATTGTTGGCCCCCATCCTCTGACATGGGTTCTACAGCCAGTTTAGGGAAGCATCCGGAAACTCTGATCCCTACTTGAACCCAAGCTGCATGCAATCATCTGGAATAATCATGGAACTTGCCTGTTGAACTGGCTCTTCTAGGAACTGCAGTCTGAACTGCCTGATGTTCAGTGTCTGAAAACAGTTGCCACATGAATTTTCCCCCAATTTTATGGTTGCTTACCACACCAGGGTGAGTTTAGTTCCAGTTATTTTAACATGGTCAGAAGTAGAACTTTCTTTGCATGGTTCTTAATTGTTTTATTTGTTGGTATTTCATAGATCTTATTCCACAAGTTAAATAAGTTACATACATATTATGCTTGAAGAGCCTTGCATTTTTAGGATTAAATCAAGACTATTCAAGTTGTGTCCTTTTTATATGGTATTGTTTCAAATATGTTAGTATTTTACCTGTCAGTTTTAATTATAACAACAAATGAAATTAATGTCTAGATTAATTTTAGTGGTACTTTCATTTGATGACAGGCAAATGATATCTTCAAGAATTAACTAGAAATCTATATTCACATTTTGAAACCATTTATATAGTTGGATGATTATTGCTTCTTTGACTTTTTTTTTTCTTGAGATGGGGCTCACTTCAGTTGCTATTGGGAAATTTTTATCTTTTAATTCCCACTCTTATAAGTAGATAATGGGCTGGGGAGATGGTTCTATTTGTAAAGTGCTTGCCTTGTGAACATGAGGCACTGAGCTTTTTACCAGAAGCCATGTAAAAAATTCCACAAGTAGTTACACATGGTCACGATCTTAGTGCTGGGGAAGGGACAGAATCCCACTGGATCATTGGCCAGCCAGGCTAGTCCAATTCAGTGAGTTCCAAGACACTAAGAGATCCTGTTTAATAATAAAACGAAGAGAAAGAAAAGAAAAAGTGGACAGCCTTCCTGAGGAATGATACCTGAGGTTGGTTTCTGCACTGACACACAAATGCACACACACAAAATATAAGGACTTCCTCTTTCTTGTGGAAGTTGGAAGGCACAATGTATTTTTTTTCATATCTCAAAAAAAAATAGTGACTTTTATTCTTGTTTATTTGTGTTTTGTAATTTGTTTTGCAACAGGGTCTCAAATAATCCAGGCTGGGTTAAAGCTCACTGAATAACCTAGAATGACACTGAACTCCTGATCCTCCTGCCTCCACCTGCCAAGTGCATCATGGGTGTGCATCACTGTGTCACTAAGTCAGTGACGTTTTAAAAAACCAGAGCTTATTTCTATAGTATGATATCACCTCAACAGTAGATATTTTGTCAGTGTAGTTTTAACTTTATTAACCACATCCATTTTCTTTCTGCTCCTACCTCCCTTGCTGTCTATCTCCATCTCCTGTTTTTTTCTAACCTAATTATAACTACTGTGAGACTGTCTGGGATAATAGTGGAAGGTCATAAACTTTGATTTTTCTGCTAGGTACTTTTATTTAACTGAGAAATTCCACTTGGCATTTCTTAATCTGATATTTTCCTTGTGTCATTCTATTCAAGTAGAAAAAATTTAGTTGGGCTGTGACACTTTTGAATTTTTCATCTGCAATTTGAGTCCAGAAGCTGCTAGTTCTTGAAATACTCAAGACCAAAGACTTTTATCTCTGTCCCTGTTCATATCTCCTGTAGAGCCATGTAATTTCTCACCAAGCTAAGTTCCTCTTGTGCTTTGTCAATTGGAGACAACAACGGCAACACACACTGTTTTCCAACTTCTTTCCCCACAGCTAGTTTTCAAAGCAAAGTGGTCTCCATGCCAACTTACCTTAGCAATCAATTTTACTTTGTTTTCTAGCTCTACAAAAATCAAAGTTGGGCTGGAGAGAGGGTTTAGTGGCTAAGGCACTTGCCTGTGAAGCCTAAGGAGTCATGTTTGATTCTCCAAGTCCCACATAAGTCAGATGCACAGTGATGCAAGAACACAATGCCATACATGTGCACAAGGGGGTGTACACATCTAAAGTTCGATTGCAGTGGCTGGAGGCCCTGTCATGCCAATTCATTCTTCTCTCCCTCTCTCTCTCTTTCTCATTAAAATAAAAGGCCAATCTGTTGGGCTTGTAAAAAAAAAAAAAAAAATTGTGTCACTTATAGGCAGGTGGATGGGAACTAAAATCACATTAAGGAAAATATGCAGGACACACAGAAAACAAATATCATGTTTTCTCTTATATGTAGTCTTCAGAGTTGAAACAAAAACACAAAAGATAATGGTACTATTTGGGATAGCAGGGGAGACCAGCAGGGTGGGAAATAAAAGAAAGAGATGAGAGGTCATTAATATTAAAATATATACATATTAAAAATCCTAAAACCAGAGATTTCTGGACTACTATACTGATTATAAATGATGATAAAGGGGAGTTGGGACAGAATCATGGAAAGATGCTATGTAGCACCTATAGTACTTGAGGACAAATATGACAATGAACACAGCAGGAATGGTAAAATCCCATCAAATTCTCAACATATATCTATAACAGCATCTTTAAACTGGTGGGAAAAGCAAGAGGAAGTATGAAAGGCACAGGCTTAGCGTCCGGCTAGGAGGAATTTTTAGTCTTATCTTAGATGCAGAAGATAGTAGGACAATTAGTTTGGGGAGGAGACAAATATTAACAGCACATTTAGGAAGTACAAACTTTCTTGCTGCGTATCAAAGAAGACGCTGAATGTAGGTAGCATGAGATGTATTAAATCTGGAGTTCTGTACAAGATTCCAGGTAGGGAACATAAATAGGAATCAGTATAATTTGTACTCCTGAGCTCATTATACAGAGTGAACATAGGGCAATATCTGCATGTATACCTATTTCCAGCTGATAGGGTTGGTTTCTGTCAAGAAACTCTCTTCTCTTTCATATTCAGACATAAATAGATATTTTCTACACTCATTCTTTAAAAAATCATATTTTGGTGTGGCAATAAGTTTAAATTTACAGGTTTACTTAAAGATAAATATCTTCCTAAAATTTTGATATTCCTTAACATTGCTTTCTTATCTTTCTCAGAGTTGATAGTATTTTTTCATATAAATGCTGAATATTTTAATTAGATTCTTTCCTTCACAAGTTTTCTTTTTCATATCTAAAAATTTCCTTTATTCCACTCTGTCTTTGAACTGGTTATTGTTTATACACAAGGAAGTTATTGATTCCTAATCATTCTATTACTGCTTACCATTGTATCTTTCTTTATTAAGTATTTATTTATTGATTTGAGAGAGAAAGGTAGATACAGAGAGAATGGATACCCCAGGGCCTCTTGCCACTGAAAATGAACTTCAGATGCATGTGCCATCTTGTGCATCTGACTTTAAGTGGATACTGAGGACTTAAACCCTGTTCTTAGGCTTTGTAAGCAAGCACTTTAATCCCTAAGCCATTTCTCCAGCACTGTATTTCTTTTTGAGTCCTTGCCTTTTCCAGATGATTTCTTCTTCAATGTTAATGTCCTATTTCTGTGGCTAGTTGCTACAGAAAACAAATGAAAGACAGAAAAAAGTACTCTTATATTGTTTTTGCTTGTAATTTTAATATGAGTTGTTTTAGTGTTTCATCATTAAGTATGAGGCTTTTAAAATGATGACCTATAAAGTCATATGTACTTATGTACTACATATTTAAATTTAATTAATCAATTTTATATTCTATTAATTTTTTTTAAAGTTTACATTATATTTCCTTTTATTTTGTAGTATTGAGCCCAGGGCCTTGCATAAATTAGGTAATTACTGTACCATTGAGCTGTATCCCCAACCCTCTTACTATTTTTATTTTCAAACAAGGTCTCATTAAGTTGCCAAGGCTGGCCTTGAACTTGGTCCTCCTGTCTCAGCTTCCCAAGTTGCAGTGATTATTGTCCTAAACCTCCTGGACCAATTAAATTATATCAGATATAATTTTAACAGATACGAAGGTGAACACATTAGTAATTCACAGCTAGTCTGAGAGCTTACTACACTACTATGTTCCATTCTTCTTATTCTAAAGGCTGAAGATACAGCAATTATTAAGAAGTCAAGCCCCTGTGTTTTTTTTTGTTTTGTTTTGTTTTATTTTGTTTTGTTTTGTTTTATTTGTTTGCTTTGGTATTTCGAGGTAGGGTCTCACTCTAGCTCAGGCTGACCTGGTACTCACTATGTAGTCATAGGGTGGCCTTGAAATCTCAGCAATCCTCCTACTTCTGCCTCCTGAGTTCTGGGATTAAAGGCATGTGCCACCATGCCCGGCTCAAGCCCCTGTTTTTATGTACAGATCATTTCTGTAGTGGAGTCAGATAATGAACAAGCAACAAAAACACATAAATAATCATGGGGTTAGGTAAAAATTGTGTGTGAAAGAAAAATAAATAAATGAAGGTATTAGAGAAAGATGCTAAGTTCTTTTTAGGGGCCCATTAAGTTGACTTTGCAGAGGGGACATGTAAAATACACACAAGGATGACTTGAGGATAATATGTGAGTCTTCAATGTGTGTGGCAGTGTGCTAAGCAAAAGACACAGGCATACTAACGACAATGAGGCTCTTCCCTGTTGGATGCCCAAATTATAGAGACCTGTTGAAGTTGCCACCTGAATCCCCAGGGCTTTCCTTTCTGGGGACCTCTCTCAGTAAGGAAGGGAAACACTTTTCAGCTTGGGAGCTTTTCTGTTTTTCCTCTTTCTCGTTTCTAATCTCCCATAAAATAAATCTTTCATAACTTACCGTTCTTTGAGTCTCCGTTTTTCCATTCTTTGCTAATCATAGACAGAAACTTGAGACTTGAAAAGCCACTGGCTTTCTGGCTTGGGACGTTCTATGCACAGCAAGTGCCTGGCCTTCTCCATGCAGCTGCACTAACACAGTTATATCAACAGATTTCCCAGTCTTGAGCCATTCTTGGATTTGTGGATTTAGATCCATAAGTAACAGTGAGCACATATTTTCCGGTAAATTATTTCTTCCTATACTCGCTGGGTGTTATTTTCTTAGTGCCAGTGTTCCTCATCTAGATTCTTCTATTGTGTTTCCAAATGCAGTCCCCTAGGCTGGTTTCCCAGTCTCCTATTAGGCTTCTTGTTTTATATGCTTGGTTTTCTTGTGTATAATAAAATTGGTTTTCTTTCTAAATCATAAAGCTTTTTAGATATCTACTAAGGAAATTGTCTATACCTTCTTGTTGCTTCAGGAAACACACACACCAATCAAGACATTTAGAGCTCAAATGTACCTTTTTGTCATATCTGTTGCTCTTCTTTCATCACAACATCTCTCCACACAGGATCCCAGATCCCTTACATTAGTAAAATATAACAGACATTGATTTTAAAACATTGCTAATTTTTATAGTCAAGTGATTAATAAAACTTAGATCTTTTCTTCCAGGAACTCCAGGAGTAGAAAGCCCAGACGATACAGTAGATGGTTCTACATTATATGATCAATATGTGATAGCATTGTTCACTGTAAGGTTCAGTGAATTTCAAATTATCAAGAAACAAATTATACCCAGTGGAGGCTTAGTATATTATGGAATTTATGTTTGGATATGATAAAATAATCTTTGTATGCCTGCTCACTGCTCAATTACTTACAAATACCCAACACTAAGGAGGTTACTATATTCATAATGCAAGTAGAAGTTTAATGCTATTTTACTTTTTAATGATGATTTTTTTAAATTAGGCCTGCATGTTAGAATTAATTGAATGAATAAGATTGTCTTTTTGTTTCTTTGTATAACTATACTTTCTATAGCTTAGATATTGGGTGTACTTAATTTAAAGTAGGAAACATTAAGTAAATAAACTGTATGCTTGTGTATATACACATCAGCCCATCCAATTAAAGAATACTTCATGGAAATTAAACATAAAAACAAATTAGTAAAAATTACTAAAAGTTACCAATAGAAATGTTCACTCAATCACAGTTTAACTGCAGCACTTGTGATTTGGGGTTTTTCCACATTGATTTAGGGTCTGACATATTTTTTTGTTGCAAAATTTCTATATAGAAAGTCTGAAGTCCTTTTATGACCTGAGTATGAACTGTGGTTCTTAAACCATCAATGAAATTTATGTTTTTATTCGTGTTAACTTTTAAAAATGAGAATCTCACAGGAATAGGTAGCCCTAAAATAGTAAAAGTACTATTACAAAGAACGTAGAATCCTTTTCCTTTCTCATTTTGTCCTTCTAAGGAAGAATTCTCACTTTCAGATGGAAGAGGCTGTGATGACAGATTGAGGAGTAATTCACATAGAAATAAGCCCTGTCAGTGGCTCATGAAAGTTATCCTGACGCTCTAAGGCAGAAAGACTGCTGGTGTCCTCAAGGCCAGCCTGGGCTACATAGTGAATTCCAGGCCAGCCTGATCCACAGTGTATGACCTTGTTTCACAAACAACTGATGAACTAGAGAGATTGCTCAGCCATTAAGGCACTTACCTACAAAATGCAGGGACCCAGACACAATTCTCCTAACCCACGTAAAACCAGATATATAGCGGCACATACATTTGCAGTTTGTTTGCAGTGGCTGGAGGCCCTGGCACACCCATCCTCTCCCTCTATCTCTGTCTCTCCAGCCTTTGCTTACATTTTTTAAAGCTTTATTGTTAGCACATAAATACTTCATTATTTTGGAAGGAAAGAACATGTGTCAACAAGAGAATGTCTCCCGAGTTGGACAGATACACCTTTTCTGCTTTTTTGAAAGATTCTACCTAGCTCCCAGGAGAAGAGATTCTCTGATGTTGACAACCACAGCCAACTTGGCACAAACACTTTATGGTATGGGAAAATTCAAAATTCATTTTCATGTAATCTTCCCCTTCCACCTCCAACATAACTTCCCCTAAACCAGAAATCAGCTGGGACCTGATTGCTTAACAGTGGTTTTGCCAGCATGCCAGGTGATCTGTACTTGGGAGAAACATATCTGAAATACTACTCCCCCAAAGAGCAGAAGTTTCTTTTCTAAAAGACGATGATCTTCAAATTGATATGTATGTGATTTTTAAAAAAAATTTTTTTATTATTTTTTTGGAGAAACACATACACACACACACAGAGAGACAGAGAGAGAGAGAGAGAGAGAGAGAGAGAGAGAGACAGAGATGGGCGAGCGAGCAGTGTCTCAGCTGCTGCGAACAAAATCCAGATGTGTGCGCCCCCTTGTGGTCAAGTGCAGCATTGTGCCCTTGCATCACTTTGCATCTAGGTAAACGTGGGACCTGGAGATTGGAACCGCTGGAGATTGGAACCAGCGTTCTTAGGCTTAGGAGGCAGGCGCCTTAACCCCTAAGCCATCTCTCCAGCCCGTGATTTTTATTTTATTTCCTGAAAGTCAGAGTTGACTTCTGAAAAGTTGTTAAACAACATGCTTAATGTGAAATGTCAACCCTTACTCTAACTTCTTCCTGTTCAGAGCCTCAACCAAAGATGTCACTGGAGAGCATAGTGGCTTTCTAATTTTGGTAGTCCATAAAAGAAGGGAGTTTGAAAGTTCTTGAATACTGTTAATGAGTGTCCTATGCTCTACCACGATTATTTATAAAATGTCTCTAATAAAGAATATCACAGGGCTGGAGAGATGGCTTAGTGGTTAAGGCGCTTGCCTGTGAAGCCTAAGGTCCCAGATTCAATTCCCCAGTACCCATGTAAGCTAGATGGACAAGGTGATGCATGTGTCCAGAGTTTGTTTACAGTGGCTAGAGGCCCTGGTTTGCCCATTCTCTCTCTCTCCTTCCCTCCATCTCTTTTTCTAGTAAATAAATAAAACATGTTTAAAAAATATAAATAAAGCATATTATAATTTTGGTTTTGATAAAGGGATGTTCTAATGAGAACCAATTGTGGAATAGGCAAAATCTGGCGTATATCTCATCCCAAATTGTTTTGCTGTGTAAAATCATATACAATAAAAAGCAACAGCAAAGTGATCCACAGTGACATGTCATAAAACTCAAAGGCAAACCTATATTTGGGAAATTCCAATAGTGCTTTGAAAACAACTGCAGTGACTCATGTAAGGAATGAGACACTGCAGATTTCTTCCTTGGAATTCTAAGAATGGGAGCTTGTGTTTCTCCCCATTCTGCCAGATCCCATCCTTCTGATTTTTGCTTTGTAATGTTTACTAAATGGAAAAAGACTCGGGCATTTTTTTTTATTTCTACCCTGTAAGTTTTATGACTCATATCTTTTGATGTTTATGAACACTGCTGGGGTTATTTATCATTCATGATCTAAATCCATTTAGTTCTACACAAGATTCTGCAGAGGTCAAAATAGGAGGTAAACAACCAGAATATCGAAGCAAAATGAGTGATACTTCTTTCAGGTTCTTGCTTCTCAGCCCAAATAATGGAGTAGACAAGCAGAGAAGGGTGGACAAAACAACCAAGGAGTATTTATTGATGTGGATATATAACACAACTAGAAAATGGACCCTTGACGACAGTGGGTTTCTGAGTGCACAAAGGTTGCAATGGGATAGCTCTGACTTTAGGTGGCAGCAGGTTGTTGACCAAGAGCACACTGAAGTATTACAGGTCTGTATTTGTCACAAAATTCAGGATATACTCAAGAGAGGTAGAAGCAGGAATCAGAAATCCCACAGCAACAGAGGGCCCCATCAAAAAGAGTCAGAGAATGTACGAGTAGCAGCTGATCGCATTTTGGCGCAGGATTTTGAGAGCCGTGGGGCCTTTGTGCCCAGATGGGCTGGACTCAAGTGGCTAAGACTCTAGAGTTCAAGTTCAAGGCACAAACCAGAAAAGACCTAAGGAATGAAGACAAGGAGGTAAGGAAGGTAGGAGTAGACTATGCTACAGGAGTAGACTCTACTATAGGAAAATACAGACAAGACTCTCAACGGGGGAACATTTCCCATAAGAAGAGAGGGGCTTTCAGGATCAGGGGCTTGGATCTGGGAACATCCCAAACTGTCAGGGCAAGGATACTTAGGTGTTTTTGCCAGCATCCAAAGAATAGAAAGAAAGGAACAAAAGAAGAAGTCACGTTTCTTGAGTGAAAACTTGAAAAAGCAGGAAGGCTCATCAGTAAAGGTCGGCTAGCATCTGCACCAAGACAGGGGCTTCTCTAGGTTAAGTACATTGTAACTGTGCCTTCCACATCTTTAGCATGCCTGTTGGCGAGGGGTCGTGTTTGACCAGGTGAGTGACTGACAGATTGTCAGGACTAGAGGACTTTGACAGAAGTGTCCCTTCTCTTTCTATTGTTTCCATGGACATGGGAGATGGGGCGTGTTTCTTTCAGTGTCCCTTAAAATTAATGTCTACGTCTCCTACAGCATACTCTCGTCAAGAATTAAGGCCCACCTGAAGCATGCCTGAACTGTGGATCTCTTCTCAAGGTAGAAACAAGGTTGAGCACTGAGATTTCAGGTGCAGGTCCCATGTTCCAATCACAGCAGGCATTTGGGGTTCACAGGGAGGCAGGAGCCTGAGTACTGGGGGCCAGACACAAACACATCTGGCCTGCAAGGCCGGTTTACCTTCTACGGTCAGTTTTCTCTCCTCTCACTCTAGTGAGTCTGACACCTGATGATTGGGAATTATATAGACACAGGTGAGCCCTGATTGGTCATGCAAATTAGGTGATCTTCATAAAGACCAATCAAGAGAGGATGTCTGCAGCCAAAGGGTCCACAACTTTCTGGGCAGTGCTCTCCCTCTCCCTCTCCATCCCTTCCTGCCAGCCGCACCTGCTGTCAACTTGTATCTACCAAATGCCTCTTTTCCCTCTCAATGACATAACATCCTGGTTTCATTAGACCTTAGGGAAAGCATCTAGTTTCATTGGCACTGAATACATTCATCCTATTTTTTTTTTTTTTTTTTTTTTTCTTTTGGAGAGACACAGAGAGAGACAGAGGGAGAGGAAGACAGAGATGGGTGGGAACGAAATCAAGATGTGCGCCTCCTTGTGGTCAAGCGCGGCATTGCGCCCTTGCGTCACTTTGCATCTGGCTAAACGTGGGACCTGGAGATTGGAACCACTGGAGATTGGAACCAGCGTTCTTAGGCTTAGGAGGCAGGCGCCTTAACCGCTAAGCTATCTCTCCAGCCCAACATCCTATTTTTAATTTTTTTATGTATAACTTTGTCAATTTGTTCACATTTTGTTTTTTAGCATAGATTAGGTACCACAAAGGATATTGACTCAGGTGTTGTTCTAAAATAGAGTGGGTGGGTTGAATTATGTCAGCAACATTATTTCTTTCTCTCACGTTATTGCAAGAAAGAGGACAACAACAGACAAAAAATGTCCATGTAAGTTACTTCTATATTTACAAATTGGACAATTTTTGACATTATTGTTTGAATAAGCTTTCTCATTGCTGTGATTAAATACCTGACCACGTGCACTGTAAAAGAGAAAGGATTTACTTTGATCTCTCTTTTGAGGACAATCCGTCATGCCTAGGACGTCAGAATGGCAGTGGTCTGCTTGTTTTCTTCCGCAAACAAGACCAAGAAGCAGAGAGAGATGAATCATTGTGGTCATCAGGCTTTCTCCTTTTCCAACATTATTTTTAGTTTGGGCCCCTAAGTCATGGGATGGTATCACCTGTATTTGGGTCTACCCCCACCCTCAGTTGAACCTCTTTGAAGATAGCTTCACAAACAGGTTCAAAGGTTGATTCTAATCCAGCCGGTTGACAATGAAGATTACTAATTACAAGCCCAACCCTTGTCAAATTGTTATCCAAGCATCACTTTTAAACATACCATTAAATCTAAAAGTCCTAAAAGGCTTAGAGTCATCTCATAATGCATTTAGCTCATCTTCAGCAGTCCGTCAATTCTAAACAGTTCAAGCATTGTTCAAAAGTCTGTGTCCAAGCTTCACTATGAGATTCAAGGTGGTAATAGCTTCACTAGGAGCCTCTGTAAAATAAAAATTCAAGACCATACTTCCAATAAACAATGGAAGACATTTAACATTCCCATTCCAGAAGAAGAAATGGGAAGTAGCAAAGAAAGGCTGGGCCAAACCAGACTAAAACCTAGCAGGGCAAAAACAAACATGACACATCTATGTCAGGCATCAGAGCCTTATGATGGCATCATGAAGACTCTCTAGGGCTTAGGTAGTCCATTCCTCCACGTCTGTGCTTGTGGCCCATGTGGTCTTTCTCAGACACATTCCACAAATGGATGTAGCTGTCCTTAGTAGATGTCCCATGTCACTTCCATCTCTGATATCTTGGGGCCTTCGTTGTAACTGGAGATTCACCTTTATGGCTTCATGCATAGCCTGCTTAGGAGACCCATACAAAGAATCTAACCCTTCTCACATATTGCCTAACTTCAAAAGATTTCTGTAACCTTGGTGTAAGCCTCCCTGACCCTCTTTTTTTGCATCACATATGGCTGCAAAACAGCACCCCTTGCATGTTATCAAATTCTGCTGCCAAGTTGAGTGATGGACCACAACTATAGTGGAACCCACATGCCTCTGTGGTTGAGGCTAGCAAAACATTTCCTTTTTTTCCAGTAGCATATCCAGAGTGCTATCTTCTTAGGCACTCTCCATTGAGATTACATTGTTTTACTCTGGAGCTCTTGATGAGTGGGGTCTTTCCATCAAAGAATCTTTCATGTTACCAACTTCAGGTTACAAACTTCAGGCTGAGATGTCTCCTTCACGGTGCTAATCTCCTTAATAGTTTTAGTCACTTGGTTGGCCATGTCTGTAACTTGAGCTGTAACTTTAACCCTGTTCATATTGTTGTCCATAACACATGGCACATTTTCCAGGTCTTTGTGTCACCTCTCACTATAAATCTGGGTAAACACTGAATAAGAATCATAGCATAGCCTGAATGTTTTCCTGCATTAAAATTCCCTTCACCATGGGCTAGAGAGATGGCTTAGCAGTTAAGGCACTTGCCAGGGAAGCCTAAGGATGCAGGTTCAATTCCCCGGTACCTGCGTAAGCCAGATGTACAGGGTGGCTCATGTATCTGCAGTTCATTTGCAGTGGCTAGAAGCCTTGGTGCACCATTGTCTCCTCTCTCTCTCTCTCTCTCTCTCTCTCTTTCTCTTTGTATCTCTCTGCTTGCAAATGATTAAATAAAGTATTTAAAACAAAATCATTCCCTTCACCAAACAAATTTGCCATTGCTTTCAAATTTTCAGGAGATAGATATCAGGTAGCTATGTGAATGGCCTTTAGTCCAGCTCAAAATGAGTTCTTATTCCCCTGTGACATGTTATTGAAGGAGAATAGGGGCAAGGGTAGGGCACGAATAGAGGCCCAAAGAGATGCTGCCTTGCTTGCCCAAGCCTGTCTAGGACCAGCATCTTATCCAGTCTCTCCCAAGATGGCTGCAAGAAATTCCTCAGTGACAGCTTCCTGCTTCTTCCTCAACAAGGTACACTTGTGAGCTGGTCTCTACTGAGTTGGCCTCTTAACCAACCAGTCAGGTCTTTTCCTTACACACCTGAGTCTAATGAAGAGGCTCATCCTAATTGGATATCTAAGCTATATAAAAGAGTCTAACCATGTATGCTGATCCCTTTTCATTCTCTAGGTCTCTGACACTTGTGGACTTTGCTTTGGCAAGCTTTTCCCCTTCCCAGCTGGGCTTCCTTGTAAGCTTTTTCTGTACATCCTAATTCTCCCCCAAAATAAACCTTAGAATTTATAATTTCCCCTTCTCTCCCTGAGTTCAGAATTCTGGGTAGTCCTTCATCTTTTTGGAATTTAATACCATCCTGGATCCAAAATCCTGCCTCATTATGAGCCTGGCCTTTACCATCCCCATTTCTAACAAGCTATTTTGCTTCCAGCCTGTCACCAGAAAGGTCTATGCAGTTCTGCTTACAACATTCTAGGTGTTTGAGAGGCCCTAGCTTTAACATTTCATATTCCTTCAAAAAACCAATTGTGAAGGCCTATAAACAACAAAATCAGATTTATACCAGCCACAACTCCACTAACAGTACTAGATTAATTAATTTTCTTATTGTTATTACCAAATACCTGACAAAAAGCAACTTAATGGAGGAAAGATTTATTTTGGCTCTGAGATTGAGAATAAAGCTAGCATCTCAGGGGAGGCATAGTGACAAGACCATATGAAGGCTCTGGCAACAGGAGTGCAAGTCACTCGTTTGCCTCTGAGCAGATGCGGAAGCAGGGAACCATCACGCTGATGCTCATCTAGCTTTCTCTGGTCTCTTCTTGATTGTGCTTGGGCCCCTAGCAAACGTGATGGTGCTCCAATGTCAGACCTGGTCTTCCTGCCTCAGTTAGATCTCTCTGGAAAGGTCCTCACGGGGCACACCCAGAGATGTGTGTCTGAGGTGATCCTAAATCCAATCAACTTGATATTGAACTATAGCGATACTTAAAATTTTATTAATGAGGCCAAATTAAAGCATTCTAAAATAGAAGAAAATTCAGATTATTAAAAGTACTTAGTTTCTGTTTTAATGACAAAGTATTTTTAATGACAAAGTATTTCTCTTTTTCCTCTCTCCTGTTTTCTAAAATGTAAGAATCCATTTTAAGTGTTTTTGCATTTCAAAAATAAATTTAATGAGTCCATCCCCAAGACTTTTAAATTTATTTACTTTATAAATAATGTAATTAATGTATCTCAGTCATTTCTCTGAATTTCTGCACATGAATAATCTACTAATGGAGGGGAGGTTATTTTATTGGATATTTGAAATTATTTAATTGTAATTCCTATTTGCCAAGAAGTAAAGTAATTTCTCAAAGTTTGATGTTCTTGGTATCTATGAAGTATACTCATTAAATTTATTCAAACACTAATTTGAGGTTCCAAAAAAATGAGAAGTGCCTTATAATTAGCTAAACCATAACCATGTACTGCGTTTTCTTTCCAAGACATATGGATGTAGATTAAAGATTTTCATAATCTGATTTAGAACTCTTTCTGATGAAAGAGAGTCACTTGGGTTGAGACTCATCAAGTAGCTTAATGTGAGCAGAAATAATGTCACTGTTTCTATATGCCTGAAAATATTTTCTAGTTAACATAAAATATCAATGAGGAAATAATCTACATTCTCATGAACTGTCTCAAGCTTTCTTGGACATATCCAATGAATATGAACAACTTTGTTTTGTTTTGTTTTTTTTCTAGTTACACACAAGTTCACACAATAATAAGTCATCAAAAGTAATGTGTGTCCATTAACATAATGTAAGGATATGAAGGGATACACCTATGTCCAGACTGAGTTCCACCATTAAAAAATTGCTTGAGTTTAGAGAAGTTTTCTAATTTCTCTCAATTAGACTCTTTCCTAGCAATCTTAAAGTCATTTTTAGAAGCAATATAACCTATGTGGTTTGGGTCATTACATTGAGTCTATCCACATGGTGTTGTCAAGCTTCTTTTTTGAGAATAGAGTTTATTGTATATTTGAAGTGTGAAATTTGAGAAGATCACATGAAAAGACTACATATCCATAACTGCCTTTTAAAAGTAAACATTATCTGGATATGTTGGTGCATGCCTATACTCTCAGCCTTAATCAGGCTGATGTCGAACAATGATGAGTTTGAGCCCAGCCTTCACAAGGTGTTAAGTTCCAAGCCATCCTAACCTACATAATAGGACTTTGCCTCAAAAAATTAAAAGCATATATTATTTAGTTCTATAATTCATGGTTTACATTAATGGATTCCTTTAATCATGTGTCTAGAATTGATCCACTTTAATGGTTTCTTTATAAAGAAAACATTAAAATTATTGCTGTACTTCAATCAATAGTATACTATTTTGTACAGACAGATCCTTACTCACATTATTTTCAGTATTTCTTGTTTTTTTAGTGACATGTAAGGTAGAATTCTTGAAGTCAAAAGATTAGATTTCAGACAAAAAGATAATTGATAGTTATTTTGCTTCAAATCTCCAATTTTGATGACCAATAAATTGCATCTTATTTACAAATGTGAAAAGTCAGATGTGTATTGGGACTTTCCATTTTGAATGGGAAAAAGAAACAATTGTATTTGTCAATGTGATGTAATCACTCATTTTGGGTTTTGTTTTTACTATTGTTTCAAACACTTGTTTGATTTCTTATACTGAAAGCCACTCCAGGTGCACATTGTATATTCTTTACTTTAGATACATTCAGTCATTCTCCAAGAGCCTTGGTTCCTCTTCTTTTGGAAATACTATCAGAAACTATGGTACAAAAGTGTCATTGGTTTCATTGTGTCCTCCATCAAATTTGTATGTTAACATCCTCTGTTATATTTAGTTTCTGTTGAGATGTATGCTTTTACTCTTTCTAACTCTACCTCATCAAACACATGCATGTACACATGGATACACACATGCACACACACACATACAAACACAGCACACATACATACACACACATACACACTCACAAATAATTTATTGATAGTCAAAAATAAATTGTACCATTAAAGAAATGATTTTAGATGAATATGCTAAATGGGTCACTTAAACATTGCCATGCTGCTAGGTTTCCTTAAGTTTGGGTACAAGAAAATACCTTCAGAAGACAAATAAGTCCTAACTGTTATGTAGAAATGTGACAAAGTTTCCCTTCCTAGAATAATAGTGTGATGGGGCTGGGGATGGTCATAAAGCACATACTGGCAGACAAATGGTCCAAAACTTTGCCTTTAAATTTCTTCATTTGTCTTCTGAATAAGATTGTCTGTGTAATCTCAGTGGCACAGGGGTAGATGAAGGGGTAGACACACACAGTCACATCTGCTCCACAGCAGATCCCCCCAGAGATTACTTGAAGATTTGTTTGTTATTAGAGAACAAATAGCTGGCCATGGCACCTGAGGAAAGTTTTCTGGTCCTCAGTAAAAGCCCTGCACTCAAAAAATTGAAAAACTATATGTATATTTTCAGACCATCACATGTCACATTCCAAAAAAATAATAAATTACCCAAGATTACCTATCTTATGTTTCCCAGGGAGTTTCTTTGTAAGGAGAAACCAAAGATTTCAACTTTTCAGGTATGAAGTTGCATGTAAATATTGTCTTTTACCATATGAGTACAAACGGTGTCAAAAACAGGAAACCAAAAAAGTTCATAGTTCAAGCAAATAATGAGTATTTGCTGAAAATGACAAATTTTATTTGGATTTGCTTAAAACTGCTTTTAAGTATGGCTAAAAATTATTTCCCATAAATATAAAATGCATTCTACCTCACATTTTAATCAAACAGGATTAATGACAATTTGGATTACTAGTCATTATGGCCACCTCTAACCACAACCTGAAATTGGAAAGTTGCAAATATTCAAATATTATTTTACTCTCATTTCTCATGCAATGACTCTATCAAAGACGTCATTTGGTGACTTCTCAGAATATCACCTAAAATCTGAAATTTTAGTTGCATACGTTAGGAACTTTGTCTTCAATGGGAACTCTCCTATTTCAACTGATTTGTTTTCTGTCCACATGATGGTTTCTAGTATTAAGAGACCTGTCCATGCTGTGTCCTAAACTGCAGTGTTTAAGAGAGCACTTACATTAAGGATATACCTTCCAAAGTCTTGAAAGGATGCCAAATTGGTTAGTTTCTGGTGTAGTAACATACGCCATAGTGGCTCAAGTACATTCTTGTGAGGCTGACCTGCTTCTGATAGGGACAGTGAATGTGGACAGTCCTCTGTTAAGTAGGTAGGTATGTGTTTTATCTAAGAGTAATTGAGGTATAGAAGTCAACACATTGGGAAGTGGCTTCTTGGTAGACTAAAAAGTCCTCTATATAAGTGCAAAATTTTGGAAATAGAAAGTTTGGGGATGTCTTGTAAAGGTGGGAATGATTTTGCAACAATATTATCCAGCAACTCCACTTCTGGATATATTTCCAAATAGCTGAAGTCGGGATGCCAAGAAGATATTTGCACTCTCACTTCACTGGAGCATTACTTACAAAAGCCAACATGTTTTCATCCATGGACAGATGCTGCAAGAAAATATGGCATGTTTGCCTCTATGTGCTTGCATAATGGCATACTCATGTAACTTTGAGAACAGGAATTTCTGTCATTTGCAACAACATGGATAAAATTGGAGGATGTTGTGGTAGGTGAGACAAGGCTAACACAAAAAAAAGTCAAAAAGTGCAGAATCTCTTTTATATTTGGAAATCAAAACATTCAACTTTTAGAAGTAGATAGTAGAATGGCACTTTCTGGTTAGTGGATGGTAGTTAAATGGTACAAAGTTTAGTTGACAGGCGAAATAAGTTAGGATATCTACCACAGAAGATAAGGATTGTAGTTGAGAATGATACATCTGATATTTTAAAACAGCTAAGTGAAAACATTTCAAATATTCTCACCACAAAAATGTATATGGAGTGATGAATATATTCATTTGCTCAATGTACTCATTCAACAAGAAACATATATGCCAAATGTCACAATTTCCTTCTTGGCACTAGGACAAAACACTTGACCTAAAGCAGCTAATGGGGAACAAGGGTTTATTTCAGCTTATTTTCTCCAGAAGAAGTTTCATCACCACAGGGAAAGCATGTCACAGCAGAGGCTGGCCATCACATTTTGCCATATCAGCTGAGAGGTTGAAGCAAGAGCTCTGACAAAGAAAGAGCTGGGCTAAAACATCCCAGAGTCTACCTCTACCACTACACCTCGTCCAGCAGGGCTCTACTTCTCAAAGACTCAACAACTTCTCCAAGTGGCCACCCTCTGGGGATTAACTATCCAAAACACATGAGGCTATTTTACATTCAAATTATCACACTGAAATAGATTATGTCCCCAATATATATCTAATTATTGTGTCATAATGACAAAAATAAAATAAGCATATATGTAAAAATTAGGAAGAAAGAAGAAGAGGATTCAATAATTTTTCTGTCTCTACTTCATAGCCCTTGGAATTCAAGCATTTTGTCGATGAGTTATTACAACCTGTATTTAAAGGAGCTGAAACAAGCTGGGTGGCCGGGGAAAGCTGATGTCAGATAAACTAAATCGTTGAGGAAGAAAGCTTATTGCATTTGGGAGGGTTCCATAATCCATGTATTATTCCAAGGACTTTCATTTGTTTTCACATTTCCCTTATAATTTGTTGTAATTACTGAATAATTTCAAACACTACCCAAAGCAGGCTCAGCAAGATTGCATTTTCATTTTAGTTTGCCTTGCTGTAGCATACCTAAAGAAAAATAAATAAAAACCCTGAAAGGAAGCCAACTCAAATATTGCACACCTGGCTCCCATTTGTTATAAGATTATCACTGAAAGCAAAGAATCTTGACTTTTACAACCCTCATTCGAGTGTCCTCCTCAGAAATACTCCCAGGCTAGCCCTAGCTGGGTAGACACTGCATCAAAAAGACCCATGCTATGATCTCCATATTAACATCTCCCTCTCCTGGCCCCTCAACTCAATGACAGCATTTAAAACAAAGGTGTACAAAAGGGATCTATGACAACAAGAAGCAAGCAGCGATTCTTCCACACTCCCACCCATGCACGACAATAAAACTAAAATATGACCAAAAACATTTGCCTTTGGCAGAAAAGTTTTGTATTTCTTTTGGATATACAAAGAAAAAAAAAAAAAAACACTTCTCTGTTGAGCTCTTTCAATTTTAAAATTCCTTAAGTTCCTCAAATATGCAATTGGATTAGGAATTCATGAGGAAAAGATAATAGAACCCCTGCCATAAGGGCTGCCTGCTGCCTTGGTGCGCCTGCCTTTAACCATCGTGCTCTGCCTACAGTTCTAAATGATATTTCTAATTACAACAAACTTGCCAGGTATATTGGATCTGTAAAAAAAAAAAAAAAATGTAAGCACATAGAACAGAATTGTGAGTATAGGATCTTATTCAGAAAGATTTTAGGATTAAGGCTTCATGCCTACCCCACCTCATGCTAAGTCTGGTTGCTTCTCCTGTCTGTAGGTATGAAGCATAGTGCTACCCTTTCTGTTCTGAAAAGTCTTGAGGCATATATTTGAATAAGAGTTTTATCTTAGCAGTCAGTGACATAAACCTAGACAGCCTGGAGTGCTGGTAGAATCTCTAATCTGAATTCATATTAACTTTACAACTTTTTCCTAAACCACCAACTCAGTTGATAATCATAGTTTCTTTTCTCTTGGGATGGTAATGAGCTCAAGTAAAGAAAGACACTCTTCAATGCTAAGCACATTGTCTTGAATTAACTCAGTGATGGGAATGCTTGGTCAGTTAGTATGTGCGAAAGCCAAAGTGGTGGATGGATCTAAGAGCAACACTACAAAACATCTTAATCTAGATTGTGAATCTTCACAATATGTCTTAAAATTATGAAATCAAAATAAGGAAATCCAGCCGGGCGGGGTGGCGCACGCCTTTAATCCCAGCACTCACTCACTCACTCGGGAGGCAAAGGAAGGAGGATCACTGTAACTTCAAGGTCACCCTGAGACTACATAATGAATTCCAGGTCAGCCTGGGCTAGAGCAAGACCCTACCTCGAAAAGCCAAGAAAATAAAAAATAAAAAAATAAAGAAATTCATTGTTTAAGTAAGTGATTTTTCAATTTATTAAAAATGTCTTCTTTCCACTCTTGATAAAAATAAGATATGGGCTGTAGAGATGGCTCAGCACTGAAGGCTTAAGGATCCTGATTTGATTCTCCAGTACCCACTGAAAGCCAGTTACACTTGGTGACTCATCCCTCTGGAGTTTGCTCATTGCAGTGGCTGGAGGCTATGGGGAGCCAATTCTCTCTCTCTCATTTATCTATCTGCCTTTTTTTCTCTCTTTCAAATAAATGAATAAATATTTTAAAACTAAAAGATATATTATCTTAATCACCTGGCAAAAAAATTATCAGAATGCCATCTTGACAATGTACACAAATAGTTTTAGAAATATAAGTACCATCAATTCTTTTTTTTTTTTTAATTTCTCTGGCATGTTGTGTGCATGTGTGTGCGTGTGTGTGTGTGTGTGTGTATGTGTGTGTGTTTGCGTGCACATAGAGTATGATGCTTTGGTATGTGATGTGCTGTGTGTGCAGTGTATGCACATGTGTTTACAGATGAGGGTGTGCAGAGTCAGAAGAAAACATCAGGTGCCCCACCTTTTTATTCATCCTCCTGTTTCTTTGAGACAGTTTCCCACTCAACCCAGAGCTGCTGTTTCATTCTTTTCCTTTCGGTGTTTCTTTCTTTCTCCTTTCTGTTTTTCCTTTTTCCTTCCCCTTCTCCCCTCCCTTCCCCTCCCTCTTGCTCTTCCTCCTCCTTCTTTTCTTCTTTCTTCTTCCTCCTCATTCTCCTCCCTCCTCATCTTCTCCATCTTCTGTCAAGTAGGTTCAGTGATTCTCTGGCTTCAACCATCAGTAAGACTGGAATGAGTTGCCATGTTCAGCTGTTCATGTGGCTCAGTGGTTAGGCACCATCTCCACAGCCCCTATATGACCATTAATTCTTATTAAATTTCCTAAAAAGTTTCAGGAAAAATAAAAAAATGTGTATGTGACTGCTACATTATAACTCAATGTACTGTTAAATTATTGACAGTCCAAGTAACCAATAATTAACAATCAGATACTAAAAATGGTTCATTCACATTACAGAATATTATCTAATTAGGAAAATTCAGACTTGATGAATGCTTGGTGCCAAAATGTTCCTTGTATAATAAACAGTAGGTTTTAGAAGTACAGATGATCCATCATATTTATTTTGTAAAACTCACTTAAAAATAGAAAATAGAAAAAGCATCAAAAGTCACCAATTTGATTTTAGTCTGAGAAAAACTTCTTAGATATATCTGGTAAGGTAGATAGGTCTACAAGTAGCAATTTCTCTAAGCTTTGTTTATCTGGAAAGATCAATATTTCATCTTAATTTTCTGGAAGATAGTCTTTTTGTTAGAAAATTTTTAGTTTCATTTTTTAATTTGAACATTTTTAAAAAGATTTTCTTTTTATTTATTTATACATACTCATTAGAGACAGAGAAAAGGAAAGAGAGAGTGAGAGTGAGAATGGGCACACCAGGGCCTCTAGCTACTGCAAACAAACTCCAGACACATGTGCCCCCTTGTAACCACTAAGCTATCTCTCCAGCCCCTAATTTAAACACTTTTAATGTATCATACCAATGTCTCCTCTCACTTGTTTCTGCCAGGAATTAACCTGTAAATCTTGTTAGGGTTTTTTGTAAGTGAGGGAACATTTTTCTCTTGCTATGCTCAATATTTTCTTCTATGACTCTTTACTTTTTAATTTTATTTTAATGTGTTTGTTTGTTATATTTTTATAACTATACTAGCAGGTGGTCATTGAATTCTCTGCACATGTAGGTTATTGTTTTACACTAAATTTGGCTTTACTAATTATTTCCATATTTTTTCTTTCCCTTTCTCTGCTTATAGAACTATCATTATAAATACTTGGATATGTAATGATATTGCATTTCTCTAGGTCTCTTCATTTCTCAATTTCTTTTTTTGTTTCAGTTTGTAATCTCCATCTTTTTTTTTTTTTTTTTTTTTTTTGTTTTTGGTTTTGCGAGGTAGGGTCTCACTCTGGTCCAGGCTGACCTGGAATCAACTATGTTGTCTCAGGGTGGCCTTGAACTCTCGGCAATCCTCCTACTTCTGCCTCCCGAGTGCTGGGATTAAAGGCGTGCGCCACCACGCCTGGCCTCCATTTATTTTTAAGTTTACTAGTTTTTCTCTTCAACCAGCCTCTTGCTCATGCCATGCAGCCCCCACTATGATGGACTTCACTTTCTGGAACTCTAAGCCAAATTAAACCCTATCCCTTCCTTAGGTTGCTTCTGGTCAGATATTTTGTCTCAGTAATGAGATAGTAACTCATATCATATATACAGGAAAAACATAACACTCTCATGTGAGTTTCAGGACCCCACTAGGTGTTGAAATATATCCTCCACAAATGAGGGGAGGTTACTGTAGCTCCTGAGGTTAATGTTTCATGCTTATTCTGGTCCCAGGTGGGCTCCTCCAAGCTCTCTTATCCCCTTGTGTCTTTCTTTCTTATCACAAGAATCTCCTCCAAGTAGCTCTTCACTGCAATGACCAAAGGTATTGAAGAACAAGTTCAGATGTACAATCGTCCCTACTTTGTTGCAAATGAAGTCAGCTCTTCTGGGAAGGGTTGGAACTCACTGGTCTTCTGCTGGCTCCTCCTGGATTAAATCCTTGAGACCAGGCTTAGCTCAGAACTGGGGATAAAGGCAAACTGTCCTCTGGATGACATTTGTGTTTGAAGAGCTCAGAGGTTGTGCTGGGAACAATGATCTGTTGTCAACGTGACTTGCCTCTCCTATCCTAGGTCCACAACTTCATGAGCAGAAATAGGAGTTCGCAAAACCCCCAATGCTTTGTGTATGCAAGTAGAACCTCTTTGATGAACAGGAATGTGCAGCAGGAACAAAGCCAACCTGAGATTATACTTAAAGATACAGTGTTGAAGGACCTATCAAATTTATTGTCTCTATTGATTGCACCAGCAGTATTGTTAGTGATGGGAATTTCTTCAAAACTGGAATATGGATAACAATAAGTTATGTCTACAATGGGATTGCTCCAAACAGTTATGATATAAACAAATAGGCAAGAAAGTATGATATTGATGAAACTGACTTAAGTTATAAGTAAAAAAATTGATTTACATTATAAATGGATATTTAAAAACAGAAAGAAAGTTGGGAAGTCACTGTTTTAAAACTCAAGTTTTGAAAAGGTAGAAAAAGGAACTGTCAGAGAAAAATGTTAGCTAGTGTTCTAAAACAGGAGGTTGATGGAGAAGAGTTTAATAAATAGATTAGGTGGAAATCAGGGTTTGATCACAAGACTGTGTAAATGAAAGGGTGAGAACAAGGACATTTGAAAGGAGTTCCACAGAATTAAGAAAGTTTTATTGTGAGACTATTTTCACACAAAACAGTTGGGACAATAGTGAGAGTTGGTGTAGAGTAAAAATCAAAGAGCTGAGTTATAATATGTTAAAGAGCAAAAGGAAGAACCAGAATGTCAACAGATGGCAGCAAAAAGTGGTGGATTACAATTTTCTAGTAGACAGATAAGGAAGAGTTTCCTTCTAACTATGCAATGACAGAATATTTTCAGTGGGTTCCAATTATTCAAGCATTAAAATAATGTAGTCTTGTGTTTTTAACATTGAGTATATTTATTACTTCTTATCCAAATAACGTGAATTTGAATTAATTAATTAATTCACTTAGTTAGTTACATTAGCCATATAGCAAGTGTGTGTACCAGTTGCCTACTTCTGAATGCACAGATATGAAGGCATATCAACATCACAGAAAGTTACATTGAACGGCATGGTTCTGCGTGTTTTAGTACCGTAGGGCTAGGCCTTTGGATACAAACTCATTCCAATAATCATACCTTTAATAGACTAGTTTAATGTCTTGAAACGTGAACCCAAATTTCCATCCCAGATTCCTCCCTTAAACTCTGATCTCAATTCTCCAACAGCCCTAAGATAGTAATGACTACTAAACAGCTCAAAGCTAATATGTCCAAAATGGAGCTCCTGAGCTTCCTGCTAGCACCATTCATTCTCTTACCAACAAATCTCTTTCTTATCTATGTTAATATCAGTTTCTTCCACTTGTCTAAGCAAAACAAACAAAAAACACTCAATTTTCAAAGGCCTGTAGATTTATTCTGACATCCCTTTGCACAAAAGTCACACATCAATCTCACTTCCTGTACTTCAAAGTGTATCCAGAACCTGCCTTTCCTTTAACTGTTCTTGTCCACCGCTTTGTGCAAGCCAGCGCCAACTTTTGCCTAGATTGTTTCAGTAGCTTCTTTTCTGGTCTCCATCTTCTAGTCTCTTCTGTTGTGGCTTGTTTTCATCATCATACCCAGAATGACCTTGTTAAAATGCAAATCCAGGGTCTTGGGATGTAGCTCCATTGCTACCATTGTTATAGAGCTTGTTTGGCATGGATTAAGTCCTGAGTTCAATTCCTAGTCCCATTTAAATTTCTTGTGGCAGCACAAACCCATAATGCCTGCACTCAGGAAGGTGAAGGCAAGCGGATCAGAAGTTAACTAGCATCCATGGCCACACGGGAAGTTAGCCTGGAATGAAGACCATGGTACAAGCTGGGCATTCCTACAACATAGTCGACACACTGCAGAAGCTGTGAACCTGGTAGTTGTTCAGTCCACGAAGCTGGACGACTAAACAGTCTCAGGCTGGCCCAGTACGCCTGGAGGATTCCTGCAGGCTTTGTTGGAAAGCTGAAGAAGCTGGATTCCAGCAGAATAGATGTCACCATCAAGGAATGAAGGTGAGGGAGGCAGGCAAAAGCCTCATCTTTAATATTTGTCAAACTAACAATGTTTTTATTCACTGGCAATTTAATTTTCAATTATAATATACACATATATACATAAATACATATGTGTGTAATAAGAAAATACCAGATTTGTTTCAAGAAATGGTCATGCCACTATCCAAAGAAATTTCATATGCTTATTATTCAAAAGTAATAAATTTGTCTATCATATCTAAACATTCCCTTCTTCTTGTGACAACCTATATAGGTACATGTACAAATTTATTATTTTACCTGCTTTCAGCTGAATATGATGTTACCAACTGTAGGTATATGATGACAAATGTGGAAAGTAATTAATTGCATAAAATATGTGCATTGCTTTGTACAAGTTAATGAACATGCTGGAAACTACTAATTATAAAAATTAGTTATACCTCACAGGCCAGAGACATGGAATAGTGGCTAAGGCACTTGCTTGCAAAGCCAACGGACCCAGGTTCAATTCCCCAGTCCCCACCTAAAGCCAGATACACAAGGGGGCCCATACACCTGGAGTGTGTTAGCAGTGGCTAGAAGCCCTAGCGCGTACACTCTCTCTCCTGGAGATGTTAAGTGTCTAATTTGCCAATGCATCTGTAATCTAAGCAGTTCCTCTTCCACTGTAAACAGAGCCATTAGAATCTCTAACCTAATCAGATCAGAGATCTATTCTAGACATACTGAAGCCAATTCTAGGAAGCCATTCCTAAGGACCATCTCAGTGGCACATTACTGTGTGCAAGAAATCCAAAGTAAGCTACAAACACAAAATACTTATGTCTTGTGTATATTTCATAGCCACATTAAAAGTGTAAAAAGGGGTTACGGAGATGGCTCAGCAGTTAAAGGTGCTTGCTTGCACAGCCTGATGGCCTGAGTTTGATTCCCCAGTACCCATGTGAAGCCAAATGTGAAAAGTGGCGTAAGCATCAGAAATTTATTGGCAGTGGCAGGAGGCCCTTGTGTATACCTCCTCATTCTCTCCTTGCTCCCTCTCTCTTTCTCTGGTCTTTCATAAAGAAAGAAATAAAAAATGTTAAAAGGGTAAAATTCCAACTTGTTGTCTATATAATATGCATATATTTTATTTAAATCAGTGTATTAAAGTATACATTCATCATGTGGTCAATATAAAAATTACTAATCAAACTTTTTTTTGTTTTTTCATGTTTTGGTTTTTCAAGGTAGGGTCTCACTCTAGCCCAGGCTGACCTGGAATTCACTATGCAATCTCAGAGTAGCCTCGAACTCATGGTGATCTTCCTACCTTTGCCTCCCAAATGCTGGGATTAAAGGCATGTGCCACCATGCCTGGCTAATCAAATATTTTTATACTTTATTATCATGTTTGCAATTTAGTATGTATTTGATTGATATAGTAAATGTCAATTCTGAGTTGCCACATATCAAGTGTGCAATAGATACCATTGACTCATTGAACCATATATATATATATATATATATATATATATATATATATAATTAAATTAAATATATTGGATATATATTATGTTAAACATATACATATATATTGTACTTATTTATTTGAGAGAGATAGTGAGAGAAAGAGGAAGAGAGAAAGAAAACAAGAGAGAATGGTTGCATCAGGGCCTCTAGTCACTGCAAATAAACTCCAGATGCATGTGCCAGCTTGTGCATCTGGCTTATGTGAGTACTGAGGAAATGAACCTAGGTCCCTAGGCTTTGCAGGCAAGCTCCTTAACCACTAAGCATTCTCTCCAACCCACAATGAGCCACTCTTTAACCCTACAGCAGAAGTTTCTGTCTCACTCAAGCTTTGTTTAGAGAATCAGAATTTAAGAGGTACAGAATAATGAAATTTATAAAAGGAATAGACAGCATATTTATGGAGAATGGCAAAAGCATCTTTGCGCTACTGCTATCTTCACATCTGAAGTGGATAATGCAGTCATTAGCTGCCAGCCAGGGAAGAGTTGGCTAGGAAAACTGGATGTTCAATGCCTAAAATAAGGAACCCATTACCTATCCACTGGAACTCAAACACTTGATTACTTGCCTGAGGTAAAAGGTATGGCCATATTGTTGAAGACACCACATACTACTGACACAGAGCAAGATCTGGCTGGAATCTGGAAGGAATCCAGTTCCCAGATGGTCTGTCCATATAGTGTTGGAAAGCTTTACATGAGCTTCTGAGGAAAAATGTCCAACAACCTTGTGTTCTATCCAAAAGCAACCAGCCTGACAGAATGGGCATGTCTGTGCAATAGTGGCACCTAGCCTAGGTTGGTAACCAATGGCTCTCTGATTGGCTACAAGATCTGCTCAGTGAAAGAAACCTATAACTGGAACTGGAATCTGAGTCAGAGTCCTATGGAGACCAAACTCATGGATTCTCAACAAGATCCCGTTAGCCTTTAGGCAAAATAGAGGCTATACCCATCAAAATCTCTCATAATTAATGATGCATATTTCATTGAACCTATGTTGACCTCAGTCTCCTTTGGATAATCTGATCTTTCTTTTTCAGAAGGCAGTTAGAACTGAGGAGATAAATCACTCCTGGTACATCAGCCAAGGCCCGGGTGAAAACACAGAGGAACTGGCCAGATTAACAAGAGTCGTACTTCAATAGCAAGCCTGTCAACCAGACAGTGTCAAACAGACTGCTATCCTGGATAGCAGACTAAAAGATATAAGTCTCAATACCAGCATGAAGAGATCACCTGGTAAGATGAGCTATGGAAGGGTGGGATGAAGCCTAACCCTAAATTATTTGGCCCCGGCTGGTAAATCCCAGTACCAGAAATGGGTTACAATGCATGTTGAGCTTTTGCTTGGAGAGACCTATGAGGTCTCCAAAACAAGACAGACTTCTGCCCAAGTGTTTGATTGCCCACCTGAGGGGAAAGGTAAGACCCCGTTTTTAAAGAAAACTCATGCTGCTGATGCTGAACATCAAGAGATCTGGCTGAATCTGGAAGGAAGTCAGCTCCCAGATGACCAGCCCTTATAGTGCTGAAAATCACAACATGAGATGCTGGGTAAAAACAACCAACAACTTTGTGATCAGGCAAGGGACCCTGCTATATGCAAGCAACCATCCTGACTAGTGTACACACCTGTGTAATAGTGGCACCCATGCTACGTATGTAACTATTGGCCATCTGATTGTCTAAGAGGTCAGCTTAGTGCAAAGGAAACAATAGTTAGAATTGAGAACCAAGCCAGAATCTTATGGAGACTAAGATTTGGGACTCCAATGAGAAGCTTCCACTAGTCTTTGGCCAAAAATGAGGCCACAGCCATCAAGATTTCCCTAACTTAACAATGCTTCTACTCTTTAACTTACTCTGTTCTCACTCTCTGTTGGAGAATCTGTTGTTTCTTTTTCAGAAAGCAATGAAAACAGATGACAACCAAAATCTATCAACAGGACAAGGGTAGCTGACTCTACATCACAGGTGAGCCTAGCACAGCAGCTAGGGCCCAGGTGAAACCACACAAGAATTGGTGAGAGGAGCAAGAGTGTTGCTTCCATGGCGAGAGTGAGAATCTGAGCCAGGGTGATGGAGACAGACACCGAGGAGACCCAAAATGCACCAAGGCAGAAATCCACAATCTGCTCAGAGCTCAACACTAAAGCCGACTTAAAGCACACCCACCAAGGCTCAGGGAATTTGCAGAAGAGGGGGGTGCAAAGAATGTAAGAGCCACAGTGCTGCTCTCACAACTCATAACCCGCCCAGCTACATAGTGAACACCAGCGATCCCACGAAGAAGGGCTCTCAGTGGAACAGGAGCAAGGAAGAGGAGAATGGTGGTACCAATAAAAAAAAATTATATTAAATATCAGAGGAAAGGTTAAAATGCATTATGTATAAAGGTCTCTTATGAGTCATTTAGAAAACATTAGTAACCATCTATGAATAACAAGAACAATGATATTTCTCAAAACATAACAAACTTATGATGAATGACAAAGACAGAACTTTGTTTCTTGGGAGGATTCAGATAAAATAAATAGCTAACTATATCTATATCTATATATATAATATTCATATTATATGTATATGAATATATAGAATATTTATATTCATATATATATATATATATATATATTTCAGATATGGGAACTCATATGTACTGTGGTACATTGCTGGTGACATAAAACTCTTGTAAATAAGAAAAATGTGATCATGAAAATACTTTTAGAAAGCAGTTTAGGAGATTAAAAAAAAAAACAGGTATGTTTGATGTGGGGATTCCAGTTTTAAAAATAAATACAACAGTGACATAATTAGTGACAATTCTCTTCTTATGTGTGTAACTTCATTGACGATATATGTTAAATTCGACAAAGATTTATACTTTAGAGCTGGACAGCTTGGTACACACCTATAATAATAGCAGTCAGGAGGCACAGGAAGACAGGTGGCTACAGGTTCCAGGCCAGCTTGGGGTTCAGAGGGTAATGCTATCTCAACAAACCCAAAATAAAAACCTACACTACACAATATACGATCATAAGTGTATGACACTTAACTTGTGTCTAGTAACAAGGAAAGAAAAGGAAACTACTTTGCAGTATTTAAATGAATAATCTGAAATTTTTGTATGAGTAAATGACTCAATTATACTCAATGTAGCAATGAAGAAAGTGATTTTGAAGAATAGAAAAATGCAACGATGTGGGCACAGAGGAATATACCAGGCTATTTTGACTCTCAGCGGCAGTTTACTCACACCTTTGCCTCTGTCAATTATATTACCCTAGCACATCCCTTCCTCATGGTCCAGATGTGTTTTCTTCTCCAGTCGCACATCATCCTGTTTCCAATAGTCCAGGTACTGAATGACGGGGCAGAGAAGTGTCTCATTATGAGCTTCTCTGTGTTACTTTAAGTCTGTTCTATATCTAACGTTCTTTACTCAAGTGCTGGTTAACACTCTAGAAGGTGTGATGTCCCCCAACGCCCTTGAGACAAACTAGCTCTCTTGCTTTCCTGTTATTTTTTCTTGGATTTTCTTTCTCCTTTTCTTTCCTCCCTTCTCTCTCTCTCTCTTCCTCTCTCTCTCACCATGAAATGCTTAGGATATCACACATCCTATTTTTTTTCTTTTTTCTTAAAAAAAATATGGAGGTGTTTGAATGACAGAATTTGGTCCAACAGTCCATGTCTTTCTTACTCAGTACATACAAAAAATATTTTATATGGTTTCTGGAATACAATACTATTGTATCTTTAGTATTGTATAGGTTTTTTGTTTGTTTGTTTGTTTGTTTTGTTTGTTTGTTTGTTTTTGGAGAGAGACAGAGAGAGACGGAGAGGAAGACAGATAGAGATGGGTGCACCAGTAGTTGCTCAGCTGCTGCAAACGAAATCCAGATGTGTGTGCCCCCTTGTGGTCAAGCGCATCATTGCGCCCTTGTGTCACTTTGCATCTGGCTAAACGTGGGACCTGGAGATTGGAACCACTGGAGATTGGAACCAGCGTCCTTAGGCTTAGGAGGCAGGTGCCTTAACCGCTAAGCCATCTCTCCAGCCCTAGTATTGTATCTTTCTATCTGTCTGATATGGAAAAACAGAAAGTTTTGAAATATCTACAAGTAAACTTAATACTTCTTACTATCATTGCTTTGATGTGCTTTCTGACTGAAATGAAAAGGTATATTCTAAAGTTTGCTTATAGAAGAAAAGACCCATGTTCCACATAAAAAATAACTAAAAAATGATCTTTCAGATAGTCCAAAAGATAAATTATAGTCCCATGAGGAATGTTTCCCCAGGTATGTCTACTTGCTGTTTGAGATAAATGGTGTTTCTGAAGAAGGGGTAATAGCAGGTGTTACAGCAGGAACTGTGAGTGAGAGTCTATGATAGTAGACCAGCAGGAAGTTCTACAGTTAGTATATAATACAGGCAATCACTTCATGTTCTAGAGAGTAGGAAAGACAAGCATAAAGGAAAATGCTCTAAAAAGTGGAGCATTTCAAGAAACACTGTTTGTAATAGGAGCTCATGCCGCTGGTCATACAGGCTATGTGCATTGTGTTCCTGAAGCACTGTGAGAACATGATGTGTTCCCTCATTAGTCATGTTACTTTATTTATAGAAGGGTCAGACACTAAAACTAATCTTTTTGTCTAAATTATCTTGTATTTGTCACACCTGTTAATACAATATTAGATAGTATTATACATATGGATATAATAATCCTTAATATTTCAATGTTTTAGTTTATTTTTTCTTTAAATAATATGGTACTTGAAATTCTTGAAGTTTTTTTTTTTTTTTTTTTTTTTTTTTTTTTTTTTCCTTCCTTATCCTATGTTCCTTGAATAGGATGGAGTTTGGTCATATATCACAGGGAAAAGCAGGAAGTGTCTACCTTCAGACTTTGAGATTCCTGAGTATGCATATGAGTGAAGATGAAAGCTGGATTTTCTAGGCAAGAGAAACAATGTTGAAAGCACTATAAGAAAAGAAAGCATGTAGCAAGAGAGAAAAAAATGGAGGGAGAGGTTAAGAAATTGTAACAGGGAATTTAACTTTCTATTATGAGATTTATAGTATAAATTCTCTTGTGTATGGCCCTAAAGCATGTTGAGTAAAATACCTATCTTTGTATTTTAAAACCAAAATTTATTTATGTGTTGCATCCAATTTGAACTATTGAATCAGGATGGGTGTTGGCTAAAAACAGTGATTAGTCACTGGAGCATTGGTAAAAAACAGTTTATAATAAGGAAAGTTGTTCTTAGCTGAGTTTGAGTCAAATAATCATGGATCATCTCTCCAAATTTTTAATATTATTTTATTTTAGAGAGATAGAAAGAGATACTGGGTGTGCCAGGGGCTTTCAGCTGCTGTTATCAAACTCCAGAAGCATGCATTCCCCTGGCACATGTGCACCATTGTGCACTTGTGTCACTGCATCTGGCTTATGTGGGACCTGGAGATTCAAACATGCATTCTTAGGCTTTAAAGGCAAGCACCTTAATTGCAAAACCATCTCTTTTGCTCAGTATGGTGGTTTGAATTAAGTGTCCCCATAAACGCCTGTGTTTTGAATACTTGGTTCCCTCATGATAGCAATTTGGAAATTAGAGCCTTGCTAGAGAAAGTGTGTTATTTTTGGTGGGCTTATGGATGTTACAGCCAGCTTCTGCTTGCCAGTGTGTGCCACATGATGTTGCCAGTGTGTCCCACATGATGTTGACCAGGAAGTGATGCCCACCATCTGATGCTACCATCTTTTTCCCTGCCATCACGGAGCTTTCCTTCAAGTCTGAAACAAAAATATCAGAAAAATAAAATGCTCCTTTATAGTATTCAGTTATGGGAAAATCCTGCTACAAGTTGATTTGTGAGGTAATTCACATTAAAGACAATAATATTTGGCAAATTGTGCCATAACAGATAGACCTATGAATTTAAAAATGTACCTTCCTGAAATTTGAATGGTTACCACTGTGCAATCCATATATTCCAGATAATCTTTTATAAATTGACACTGATAAGATGTCAGCAGACATTTCTTAAGAAACTAAACTATAATAAGCAAGTATGACCAGTTTAGTGGTGAGGTATATTTTGTTAATATTACCAGAAAGGTTCAGAGGGAAATCTGAATTTGAATGGTTTTAAATACAACTCAACTAGGAAAATCAATGTTTACAGATGGATGGGAATATAGTTCAGTGGTCAAATGCTTGTAGAGTCTGCATTTGGTTTCATATAATATAAAACACATAATGCAGCATTGAAAGATGGCTTAGTGTTTATGGCATTTGCCTGCAAAACCAAAGGATCCCAGTTCAATTCTCCAGAACCCATGTAAGCCAAATGCACAAGGGGGTGCATGTGTCTGGAGTTCTTTCTCAGTCAGGGCTGGAGGCCCTGGCATGCCCATTCTCTCCCCCTCTCTCTCTCTCTCTGACTCTTTCTCTCTCAAATAAATAAATATATAAAATATATTTTAAAAAACACACATAAAGCCAGACATGGTGGCACATGTCTTTAATCCCAGCACTCGGGAGGCAGAGGTAGGAGGATTGTCATGAACTTGAGGCCAAACTGTGACTACATAGTGAATTCCAGGTCAGCCTTGGCTACAACAAGACCCTACCTTGAAAAACCAAAACCAAAAACAAACAAACAAAAAAAAAACCACATAATACAAAGCAACAACAAAACAGCCAAAAATGCACTTTAGTCAGGCATAGTGACTCAAGCTCACAGTTCTGGCATATGCAAGATACAGGAAGGAAGATCAGAAGTCCAAGGCCAGCTTTGATTACATAGCAATTTCAAGGCCAGCCTAAACCACATAAGGCCCAAGAAAACCAGACCACATATGACCCTGACTCAAGAAAACAAAACAAAAGACTGGGAAAGGGAGATTGAAAAGGAGGCAGGGAAGAGAGGAGGGAGAAAGAGTGGGCTCGAAAGAGATTGCTCAAAATAAAAAAGGAAGTGTAAGTATTCCCAAAAGATATCCCCACAGTAGGTAATTGAAAAAAAAAAAAAAAAAAAAAAAAAACTTTCAAAGCAATATATATTTGGAATGTTACCTATTTTTAAATAACAACATATTAAATAAAAATTAATCAAAGTTTATCTAGCTCACAGTTTTCCAGCTTGGAGGCCAATGGTGCTGATATTTTCTCAGCTCTGTGGGGAGCCCATTGTAGATGGCATCCCCAGGGAAGCATATGCAAGAAGGCAAAGTCACAGGAGGAGACAGGAAGGTTGCTTGGAGCAAGAGGCTAACTGCATTCTCCTCTGTAACAACTCTTAGGAGAACCAGCTCTGGTTCATTCAGACATACCTTCGTTCCTCCAAAGGACTGCCTCAAGTCTCCAAAGGGCCTCCTACTAGTTCCTGCCTGTTAAGACCAGCACCACTACCTCATTTACTTCCAAGGGAATGACCCACATGCATGCCTCACAGCTCCTACTTAGTCCCACTCTCAAAGGTCTCACCACCTTTTAGCATTTTCTGGATATAAATTAAGATTATCACATGAGAACTCTGGGGAGAAACCCAAGCTCACACCCAGTCCTAGCAGTGAATGGGTTCCTTTTCTTGGTTTTAACATTTTTGAGAGACTTGATTATGTTATTTGTATCTATAATTTCTTCATTTTCATTACATTTGATGAATGTACAATATACATTATATACCTACTTACATGTTGATCACGGCCTGGGTTGCTTTAATTTATTACTAGTAAAAAAAAATAGTGCTTTTGCATTAAATCGTTCATATTTTATGAACATTATCATTTTTACAAACATTTGTTTATATTCTTTTGCCTGTATCTTAGACCTGTATATTTTTGGTAGAAAATATATGTTGGTAGGAGAGAAGTTGTTGGATCATACTGGGTATATGATCACCATTGTTAGATTTAGCCAGAAGGTTTTCATGGAAATTATCTCAAATCCCATGCCCACCAGCTGAAAAGAAAACATTGGTTACTGTAAAATTTGGATATTTTTTAATAATCTAATATTGATCCTTTAATCTGTCCACCACAAACAGTTTCTCTCCTTTGCTTCATAAATTAGAAATGCTGGATGTTTGTAACAAATGTGCATGCAAAACTTTACTAAATTCAAAAACTTACTTAACATGGTTACATTTATTCTGAAATTATTTGGCTGCCTACTAAATGTCAATATTTAAAAATAAAGCCACTACAATTAATTAATTAATACTAAAAATCGACATCTTACTACTACTTACTTCTTCTGTATAAGTATCACATGAACAACCCTTTTGCAGACCTTGGGTACTCAGTGAGTGCATAGGAACCATTTTTAGCATTCTCCCAAAAGCCCCCACAGCAGAACAGAAAACAATACATATTCATAAACAAACAAAATTAGAAGTCAATGTTCGGAAAAAGAAATGCTTGAAAAAAAAAAAAAAAAACACCCTGATTTTAAGCTTTACAGAACATATCATTGTACTCAGTGTAGGAGGTGAAGACAAGAGGCAATTTATTCTGCAGCTGGTTTCGAAATAAACACAGCAAAGAAAGATAAGGAGTGAAAGAGGGATAAATCCTCTGGTAGCAAACTTGATGGACAGACAGGCTGCCATTAACAACGTTGTTGCCTTTGTAAGTACAGAGTGATGTGGAGATACCTTGGCATTTATACTGTAGACATGTTCCTTAAAGATTTTATATCTCCAATTCCTTAGAATTATCAGCTATCTCCAGCTTGTCAGTCATTGGAGCAATCTTAGATTTTTAGCTTACAGGCCAGGCAGATTATTGACAAAGCAATCCAGGGTGATATAACACACCTTGACAAACCACAGTGAGGGGATTGTGTTTACCACTTTCACTGCACCAGTTCAGCTAAATTAATTCTTAACACTGAACGTAAACTTCCTCTTGATAACAATTCACTCCCTACCAATGTTGTTTTGCTACATAGCACTTGCACTGAAGGTGTAATAGAACCCTGATGGAAGTAATTTAATCTGGTGGGGACTAATAGAAGCAAAGGATGTACCTGTCTCCACAGCAAGAAAGTTAATGAGGGTATCTGTAAATAAAAACCTCAGGTTAGAACAGAAGCTAAGGGTTCGACTTAAGTACACACAAGTAGAAGCTTTCTAAATCAGGTCTGCCACTCTGTCCTTAATTCACCCTGCCTCTACAGAAATTGAGCGCACGCGCGCCTAGATTAAGTTTCGAGAGTAAAGATCAAAGCGAAATAACAACCATAAGCAAACAAATGCACAAACAAAAAATATTAAATAAAATGTATTCAAATGCACTTTTTTAAAGGAGAAGTGTAGTTCTGCCTATGGGCAGTTTTAGCAATTGAGTATTAAATTCTTCAAACAGGAGCTTGGAGAGCTTGGAGGAGGCAAAACAATAATTTCTGAAGGCCAAATATAGACACACCCTTGATTTTATTTGTTGTTTTGGGTATGGCTGACATTCAGAGCTAATTTTTTGGACTATGTTAATTCTAAAATGTATGTTACATATTAAATCATTTACAGAACATAAGCACCATGTGCAAATTGTTACGTTGAACTCATTTCTCTGGTCTCATAGTTTGAATTTTTTAAGCTAATTTTCATAGCATTAGACTAAAATTCACATGTTTTTCATGGAAAATTCTAATGCTGTCATACTATATGAAAATATGTCTTTCAAAAGCTTTTGAAATATCTTTAGATGTACATTTATTTACAGAATTGCCTGAATTTCATAAAGTTAACATGAATGTTAGTTTGCTTCAAATCTAAAACTTAAGCATAACTTTTTAAAAATGGTGAATTTTATAACACCCATGAATACATTTGGTTAAAATTCATATTTTATACAAAATCTCAACACAATAATTAAATTTTATAGTCAGCTAAAGGAAGGTATTAAAAATGTGAAATTCAAAGGAACAAGTGACTTACTAAACTTTCATCATTTTAGATTCATCTCATCATCAAACTTTTGGTAACACTAAGAAGACTTTGTTTTCACATTTATTTTAAATCTCATCTGTTCTTTCCTTTTAAATCCAACTTGGACAACACTATGCCCTCACTGTGTTGTGTCATAAATGCCTTGTGCATCGCCTCATTGAAGTTTTGTTTTTGCTTCTGCAATCCCCAGATCATTTCAAACTCAAGCTCCTCCCAGAAAGAAACTGAAATGTCGTGTTTGCCAAGACTTCCTTACTAGTGTCCCCATTAAGATACCATCTTTCATTCATCTTCTATCACTCTTTCCTGTTTCATAGATCCAATGCCTTCATCACAACTCAAGTAGATCCAATATATCAATATGTTCATTTATTAATGCATATTTCTCCCACTAGAATATAAAACCCATGATGATAGGGATTTGTCATGTTTTGCATAGACCCTGTAGCAGACAGCTTCAGGTTCGCTGAGATGAACTTCCAGACCAGGCACAGTTATGGAGGAAGGGATATTATTTATTGAAGCTTACAGATCCAGGAGAAGTTCCATAAAGGCAAGAGAAGCAGCCTGCTCTCACAGGACCAGGCAAGAGAGAGAAAAAACCCAACCAGGCACACAGCACACAGAGCAAAACTACAGCCAAGCCAAAGCACACTTCAGGAACTTCCATTAGGCACACTTTGCATATCTTTACAATGGAATCTCAAACCCATCACCACACTAAGACCGGCCCCCAGTGACATTGCCTCTAGCAAGGTGATTGCAGATGCAAACTATAAATTAATAAAACACTGAATATATTGGGGGCCATATATTCAAACTACCACAGACCCTGACTGAGTGAGTCTCAGCAAAACTCTGTCTTAACCTTAAAGGACTGATTCTAGTGATACTGGTTAGAATACATACAAAACAAATTATGAGAACATTAGGACTACGTATTGAGTATGACTCACCAAATACATTGTGGAGTGTAAGAGAGAAAAACAGTGTGTGTTTGTCACTGATTACTTAGGAAAGTAGGTAAAGAAGTATGTAAACATTATTTGGGGAAAAATACAATAAATCTACCTTTGAACATGGGCTGAAACACCCAGGGGATATCCACATAAAGATACCTGAACAGTAAAACCTCTTGGGACAGTGGAAGGTAACTAAGACAACTTTTCCCGCCAGGGATCCTAGGTAATATATAAAGATAATTGTTACTGTTGCAGCTGAAGGTTCCTTACTGGCATTAGTCAGGTTCACATTGCTGGCAGAAATCACCCAACCAAGAGCAGATTGTGGGGGGAAAAAAAGAAAAAAAAAAAAAAAGGTTTATTTTGACCTAGACACTCAAGGGAAAGTTCCCTCATGGCAGAGGAAGACGATGGCATGAGCTGAGGGTGGACATCACCCTCTGGTTAACATAAGGTGGACAACAACAACAGGAGAGTGTGCCAAAGACTGGCAAGGGGAAACTGGCTATAAAACCCATAAGCCCGCCCCCAACAATGCACTGCCTCCAGGAGCTGTTAATTCCTAAATGTCCATCAGCTGGGGACTGAGCATTCTGAACACCTAAGTTTATGGGGACACGTGAATCAAACCACCACAGTGGGTAAACTCTAGATACATCTTCTATATCCCTACAGCAATGGTGAGAAGAGTTCTGTACAACAAGAAATGGTCCAACTCCAAATACAGTACTAACTAGGTGTTGAGAGACTCTGGGTTAGAATGAAAAGTAGATGTGAAATGTTCATACGGAAATGAAATGAGGTCAGATAAGTTCTTCAAAAGAATGACTGGGCTAGATTTAAAAATCAAATAAAATGAAGGGATTTACTGAAGATCATGAAGCTAGCTCAAAACTCAGCTTTTATAGATTTTCCAAACAAAACCTAGCTAACTGAAGTATTCTGATGTATTAGTATAAAAAGTTGAAATTAATAGCAATTTTTCTTCTGTGAAATTGCAGAAGAGGACAGTGTCACGTGTTAGCTAGTTCAATCCTGATTGTGTTTCATCTTGAGTATTCTTATCACCTGGAGTGGACATCCCTTGATATAAATGCTGACTTTCATTTCACCAAAGGTCTTTTGAATCAGAGCCTGTTTTTTACATCACTTTGATTAATGTACTCATCATGGGTAGATAAGCATTAGCCTAACATTACTCATTTTTCTATTGATTTTTATTGTTTTGTTGTAAGTCATACCTACTTCTTGGGACATAAAGTAGTCTAGTTGATTTGGTCATAGGGAATGTCTATTTTTATATCTTCTCACTGATTTACAAAAAAAAAAAAAACATATTATCTTCTGTAAAGAAGCAGTTTATAAGCCGCTGGCTAAGAATGTTTCCGGATCTGTAAGTATGGATTCACATGGTCAGGCTGTGACATAATACTTGCTGCATGATGCTGACTCAGCTATAGAGAAGGCTGAGTTTACCTCACTTTGCCTACTTAGGAAAACATACTTCTTTATTCCTAATATTTTTTAAAAATGTTCTTTTATTTAAAATCCCAGACGCAAGTTTGATTTTTAAGAATTTATCTCTAGACTGCATTTATGCATTTCACTAGATGGCACGCAAACCTCTCCTTTTGTGTTACAGATCCAGTCTAGGTTACTACATTGAATATTAACATGGTCTAGGCTCCTATTCTCTGTGAAATGTCTGTGTCTTTGTTTTCATATGCTCTCAACAGTTTTGAAAAATTCTCATTAGATAATCTGTAGAAATTGGGTTGATATTATATGCAATATTATTTTTGGCCAATTTGGGATTACCAACTTTGGAAAGAATTTCACCTTGATAAAGATATATTCTCTCCGGGCATGGTGGTGCATGCCTTTAATCCAAGCACTGAGGAGGCAGAGGTAGGAGGATCACCATGAGTTTGAGGCCAGCCTGAGACTACATAGTAAATACCAGGTCAGCCTGGACGAGAGTGAAACCCTACTTCAAAAAAAAAAAAAAAAAGATATTTTCTCAATACACAATTCTGGGAGAACATCAACACAACACAAGAGGGTTAACTTTAATTTCCTGGTGAAGATAGTGCTGGCCAGGTTCTTTCATTTTTCACTTTCATTGTCATACCAGCTACTTCCTTTACCATACCAGTTACTTTCTTGTTTCTCATGAACAAGTACCTGACCCAATGAAAACTGTGAACGGAAAGAGTTCATTGACCAGGGCGTAGAATCCAAAAAGGCAGAGAAGGCACCAAGGGACATGGAGACCATCACATATGACAGAAAAGAAGCTGAGAAAGAACAGGGAGTGGGGTTGGGCTATCAAACCTCAAGGCTCACCCACAGTGCCCTGCTTCCTCCCACAAGAATCCACTCCCTAAAGGTCCTCAACCCTGTGAACAGTGCCACCAACTGGGAACCACCTGTTGTAACACATGACCAGACAAGGAACTTTTTTTGTCCTTCCTGTTGCCATGACAAAAGTAGCTGATGGAAAGAAAGGGTTTATTTTGGCTTTCATGCTCAAAGGGAAGCTTCAACGTGGCAGGGAAAAACACGGCTAGAGCAGCGGAGGCTAGGTATCTCTCCTTACCACAGAAGTTTGTAGAAAGCAGGAAAAGAGTGAACTGAACTTTCGCAAGGGGAAAGCTGTGATGTATCACCCCTAATCCCAGGAAACACCTCCTCCAGCAAGGCTCCGCCTCTCACATTGCCTTCATCTGGGGACCAAGCGCTGAAAACACATCTGGTTCATACCACCACTCGGAACACAGTGTTCTACCCCTGATCCCCACGGGCTCAATGCCCATCTCATGATACAAAATGCATTCAGTTCAACTTGACGAGTAACTGTAGAGTTTTGTCAGTCCCAACACTGTTCAAAAGTTCAAAATCCAGTCTCTTCTGAAACTCAAGGCAATCTTCTTAAGTGCAACCTCTTATAAAAAGAAAATATAAATTACACACTCATCAACATAAAATAGTACAGAGTCAACATTTCTATTCCAAAGGGAGGAATGGAGACCTAGCAAGGAAAGATTTGGTCAAAGCAAGACAGAAGCCCAGGAGGCCAAACATCAAATCCTACAGCCCCACATGTAGTACCTGAAGCTCCAAAAAGCTTCTGTAGTCCCTCCCACACTGCTGCCTGTAGAACTCACTATCTCTCCCTTTAGTAGGATCCACTCTGAGATTATAATTTTTCTTGGCAGATGTTACATAATCCTACCATCTCCAATATCCTGCGGTCTCCATTGTGACTTAGGAGTCAACTTCCCAGACTCACATAGTGTTTCTCAGGGCCTCCTTACAGGGAATCCCACCATACATACATTTCCTGGCCTCATTGGTTCTCTATAAACATAGTTGTATATTACATGAACCCTTCCACTTTGCATTTTTCATAATTCTACAACCAGTACTACACATAATATGCCGGCCCTCTGGATGAAGCCTGGCCTTGGACCACAGTTGTAGCAGCTTCAATTTGCCAATTATAGGAAACAGGTAACAACTTCAGCACTCTCCCTTCAGACATTTCCATTCTTACCTCCCATGCCATCAGTGGGTTGGGTCTGAGGACATCATTCCTACTGGCCCCATACCTAGCAGAGAGCTTCTCTTTAACAGTACTAATCTCCTTAACAATTACAGCCAGCACAACTATTGCAGTTGGTTTGCATTGCTGGCAGAAAACCACTCGACCAACAGCAGATTGTGGGAAAAAGGGTTGATTTTGGCTTACAGGCTTGAGAGGAAGCTCCATGATGGCAGAGAAAAACGATGGCGCAATCAGAGGGTAGAAGTCACCTCTTGGGCAACATCAGATGGACAAAAGCAACAGGAGAGTGTGCCAAATACTGGCAAAGGGAGACTGCTTACAGTGCCCATAAGCTCACCCCCAACAATACACTGCCTCCAGGAGGAGTTAATTCCCAAATGTCCATCAGCTGGGAACTTAGCATTCAGAACACCTAAGTTCATGGGGGACACCTGAATCACAACACTGCAGCAACTGTACTTTAAATTTACTCCTTTCCATGTGTGCCAGACTTCACATTTTTAAATATCTGCATTTTTTTTTTTTTTTTTTTCAGTGAAGATCTGAATTAGAGCAGTTAGCAAAAACCAGGCCACTGGACAGGGAGGAGGTAAATGATGGTAGCAATATGATGTGGCCATATAGCTCTACTTAATAATAATTAAAAATCATAAAAATTTGAGAGAAAGGGAGGTAAAAAGGCCAAAAATCAATATTTCACTGCTTTCAATTTTCTTCTGCCTAACTTTAACATTAGTTTATAACTATTCAATTAAATTTTGCTCAAGTTCTCAGGACACATGGACAGAAAGCAGCCAATGTCTTTACCAGAAAAATCACATGAACTACCTCTAGTCAAGTTCCTGATATAGGCTTTGCTCCCTGTGAAGCCTTTTGAGCCTAGCCTCTAGAGTCAGTATTTCTCTGGGCCTTCTAGTCTTCCAGACTTCCAGAAGTATGGCCCATTAAGCTCTGCTTACAGCATCAGAGGGCTTGTCTGTCCTGAATTTCCAAACTCATGCATTTATTTGCCAAGCCAGGTCTGAAAGCCTAGAAACCATTCCAGAGTCCATTCTGGGAGAGGTTTCAATACCATCATCACATCAGCAGGCAGAAAACAGAGGAAGAACAGGAAGTGTGCTGTGATACCACATCTCAAGGCCTATCACCAGTGATCCATTTTCTCCAGCAAGGCTCCCATACCCAAAGGTTCTTCCACCTTGAATACAGCACCACCCACTGGGGAGCACCTCTTCAAATGCATGAACTTACGGACATTCAAATCACAGCACTTTTTCTTAATGTGTAGAAATGAATCACACAAAAGTGAGTAGACTAAGTTCTTAGAAGGTAGACGTTTCATAAGTAAGGGTTCCATTTGTTTTCCCACAGCTCTCTATACTCCTAAGTGCGGTAAGGCCTTGGCATCTGCATAACTGGCATATTTGATAATTTCTGTTTGAACACAGTGATGCTGTCATATGCAATAAAGGTATCAAATATACATACCAATTCATTTACAAAAAATAATTCTTCATACATAATAAATTAACATGTTTGTGGTGAATCAGAAATAGTTACAGTCCATGCTAAACATATTGAAAGTATAATTACATTAAGCTTTCAACAATTTTCAGTGTTAGTTTATGTATTAGATGTTAGAATTTGGAATTTACTGTTCTATGATCAGAACAATGGTTTAAAATGTGTCACATTAACAGATATACATGTAAGAACATGCCAATTTTTTTAATGTATATGTAATATGTTAATATTTATTTCACCAAACCATGCATCTCATTGATTCAATATTCTATCTAAATTTCTTTCTGTATACAGAAGGATCTATATACACACCGTTTTGGAAAGGTGTATGACTAGTGATTCATTTACAAGTATAATGACAATTAACTGAATACTTCAAAGATTATTTTAGCATATTTATATGGTATTATAAATTAGCATTCTAACTAATATTTTCTATACATTCATTAGATTTTGAAAATAGAATCATAGTGTATATATACATTATGTGTATATAATGGCAAGTTTCTTTATTCACTATTATGATATATACAAACTTATACACTATAAACAGTTGTACATGAAACTGAATGACATGATGTCTTTCTTCATCATATGGTAAAATAAAAAAAAATATATAGGACAAAGTTAACCTGGGGGTTTTTTTTTCCATTTTTTCTAACCTCTGAATAATTTTCTAGTGTGATCAGGTACAATGAAAAATGTTATAAATCCCTTCAAAGCAATACAGTCTTGAATCGATCACCAATGCTCACAGAAAAGGAAACTAGATATAGCCATGATAATTTGTATGTTTAATTATTTATAAGGTTCCAACAGTTGAGTTTCTAAAAGTCTTGCCATAAAAATTTCTCTGTATAAATCTCTATGATATACCGTAATGCTAGTTCATCTTTGCTTCCAGCCGTGCAGCATAAACCCTTTCATTAGTATAAGCCTTCACTTAAGGGGATTGCTTTAACAAAGGAACCCAGCACATCATAATGACTTTGAGAGTTAAGAGAGGATGGTAGCAAAACAATAAATACCCTATCTTATTAAGATATGTCAGTTATGGCAGTAGTGAGCTGTTTTATATTTGGTTTTCCCACAACACATTTCAGTTCAGGCAGAAACCCAGGGATGCACTCCAGAGAAACACATAATGAGGTCAGATGGAAAATCTTGTCTTGTTTCAGATATGAATTCAATCCATCCTTTCTTTCATGTGAGACAATATCCACAGAAGGAACTGCTGCTGACATGTTTTAACTTCACTGACACTGAAAATCATTTCTCCTTACTGCTTTAGTTAGTGCTTTTAGATTTCACCTAAAAAAAAAAATAAAAATAAAAACACTATTCAAAATAATGTTAGTAAAGATGACCACACATTAAAAAATCTAGTTATGTTTTCTTATTCACTTTTTGCCATATTCACAACACACTTAGCTAACCATTGCCTTATAAAATATGAATCATGTAAACCAGTGCTAGTTCTGGACATTTTTTGCTGTTGTTTTACTGTGTCTTTCAAAGCCTGTAGTGTTGTAAATTGGGGAGGAGAAACAGAGATATAAAGGTATGGAAGGGAGGGAGGAGGGAAAGGAATAAAATAATAATGGTTTTATATTTTCAAAACCGCAACCTTGGCATTTAGCTGTCATGAGAAGATTCTTCATGTTAGAATCAGCCTGGATCTGTGCCGTGTGATTGTGTGAAGTCAGGGTGAGGTGTCAAGGCATACTTCCCATGTCTTTCATGTAACTATTTGAAAAAGATCTAAAGAAATAACTTAGTATAATTTAACTCAAAATTACTCATATGAAAACCACAATTCAGATTTTAATTTAAAAATATTAAATATATTTGTGCACCTCATAATTAAGAAAGGCCTGACCCAACTAAGGGAGTTACCCATAGAAAACAATGCAATTACGGCTTATGTTATAAATTGCAACAGATTTCTGGAAATAGGCTATAAAAGATTAAAATATTAACGTTTTTGGATCATATCTTCCATTCTCAGAAGAGGTCTGTATATGAAATCTCAGTCCTGTATTTTTTTAAAATACCTAATCATAGATTTTCCTTATGTTATTCCTACCTCATTTAGTGTTGCTGTTTTTTTTCTTCTTCTTCTTATTTTGGAAGGAACATGTTCACAAGAGTGGAATAAAAATAAACAAAGACTGACAAATCAGTATAGTATGTACATTCCTGTGTTCAGCTTGGAGACCCAGCCGAGCCTCCCAAAACCAGCTTAGCTTCTGTCAGCCACTCTCTGCCCTGGTGGAAAACCTGCTTCTTCATTTTGTTTTAAATGGCTAACCTATGTGCCTGGGGCAATTTTCTGTCAATATAACAAAATACATGAAAATGATGTTATAGTAAATATGTTTTCTTGATTGATTACTGCAGTAACTTATATGAATATTAGTTTTCTTGTTTTAAAATTTTATTTATTTATTTATTAACAGAGAGAGAGAGAGAAAGAGAGAGAGAGATGGAGACAGATAGAGAGAGAATGGGCATGCCAGGACCTCTAGACACTGCAAATGAACTCCAGAAGCATGTGGCACTTTGTGCATCTGGTTTACAGGGTAGTAGGAAATTGAACCTTGGTTCTTTGGCTTTGTAGGCAAACACCCTAACTGCGAAGCCATCTCTCCAGCTTGTGAGTTTTCTTTTGCTCATTGTTTTGTACATTGGGGAGGCCAGGTATGGCACTAATACTGGCTTAGCCTCTGGTGAGGACATGTTTGTTTCACCTTCTTGCGGTGCATCATGTGACAAGCCAGAGCACATGTTGGTATAGTTTTCTGTTACTTTTCTTAATAAAGCCTCCATTGGTGATGTCATCTAATCATAATTCTTTCCCAAATAATCCACCTCCAATTCCCATTAACAAATGAATCATGGATTACATTTCTAAATATCAAATTTTGGGGACACATAGAGAGGTATATTCTCAATGAACTTTGTTGTCCAAGTTTATTTCTCAAATACTTCATTTTTCACTTTTCAAATCTTCCTAACTCTGGTGACAGTTTATTTTGTAAATGAAAAAACTAGATTAGAAATAATTTTTGTCTACCATTCAGTGTGTAAGTACCAAAGATGATGTAAGTAATCTTTCTGTATCATTTAAGATTAAATGTGTGAGTCTAAAAAAGGAGATTTTCTATGTCCTGAATAATATACATAAAATTTCATACAGAATGTCTGAACTAAATATATCCATTGTCATCTTTTCTTCTCAATCTGAATATAATTTTGGAGATATTTGTTTTATCTGAGGCTCAGTGACTTTCTAACCACATAGATTAGTTCTTGAATATATCTAACATCTTTGGGCTTTGTCCACTTTTGTAGAGAACCAAATCAGAATGAAAATATAATACTAGAGAAATACAATACTAGAGAAAGGATGGAAACATCAATTGATGTACAGTAAGAAATTTACTTTTGAATATACATGTATCACTTTATTCATAATAAGTTATAGATGTGAAAATTTCCAGAGCAAGACATGACACAAAAGTTTTAAAATAAAATAACTTAGATGAACTCCAATTCATACACATCTTTATTGTTAATATTTATGTTCATTCCTCTTTATCACTTATGCTTATGGTTGCATCTTGATAAACATATGCTGTCAAATATCTGCAGACAAACAGATGTAGAATTCATGGGTAAGGAATGCCTGAGTAGGGAGACCCAAGGCTATTTCTTCAATTCTGTTCATTACCTTGTCTGTTTGATGTAGACCAACTGGTTAAATTTTGATGGATTTCCATGCTTCTTGTGTCTTATCTGAAAAATCATTGCTGAGGAGATGGCTCAGTGGTTTAAGGCAACTGCTTGCAAAACCTCCCTAACCCCAGTATCCACATAAAGCCAGATCTACAAATGTTCACCTGTTCTGGAGTTCTGGGATTTGCTGTTGCAAGAAGCACAGGCATGCCATGTGAGCTATCTTTCAAGAAAATAATAAGAAATAAGCAATAATAAAGAAATAAAAATATTTTTAAAATTATTGCCAAGACAGTGTTATGATTTGGCACTAATTTCCTTCTAGGAAATTTTTAAAATTATAAGATACTATATTAAAACTTCCATTTATTAGTCTATTTGTGTGACTAGAGTTGCAGTCAGTTTAACATTGCTGGGAAAAACATCTAACCAGACACAGTTTTTGGAGGAAGGGATTTATTTCAGGCTTACAGTGTCCAGGGAAACACCATCAATGGCTGAATAAGCTGGCCCCTTTCATAGACCCAAACAGAGGGACATCACCACTAGCCAGCACCACAAGCATGAACCAACAGACATCATCAAAATGTTCTCTCCACCTTTGGGCTGGATTTCAGATCCTCTGCTAAACACACCTTAAGGCTGAATAATAAGATCCACCCCCAGTGACTTGTCCCTCTGTTCCATGGATCTGCCTGCTAGAGGCTCAAGCAGGAAGTTTAATCAAAAACTGTCTGAGTCTATGGGGACATACAAACTATCACATTCAAACTACCACATTAAGTGTCAAGGGTCCAGTTTGATTCTGTTTGTATGTGAATATCCATTTTATTTCATCTAGAAGAGAAATTAAGCCTACTCATGCTATATTGTCGCTACTTTTTACATATGCTTTTTACATATACATACTTTTACATATGTTTGTTCCTGAGCATTCTATCATGCTCCATTGTTTGAAGTATTTTTTTGTAATCTTAAGTTTGTGTGTGTGTGTGTATGCCCATGTGTGTGTGCACATGATCATGTGTGTGCACATGCATGAGTTTATGGAAATCGCAGGACAACCTTGAGGTGATGTTCCTCAGGTATCATTTAGCATTGTTTTTTGAGACAGGATCTCTCACTGACCGAGAAATCACCAAGCAGGTTAAACTGATTGGTAACAGAGTCCCAGGGATCTGCCAGTCTCAGCTTCCCAAGTGTTGGAATTAGCAGCCTGTGCGACCAAAGCTGGCTTGTTTGTTTGTCTTTGCTGTGAATGCAGAATGAGTTTTCAAAGGTTAGGCTCAGGTCCTCATGCTTGAACTTCACTGAATGAGCTATCGCCCTACCCCATGTTTGTTTTTATGCCACCTTGATACTATTTTGTTTATTATACTTGATTAGGGTTGTTTTTTTGCTTTGTTTTTTTTTTGGGGGGGTTGTTTGTTTGGTTGGTTGGTTGGGTTTTCTCTGTAGGGTCTCACTCTGCCTCAGGCTGACCTGGAATTCGCTATGTAATCTCAGGGTGGCCTCGAACTCTCGGCGATCCTCCTACCTCTGCCTCCAGAGTGCTGGGAGTAAAGGTGTGTGCCACCATGTCCAGCTTTGATTAGGTTTTGATAAGCATACAAAATAATAGACATTTTATAACATTCTATACATGTATCTGAAATAGGCAATTGTAATCAAATGGTTTATTAAAATATCCCTTAATCATTGACCCTCAAATAATCAAGATTGATTAATGACCCTGAAGAAAACTGAATTAATAATTTATAATGTAGAATGTTTGATAAAAATAAGGTAGAACTTGAAACTATACAAATAAAGCATTTAAATTCCTCCCATTGAAAAAATAAAATGAAGATAATTAAATAAAAAATATTAATGAAGGCAACTGAAGTCAAAAAGGGAGAACAAATGTGCAGTCCCATAACCAAATAGACTGGATCTGGAGACCAAGACAGATTTTCGAAAAGTAAATCTACAAATGTTTTTACAGTGGATTTGAATAAACACATTTGCCATTCCCATTTTTAAAATTGAAGTTCTTTTATGAGATATAAAAACTTACAAACAGCCATTGTACTAGCTTTCCATCACTGCTATGGCACATTATCCTGGGTTTAGTGGTTTTTAAACAACATGACTTTGGTGTCATATGATTCTGCAAGGCATAAATCCAGAACAGGCCTCAGTATGCTGAAATCAAGATGTGCAGAGACATAATTTGATTTTAAACTTTTCTAAGACCCAGAAGAATCTATCTTTCCTTTTTGTTACTTTCATTTCTTTCTTTCTTATTTTTTTACTTCTTTTTTGTTTACACATTCTTCAATTTCTAGAGGCTTTTCATATTCCTTGGTCATGGCTCAAACCTCCATCTTGAAATCACTATATGGGCTAACTTCCTCCTGTTTCCTCTCTCTCTCCCTCTCACCACAAAGATGAATCACACCTTTACCCTGATCCTACTCATATAATGTATAGTAAAAATAATACTATCTCAAATTCTATAACTCTCACCACATATTCCCTTTCCTAAACATAATGGTGTATTCATAAGTTCTAGGGATTAGGACATTATATTTACCACAGCCATTCTTAAACCAATAACAGCCTTACACTTCATATGAGAAGATAACTAAAATATCATGGAAGAAAATTTAAAAGCAAAGAGGTTAAAAAAAGATATAGTGGCCCAATAGTGAACAAATAATTTTGGTGCCAGTATAATATTATTAGATAAAATATACTTTAATTATTATGCATTACAAAGAAAAAAATACCTATTTTCTCCATTTGGTAGAGGATGTAGCTTAAGTAGAGGCCTTAGTCTTATCTGCTTACCTGCCTCATGAAGCCTGAGGCCTTACTTCAGGTTTTCCCTGTATGAATATAAAAGCTTAGCAACTCCCCATTAGTGCACATTAAAAGGCCTTAATGCTTTTATGTATTATATTTCTTATCAAATTAAAGATTTACAAAAACAGTTTTACTGTTTGGACTACAAATTTTGCCTACGGCTTGCTTATATTTTGTGATTGTTTTGCTTCAAAAACCTTTTATATGTCATTACCACTGTGATAGAAATATCCCTCAGTGCAAGGACAAGCGTTTGCATTGAAAATGGAACCAGAGCTATCTGCAAAGGCAGTCTGACAAAACACACACACACACACACACACACACACACACACACACAAAGTTTACAGTGAAAGTCACATTTAGCTTCTATATATTATAGCTATTGTCAAAACAACAAACAGCTATCTACTTTGAATTTATAAACTTTAAATTTTACGTTAATTAATCTTGGGATCAAAAATATATTTAACTAATTAATTTGTTAGCAGATTGAGAGAGAGACAGAGAGAGAGAGAGAGAGAGAGAAAATAGGGGTGTCAGGACTTACCACTGAAAAGACCCAGATGCGTATGCCACTTTGTTGATCTGGCTTACTTACTTGGTGATTGAGCCTTAGCCTGTAGGCTTTGAAAGGAAGCACCTTTAAATGCTCAAGAAATTACATTCAAAATTTGATAGTCATAGGAATAGCTCTCATTTTCTACCTCACTGAAGGAAAAATATTAACTTGTTATGGGCAATTCAAAACAAAAAGCATGGCTGGCATGGTGGCACACACCTTTAATCCCAGCAAAGGTAGGAGGATCACCATGAGTTCAAGGCCACCCTGAGACTACATAGTGAATTCAAGGTCAGCCTAGGCTAAAGGGAGACCTTCCTTGAAAAAAGAAAAAAAAATGAAAAAGAAGCAACAGAATTAGTATTTAAATATGTCAAAATATGAAATAATTATAAAAATGTATGTTTCTTAATTCCCAATGCATTTCACACATTATATAAAATCTCAACTAAATCTGAAGGTCAGAAAAGGAGACTCACTCATTGTTTTATTTTGTTTTTACATCTTTCCTCTTAGTTGCTTATCATTGTGTAAACTATTCACTTCAATCGCTTATTGAACAACAGCCTCTTTGTTCAATAGATTACATTTACATTCCAAGAGGTTCAATTGTCAGTGATTCTCTGAATAAAATTAAATAAATTTTGTGGTTAAAAAGGCAAAAAAGATTTGTTTTCAGTAAACTAATACAAAAAGTGATTTTTCAGAATACTAGTTAATTTCTTTGGAAACCATCTAATTTTTCAGTATTTAAAAAATTCATAATGCAGGTAAAATCATCATCAATATTAAAATTGTTAAAGGGAGAAAGGGAGGGACAGGTGCATTGATGTCATACAGATGGCGAGTTCTCTTTTACTCTTTATTTTACTCTTTTTATTTTACTCTATTTTACTCTATTTTATTTCACTCTTTATTTGCTTTTTGCTTTTTTTAAAGATTTTATTATTATTTATTCATTTATTAGAGACAGAGAGAGGGAGAGAGAACATGAGAATGGGTGCGCCAGGGCCTCTAGCCACTGCAAATGAACTCCAGATGCATGTGCTACCATGTGAACCTGGCTTACGTGGGACCTGGAGAATCGAACCAGGGTCCTTAGACTTTGCAGGCATGTGCCTTAACCACTAAGTCATCTCTCCAGCCCTCTTTTACTCTTATTTGAGAATAAATGTTGCATGCAATGATTATGAGAAACATATATATATATATATATATCTGAGAGAGATAAAGAGGCAGAGAGAGAGAGAGACAGCATGAGCATGCCAGGGCCTTTAGCCACTGAAAACAAACTCCAGATGCATGCACCCCTTTGTGCCTCTGGTTACCTGGATTCTGGGGCATCAAACCGGGGTCCTTAGGCTTTGCAGGCAAATGCCTTAACCATTAAGCCATCTCTTTGGCCCAAGAGTACAGCCATTGATGTCAGACAATCAGACAGCTTTTAAGCTTTACTCATTTCCCTAGAAAGCGTGATTTTGTATGAGTTATATAACCTCTCTGTGTCTCAGTTTGCACACTTATTAAATGGAGGTAATTAAATATACTATTGTTTCCAAACCATTACTTTCATAATAATGAGGATATAAATCAGTTTATTTCAGTGCTTTCATCAACATTAGAGTGATAGGGTACTTATGTGGATTGGATAAGGATTAATAAAAAGCACCACAAACATATATACAGTCAAAATAACATTTTTGAATTCAGCACAAACTGCTATTCAGCATTTTCTAACATAAGAGGATAATAAATACATGAACTATATTTCAATATGACTTGACCTTAAATGGTGAATATATCTATGAAAATTAAAAACTTTCACTTCGTGCACATTTTTATTCTCTCACATACCATTTCACACAATGTGCAGTGGAACTCAGAAACTAAGGTAGAGTTAGAACAATTTAACAGTATAGGTTTAGAGCAGTGTAGAAAGTAGGATCTATCTCTTCATCTCTATAATAAATCTATGGCCCATTTCTTCACCCTTATAATATTCCTTAGGTGCCATACTAACGAAATACAGGAAAGGGTGAAGAGTTGTTTCCAACATGAAACATATTTCCTGAATAAGATTGAGGGTCAAAGACTTCCAGAGTTCTGATCTTCAGATGCCACATAAATAGTTGGATATAGAGCTGTAACCCCATTACCACCTGGGAGTAGAGATCTGAGAGTCAGCAGAACTCCACAAGCTCAAGAAACAATGAAGAGACACTGGCTTAAAACAAAACCAGGAAGAAGAGGAAGTGAATGGGACACTTGATATTTCTTTCCTGCCATGATAGTGAATAACCTCCACTGTAGACAAATCTATGGAGATCTTCACTATAACACACACACACACACACACACACACACACACACAATGAATAAAATATAGGAAAAATGGATAATGGCAGATCCATAATCTATTAAGTACACCATTTTTATTTAAAGTAAGGGCTAAGAAATTTTTATGTTAAGTAGCTATGTAGCGTCCAGGTTACAAGAGGAAAATCGAACCTCTTATGTTCAGCATATGTATGTGGGTGCCATACCCAGTGTTCAAGAATTTGATGGTGCTCATAATAATAATGGAAAAACCATCAAGTTATTAAAGTTCAGGGAGAGTGATAACATGGGCTGAAAGGGCTCCCCCACCTGCATCCCTCCATGCCCAGAACCATTTGAAGCAATATAATGATAACTTTTTTTTTTTTTTTTAAGGCAAGCCCAACAGACTGGCTTTTCTTTTTCTTTTTCTTTTTTTCTTTTTTGCAATGCTAGAGAGAGAGAGAGAAATGGTATGCCAGGGCCTCAGGCCATTATAATCAAACTCCAGACACATGTGCCCCTTTGTGCACATGTGCAACATTGCTTAGTGGACTTGGAGAATCAAACATGAGTCCTTAGGTTTCACATACAAGTGCCTTAACTGCTAAGCCATTTCTTCAGCCCATGACGGCACTTTTTAACACCTTCACTAGAGCACGTGAACGTCCTGTCCACAGCTTCAAATAAGCATTCAACAGCAGAAGGAAGTCTGAGTGCAAGTCACAACAAATTAGCCTTTCACATGGTCTAAATTAAATGACTCACTTTACACACATACAGATGAAAAAGTACAAGCAAAGTTTGTCATTGATACTACCTTCTATTGCTTATTCATGCAATTACTATATCAGTGCATTTGCTGAAAGATTATTCATCCTTACTACTGGCTGCAGCTGGAAGCAACTCTTTAGCCATAAGACGTAGTTGCCTTCCATATAATGGAAGGGGAGGAAGAAAAAAGGCAAGTATTCAGTAAAAGTTAAACAA